>OX463758.1:29539506-30176726 GCA_949824845.1 Rhingia rostrata
GCATATTAAAAATAGAAAATAAAAGCTATTTCTGAATTTTTATAATTTTTTTATAGGTGTTTTAGGTACATTTTAAAGAAATGTTTGATTTTAGCGTTTCATGACGTCATATTGAGACTAATTCATGCTCCGATTTTAATGATATACCCCCTATATTGAAGCTAAAGACATCTAGTTATGTAACAAACTATAAAATGTACAAATTACAGGGCATTTATGGCAGTTTGATGACATGAACTGCAAAAATCAAACACTTACCGGTTTTTTTCTCCTAAAACACCTAAAAAATATGTTTAAAAATTCAGAAAGTGTTTTTTTCTACTATTTTTAATATGCTCTTCAATTTTGCATACCAAAAAATTTTTTTAAAAAACATCGATTTTTTGAGTTAAAAAAAGTATAAGGGGTACCCTTTGTCATTTTTTTGACTCAAAAAACCGACATTTTTTAAAAATTTTTTTTGGTATGCAGAATTGTAGAGCATATTAAAAATAGAAAATAAAAGCTATTTCTGAATTTTTATAATTTTTTTATAGGTGTTTTAGGTACATTTTAAAGAAATGTTTGATTTTAGCGTTTCATGACGTCATATTGAGACTAATTCATGCTCCGATTTTAATGATATACCCCCTATATTGAAGCTAAAGACATCTAGTTATGTAACAAACTATAAAATGTACAAATTACAGGGCATTTATGGCAGTTTGATGACATGAACTGCAAAAATCAAACACTTACCCGTTTTTTTCTCCTAAAACACCTAAAAATATGTTTAAAAATTCAGAAAGTGTTTTTTTCTACTATTTTTAATATGCTCTTCAATTGTGCATACCAAAAAAATTTTTTTAAAAAACATCGATTTTTTGAGTCAAAAAAAGTATAAGGGCCCTTGTCATTTTTTTGACTCAAAAAACCGACATTTTTTAAAATTTTTTTTTGGTATGCAGAATTGTAGAGCATATTAAAAATAGAAAATAAAAGCTATTTCTGAATTTTTATAATTTTTTTATAGGTGTTTTAGGTACGTTTTAAAGAAATGTTTGATTTTAGCGTTTCATGACGTCATATTGAGACTAATTCATGCTCCGATTTTAATGATATACCCCCTATATTGAAGCTAAAGACATCTAGTTATGTAACAAACTATAAAATGTACAAATTACAGGGCATTTATGGCAGTTTGATGACATGAACTGCAAAAATCAAACACTTACCCGTTTTTTTCTCCTAAAACACCTAAAAAATATGTTTAAAAATTCAGAAAGTGTTTTTTTCTACTATTTTTAATATGCTCTTCAATTGTGCATACCAAAAAAATTTTTTAAAAACCATCGATTTTTTGAGTCAAAAAAAGTATGCCATTTTTTGACTCAAAAAACCGACTTTTTTTTTTATTTTTTTTTTGGTATGCAGAATTGTAGAGCATATTAAAAATAGAAAATAAAAGCTATTTCTGAATTTTTATAATTTTTTTATAGGTGTTTTAGGTACATTTTAAAGAAATGTTTGATTTTAGCGTTTCATGACGTCATATTGAGACTAATTCATGCTCCGATTTTAATGATATACCCCCTATATTGAAGCTAAAGACATCTAGTTATGTAACAAACTATAAAATGTACAAATTACAGGGCATTTATGGCAGTTTGATGACATGAACTGCAAAAATCAAACACTTACCGGTTTTTTTCTCCTAAAACACCTAAAAAATATGTTTAAAAATTCAGAAAGTGTTTTTTTCTACTATTTTTAATATGCTCTTCAATTTTGCATACCAAAAAATTTTTTTAAAAAACATCGATTTTTTGAGTTAAAAAAAGTATAAGGGGTACCCTTTGTCATTTTTTTGACTCAAAAAACCGACATTTTTTAAAAATTTTTTTTGGTATGCAGAATTGTAGAGCATATTAAAAATAGAAAATAAAAGCTATTTCTGAATTTTTATAATTTTTTTATAGGTGTTTTAGGTACATTTTGAAGAAATGTTTGATTTTAGCGTTTCATGACGTCATATTGAGACTAATTCATGCTCCGATTTTAATGATATACCCCCTATATTGAAGCTAAAGACATCTAGTTATGTAACAAACTATAAAATGTACAAATTACAGGGCATTTATGGCAGTTTGATGACATGAACTGCAAAAATCAAACACTTACCCGTTTTTTTCTCCTAAAACACCTAAAAATATGTTTAAAAATTCAGAAAGTGTTTTTTTCTACTATTTTTAATATGCTCTTCAATTGTGCATACCAAAAAAATTTTTTTAAAAAACATCGATTTTTTGAGTCAAAAAATGTATAAGGGCCCTTGTCATTTTTTTGACTCAAAAAACCGACATTTTTTAAAATTTTTTTTTTGGTATGCAGAATTGTAGAGCATATTAAAAATAGAAAATAAAAGCTATTTCTGAATTTTTATAATTTTTTATAGGTGTTTTAGGTACATTTTAAAGAAATGTTTGATTTGAGCGTTTCATGACGTCATATTGAGACTAATTCATGCTCCGATTTTAATGATATGCCCCCTATATTGAAGCTAAAGACATCTAGTTATGTAACAAACTATAAAATGTACAAATTATAGGGCATTAATGGCAGTTTGATGACATGAACTGCAAAAATCAAACACTTACCCTTTTTTTCTCCTAAAACACCTAAAAAATATCTTTAAAAATTCAGAAAGTGTTTTTTTCTACTATTTTTAATATGCTCTTTAATTGTGCATACCAAAAAAATTTTTTAAAAAACATCGATTTTTTGAGTCAAAAAAAGTATAAGGGGTACCCCTTGTCATTTTTTTGACTCAAAAAACTGACTTTTTTCAAAATTTCTATACCCCCTATATTGAAGCTAAAGACATCTAGTTATGTAACAAACTATAAAATGTACAAATTACAGGGCATTTATGGCAGTTTGATGACATGAACTGCAAAAATCAAACACTTACCCGTTTTTTTCTCCTAAAACACCTAAAAAATATGTTTAAAAATTCAGAAAGTGTTTTTTTCTACTATTTTTAATATGCTCTTCAATTGTGCATACCAAAAAAATTTTTTTAAAAACATCGATTTTTTGAGTCAAAAAAAGTATGCCATTTTTTTGACTCAAAAAACCGACTTTTTTTAAAAATTTTTTTTGGTATGCAGAATTGTAGAGCATATTAAAAATAGAAAATAAAAGCTATTTCTGAATTTTTATAATTTTTTTATAGGTGTTTTAGGTACATTTTAAAGAAATGTTTGATTTTAGCGTTTCATGACGTCATATTGAGACTAATTCATGCTCCGATTTTAATGATATACCCCCTATATTGAAGCTAAAGACATCTAGTTATGTAACAAACTATAAAATGTACAAATTACAGGGCATTTATGGCAGTTTGATGACATGAACTGCAAAAATCAAACACTTACCGGTTTTTTTCTCCTAAAACACCTAAAAAATATGTTTAAAAATTCAGAAAGTGTTTTTTTCTACTATTTTTAATATGCTCTTCAATTTTGCATACCAAAAATTTTTTTTAAAAAACATCGATTTTTTGAGTTAAAAAAAGTATAAGGGGTACCCCTTGTCATTTTTTTGACTCAAAAAACCGACATTTTTTAAAATTTTTTTTTGGTATGCAGAATTGTAGAGCATATTAAAAATAGAAAATAAAAGCTATTTCTGAATTTTTATAATTTTTTTATAGGTGTTTTAGGTACATTTTAAAGAAATGTTTGATTTTAGCGTTTCATGACGTCATATTGAGACTAATTCATGCTCCGATTTTAATGATATACCCCCTATATTGAAGCTAAAGACATCTAGTTATGTAACAAACTATAAAATGTACAAATTACAGGGCATTTATGGCAGTTTGATGACATGAACTGCAAAAATCAAACACTTACCCGTTTTTTTCTCCTAAAACACCTAAAAAATATGTTTAAAAATTCAGAAAGTGTTTTTTTCTACTATTTTTAATATGCTCTTCAATTGTGCATACCAAAAAAATTTTTTAAAAAACATCGATTTTTTGAGTCAAAAAAAGTATAAGGGGTACCCCTTGTCATTTTTTTGACTCAAAAAACCGACATTTTTTAAAATTTTTTTTTTGGTATGCAGAATTGTAGAGCATATTAAAAATAGAAAATAAAAGCTATTTCTGAATTTTTATAATTTTTTATAGGTGTTTTAGGTACATTTTAAAGAAATGTTTGATTTGAGCGTTTCATGACGTCATATTGAGACTAATTCATGCTCCGATTTTAATGATATGCCCCCTATATTGAAGCTAAAGACATCTAGTTATGTAACAAACTATAAAATGTACAAATTACAGGGCATTTATGGCAGTTTGATGACATGAACTGCAAAAATCAAACACTTACCCGTTTTTTTCTCCTAAAACACCTAAAAAATATGTTTAAAAATTCAGAAAGTGTTTTTTTCTACTATTTTTAATATGCTCTTCAATTGTGCATACCAAAAAATTTTTTTAAAAAACATCGATTTTTTGAGTCAAAAAAAGTATAAGGGGTACCCCTTGTCATTTTTTTGACTCAAAAAACCGACATTTTTTAAAATTTTTTTTTTGGTATGCAGAATTGTAGAGCATATTAAAAATAGAAAATAAAAGCTATTTCTGAATTTTTATAATTTTTTATAGGTGTTTTAGGTACATTTTAAAGAAATGTTTGATTTGAGCGTTTCATGACGTCATATTGAGACTAATTCATGCTCCGATTTTAATGATATGCCCCCTATATTGAAGCTAAAGACATCTAGTTATGTAACAAACTATAAAATGTACAAATTATAGGGCATTAATGGCAGTTTGATGACATGAACTGCAAAAATCAAACACTTACCCTTTTTTTCTCCTAAAACACCTAAAAAATATCTTTAAAAATTCAGAAAGTGTTTTTTTCTACTATTTTTAATATGCTCTTTAATTGTGCATACCAAAAAAATTTTTTAAAAAACATCGATTTCTTGAGTCAAAAAAAGTATAAGGGGTACCCCTTGTCATTTTTTTGACTCAAAAAACTGACTTTTTTTAAAATTTCTATACCCCCTATATTGAAGCTAAAGACATCTAGTTATGTAACAAACTATAAAATGTACAAATTACAGGGCATTTATGGCAGTTTGATGACATGAACTGCAAAAATCAAACACTTACCCGTTTTTTTCTCCTAAAACACCTAAAAAATATGTTTAAAAATTCAGAAAGTGTTTTTTTCTACTATTTTTAATATGCTCTTCAATTGTGCATACCAAAAAATTTTTTTAAAAAACATCGATTTTTTGAGTCAAAAAAAGTATAAGGGGTACCCCTTGTCATTTTTTTGACTCAAAAAACCGACATTTTTTAAAATTTTTTTTTGGTATGCAGAATTGTAGAGCATATTAAAAATAGAAAATAAAAGCTATTTCTGAATTTTTATAATTTTTTTATAGGTGTTTTAGGTACATTTTAAAGAAATGTTTGATTTTAGCGTTTCATGACGTCATATTAAGACTAATTCATGCTCCGATTTTAATGATATACCCCCTATATTGAAGCTTAAGACATCTAGTTATGTAACAAACTATAAAATGTACAAATTACAGGGCATTTATGGCAGTTTGATGACATGAACTGCAAAAATCAAACACTTACCCGTTTTTTTCTCCTAAAACACCTAAAAAATATGTTTAAAAATTCAGAAAGTGTTTTTTTCTACTATTTTTAATATGCTCTTTAATTGTGCATACCAAAAATTTTTTTTAAAAAACATCGATTTTTTGAGTCAAAAAAAGTATAAGGGGTACCCCTTGTCATTTTTTTGACTCAAAAAACCGACATTTTTTAAAATTTTTTTTTGGTATGCAGAATTGTAGAGCATATTAAAAATAGAAAATAAAAGCTATTTCTGAATTTTTATAATTTTTTTATAGGTGTTTTAGGTACATTTTAAAGAAATGTTTGATTTTAGCGTTTCATGACGTCATATTAAGACTAATTCATGCTCCGATTTTAATGATATACCCCCTATATTGAAGCTTAAGACATCTAGTTATGTAACAAACTATAAAATGTACAAATTACAGGGCATTTATGGCAGTTTGATGACATGAACTGCAAAAATCAAACACTTACCCGTTTTTTTCTCCTAAAACACCTAAAAAATATGTTTAAAAATTCAGAAAGTGTTTTTTTCTACTATTTTTAATATGCTCTTTAATTGTGCATACCAAAAATTTTTTTTAAAAAACATCGATTTTTTGAGTCAAAAAAAGTATAAGGGGTACCCCTTGTCATTTTTTTGACTCAAAAAACCGACATTTTTTAAAATTTTTTTTTGGTATGCAGAATTGTAGAGCATATTAAAAATAGAAAATAAAAGCTATTTCTGAATTTTTATAATTTTTTTATAGGTGTTTTAGGTACATTTTAAAGAAATGTTTGATTTTAGCGTTTCATGACGTCATATTGAGACTAATTCATGCTCCGATTTTAATGATATACCCCCTATATTGAAGCTAAAGACATCTAGTTATGTAACAAACTATAAAATGTACAAATTACAGGGCATTTATGGCAGTTTGATGACATGAACTGCAAAAATCAAACACTTACCCGTTTTTTTCTCCTAAAACACCTAAAAAATATGTTTAAAAAATCAGAAAGTGTTTTTTTCTACTTTTTTTAATATGCTCTTCAATTGTGCATACCAAAAAAAATTTTTAGAAAACATCGATTTTTTGAGTCAAAAAAAGTATAAGGGGTACCCCTTGTCATTTTTTTGACTCAAAAAACCGACTTTTTTTAAAATTATAATACCCCCTATATTGAAGCTAAAGACATCTAGTTATGTAACAAACTATAAAATGTACAAATTACAGGGCATTTATGGCAGTTTGATGACATGAACTGCAAAAATCAAACACTTACCCGTTTTTTTCTCCTAAAACACCTAAAAAATATGTTTAAAAATTCAGAAAGTGTTTTTTTCTACTATTTTTAATATGCTCTTTAATTGTGCATACCAAAAAATTTTTTAAAAAACATCGATTTTTTGATTCAAAAAAAGTATAAGGGGGTACCCCTTGTCATTTTTTTGACTCAAAAAACCGACATTTTTTAAAATTTTTTTTTGGTATGCAGAATTGTAGAGCATATTGAAAATAGAAAATAAAAGCTATTTCTGAATTTTTATAATTTTTTTATAGGTGTTTTAGGTACATTTTAAAGAAATGTTTGATTTTAGCGTTTCATGACGTCATATTGAGACTAATTCATGCTCCGATTTTAATGATATACCCCCTATATTGAAGCTAAAGACATCTAGTTATGTAACAAACTATAAAATGTACAAATTACAGGGCATTTATGGCAGTTTGATGACATGAACTGCAAAAATCAAACACTTACCCGTTTTTTTCTCCTAAAACACCTAAAAAATATGTTTAAAAATTCAGAAAGTGTTTTTTTCTACTATTTTTAATATGCTCTTTAATTGTGCATACCAAAAAATTTTTTTAAAAAACATCGATTATAAGTATAAGGGGTACCCCTTGTCATTTTTTTGACTCAAAAAACCGACATTTTTTTTAATTTTTTTTTGGTATGCAGAATTGTAGAGCATATTGAAAATAGAAAATAAAAGCTATTTCTGAATTTTTATAATTTTTTTATAGGTGTTTTAGGTACATTTTAAAGAAATGTTTGATTTTAGCGTTTCATGACGTCATATTGAGACTAATTCATGCTCCGATTTTAATGATATACCCCCTATATTGAAGCTAAAGACATCTAGTTATGTAACAAACTATAAAATGTACAAATTACAGGGCATTTATGGCAGTTTGATGACATGAACTGCAAAAATCAAACACTTACCCGTTTTTTTCTCCTAAAACACCTAAAAAATATGTTTAAAAATTCAGAAAGTGTTTTTTTCTACTATTTTTAATATGCTCTTTAATTGTGCATACCAAAAAATTTTTTTAAAAAACATCGATTATAAGTATAAGGGGTACCCCTTGTCATTTTTTTGACTCAAAAAACCGACATTTTTTTTAATTTTTTTTGGTATGCAGAATTGTAGAGCATATTGAAAATAGAAAATAAAAGCTATTTCTGAATTTTTATAATTTTTTTATAGGTGTTTTAGGTACATTTTAAAGAAATGTTTGATTTTAGCGTTTCATGACGTCATATTGAGACTAATTCATGCTCCGATTTTAATGATATACCCCCTATATTGAAGCTAAAGACATCTAGTTATGTAACAAACTATAAAATGTACAAATTACAGGGCATTTATGGCAGTTTGATGACATGAACTGCAAAAATCAAACACTTACCCGTTTTTTTCTCCTAAAACACCTAAAAAATATGTTTAAAAATTCAGAAAGTGTTTTTTTCTACTATTTTTAATATGCTCTTTAATTGTGCATACCAAAAAATTTTTTTAAAAAGCATCGATTATAAGTATAAGGGGTACCCCTTGTCATTTTTTTGACTCAAAAAACCGACATTTTTTTTAATTTTTTTTTGGTATGCAGAATTGTAGAGCATATTGAAAATAGAAAATAAAAGCTATTTCTGAATTTTTATAATTTTTTTATAGGTGTTTTAGGTACATTTTAAAGAAATGTTTGATTTTAGCGTTTCATGACGTCATATTGAGACTAATTCATGCTCCGATTTTAATGATATACCCCCTATATTGAAGCTAAAGACATCTAGTTATGTAACAAACTATAAAATGTACAAATTACAGGGCATTTATGGCAGTTTGATGACATGAACTGCAAAAATCAAACACTTACCCGTTTTTTTCTCCTAAAACACCTAAAAAATATGTTTAAAAATTCAGAAAGTGTTTTTTTCTACTATTTTTAATATGCTCTTCAATTGTGCATACCAAAAAATTTTTTTAAAAAACATCGATTTTTTGAGTCAAAAAAAGTGTAAGGGGTACCCTGTCATTTTTTTGACTCAAAAAACCGACTTTTTTTAAAATTTTTTTTTGGTATGCAGAATTGTAGAGCATATTAAAAATAGAAAATAAAAGCTATTTCTGAATTTTTATAATTTTTTTATAGGTGTTTTAGGTACATTTTAAAGAAATGTTTGATTTTAGCGTTTCATGACGTCATATTGAGACTAATTCATGCTCCGATTTTAATGATATACCCCCTATATTGAAGCTAAAGACATCTAGTTATGTAACAAACTATAAAATGTACAAATTACAGGGCATTTATGGCAGTTTGATGACATGAACTGCAAAAATCAAACACTTACCCGTTTTTTTCTCCTAAAACACCTAAAAAATATGTTTAAAAATTCAGAAAGTGTTTTTTTCTACTATTTTTAATATGCTCTTCAATTTTGCATACCAAAAAAATTTTTTAAAAAACATCGATTTTTTGAGTCAAAAAAAGTATAAGGGGTACCCCTTGTCATTTTTTTGACTCAAAAAACCGACATTTTTTAAAAATTTTTTTTGGTATGCAGAATTATAGAGCATATTAAAAATAGAAAATAAAAGCTATTTCTGAATTTTTATAATTTTTTTATAGGTGTTTTAGGTACATTTTAAAGAAATGTTTGATTTTAGCGTTTCATGACGTCATATTGAGACTAATTCATGCTCCGATTTTAATGATATACCCCCTATATTGAAGCTAAAGACATCTAGTTATGTAACAAACTATAAAATGTACAAATTACAGGGCATTTATGGCAGTTTGATGACATGAACTGCAAAAATCAAACACTTACCCGTTTTTTTCTCCTAAAACACCTAAAAAATATGTTTAAAAAATCAGAAAGTGTTTTTTTCTACTTTTTTTAATATGCTCTTGAATTGTGCATACCAAAAAAAATTTTTTGAAAACATCGATTTTTTGAGTCAAAAAAAGTATAAGGGGTACCCCTTGTCATTTTTTTGACTCAAAAAACCGACTTTTTTAAAATTTTTTTTTGGTATGCAGAATTGTAGAGCATATTAAAAATAGAAAATAAAAGCTATTTCTGAATTTTTATAATTTTTTTATAGGTGTTTTAGGTACATTTTAAAGAAATGTTTGATTTTAGCGTTTCATGACGTCATATTGAGACTAATTCATGCTCCGATTTTAATGATATACCCCCTATATTGAAGCTTAAGACATCTAGTTATGTAACAAACTATAAAATGTACAAATTACAGGGCATTTATGGCAGTTTGATGACATGAACTGCAAAAATCAAACACTTACCCGTTTTTTTCTCCTAAAACACCTAAAAAATATGTTTAAAAATTCAGAAAGTGTTTTTTTCTACTATTTTTAATATGCTCTTCAACTGTGCATACCAAAAATTTTTTTTAAAAAACATCGATTTTTTGAGTCAAAAAAAGTATAAAGGGTACCCCTTGTCATTTTTTTGACTCAAAAAACCGACATTTTTTAAAATTTTTTTTTGGTATGCAGAATTGTAGAGCATATTAAAAATAGAAAATAAAAGCTATTTCTGAATTTTTATAATTTTTTTATAGGTGTTTTAGGTACATTTTAAAGAAATGTTTGATTTTAGCGTTTCATGACGTCATATTGAGACTAATTCATGCTCCGATTTTAATGATATACCCCCTATATTGAAGCTAAAGATATCTAGTTATGTAACAAACTATAAAATGTACAAATTACAGGGCATTTATGGCAGTTTGATGACATGAACTGCAAAAATCAAACACTTACCCGTTTTTTTCTCCTAAAACACCTAAAAAATATGTTTAAAAATTCAGAAAGTGTTTTTTTCTACTTTTTTTAATATGCCCTTCAATTGTGCATACCAAAAAAATTTTTTAGAAAACATCGATTTTTTGAGTCAAAAAAAGTATAAGGGCCCTTGTCATTTTTTTGACTCAAAAAACCGAAATTTTTTAAAAATTTTGTTTGGTATGCAGAATTGTAGAGCATATTAAAAATAGAAAATAAAAGCTATTTCTGAATTTTTATAATTTTTTTATAGGTGTTTTAGGTACATTTTAAAGAAATGTTTGATTTTAGCGTTTCATGACGTCATATTGAGACTAATTCATGCTCCGATTTTAATGATATGCCCCCTATATTGAAGCTAAAGACATCTAGTTATGTAACAAACTATAAAATGTACAAATTATAGGGCATTTATGGCAGTTTGATGACATGAACTGCAAAAATCAAACACTTACCCGTTTTTTTCTCCTAAAACACCTAAAAAATATGTTTAAAAATTCAGAAAGTGTTTTTTTCATGCTCCGATTTTAATGATATACCCCCTATATTGAAGCTAAGGACATCTAGTTATGTAACAAAATATAAAATGTACAAATTACAGGGCATTTATGGCAGTTTGATGACATGAACTGCAAAAATCAAACACTTACCCGTTTTTTTCTCCTAAAACACCTAAAAAATATGTTTAAAAATTCAGAAAGTGTTTTTTTCTACTATTTTTAATATGCTCTTCAATTTTGCATACCAAAAAAATTTTTAAAAAACATCGATTTTTTGAATCAAAAAAAGTATAAGGGGTACCCCTTGTCATTTTTTTGACTCAAAAAACCGACATTTTTTAAAATTTTTTTTTGGTATGCAGAATTGTAGAGCATATTAAAAATAGAAAATAAAAGCTATTTCTGAATTTTTATAATTTTTTTATAGGTGTTTTAGGTACATTTTAAAGAAATGTTTGATTTTAGCGTTTCATGACGTCATATTGAGACTGATTCATGCTCCGATTTTAATGATATACCCCCTATATTGAAGCTAAAGACATCTAGTTATGTAACAAACTTTAAAATGTACAAATTACAGGGCATTTATGGCAGTTTGATGACATGAACTGCAAAAATCAAACACTTACCCGTTTTTTTCTCCAAAAACACCTAAAAAATATGTTTAAAAATTCAGAAAGTGTTTTTTTCTACAATTTTTAAAATGCTCTTCAATTGTGCATTACAAAAATTTTTTTTAAAAAACATCGATTTTTTGAGTCAACAAAAGTATAAGGGGTACCCCTTGTCATTTTTTTGACTCAAAAAACCGACATTTTTTAAAATTTTTTTTTGGTATGCAGAATTGTAGAGCATGTTAAAAATAGAAAATAAAAGCTATTTCTGAATTTTTATAATTTTTTTATAGGTGTTTTAGGTACATTTTAAAGAAATGTTTGATTTTAGCGTTTCATGACGTCATATTGAGACTAATTCATGCTCCGATTTTAATGATATACCCTCTATATTGAAGCTAAAGACATCTAGTTATGTAACAAACTATAAAATGTACAAATTACAGGGCATTTATGGCAGTTTGATGACATGAACTGCAAAAATCAAACACTTACCCGTTTTTTTCTCCTAAAACACATAAAAAATATGTTTAAAAATTCAGAAAGTGTTTTTTTCTACTTTTTTTAATATGCTCTTCAATTGTGCATACCAAAAAAAAATTTTAAAAAACATCGATTTTTTGAATCAAAAAAAGTATAAGGGGTACCCCTTGTCATTTTTTTGACTCAAAAAACCGACATTTTTTAAAATTTTTTTTTGGTATGCAGAATTGTAGAGCATATTAAAAATAGAAAATAAAAGCTATTTCTGAATTTTTATAATTTTTTTATAGGTGTTTTAGGTACATTTTAAAGAAATGTTTGATTTTAGCGTTTCATGACGTCATATTGAGACTGATTCATGCTCCGATTTTAATGATATACCCCCTATATTGAAGCTAAAGACATCTAGTTATGTAACAAACTTTAAAATGTACAAATTACAGGGCATTTATGGCAGTTTGATGACATGAACTGCAAAAATCAAACACTTACCCGTTTTTTTCTCCAAAAACACCTAAAAAATATGTTTAAAAATTCAGAAAGTGTTTTTTTCTACAATTTTTAAAATGCTCTTCAATTGTGCATTACAAAAATTTTTTTTAAAAAACATCGATTTTTTGAGTCAACAAAAGTATAAGGGGTACCCCTTGTCATTTTTTTGACTCAAAAAACCGACATTTTTTAAAATTTTTTTTTGGTATGCAGAATTGTAGAGCATGTTAAAAATAGAAAATAAAAGCTATTTCTGAATTTTTATAATTTTTTTATAGGTGTTTTAGGTACATTTTAAAGAAATGTTTGATTTTAGCGTTTCATGACGTCATATTGAGACTAATTCATGCTCCGATTTTAATGATATACCCTCTATATTGAAGCTAAAGACATCTAGTTATGTAACAAACTATAAAATGTACAAATTACAGGGCATTTATGGCAGTTTGATGACATGAACTGCAAAAATCAAACACTTACCCGTTTTTTTCTCCTAAAACACATAAAAAATATGTTTAAAAATTCAGAAAGTGTTTTTTTCTACTTTTTTTAATATGCTCTTCAATTGTGCATACCAAAAAAAAATTTTAGAAAACATCGATTTTTTGAGTCAAAAAAAGTATAAGGGGTACGTACCCCTTGTCATTTTTTTGACTCAAAAAACCGACATTTTTTAAAATTTTTTTTGGTATGCAGAATTGTAGAGCATATTAAAAATAGAAAATAAAAGCTATTTCTGAATTTTTATAATTTTTTTATAGGTGTTTTAGGTACATTTTAAAGAAATGTTTGATTTTAGCGTTTCATGACGTCATATTGAGACTAATTCATGCTCCAATTTTAATGATATACCCCCCATATTGAAGCTAAAGACATCTAGTTATGTAACAAACTATAAAATGTACAAATTACAGGGCATTTATGGCAGTTTGATGACATGAACTGCAAAAATCAAACACTTACCCGTTTTTTTCTCCTAAAACACCTAAAAAATATGTTTAAAAATTCAGAAAGTGTTTTTTTCTACTATTTTTAATATGCTCTTCAATTTTGCATACCAAAAAAATTTTTAAAAAACATCGATTTTTTGAGTCAAAAAAAGTATAAGGGTACCCCTTGTCATTTTTTTGACTCAAAAAATCGACATTTTTTAAAATTTTTTTTTGGTATGCAGAATTGTAGAGCATATTAAAAATAGAAAATAAAAGCTATTTCTGAATTTTTATAATTTTTTTATAGGTGTTTTAGGTACATTTTAAAGAAATGTTTGATTTTAGCGTTTCATGACGTCATATTGAGACTAATTCATGCTCCGATTTTAATGATATACCCTCTATATTGAAGCTAAAGACATCTAGTTATGTAACAAACTATAAAATGTACAAATTACAGGGCATTTATGGCAGTTTGATGACATGAACTGCAAAAATCAAACACTTACCCGTTTTTTTCTCCTAAAACACATAAAAAATATGTTTAAAAATTCAGAAAGTGTTTTTTTCTACTTTTTTTAATATGCTCTTCAATTGTGCATACCAAAAAAAAAATTTAGAAAACATCGAATTTTTGAGTCAAAAAAAGTATAAGGGGTACGTACCCCTTGTCATTTTTTTGACTCAAAAAACCGACATTTTTTAAAAATTTTTTTGGTATGCAGAATTGTAGAGCATATTAAAAATAGAAAATAAAAGCTATTTCTGAATTTTTATAATTTTTTTATAGGTGTTTTAGGTACATTTTAAAGAAATGTTTGATTTTAGCGTTTCATGACGTCATATTGAGACTAATTCATGCTCCAATTTTAATGATATACCCCCCATATTGAAGCTAAAGACATCTAGTTATGTAACAAACTATAAAATGTACAAATTACAGGGCATTTATGGCAGTTTGATGACATGAATTGCAAAAATCAAACACTTACCCGTTTTTTTCTCCTAAAACACCTAAAAAATATGTTTAAAAATTCAAAAAGTGTTTTTTTCTACTATTTTTAATATGCTCTTTAATTGTGCATACCAAAATTTTTTTTTAAAAAACATCGATTTTTTGAGTCAAAAAAAGTATAAGGGGTACCCATTGTCATTTTTTTGACTCAAAAAACCGACATTTTTTAAAATTTTTTTTTGGTATGCAGAATTGTAGAGCATATTAAAAATAGAAAATAAAAGCTATTTCTGAATTTTTATAATTTTTTTATAGGTGTTTTAGGTACATTTTAAAGAAATGTTTGATTTTAGCGTTTCATGACGTCATATTGAGACTAATTCATGCTCCGATTTTAATGATATGCCCCCTATATTGAAGCTAAAGACATCTAGTTATGTAACAAACTATAAAATGTACAAATTATAGGGCATTTATGGCAGTTTGATGACATGAACTGCAAAAATCAAACACTTACCCGTTTTTTTCTCCTAAAACACCTAAAAAATATGTTTAAAAATTCAGAAAGTGTTTTTTTCATGCTCCGATTTTAATGATATACCCCCTATATTGAAGCTAAGGACATCTAGTTATGTAACAAAATATAAAATGTACAAATTACAGGGCATTTATGGCAGTTTGATGACATGAACTGCAAAAATCAAACACTTACCCGTTTTTTTCTCCTAAAACACCTAAAAAATATGTTTAAAAATTCAGAAAGTGTTTTTTTCTACTATTTTTAATATGCTCTTCAATTTTGCATACCAAAAAAATTTTTTAAAAAACATCGATTTTTTGAATCAAAAAAAGTATAAGGGGTACCCCTTGTCATTTTTTTGACTCAAAAAACCGACATTTTTTAAAATTTTTTTTTGGTATGCAGAATTGTAGAGCATATTAAAAATAGAAAATAAAAGCTATTTCTGAATTTTTATAATTTTTTTATAGGTGTTTTAGGTACATTTTAAAGAAATGTTTGATTTTAGCGTTTCATGACGTCATATTGAGACTGATTCATGCTCCGATTTTAATGATATACCCCCTATATTGAAGCTAAAGACATCTAGTTATGTAACAAACTTTAAAATGTACAAATTACAGGGCATTTATGGCAGTTTGATGACATGAACTGCAAAAATCAAACACTTACCCGTTTTTTTCTCCTACAAAAATTTTTTTTAAAAAACATCGATTTTTTGAGTCAACAAAAGTATAAGGGGTACCCCTTGTCATTTTTTTGACTCAAAAAACCGACATTTTTTAAAATTTTTTTTTGGTATGCAGAATTGTAGAGCATGTTAAAAATAGAAAATAAAAGCTATTTCTGAATTTTTATAATTTTTTTATAGGTGTTTTAGGTACATTTTAAAGAAATGTTTGATTTTAGCGTTTCATGACGTCATATTGAGACTAATTCATGCTCCGATTTTAATGATATACCCTCTATATTGAAGCTAAAGACATCTAGTTATGTAACAAACTATAAAATGTACAAATTACAGGGCATTTATGGCAGTTTGATGACATGAACTGCAAAAATCAAACACTTACCCGTTTTTTTCTCCTAAAACACATAAAAAATATGTTTAAAAATTCAGAAAGTGTTTTTTTCTACTTTTTTTAATATGCTCTTCAATTGTGCATACCAAAAAAAAATTTTAGAAAACATCGATTTTTTGAGTCAAAAAAAGTATAAGGGGTACGTACCCCTTGTCATTTTTTTGACTCAAAAAACCGACATTTTTTAAAATTTTTTTTGGTATGCAGAATTGTAGAGCATATTAAAAATAGAAAATAAAAGCTATTTCTGAATTTTTATAATTTTTTTATAGGTGTTTTAGGTACATTTTAAAGAAATGTTTGATTTTAGCGTTTCATGACGTCATATTGAGACTAATTCATGCTCCAATTTTAATGATATACCCCCCATATTGAAGCTAAAGACATCTAGTTATGTAACAAACTATAAAATGTACAAATTACAGGGCATTTATGGCAGTTTGATGACATGAACTGCAAAAATCAAACACTTACCCGTTTTTTTCTCCTAAAACACCTAAAAAATATGTTTAAAAATTCAGAAAGTGTTTTTTTCTACTATTTTTAATATGCTCTTCAATTTTGCATACCAAAAAATTTTTTAAAAAACATCGATTTTTTGAGTCAAAAAAAGTATAAGGGTACCCCTTGTCATTTTTTTGACTCAAAAAATCGACATTTTTTAAAATTTTTTTTTGGTATGCAGAATTGTAGAGCATATTAAAAATAGAAAATAAAAGCTATTTCTGAATTTTTATAATTTTTTTATAGGTGTTTTAGGTACATTTTAAAGAAATGTTTGATTTTAGCGTTTCATGACGTCATATTGAGACTAATTCATGCTCCGATTTTAATGATATACCCTCTATATTGAAGCTAAAGACATCTAGTTATGTAACAAACTATAAAATGTACAAATTACAGGGCATTTATGGCAGTTTGATGACATGAACTGCAAAAATCAAACACTTACCCGTTTTTTTCTCCTAAAACACATAAAAAATATGTTTAAAAATTCAGAAAGTGTTTTTTTCTACTTTTTTTAATATGCTCTTCAATTGTGCATACCAAAAAAAAAATTTAGAAAACATCGAATTTTTGAGTCAAAAAAAGTATAAGGGGTACGTACCCCTTGTCATTTTTTTGACTCAAAAAACCGACATTTTTTAAAAATTTTTTTGGTATGCAGATTTGTAGAGCATATTAAAAATAGAAAATAAAAGCTATTTCTGAATTTTTATAATTTTTTTATAGGTGTTTTAGGTACATTTTAAAGAAATGTTTGATTTTAGCGTTTCATGACGTCATATTGAGACTAATTCATGCTCCAATTTTAATGATATACCCCCCATATTGAAGCTAAAGACATCTAGTTATGTAACAAACTATAAAATGTACAAATTACAGGGCATTTATGGCAGTTTGATGACATGAACTGCAAAAATCAAACACTTACCCGTTTTTTTCTCCTAAAACACCTAAAAAATATGTTTAAAAATTCAGAAAGTGTTTTTTTCTACTATTTTTAATATGCTCTTCAATTTTGCATACCAAAAAATTTTTTAAAAAACATCGATTTTTTGAGTCAAAAAAAGTATAAGGGTACCCCTTGTCATTTTTTTGACTCAAAAAATCGACATTTTTTAAAATTTTTTTTTGGTATGCAGAATTGTAGAGCATATTAAAAATAGAAAATAAAAGCTATTTCTGAATTTTTATAATTTTTTTATAGGTGTTTTAGGTACATTTTAAAGAAATGTTTGATTTTAGCGTTTCATGACGTCATATTGAGACTAATTCATGCTCCGATTTTAATGATATACCCCCTATATTGAAGCTAAAGACATCTAGTTATGTAACAAACTATAAAATGTACAAATTACAGGGCATTTATGGCAGTTTGATGACATGAATTGCAAAAATCAAACACTTACCCGTTTTTTTCTCCTAAAACACCTAAAAAATATGTTTAAAAATTCAAAAAGTGTTTTTTTCTACTATTTTTAATATGCTCTTTAATTGTGCATACCAACATTTTTTTTTAAAAAACATCGATTTTTTGAGTCAAAAAAAGTATAAGGGGTACCCATTGTCATTTTTTTGACTCAAAAAACCGACATTTTTTAAAATTTTTTTTTGGTATGCAGAATTGTAGAGCATATTAAAAATAGAAAATAAAAGCTATTTCTGAATTTTTATAATTTTTTTATAGGTGTTTTAGGTACATTTTAAAGAAATGTTTGATTTTAGCGTTTCATGACGTCATATTGAGACTAATTCATGCTCCGATTTTAATGATATGCCCCCTATATTGAAGCTAAAGACATCTAGTTATGTAACAAACTATAAAATGTACAAATTATAGGGCATTTATGGCAGTTTGATGACATGAACTGCAAAAATCAAACACTTACCCGTTTTTTTCTCCTAAAACACCTAAAAAATATGTTTAAAAATTCAGAAAGTGTTTTTTTCTACTATTTTTAATATGCTCTTTAATTGTGCATACCAAAAAATTTTTTTAAAAAACATCGATTTTTTGAGTCAAAAAAAGTATAAGGGGTACCCCTTGTCATTTTTTTGACTCAAAAAACCGACATTTTTTTTAATTTTTTTTGGTATGCAGAATTGTAGAGCATATTGAAAATAGAAAATAAAAGCTATTTCTGAATTTTTATAATTTTTTTATAGGTGTTTTAGGTACATTTTAAAGAAATGTTTGATTTTAGCGTTTCATGACGTCATATTGAGACTAATTCATGCTCCGATTTTAATGATATACCCCCTATATTGAAGCTAAAGACATCTAGTTATGTAACAAACTATAAAATGTACAAATTACAGGGCATTTATGGCAGTTTGATGACATGAACTGCAAAAATCAAACACTTACCCGTTTTTTTCTCCTAAAACACCTAAAAAATATGTTTAAAAATTCAGAAAGTGTTTTTTTCTACTATTTTTAATATGCTCTTCAATTGTGCATACCAAAAAAATTTTTTAAAAACCATCGATTTTTTGAGTCAAAAAAAGTATGCCATTTTTTTGACTCAAAAAACCGACTTTTTTTTTAATTTTTTTTTGGTATGCAGAAATGTAGAGCATATTAAAAATAGAAAATAAAAGCTATTTCTGAATTTTTATAATTTTTTTATAGGTGTTTTAGGTACATTTTAAAGAAATGTTTGATTTTAGCGTTTCATGACGTCATATTGAGACTAATTCATGCTCCGATTTTAATGATATACCCCCTATATTGAAGCTAAAGACATCTAGTTATGTAACAAACTATAAAATGTACAAATTACAGGGCATTTATGGCAGTTTGATGACATGAACTGCAAAAATCAAACACTTACCCGTTTTTTTCTCCTAAAACACCTAAAAAATATGTTTAAAAATTCAGAAAGTGTTTTTTTCTACTATTTTTAATATGCTCTTTAATTGTGCATACCAAAAAAAATTTTTAGAAAACATCGATTTTTTGAGTCAAAAAAAGTATAAGGGGTACCCCTTGTCATTTTTTTGACTCAAAAAACCGACACTTTTAAAAAATTTTTTTTGGTTTGCAGAATTGTAGAGCATATTAAAAATAGAAAATAAAAGCTATTTCTGAATTTTTATAATTTTTTTATAGGTGTTTTAGGTACATTTTAAAGAATTGTTTGATTTTAGCGTTTCATGACGTCATATTGAGACTGATTCATGCTCCGATTTTAATGATATACCCCCTATATTGAAGCTAAAGACATCTAGTTATGTAACAAAATATAAAATGTACAAATTACAGGGCATTTATGGCAGTTTGATGACATGAACTGCAAAAATCAAACACTTACCCGTTTTTTTCTCCTAAAACACCTAAAAAATATGTTTAAAAATTCAGAAA
This sequence comes from Rhingia rostrata, assembly GCA_949824845.1. Lineage (NCBI taxonomy): Eukaryota > Metazoa > Arthropoda > Insecta > Diptera > Syrphidae > Rhingia > Rhingia rostrata. The sequence goes on from OX463758.1 coordinate 29,559,699, forward strand.
GTGTTTTTTTCTATTTTTTTTTAATATGCTCTTCAATTGTGCATACCAAAAAAAATTTTTAGAAAACATCGATTTTTTGAGTCAAAAAAAGTATAAGGGGTACCCCTTGTCATTTTTTTGACTCAAAAAACCGACATTTTTTAAAATTTTTTTTGGTATGCAGAATTGTAGAGCATATTAAAAATAGAAAATAAAAGCTATTTCTGAATTTTTATAATTTTTTTATAGGTGTTTTAGGTACATTTTAAAGAAATGTTTGATTTTAGCGTTTCATGACGTCATATTGAGACTGATTCATGCTCCGATTTTAATGATATACCCCCTATATTGAAGCTAAGGACATCTAGTTATGTAACAAAATATAAAATGTACAAATTACAGGGCATTTATGGCAGTTTGATGACATGAACTGCAAAAATCAAACACTTACCCGTTTTTTTCTCCTAAAACACCTAAAAAATATGTTTAAAAATTCAGAAAGTGTTTTTTTCTACTATTTTTAATATGCTCTTCAATTTTGCATACCAAAAAAATTTTTTAAAAAACATCGATTTTTTGAATCAAAAAAAGTATAAGGGGTACCCCTTGTCATTTTTTTGACTCAAAAAACCGAAATTTTTTAAAATTTTTTTTTGGTATGCAGAATTGTAGAGCATATTGAAAATAGAAAATAAAAGCTATTTCTGAATTTTTATAATTTTTTTCTAGGTGTTTTAGGTACATTTTAAAGAAATGTTTGATTTTAGCGTTTCATGACGTCATATTGAGACTAATTCATGCTCCGATTTTAATGATATACCCCCTATATTGAAGCTAAAGACATCTAGTTATGTAACAAACTATGAAATGTACAAATTACAGGGCATTTATGGCAGTTTGATGACATGAACTGCAAAAATCAAACACTTACCCGTTTTTTTCTCCTAAAACACCTAAAAAATATGTTTAAAAATTCAGAAAGTGTTTTTTTCTACTATTTTTAATATGCTCTTCAATTGTGCATACCAAAAAAATTTTTTAAAAACCATCGATTTTTTGAGTCAAAAAAAGTATGCCATTTTTTTGACTCAAAAAACCGACTTTTTTTTTAATTTTTTTTTGGTATGCAGAATTGTAGAGCATATTAAAAATAGAAAATAAAAGCTATTTCTGAATTTTTATAATTTTTTTATAGGTGTTTTAGGTACATTTTAAAGAAATGTTTGATTTTAGCGTTTCATGACGTCATATTGAGACTAATTCATGCTCCGATTTTAATGATATACCCCCTATATTGAAGCTAAAGACATCTAGTTATGTAACAAACTATAAAATGTACAAATTACAGGGCATTTATGGCAGTTTGATGACATGAACTGCAAAAATCAAACACTTACCCGTTTTTTTCTCCTAAAACACCTAAAAAATATGTTTAAAAATTCAGAAAGTGTTTTTTTCTACTATTTTTAATATGCTCTTTAATTGTGCATACCAAAAAAATTTTTTAGAAAACATCGATTTTTTGAGTCAAAAAAAGTATAAGGGGTACCCCTTGTCATTTTTTTGACTCAAAAAACCGACATTTTTAAAAATTTTTTTTGGTTTGCAGAATTGTAGAGCATATTAAAAATAGAAAATAAAAGCTATTTCTGAATTTTTATAATTTTTTTATAGGTGTTTTAGGTACATTTTAAAGAAATGTTTGATTTTAGCGTTTCATGACGTCATATTGAGACTGATTCATGCTCCGATTTTAATGATATACCCCCTATATTGAAGCTAGAGACATCTAGTTATGTAACAAAATATAAAATGTACAAATTACAGGGCATTTATGGCAGTTTGATGACATGAACTGCAAAAATCAAACACTTACCCGTTTTTTTCTCCTAAAACACCTAAAAAATATGTTTAAAAATTCAGAAAGTGTTTTTTTCTACTATTTTTAATATGCTCTTCAATTTTGCATACCAAAAAAATTTTTTAAAAAACATCGATTTTTTGAATCAAAAAAAGTATAAGGGGTACCCCTTGTCATTTTTTTGACTCAAAAAACCGAAATTTTTTAAAATTTTTTTTTGGTATGCAGAATTGTAGAGCATATTAAAAATAGAAAATAAAAGCTATTTCTGAATTTTTATAATTTTTTTATAGGTGTTTTAGGTACATTTTAAAGAAATGTTTGATTTTAGCGTTTCATGACGTCATATTGAGACTGATTCATGCTCCGATTTTAATGATATACCCCCTATATTGAAGCTAAAGACATCTAGTTATGTAACAAACTTTAAAATGTACAAATTACAGGGCATTTATGGCAGTTTGATGACATGAACTGCAAAAATCAAACACTTACCCGTTTTTTTCTCCTAAAACACCTAAAAAATATGTTTAAAAATTCAGAAAGTGTTTTTTTCTACTTTTTTTTAATATGCTCTTCAATTGTGCATACCAATAAAAATTTTTAGAAAACATCGATTTTTTGAGTCAAAAAAAGTATAAGGGGTACCCCTTGTAATTTTTTTGACTCAAAAAACCGACATTTTTTAAAATTTTTTTTTGGTATGCAGAATTGTAGAGCATATTAAAAATAGAAAATAAAAGCTATTTCTGAATTTTTATAATTTTTTTATAGGTGTTTTAGGTACATTTTAAAGAAATGTTTGATTTTAGCGTTTCATGACGTCATATTGAGACTGATTCATGCTCCGATTTTAATGATATACCCCCTATATTGAAGCTAAGGACATCTAGTTATGTAACAAAATATAAAATGTACAAATTACAGGGCATTTATGGCAGTTTGATGACATGAACTGCAAAAATCAAACACTTACCCGTTTTTTTCTCCTAAAACACCTAAAAAATATGTTTAAAAATTCAGAAAGTGTTTTTTTCTACTATTTTTAATATGCTCTTCAATTTTGCATACCAAAAAAATTTTTTAAAAAACATCGATTTTTTGAATCAAAAAAAGTATAAGGGGTACCCCTTGTCATTTTTTTGACTCAAAAAACCGAAATTTTTTAAAATTTTTTTTTGGTATGCAGAATTGTAGAGCATATTAAAAATAGAAAATAAAAGCTATTTCTGAATTTTTATAATTTTTTTATAGGTGTTTTAGGTACATTTTAAAGAAATGTTTGATTTTAGCGTTTCATGACGTCATATTGAGACTGATTCATGCTCCGATTTTAATGATATACCCCCTATATTGAAGCTAAAGACATCTAGTTATGTAACAAACTTTAAAATGTACAAATTACAGGGCATTTATGGCAGTTTGATGACATGAACTGCAAAAATCAAACACTTACCCGTTTTTTTCTCCTAAAACACCTAAAAAATATGTTTAAAAATTCAGAAAGTGTTTTTTTCTACAATTTTTAAAATGCTCTTCAATTGTGCATTACAAAAATTTTTTTTAAAAAACATCGATTTTTTGAGTCAACAAAAGTATAAGGGGTACCCCTTGTCATTTTTTTGACTCAAAAAACCGACATTTTTTAAAATTTTTTTTTGGTATGCAGAATTGTAGAGCATGTTAAAAATAGAAAATAAAAGCTATTTCTGAATTTTTATAATTTTTTTATAGGTGTTTTAGGTACATTTTAAAGAAATGTTTGATTTTAGCGTTTCATGACGTCATATTGAGACTAATTCATGCTCCGATTTTAATGATATACCCTCTATATTGAAGCTAAAGACATCTAGTTATGTAACAAACTATAAAATGTACAAATTACAGGGCATTTATGGCAGTTTGATGACATGAACTGCAAAAATCAAACACTTACCCGTTTTTTTCTCCTAAAACACCTAAAAAATATGTTTAAAAATTCAGAAAGTGTTTTTTTCTACTATTTTTAATATGCTCTTCAATTGTGCATACCAAAAAAAAATTTTAGAAAACATCGATTTTTTGAGTCAAAAAAAGTATAAGGGGTACCCCTTGTCATTTTTTTGACTCAAAAAACCGACTTTTTTTAAAATTATAATACCCCCTATATTGAAGCTAAAGACATCTAGTTATGTAACAAACTATAAAATGTACAAATTACAGGGCATTTATGGCAGTTTGATGACATGAACTGCAAAAATCAAACACTTACCCGTTTTTTTTCTCCTAAAACACCTAAAAAATATGTTTAAAAATTCAGAAAGTGTTTTTTTCTACTTTTTTTAATATGCTCTTCAATTGTGCATACCAAAAAAAATTTTTAGAAAACATCGATTTTTTGAGTCAGAAAAAGTACATATAAGGGCCCTTGTCATTTTTTTGACTCAAAAAACCGAAATTTTTTAAAAATTTTGTTTGGTATGCAGAATTGTAGAGCATATTAAAAATAGAAAATAAAAGCTATTTCTGAATTTTTATAATTTTTTTATAGGTGTTTTAGGTACATTTTAAAGAAATGTTTGATTTTAGCGTTTCATGACGTCATATTGAGACTAATTCATGCTCCGATTTTAATGATATACCCTCTATATTGAAGCTAAAGACATCTAGTTATGTAACAAACTATAAAATGTACAAATTACAGGGCATTTATGGCAGTTTGATGACATGAACTGCAAAAATCAAACACTTACCCGTTTTTTTCTCCTAAAACACATAAAAAATATGTTTAAAAATTCAGAAAGTGTTTTTTTCTACTTTTTTTAATATGCTCTTCAATTGTGCATACCAAAAAAGATTTTTAGAAAACATCGATTTTTTGAGTCAAAAAAAGTATAAGGGCCCTTGTCATTTTTTTGACTCAAAAAACCGAAATTTTTTAAAAATTTTGTTTGGTATGCAGAATTGTAGAGCATATTAAAAATAGAAAATAAAAGCTATTTCTGAATTTTTATAATTTTTTTATAGGTGTTTTAGGTACATTTTAAAGAAATGTTTGATTTTAGCGTTTCATGACGTCATATTGAGACTAATTCATGCTCCGATTTGAATGATATACCCCCTATATTGAAGCTAAAGACATCTAGTTATGTAACAAACTATAAAATTTACAAATTACAGGGCATTTATGGCAGTTTGATGACATGAACTGCAAAAATCAAACACTTACCCGTTTTTTTCTCCTAAAACACCTAAAAAATATGTTTAAAAATTCAGAAAGTGTTTTTTTCTACTATTTTTAATATGCTCTTCAATTTTGCATACCAAAAAATTTTTTAAAAAACATCGATTTTTTGAGTCAAAAAAAGTATAAGGGTACCCCTTGTCATTTTTTTGACTCAAAAAATCGACATTTTTTAAAATTTTTTTTTGGTATGCAGAATTGTAGAGCATATTAAAAATAGAAAATAAAAGCTATTTCTGAATTTTTATAATTTTTTTATAGGTGTTTTAGGTACATTTTAAAGAAATGTTTGATTTTAGCGTTTCATGACGTCATATCGAGACTAATTCATGCTCCGATTTTAATGATATACCCCCTATATTGAAGCTAAAGACATCTAGTTATGTAACAAACTATAAAATGTACAAATTACAGGGCATTTATGGCAGTTTGATGACATGAATTGCAAAAATCAAACACTTACCCGTTTTTTTCTCCTAAAACACCTAAAAAATATGTTTAAAAATTCAAAAAGTGTTTTTTTCTACTATTTTTAATATGCTCTTTAATTGTGCATACCAAAATTTTTTTTTAAAAAACATCGATTTTTTGAGTCAAAAAAAGTATAAGGGGTACCCATTGTCATTTTTTTGACTCAAAAAACCGACATTTTTTAAAATTTTTTTTTGGTATGCAGAATTGTAGAGCATATTAAAAATAGAAAATAAAAGCTATTTCTGAATTTTTATAATTTTTTTATAGGTGTTTTAGGTACATTTTAAAGCAATGTTTGATTTTAGCGTTTCATGACGTCATATTGAGACTAATTCATGCTCCGATTTTAATGATATGCCCCCTATATTGAAGCTAAAGACATCTAGTTATGTAACAAACTATAAAATGTACAAATTATAGGGCATTTATGGCAGTTTGATGACATGAACTGCAAAAATCAAACACTTACCCGTTTTTTTCTCCTAAAACACCTAAAAAATATGTTTAAAAATTCAGAAAGTGTTTTTTTCATGCTCCGATTTTAATGATATACCCCCTATATTGAAGCTAAAGACATCTAGTTATGTAACAAACTTTAAAATGTACAAATTACAGGGCATTTATGGCAGTTTGATGACATGAACTGCAAAAATCAAACACTTACCCGTTTTTTTCTCCTAAAACACCTAAAAAATATGTTTAAAAATTCAGAAAGTGTTTTTTTCTACTATTTTTAATATGCTCTTCAATTTTGCATACCAAAAAATTTTTTAAAAAACATCGATTTTTTGAGTCAAAAAAAGTATAAGGGTACCCCTTGTCATTTTGTTGACTCAAAAAATCGACATTTTTTAAAATTTTTTTTTGGTATGCAGAATTGTAGAGCATATTAAAAATAGAAAATAAAAGCTATTTCTGAATTTTTATAATTTTTTATAGGTGTTTTAGGTACATTTTAAAGAAATGTTTGATTTTAGCGTTTCATGACGTCATATTGAGACTAATTCATGCTCCGATTTTAATGATATGCCCCCTATATTGAAGCTAAAGACATCTAGTTATGTAACAAACTATAAAATGTACAAATTATAGGGCATTTATGGCAGTTTGATGACATGAACTGCAAAAATCAAACACTTACCCGTTTTTTTCTCCTAAAACACCTAAAAAATATGTTTAAAAATTCAGAAAGTGTTTTTTTCTACTATTTTTAATATGCTCTTTAATTGTGCATACCAAAATTTTTTTTTAAAAAACATCGATTTTTTGAGTCAAAAAAAGTATAAGGGGTACGTACCCCTTGTCATTTTTTTGACTCAAAAAACCGACATTTTTTTTAATTTTTTTTTGGTATGCAGAATTGTAGAGCATATTGAAAATAGAAAATAAAAGCTATTTCTGAATTTTTATAATTTTTTTATAGGTGTTTTAGGTACATTTTAAAGAAATGTTTGATTTTAGCGTTTCATGACGTCATATTGAGACTAATTCATGCTCCGATTTTAATGATATACCCCCTATATTGAAGCTAAAGACATCTAGTTATATAACAAACTATAAAATGTACAAATTACAGGGCATTTATGGCAGTTTGATGACATGAACTGCAAAAATCAAACACTTACCCGTTTTTTTCTCCTAAAACACCTAAAAAATATGTTTAAAAATTCAGAAAGTGTTTTTTTCATGCTCCGATTTTAATGATATACCCCCTATATTGAAGCTAAAGACATCTAGTTATGTAACAAACTTTAAAATGTACAAATTACAGGGCATTTATGGCAGTTTGATGACATGAACTGCAAAAATCAAACACTTACCCGTTTTTTTCTCCTAAAACACCTAAAAAATATGTTTAAAAATTCAGAAAGTGTTTTTTTCTACTTTTTTTAATATGCTCTTCAATTGTGCATACCAAAAAAAAATTTTAGAAAACATCGATTTTTTGAGTCAAAAAAAGTATAAGGGGTACCCCTTGTCATTTTTTTGACTCAAAAAACCGACATTTTTTAAATTTTTTTTTGGTATGCAGAATTGTAGAGCATATTAAAAATAGAAAATAAAAGCTATTTCTGAATTTTTATAATTTTTTTATAGGTGTTTAAGGTACATTTTAAAGAAATGTTTGATTTTAGCGTTTCATGACGTCATATTGAGACTAATTCATGCTCCAATTTTAATGATATACCCCCCAAATTGAAGCTAAAGACATCTAGTTATGTAACAAACTATAAAATGTACAAATTACAGGGCATTTATGGCAGTTTGATGACATGAACTGCAAAAATCAAACACTTACCCGTTTTTTTCTCCTAAAACACCTAAAAAATATGTTTAAAAATTCAGAAAGTGTTTTTTTCTACTATTTTTAATATGCTCTTCAATTTTGCATACCAAAAAATTTTTTAAAAAACATCGATTTTTTGAGTCAAAAAAAGTATAAGGGTACCCCTTGTCATTTTGTTGACTCAAAAAATCGACATTTTTTAAAATTTTTTTTTGGTATGCAGAATTGTAGAGCATATTAAAAATAGAAAATAAAAGCTATTTCTGAATTTTTATAATTTTTTATAGGTGTTTTAGGTACATTTTAAAGAAATGTTTGATTTTAGCGTTTCATGACGTCATATTGAGACTAATTCATGCTCCGATTTTAATGATATACCCCCTATATTGAAGCTAAAGACATCTAGTTATATAACAAACTATAAAATGTACAAATTACAGGGCATTTATGGCAGTTTGATGACATGAACTGCAAAAATCAAACACTTACCCGTTTTTTTCTCCTAAAACACCTAAAAAATATGTTTAAAAATTCAGAAAGTGTTTTTTTCTACTATTTTTAATATGCTCTTCAATTGTGCATACCAAAAAAATTTTTTAAAAACCATCGATTTTTTGAGTCAAAAAAAGTATGCCATTTTTTTGACTCAAAAAACCGACTTTTTTTTTAATTTTTTTTTGGTATGCAGAATTGTAGAGCATATTAAAAATAGAAAATAAAAGCTATTTCTGAATTTTTATAATTTTTTTATAGGTGTTTTAGGTACATTTTAAAGAAATGTTTGATTTTAGCGTTTCATGACGTCATATTGAGACTAATTCATGCTCCGATTTTAATGATATACCCCCTATATTGAAGCTAAAGACATCTAGTTATGTAACAAACTATAAAATGTACAAATTACAGGGCATTTATGGCAGTTTGATGACATCAACTGCAAAAATCAAACACTTACCGGTTTTTTTCTCCTAAAACACCTAAAAAATATGTTTAAAAATTCAGAAAGTGTTTTTTTCTACTATTTTTAATATGCTCTTCAATTTTGCATACCAAAAAAATTTTTTAAAAAACATCGATTTTTTGAGTTAAAAAAAGTATAAGGGGTACCCTTTGTCATTTTTTTGACTCAAAAAACTGACATTTTTTAAAAAATTTTTTTGGTATGCAGAATTGTAGAGCATATTAAAAATAGAAAATAAAAGCTATTTCTGAATTTTTATAATTTTTTTATAGGTGTTTAAGGTACATTTTAAAGAAATGTTTGATTTTAGCGTTTCATGACGTCATATTGAGACTAATTCATGCTCCAATTTGAAGCTAAAGACATCTAGTTATGTAACAAACTATAAAATGTACAAATTACAGGGCATTTATGGCAGTTTGATGACATGAACTGCAAAAATCAAACACTTACCCGTTTTTTTCTCCTAAAACACCTAAAAAATATGTTTAAAAATTCAGAAAGTGTTTTTTTCTACTATTTTTAATATGCTCTTCAATTTTGCATACCAAAAAATTTTTTAAAAAACATCGATTTTTTGAGTCAAAAAAAGTATAAGGGTACCCCTTGTCATTTTTTTGACTCAAAAAATCGACATTTTTTAAAATTTTTTTTTGGTATGCAGAATTGTAGAGCATATTAAAAATAGAAAATAAAAGCTATTTCTGAATTTTTATAATTTTTTATAGGTGTTTTAGGTACATTTTAAAGAAATGTTTGATTTTAGCGTTTCATGACGTCATATTGAGACTAATTCATGCTCCGGTTTTAATGATATGCCCCCTATATTGAAGCTAAAGACATCTAGTTATGTAACAAACTATAAAATGTACAAATTATAGGGCATTTATGGCAGTTTGATGACATGAACTGCAAAAATCAAACACTTACCCGTTTTTTTCTCCTAAAACACCTAAAAAATATGTTTAAAAATTCAGAAAGTGTTTTTTTCTACTATTTTTAATATGCTCTTTAATTGTGCATACCAAAATTTTTTTTAAAAAACATCGATTTTTTGAGTCAAAAAAAGTATAAGGGGTACCCCTTGTCATTTTTTTGACTAAAAAAACCGACATTTTTTTTAATTTTTTTTTTGGTATGCAGAATTGTAGAGCATATTGAAAATAGAAAATAAAAGCTATTTCTGAATTTTTATAATTTTTTTATAGGTGTTTTAGGTACATTTTAAAGAAATGTTTGATTTTAGCGTTTCATGACGTCATATTGAGACTAATTCATGCTCCGATTTTAATGATATACCCCCTATATTGAAGCTAAAGACATCTAGTTATATAACAAACTATAAAATGTACAAATTACAGGGCATTTATGGCAGTTTGATGACATGAACTGCAAAAATCAAACACTTACCCGTTTTTTTCTCCTAAAACACCTAAAAAATATGTTTAAAAATTCAGAAAGTGTTTTTTTCTACTATCTTCAATTGTGCATACCAAAAAAATTTTTTAAAAACCATCGATTTTTTGAGTCAAAAAAAGTATGCCATTTTTTTGACTCAAAAAACCGACTTTTTTTTAATTTTTTTTTGGTATGCAGAATTGTAGAGCATATTAAAAATAGAAAATAAAAGCTATTTCTGAATTTTTATAATTTTTTTATAGGTGTTTTAGGTACATTTTAAAGAAATGTTTGATTTTAGCGTTTCATGACGTCATATTGAGACTAATTCATGCTCCGATTTTAATGATATACCCCCTATATTGAAGCTAAAGACATCTAGTTATGTAACAAACTATAAAATGTACAAATTACAGGGCATTTATGGCAGTTTGATGACATGAACTGCAAAAATCAAACACTTACCCGTTTTTTTCTCCTAAAACACCTAAAAAATATGTTTAAAAATTCAGAAAGTGTTTTTTTCTACTATTTTTAATATGCTCTTCAATTGTGCATACCAAAAAAATTTTTTAAAAACCATCGATTTTTTGAGTCAAAAAAAGTATGCCATTTTTTTGACTCAAAAAACCGACTTTTTTTTAATTTTTTTTTGGTATGCAGAATTGTAGAGCATATTAAAAATAGAAAATAAAAGCTATTTCTGAATTTTTATAATTTTTTATAGGTGTTTTAGGTACATTTTAAAGAAATGTTTGATTTTAGCGTTTCATGACGTCATATTGAGACTAATTCATGCTCCGGTTTTAATGATATGCCCCCTATATTGAAGCTAAAGACATCTAGTTATGTAACAAACTATAAAATGTACAAATTATAGGGCATTTATGGCAGTTTGATGACATGAACTGCAAAAATCAAACACTTACCCGTTTTTTTCTCCTAAAACACCTAAAAAATATGTTTAAAAATTCAGAAAGTGTTTTTTTCTACTATTTTTAATATGCTCTTTAATTGTGCATACCAAAATTTTTTTTAAAAAACATCGATTTTTTGAGTCAAAAAAAGTATAAGGGGTACCCCTTGTCATTTTTTTGACTAAAAAAACCGACATTTTTTTTAATTTTTTTTTTGGTATGCAGAATTGTAGAGCATATTGAAAATAGAAAATAAAAGCTATTTCTGAATTTTTATAATTTTTTTATAGGTGTTTTAGGTACATTTTAAAGAAATGTTTGATTTTAGCGTTTCATGACGTCATATTGAGACTAATTCATGCTCCGATTTTAATGATATACCCCCTATATTGAAGCTAAAGACATCTAGTTATATAACAAACTATAAAATGTACAAATTACAGGGCATTTATGGCAGTTTGATGACATGAACTGCAAAAATCAAACACTTACCCGTTTTTTTCTCCTAAAACACCTAAAAAATATGTTTAAAAATTCAGAAAGTGTTTTTTTCTACTATTTTTAATATGCTCTTCAATTGTGCATACCAAAAAAATTTTTTAAAAACCATCGATTTTTTGAGTCAAAAAAAGTATGCCATTTTTTTGACTCAAAAAACCGACTTTTTTTTAATTTTTTTTTGGTATGCAGAATTGTAGAGCATATTAAAAATAGAAAATAAAAGCTATTTCTGAATTTTTATAATTTTTTTATAGGTGTTTTAGGTACATTTTAAAGAAATGTTTGATTTTAGCGTTTCATGACGTCATATTGAGACTAATTCATGCTCCGATTTTAATGATATACCCCCTATATTGAAGCTAAAGACATCTAGTTATGTAACAAACTATAAAATGTACAAATTACAGGGCATTTATGGCAGTTTGATGACATGAACTGCAAAAATCAAACACTTACCGGTTTTTTTCTCCTAAAACACCTAAAAAATATGTTTAAAAATTCAGAAAGTGTTTTTTTCTACTATTTTTAATATGCTCTTCAATTTTGCATACCAAAAAAATTTTTTAAAAAACATCGATTTTTTGAGTTAAAAAAAGTATAAGGGGTACCCTTTGTCATTTTTTTGACTCAAAAAACCGACATTTTTTAAAAAATTTTTTTGGTATGCAGAATTGTAGAGCATATTAAAAATAGAAAATAAAAGCTATTTCTGAATTTTTATAATTTTTTTATAGGTGTTTTAGGTACATTTTAAAGAAATGTTTGATTTTAGCGTTTCATGACGTCATATTGAGACTAATTCATGCTCCGATTTTAATGATATACCCCCTATATTGAAGCTAAAGACATCTAGTTATGTAACAAACTATAAAATGTACAAATTACAGGGCATTTATGGCAGTTTGATGACATGAACTGCAAAAATCAAACACTTACCCGTTTTTTTCTCCTAAAACACCTAAAAAATATGTTTAAAAATTCAGAAAGTTTTTTTTTCTACTATTTTTAATATGCTCTTTAATTGTGCATACCAAAAAATTTTTTTAAAAAACATCGATTTTTTGAGTCAAAAAAAGTATAAGGGGTACCCCTTGTCATTTTTTTGACTCAAAAAACCGACATTTTTTAAAATTTTTTTTTGGTATGCAGAATTGTAGAGCATATTAAAAATAGAAAATTAAAGCTATTTCTGAATTTTTATAATTTTTTTATAGGTGTTTTAGGTACATTTTAAAGAAATGTTTGATTTTAGCGTTTCATGACGTCATATTGAGACTAATTCATGCTCCGATTTTAATGATATACCCCCTATATTGAAGCTAAAGACATCTAGTTATGTAACAAACTATAAAATGTACAAATTACAGGGCATTTATGGCAGTTTGATGACATGAACTGCAAAAATCAAACACTTACCCGTTTTTTTCTCCTAAAACACCTAAAAAATATGTTTAAAAATTCAGAAAGTGTTTTTTTCTACTATTTTTAATATGCTCTTCAATTGTGCATACCAAAAAAATTTTTTAAAAACCATCGATTTTTTGAGTCAAAAAAAGTATGCCATTTTTTTGACTCAAAAAACCGACTTTTTTTTTTATTTTTTTTTGGTATGCAGAATTGTAGAGCATATTAAAAATAGAAAATAAAAGCTATTTCTGAATTTTTATAGTTTTTTTATAGGTGTTTTAGGTACATTTTAAAGAAATGTTTGATTTTAGCGTTTCATGACGTCATATTGAGACTAATTCATGCTCCGATTTTAATGATATACCCCCTATATTGAAGCTAAAGACATCTAGTTATGTAACAAACTATAAAATGTACAAATTACAGGGCATTTATGGCAGTTTGATGACATGAACTGCAAAAATCAAACACTTACCGGTTTTTTTCTCCTAAAACACCTAAAAAATATGTTTAAAAATTCAGAAAGTGTTTTTTTCTACTATTTTTAATATGCTCTTCAATTTTGCATACCAAAAAAATTTTTTAAATAACATCGATTTTTTGAGTTAAAAAAAGTATAAGGGGTACCCTTTGTCATTTTTTTGACTCAAAAAACCGACATTTTTTAAAAATTTTTTTTGGTATGCAGAATTGTAGAGCATATTAAAAATAGAAAATAAAAGCTATTTCTGAATTTTTATAATTTTTTTATAGGTGTTTTAGGTACATTTTAAAGAAATGTTTGATTTTAGCGTTTCATGACGTCATATTGAGACTAATTCATGCTCCGATTTTAATGATATACCCCCTATATTGAAGCTAAAGACATCTAGTTATGTAACAAACTATAAAATGTACAAATTACAGGGCATTTATGGCAGTTTGATGACATGAACTGCAAAAATCAAACACTTACCCGTTTTTTTCTCCTAAAACACCTAAAAATATGTTTAAAAATTCAGAAAGTGTTTTTTTCTACTATTTTTAATATGCTCTTCAATTGTGCATACCAAAAAATTTTTTTTAAAAAACATCGATTTTTTGAGTCAAAAAAAGTATAAGGGCCCTTGTCATTTTTTTGACTCAAAAAACCGACATTTTTAAAAATTTTTTTTTTGGTATGCAGAATTGTAGAGCATATTAAAAATAGAAAATAAAAGCTATTTCTGAATTTTTATAATTTTTTTATAGGTGTTTTAGGTACATTTTAAAGAAATGTTTGATTTTAGCGTTTCATGACGTCATATTGAGACTAATTCATGCTCCGATTTTAATGATATACCCCCTATATTGAAGCTAAAGACATCTAGTTATGTAACAAACTATAAAATGTACAAATTACAGGGCATTTATGGCAGTTTGATGACATGAACTGCAAAAATCAAACACTTACCGGTTTTTTTCTCCTAAAACACCTAAAAAATATGTTTAAAAATTCAGAAAGTGTTTTTTTCTACTATTTTTAATATGCTCTTCAATTTTGCATACCAAAAAATTTTTTTAAAAAACATCGATTTTTTGAGTTAAAAAAAGTATAAGGGGTACCCTTTGTCATTTTTTTGACTCAAAAAACCGACATTTTTTAAAAATTTTTTTTGGTATGCAGAATTGTAGAGCATATTAAAAATAGAAAATAAAAGCTATTTCTGAATTTTTATAATTTTTTTATAGGTGTTTTAGGTACATTTTAAAGAAATGTTTGATTTTAGCGTTTCATGACGTCATATTGAGACTAATTCATGCTCCGATTTTAATGATATACCCCCTATATTGAAGCTAAAGACATCTAGTTATGTAACAAACTATAAAATGTACAAATTACAGGGCATTTATGGCAGTTTGATGACATGAACTGCAAAAATCAAACACTTACCCGTTTTTTTCTCCTAAAACACCTAAAAATATGTTTAAAAATTCAGAAAGTGTTTTTTTCTACTATTTTTAATATGCTCTTCAATTGTGCATACCAAAAAAATTTTTTTAAAAAACATCGATTTTTTGAGTCAAAAAAAGTATAAGGGCCCTTGTCATTTTTTTGACTCAAAAAACCGACATTTTTTAAAATTTTTTTTTGGTATGCAGAATTGTAGAGCATATTAAAAATAGAAAATAAAAGCTATTTCTGAATTTTTATAATTTTTTTATAGGTGTTTTAGGTACGTTTTAAAGAAATGTTTGATTTTAGCGTTTCATGACGTCATATTGAGACTAATTCATGCTCCGATTTTAATGATATACCCCCTATATTGAAGCTAAAGACATCTAGTTATGTAACAAACTATAAAATGTACAAATTACAGGGCATTTATGGCAGTTTGATGACATGAACTGCAAAAATCAAACACTTACCCGTTTTTTTCTCCTAAAACACCTAAAAAATATGTTTAAAAATTCAGAAAGTGTTTTTTTCTACTATTTTTAATATGCTCTTCAATTGTGCATACCAAAAAAATTTTTTAAAAACCATCGATTTTTTGAGTCAAAAAAAGTATGCCATTTTTTGACTCAAAAAACCGACTTTTTTTTTTATTTTTTTTTTGGTATGCAGAATTGTAGAGCATATTAAAAATAGAAAATAAAAGCTATTTCTGAATTTTTATAATTTTTTTATAGGTGTTTTAGGTACATTTTAAAGAAATGTTTGATTTTAGCGTTTCATGACGTCATATTGAGACTAATTCATGCTCCGATTTTAATGATATACCCCCTATATTGAAGCTAAAGACATCTAGTTATGTAACAAACTATAAAATGTACAAATTACAGGGCATTTATGGCAGTTTGATGACATGAACTGCAAAAATCAAACACTTACCGGTTTTTTTCTCCTAAAACACCTAAAAAATATGTTTAAAAATTCAGAAAGTGTTTTTTTCTACTATTTTTAATATGCTCTTCAATTTTGCATACCAAAAAATTTTTTTAAAAAACATCGATTTTTTGAGTTAAAAAAAGTATAAGGGGTACCCTTTGTCATTTTTTTGACTCAAAAAACCGACATTTTTTAAAAATTTTTTTTGGTATGCAGAATTGTAGAGCATATTAAAAATAGAAAATAAAAGCTATTTCTGAATTTTTATAATTTTTTTATAGGTGTTTTAGGTACATTTTGAAGAAATGTTTGATTTTAGCGTTTCATGACGTCATATTGAGACTAATTCATGCTCCGATTTTAATGATATACCCCCTATATTGAAGCTAAAGACATCTAGTTATGTAACAAACTATAAAATGTACAAATTACAGGGCATTTATGGCAGTTTGATGACATGAACTGCAAAAATCAAACACTTACCCGTTTTTTTCTCCTAAAACACCTAAAAATATGTTTAAAAATTCAGAAAGTGTTTTTTTCTACTATTTTTAATATGCTCTTCAATTGTGCATACCAAAAAAATTTTTTTAAAAAACATCGATTTTTTGAGTCAAAAAATGTATAAGGGCCCTTGTCATTTTTTTGACTCAAAAAACCGACATTTTTTAAAATTTTTTTTTTGGTATGCAGAATTGTAGAGCATATTAAAAATAGAAAATAAAAGCTATTTCTGAATTTTTATAATTTTTTATAGGTGTTTTAGGTACATTTTAAAGAAATGTTTGATTTGAGCGTTTCATGACGTCATATTGAGACTAATTCATGCTCCGATTTTAATGATATGCCCCCTATATTGAAGCTAAAGACATCTAGTTATGTAACAAACTATAAAATGTACAAATTATAGGGCATTAATGGCAGTTTGATGACATGAACTGCAAAAATCAAACACTTACCCTTTTTTTCTCCTAAAACACCTAAAAAATATCTTTAAAAATTCAGAAAGTGTTTTTTTCTACTATTTTTAATATGCTCTTTAATTGTGCATACCAAAAAAATTTTTTAAAAAACATCGATTTTTTGAGTCAAAAAAAGTATAAGGGGTACCCCTTGTCATTTTTTTGACTCAAAAAACTGACTTTTTTCAAAATTTCTATACCCCCTATATTGAAGCTAAAGACATCTAGTTATGTAACAAACTATAAAATGTACAAATTACAGGGCATTTATGGCAGTTTGATGACATGAACTGCAAAAATCAAACACTTACCCGTTTTTTTCTCCTAAAACACCTAAAAAATATGTTTAAAAATTCAGAAAGTGTTTTTTTCTACTATTTTTAATATGCTCTTCAATTGTGCATACCAAAAAAATTTTTTTAAAAACATCGATTTTTTGAGTCAAAAAAAGTATGCCATTTTTTTGACTCAAAAAACCGACTTTTTTTAAAAATTTTTTTTGGTATGCAGAATTGTAGAGCATATTAAAAATAGAAAATAAAAGCTATTTCTGAATTTTTATAATTTTTTTATAGGTGTTTTAGGTACATTTTAAAGAAATGTTTGATTTTAGCGTTTCATGACGTCATATTGAGACTAATTCATGCTCCGATTTTAATGATATACCCCCTATATTGAAGCTAAAGACATCTAGTTATGTAACAAACTATAAAATGTACAAATTACAGGGCATTTATGGCAGTTTGATGACATGAACTGCAAAAATCAAACACTTACCGGTTTTTTTCTCCTAAAACACCTAAAAAATATGTTTAAAAATTCAGAAAGTGTTTTTTTCTACTATTTTTAATATGCTCTTCAATTTTGCATACCAAAAATTTTTTTTAAAAAACATCGATTTTTTGAGTTAAAAAAAGTATAAGGGGTACCCCTTGTCATTTTTTTGACTCAAAAAACCGACATTTTTTAAAATTTTTTTTTGGTATGCAGAATTGTAGAGCATATTAAAAATAGAAAATAAAAGCTATTTCTGAATTTTTATAATTTTTTTATAGGTGTTTTAGGTACATTTTAAAGAAATGTTTGATTTTAGCGTTTCATGACGTCATATTGAGACTAATTCATGCTCCGATTTTAATGATATACCCCCTATATTGAAGCTAAAGACATCTAGTTATGTAACAAACTATAAAATGTACAAATTACAGGGCATTTATGGCAGTTTGATGACATGAACTGCAAAAATCAAACACTTACCCGTTTTTTTCTCCTAAAACACCTAAAAAATATGTTTAAAAATTCAGAAAGTGTTTTTTTCTACTATTTTTAATATGCTCTTCAATTGTGCATACCAAAAAAATTTTTTAAAAAACATCGATTTTTTGAGTCAAAAAAAGTATAAGGGGTACCCCTTGTCATTTTTTTGACTCAAAAAACCGACATTTTTTAAAATTTTTTTTTTGGTATGCAGAATTGTAGAGCATATTAAAAATAGAAAATAAAAGCTATTTCTGAATTTTTATAATTTTTTATAGGTGTTTTAGGTACATTTTAAAGAAATGTTTGATTTGAGCGTTTCATGACGTCATATT
Organism: Rhingia rostrata; assembly: GCA_949824845.1. Classification (NCBI taxonomy): domain Eukaryota; kingdom Metazoa; phylum Arthropoda; class Insecta; order Diptera; family Syrphidae; genus Rhingia; species Rhingia rostrata. The sequence continues at coordinate 29,578,112 of OX463758.1, forward strand.
GAGACTAATTCATGCTCCGATTTTAATGATATGCCCCCTATATTGAAGCTAAAGACATCTAGTTATGTAACAAACTATAAAATGTACAAATTACAGGGCATTTATGGCAGTTTGATGACATGAACTGCAAAAATCAAACACTTACCCGTTTTTTTCTCCTAAAACACCTAAAAAATATGTTTAAAAATTCAGAAAGTGTTTTTTTCTACTATTTTTAATATGCTCTTCAATTGTGCATACCAAAAAATTTTTTTAAAAAACATCGATTTTTTGAGTCAAAAAAAGTATAAGGGGTACCCCTTGTCATTTTTTTGACTCAAAAAACCGACATTTTTTAAAATTTTTTTTTTGGTATGCAGAATTGTAGAGCATATTAAAAATAGAAAATAAAAGCTATTTCTGAATTTTTATAATTTTTTATAGGTGTTTTAGGTACATTTTAAAGAAATGTTTGATTTGAGCGTTTCATGACGTCATATTGAGACTAATTCATGCTCCGATTTTAATGATATGCCCCCTATATTGAAGCTAAAGACATCTAGTTATGTAACAAACTATAAAATGTACAAATTATAGGGCATTAATGGCAGTTTGATGACATGAACTGCAAAAATCAAACACTTACCCTTTTTTTCTCCTAAAACACCTAAAAAATATCTTTAAAAATTCAGAAAGTGTTTTTTTCTACTATTTTTAATATGCTCTTTAATTGTGCATACCAAAAAAATTTTTTAAAAAACATCGATTTCTTGAGTCAAAAAAAGTATAAGGGGTACCCCTTGTCATTTTTTTGACTCAAAAAACTGACTTTTTTTAAAATTTCTATACCCCCTATATTGAAGCTAAAGACATCTAGTTATGTAACAAACTATAAAATGTACAAATTACAGGGCATTTATGGCAGTTTGATGACATGAACTGCAAAAATCAAACACTTACCCGTTTTTTTCTCCTAAAACACCTAAAAAATATGTTTAAAAATTCAGAAAGTGTTTTTTTCTACTATTTTTAATATGCTCTTCAATTGTGCATACCAAAAAATTTTTTTAAAAAACATCGATTTTTTGAGTCAAAAAAAGTATAAGGGGTACCCCTTGTCATTTTTTTGACTCAAAAAACCGACATTTTTTAAAATTTTTTTTTGGTATGCAGAATTGTAGAGCATATTAAAAATAGAAAATAAAAGCTATTTCTGAATTTTTATAATTTTTTTATAGGTGTTTTAGGTACATTTTAAAGAAATGTTTGATTTTAGCGTTTCATGACGTCATATTAAGACTAATTCATGCTCCGATTTTAATGATATACCCCCTATATTGAAGCTTAAGACATCTAGTTATGTAACAAACTATAAAATGTACAAATTACAGGGCATTTATGGCAGTTTGATGACATGAACTGCAAAAATCAAACACTTACCCGTTTTTTTCTCCTAAAACACCTAAAAAATATGTTTAAAAATTCAGAAAGTGTTTTTTTCTACTATTTTTAATATGCTCTTTAATTGTGCATACCAAAAATTTTTTTTAAAAAACATCGATTTTTTGAGTCAAAAAAAGTATAAGGGGTACCCCTTGTCATTTTTTTGACTCAAAAAACCGACATTTTTTAAAATTTTTTTTTGGTATGCAGAATTGTAGAGCATATTAAAAATAGAAAATAAAAGCTATTTCTGAATTTTTATAATTTTTTTATAGGTGTTTTAGGTACATTTTAAAGAAATGTTTGATTTTAGCGTTTCATGACGTCATATTGAGACTAATTCATGCTCCGATTTTAATGATATACCCCCTATATTGAAGCTAAAGACATCTAATTATGTAACAAACTATAAAATGTACAAATTACAGGGCATTTATGGCAGTTTGATGACATGAATTGCAAAAATCAAACACTTACCCTTTTTTTTCTCCTAAAACACCTAAAAAATATGTTTAAAAATTCAGAAAGTGTTTTTTCTACTATTTTTAATATGCTCTTTAATTGTGCATACCAAAAAAAATTTTTAAAAAACATCGATTTTTTGAGTCAAAAAAAGTATAAGGGGTACCCCTTGTCATTTTTTTGACTCAAAAAACCGACATTTTTTTTAATTTTTTTTTTGGTATGCAGAATTGTAGAGCATATTGAAAATAGAAAATAAAAGCTATTTCTGAATTTTTATAATTTGTTTATAGGTGTTTTAGGTACATTTTAAAGAAATGTTTGATTTTAGCGTTTCATGACGTCATATTGAGACTAATTCATGCTCCGATTTTAATGATATACCCCCTATATTGAAGCTAAAGACATCTAGTTATGTAACAAACTATAAAATGTACAAATTACAGGGCATTTATGGCAGTTTGATGACATGAACTGCAAAAATCAAACACTTACCCGTTTTTTTCTCCTAAAACACCTAAAAAATATGTTTAAAAAATCAGAAAGTGTTTTTTTCTACTTTTTTTAATATGCTCTTCAATTGTGCATACCAAAAAAAATTTTTAGAAAACATCGATTTTTTGAGTCAAAAAAAGTATAAGGGGTACCCCTTGTCATTTTTTTGACTCAAAAAACCGACTTTTTTTAAAATTATAATACCCCCTATATTGAAGCTAAAGACATCTAGTTATGTAACAAACTATAAAATGTACAAATTACAGGGCATTTATGGCAGTTTGATGACATGAACTGCAAAAATCAAACACTTACCCGTTTTTTTCTCCTAAAACACCTAAAAAATATGTTTAAAAATTCAGAAAGTGTTTTTTTCTACTATTTTTAATATGCTCTTTAATTGTGCATACCAAAAAATTTTTTAAAAAACATCGATTTTTTGATTCAAAAAAAGTATAAGGGGGTACCCCTTGTCATTTTTTTGACTCAAAAAACCGACATTTTTTAAAATTTTTTTTTGGTATGCAGAATTGTAGAGCATATTGAAAATAGAAAATAAAAGCTATTTCTGAATTTTTATAATTTTTTTATAGGTGTTTTAGGTACATTTTAAAGAAATGTTTGATTTTAGCGTTTCATGACGTCATATTGAGACTAATTCATGCTCCGATTTTAATGATATACCCCCTATATTGAAGCTAAAGACATCTAGTTATGTAACAAACTATAAAATGTACAAATTACAGGGCATTTATGGCAGTTTGATGACATGAACTGCAAAAATCAAACACTTACCCGTTTTTTTCTCCTAAAACACCTAAAAAATATGTTTAAAAATTCAGAAAGTGTTTTTTTCTACTATTTTTAATATGCTCTTTAATTGTGCATACCAAAAAATTTTTTTAAAAAACATCGATTATAAGTATAAGGGGTACCCCTTGTCATTTTTTTGACTCAAAAAACCGACATTTTTTTTAATTTTTTTTTGGTATGCAGAATTGTAGAGCATATTGAAAATAGAAAATAAAAGCTATTTCTGAATTTTTATAATTTTTTTATAGGTGTTTTAGGTACATTTTAAAGAAATGTTTGATTTTAGCGTTTCATGACGTCATATTGAGACTAATTCATGCTCCGATTTTAATGATATACCCCCTATATTGAAGCTAAAGACATCTAGTTATGTAACAAACTATAAAATGTACAAATTACAGGGCATTTATGGCAGTTTGATGACATGAACTGCAAAAATCAAACACTTACCCGTTTTTTTCTCCTAAAACACCTAAAAAATATGTTTAAAAATTCAGAAAGTGTTTTTTTCTACTATTTTTAATATGCTCTTTAATTGTGCATACCAAAAAATTTTTTTAAAAAACATCGATTATAAGTATAAGGGGTACCCCTTGTCATTTTTTTGACTCAAAAAACCGACATTTTTTTTAATTTTTTTTGGTATGCAGAATTGTAGAGCATATTGAAAATAGAAAATAAAAGCTATTTCTGAATTTTTATAATTTTTTTATAGGTGTTTTAGGTACATTTTAAAGAAATGTTTGATTTTAGCGTTTCATGACGTCATATTGAGACTAATTCATGCTCCGATTTTAATGATATACCCCCTATATTGAAGCTAAAGACATCTAGTTATGTAACAAACTATAAAATGTACAAATTACAGGGCATTTATGGCAGTTTGATGACATGAACTGCAAAAATCAAACACTTACCCGTTTTTTTCTCCTAAAACACCTAAAAAATATGTTTAAAAATTCAGAAAGTGTTTTTTTCTACTATTTTTAATATGCTCTTTAATTGTGCATACCAAAAAATTTTTTTAAAAAACATCGATTATAAGTATAAGGGGTACCCCTTGTCATTTTTTTGACTCAAAAAACCGACATTTTTTTTAATTTTTTTTTGGTATGCAGAATTGTAGAGCATATTGAAAATAGAAAATAAAAGCTATTTCTGAATTTTTATAATTTTTTTATAGGTGTTTTAGGTACATTTTAAAGAAATGTTTGATTTTAGCGTTTCATGACGTCATATTGAGACTAATTCATGCTCCGATTTTAATGATATACCCCCTATATTGAAGCTAAAGACATCTAGTTATGTAACAAACTATAAAATGTACAAATTACAGGGCATTTATGGCAGTTTGATGACATGAACTGCAAAAATCAAACACTTACCCGTTTTTTTCTCCTAAAACACCTAAAAAATATGTTTAAAAATTCAGAAAGTGTTTTTTTCTACTATTTTTAATATGCTCTTCAATTGTGCATACCAAAAAATTTTTTTAAAAAACATCGATTTTTTGAGTCAAAAAAAGTGTAAGGGGTACCCCTTGTCATTTTTTTGACTCAAAAAACCGACTTTTTTTAAAATTTTTTTTTGGTATGCAGAATTGTAGAGCATATTAAAAATAGAAAATAAAAGCTATTTCTGAATTTTTATAATTTTTTTATAGGTGTTTTAGGTACATTTTAAAGAAATGTTTGATTTTAGCGTTTCATGACGTCATATTGAGACTAATTCATGCTCCGATTTTAATGATATACCCCCTATATTGAAGCTAAAGACATCTAGTTATGTAACAAACTATAAAATGTACAAATTACAGGGCATTTATGGCAGTTTGATGACATGAACTGCAAAAATCAAACACTTACCCGTTTTTTTCTCCTAAAACACCTAAAAAATATGTTTAAAAATTCAGAAAGTGTTTTTTTCTACTATTTTTAATATGCTCTTCAATTTTGCATACCAAAAAAATTTTTTAAAAAACATCGATTTTTTGAGTCAAAAAAAGTATAAGGGGTACCCCTTGTCATTTTTTTGACTCAAAAAACCGACATTTTTTAAAAATTTTTTTTGGTATGCAGAATTATAGAGCATATTAAAAATAGAAAATAAAAGCTATTTCTGAATTTTTATAATTTTTTTATAGGTGTTTTAGGTACATTTTAAAGAAATGTTTGATTTTAGCGTTTCATGACGTCATATTGAGACTAATTCATGCTCCGATTTTAATGATATACCCCCTATATTGAAGCTAAAGACATCTAGTTATGTAACAAACTATAAAATGTACAAATTACAGGGCATTTATGGCAGTTTGATGACATGAACTGCAAAAATCAAACACTTACCCGTTTTTTTCTCCTAAAACACCTAAAAAATATGTTTAAAAAATCAGAAAGTGTTTTTTTCTACTTTTTTTAATATGCTCTTGAATTGTGCATACCAAAAAAAATTTTTTGAAAACATCGATTTTTTGAGTCAAAAAAAGTATAAGGGGTACCCCTTGTCATTTTTTTGACTCAAAAAACCGACTTTTTTAAAATTTTTTTTTGGTATGCAGAATTGTAGAGCATATTGAAAATAGAAAATAAAAGCTATTTCTGAATTTTTATAATTTTTTTATAGGTGTTTTAGGTACATTTTAAAGAAATGTTTGATTTTAGCGTTTCATGACGTCATATTGAGACTAATTCATGCTCCGATTTTAATGATATACCCCCTATATTGAAGCTTAAGACATCTAGTTATGTAACAAACTATAAAATGTACAAATTACAGGGCATTTATGGCAGTTTGATGACATGAACTGCAAAAATCAAACACTTACCCGTTTTTTTCTCCTAAAACACCTAAAAAATATGTTTAAAAATTCAGAAAGTGTTTTTTTCTACTATTTTTAATATGCTCTTCAACTGTGCATACCAAAAATTTTTTTTAAAAAACATCGATTTTTTGAGTCAAAAAAAGTATAAAGGGTACCCCTTGTCATTTTTTTGACTCAAAAAACCGACATTTTTTAAAATTTTTTTTTGGTAAGCAGAATTGTAGAGCATATTAAAAATAGAAAATAAAAGCTATTTCTGAATTTTTATAATTTTTTTATAGGTGTTTTAGGTACATTTTAAAGAAATGTTTGATTTTAGCGTTTCATGACGTCATATTGAGACTAATTCATGCTCCGATTTTAATGATATACCCCCTATATTGAAGCTAAAGATATCTAGTTATGTAACAAACTATAAAATGTACAAATTACAGGGCATTTATGGCAGTTTGATGACATGAACTGCAAAAATCAAACACTTACCCGTTTTTTTCTCCTAAAACACCTAAAAAATATGTTTAAAAATTCAGAAAGTGTTTTTTTCTACTATTTTTAATATGCTCTTTAATTGTGCATACCAAAAATTTTTTTTAAAAAACATCGATTTTTTGAGTCAAAAAAAAGTATAAGGGGTACCCCTTGTCATTTTTTTGACTCAAAAAACCGACATTTCTTAAAATTTTTTTTGGTATGCAGAATTGTAGAGCATATTAAAAATAGAAAATAAAAGCTATTTCTGAATTTTTATAATTTTTTTATAGGTGTTTTAGGTACATTTTAAAGAAATGTTTGATTTTAGCGTTTCATGACGTCATATTGAGACTAATTCATGCTCCAATTTTAATGATATACCCCCTTTATTGAAGCTAAAGACATCTAGTTATGTAACAAACTATAAAATGTACAAATTACAGGGCATTTATGGCAGTTTGATGACATGAACTGCAAAAATCAAACACTTACCCGTTTTTTTCTCCTAAAACACCTAAAAAATATGTTTAAAAATTCAGAAAGTGTTTTTTTCTACTATTTTTAATATGCTCTTTAATTGTGCATACCAAAAATTTTTTTTAAAAAACATCGATTTTTTGAGTCAAAAAAAGTATAAGGGGTACCCCTTGTCATTTTTTTGACTCAAAAAACCGACTTTTTTTAAAATTATTATACCCCCTATATTGAAGCTAAAGACATCTAGTTATGTAACAAACTATAAAATGTACAAATTACAGGGCATTTATGGCAGTTTGATGACATGAACTGCAAAAATCAAACACTTACCCGTTTTTTTCTCCTAAAACACCTAAAAAATATGTTTAAAAATTCAGAAAGTGTTTTTTTCTACTATTTTTAATATGCTCTTCAACTGTGAAATGTTTGATTTTAGCGTTTCATGACGTCATATTGAGACTAATTCATGCTCCGATTTTAATGATATACCCCCTATATTGAAGCTAAAGACATCTAGTTATGTAACAAACTATAAAATGTACAAATTACAGGGCATTTATGGCAGTTTGATGACATGAACTGCAAAAATCAAACACTTACCCGTTTTTTTCTCCTAAAACACCTAAAAAATATGTTTAAAAAATCAGAAAGTGTTTTTTTCTACTTTTTTTAATATGCTCTTCAATTGTGCATACCAAAAAAAATTTTTAGAAAACATCGATTTTTTGAGTCAAAAAAAGTATAAGGGGTACCCCTTGTCATTTTTTTGACTCAAAAAACCGACTTTTTTAAATTTTTTTTTTGGTATGCAGAATTGTAGAGCATATTAAAAATAGAAAATAAAAGCTATTTCTGAATTTTTATAATTTTTTTATAGGTGTTTTAGGTACATTTTAAAGAAATGTTTGATTTTAGCGTTTCATGACGTCATATTGAGACTAATTCATGCTCCGATTTTAATGATATACCCCCTATATTGAAGCTAAAGACATCTAGTTATGTAACAAACTATAAAATGTACAAATTACAGGGCATTTATGGCAGTTTGATGACATGAACTGCAAAAATCAAACACTTACCCGTTTTTTTCTCCTAAAACACCTAAAAAATATGTTTAAAAATTCAGAAAGTGTTTTTTTTCTACTATTTTTAATATGCTCTTTAATTGTGCATACCAAAAAATTTTTTTAAAACACATCGATTTTTTGAGTCAAAAAAAGTATAAGGGGTACCCCTTGTCATTTTTTTGACTCAAAAAACCGACATTTCTTAAAATTTTTTTTTGGTATGCAGAATTGTAGAGCATATTAAAAATAGAAAATAAAAGCTATTTCTGAATTTTTATAATTTTTTTATAGGTGTTTTAGGTACATTTTAAAGAAATGTTTGATTTTAGCGTTTCATGACGTCATATTGAGACTAATTCATGCTCCAATTTTAATGATATACCCCCTATATTGAAGCTAAAGACATCTAGTTATGTAACAAACTATAAAATGTACAAATTACAGGGCATTTATGGCAGTTTGATGACATGAACTGCAAAAATCAAACACTTACCCGTTTTTTTCTCCTAAAACACGTAAAAAATATGTTTAAAAAATCAGAAAGTGTTTTTTTCTACTTTTTTTAATATGCTCTTGAATTGTGCATACCAAAAAAAATTTTTAGAAAACATCGATTTTTTGAGTCAAAAAAAGTATAAGGGGTACCCCTTGTCATTTTTTTGACTCAAAAAACCGACTTTTTTAAATTTTTTTTTTGGTATGCAGAATTGTAGAGCATATTAAAAATAGAAAATAAAAGCTATTTCTGAATTTTTATAATTTTTTTATAGGTGTTTTAGGTACATTTTAAAGAAATGTTTGATTTTAGCGTTTCATGACGTCATATTGAGACTAATTCATGCTCCGATTTTAATGATATACCCCCTATATTGAAGCTTAAGACATCTAGTTATGTAACAAACTATAAAATGTACAAATTACAGGGCATTTATGGCAGTTTGATGACATGAACTGCAAAAATCAAACACTTACCCGTTTTTTTCTCCTAAAACACCTAAAAAATATGTTTAAAAATTCAGAAAGTGTTTTTTCTACTATTTTTAATATGCTCTTTAATTGTGCATACCAAAAAATTTTTTTAAAAAACATCGATTTTTTGAGTCAAAAAAAGTATAAGGGGTCATTTTTTTGACTCAAAAAACCGACATTTTTTAAAATTTTTTTTTGGTATGCAGAATTGTAGAGCATATTAAAAATAGAAAATAAAAGCTATTTCTGAATTTTTATAATTTTTTTATAGGTGTTTTAGGTACATTTTAAAGAAATGTTTGATTTTAGCGTTTCATGACGTCATATTGAGACTAATTCATGCTCCGATTTTAATGATATACCCCCTATATTGAAGCTAAAGACATCTAGCTATGTAACAAACTATAAAATGTACAAATTACAGGGCATTTATGGCAGTTTGATGACATGAACTGCAAAAATCAAACACTTACCCGTTTTTTTCTCCTAAAACACCTAAAAAATATGTTTAAAAATCCAGAAAGTGTTTTTTTCTACTATTTTTAATATGCTCTTCAATTGTGCATACCAAAAATTTTTTTTAAAAAACATCGATTTTTTGAGTCAAAAAAGTATAAAGGGTACCCCTTGTCATTTTTTTGACTCAAAAAACCGACATTTTTTAAAAATTTTGTTTGGTATGCAGAATTGTAGAGCATATTAAAAATAGAAAATAAAAGCTATTTCTGAATTTTTATAATTTTTTATAGGTGTTTTAGGTACATTTTAAAGAAATGTTTGATTTTAGCGTTTCATGACGTCATATTGAGACTAATTCATGCTCCAATTTTAATGATATACCCCCTATATTGAAGCTAAAGACATCTAGTTATGTAACAAACTATAAAATGTACAAATTACAGGGCATTTATGGCAGTTTGATGACATGAACTGCAAAAATCAAACACTTACCCGTTTTTTTCTCCTAAAACACCTAAAAAATATGTTTAAAAATTCAGAAAGTGTTTTTTTCTACTATTTTTAATATGCTCTTTAATTGTGCATACCAAAAAATTTTTTTAAAAAACATCGATTTTTTGAGTCAAAAAAAGTATAAGGGGTACCCCTTGTCATTTTTTTGACTCAAAAAACCGACATTTCTTAAAATTTTTTTTTGGTATGCAGAATTGTAGAGCATATTAAAAGTAGAAAATAAAAGCTATTTCTGAATTTTTATAATTTTTTATAGGTGTTTTAGGTACATTTTAAAGAAATGTTTGATTTTAGCGTTTCATGACGTCATATTGAGACTAATTCATGCTCCAATTTTAATGATATACCCCCTATATTGAAGCTAAAGACATCTAGTTATGTAACAAACTATAAAATGTACAAATTACAGGGCATTTATGGCAGTTTGATGACATGAACTGCAAAAATCAAACACTTACCCGTTTTTTTCTCCTAAAACACCTAAAAAATATGTTTAAAAATTCAGAAAGTGTTTTTTTCTACTATTTTTAATATGCTCTTTAATTGTGCATACCAAAAATTTTTTTAAAAAACATCGATTTTTTGAGTCAAAAAAAGTATAAGGTGTACCCCTTGTCATTTTTTTGACTCAAAAAACCGACTTTTTTTAAAATTATTATACCCCCTATATTGAAGCTAAAGACATCTAGTTATGTAACAAACTATAAAATGTACAAATTACAGGGCATTTATGGCAGTTTGATGACATGAACTGCAAAAATCAAACACTTACCCGTTTTTTTCTCCTAAAACACCTAAAAAATATGTTTAAAAATTCAGAAAGTGTTTTTTTCTACTATTTTTAATATGCTCTTCAATTGTGCATACCAAAAAAATTTTTAAAAAACATCGATTTTTTGAGTCAAAAAACCGACTTTTTTTAAAATTTTTTTTTGGTATGTAGAATTGTAGAGCATATTAAAAATAGAAAATAAAAGCTATTTCTGAATTTTTATAATTTTTTTATAGGTGTTTTAGGTACATTTTAAAGAAATGTTTGATTTTAGCGTTTCATGACGTCATATTGAGACTAATTCATGCTCCAATTTTAATGATATACCCCCTATATTGAAGCTAAAGACATCTAGTTATGTAACAAACTATAAAATGTACAAATTACAGGGCATTTATGGCAGTTTGATGACATGAACTGCAAAAATCAAACACTTACCCGTTTTTTTCTCCTAAAACACCTAAAAAATATGTTTAAAAATTCAGAAAGTGTTTTTTTCTACTATTTTTAATATGCTCTTTAATTGTGCATACCAAAAATTTTTTTTAAAAAACATCGATTTTTTGAGTCAAAAAAAGTATAAGGGGTACCCCTTATCATTTTTTTGACTCAAAAAACCGACTTTTTTTAAAATTATTATACCCCCTATATTGAAGCTAAAGACATCTAGTTATGTAACAAACTATAAAATGTACAAATTACAGGGCATTTATGGCAGTTTGATGACATGAACTGAAAAAATCAAACACTTACCCGTTTTTTTCTCCTAAAACAACTAAAAAATATGTTTAAAAATTCAGAAAGTGTTTTTTTCTACTATTTTTAATATGCTCTTCAATTGTGCATACCAAAAAAATTTTTTAAAAAACATCGATTTTTTGAGTCAAAAAAAGTATGTCATTTTTTTGTCTCAAAAAACCGACTTTTTTAAAATTTTTTTTTTGGTATGCAGAATTGTAGAGCATATTAAAAATAGAAAATAAAAGCTATTTCTGAATTTTTATAATTTTTTTATAGGTGTTTTAGGTACATTTTAAAGAAATGTTTGATTTTAGCGTTTCATGACGTCATATTGAGACTAATTCATGCTCCGATTTTAATGATATACCCCCTATATTGAAGCTAAAGACATCTAGTTATGTAACAAACTATAAAATGTACAAATTACAGTGCATTTATGGCAGTTTGATGACATGAACTGCAAAAATCAAACACTTACCCGTTTTTTTCTCCTAAAACAACTAAAAAATATGTTTAAAAATTCAGAAAGTGTTTTTTTCTACTATTTTTAATATGCTCTTCAATTGTGCATACCAAAAAAATTTTTTAAAAAACATCGATTTTTTGAGTCAAAAAAAGTATGTCATTTTTTTGTCTCAAAAAACCGACTTTTTTAAAATTTTTTTTTTGGTATGCAGAATTGTAGAGCATATTAAAAATAGAAAATAAAAGCTATTTCTGAATTTTTATAATTTTTTTTTAGGTGTTTTAGGTACATTTTAAAGAAATGTTTGATTTTAGCGTTTCATGACGTCATATTGAGACTAATTCATGCTCCGATTTTAATGATATACCCCCTATATTGAAGCTAAAGACATCTAGTTATGTAACAAACTATAAAATGTACAAATTATAGGGCATTTATGGCAGTTTGATGACATGAACTGCAAAAATCAAACACTTACCCGTTTTTTTCTCCTAAAACACCTAAAAAATATGTTTAAAAATTCAGAAAGTGTTTTTTTCTACTATTTTTAATATGCTCTTCAACTGTGCATACCAAAAATTTTTTTAAAAAACATCGATTTTTTGAGTCAAAAAAAGTATAAAGGGTACCGCTTGTCATTTTTTTGACTCAAAAAATCGATGTTTTCTAAAAATTTTTTTTGGTATGCAGAATTGTAGAGCATATTAAAAATAGAAAATAAAAGCTATTTCTGAATTTTTATAATTTTTTTATAGGTGTTTTAGGTACATTTTAAAGAAATGTTTGATTTTAGCGTTTCATGACGTCATATTGAGACTAATTCATGCTCCGATTTTAATGATATACCCCCTATATTGAAGCTAAAGACATCTAGTTATGTAACAAACTATAAAATGTACAAATTACAGGGCATTTATGGCAGTTTGATGACATGAACTGCAAAAATCAAACACTTACCCGTTTTTTTCTCCTAAAACACCTAAAAAATATGTTTAAAAATTCAGAAAGTGTTTTTTTCTACTATTTTTAATATGCTCTTTAATTGTGCATACCAAAAATTTTTTTTAAAAAACATCGATTTTTTGAGTCAAAAAAAGTATAAGGGGTACCCCTTGTCATTTTTTTGACTCCAAAAACCGACATTTCTTAAAATTTTTTTTGGTATGCAGAATTGTAGAGCATATTAAAAATAGAAAATAAAAGCTATTTCTGAATTTTTATAATTTTTTTATAGGTGTTTTAGGTACATTTTAAAGAAATGTTTGATTTTAGCGTTTCATGACGTCATATTGAGACTAATTCATGCTCCAATTTTAATGATATACCCCCTATATTGAAGCTAAAGACATCTAGTTATGTAACAAACTATAAAATGTACAAATTACAGGGCATTTATGGCAGTTTGATGACATGAACTGCAAAAATCAAACACTTACCCGTTTTTTTCTCCTAAAACACCTAAAAAATATGTTTAAAAATTCAGAAAGTGTTTTTTTCTACTATTTTTAATATGCTCTTTAATTGTGCATACCAAAATTTTTTTTTAAAAAACATCGATTTTTTGAGTCAAAAAAAGTATAAGGGGTACCCCTTGTCATTTTTTTGACTCAAAAAACCGACTTTTTTTAAAATTATTATACCCCCTATATTGAAGCTAAAGACATCTAGTTATGTAACAAACTATAAAATGTACAAATTACAGGGCATTTATGGCAGTTTGATGACATGAACTGCAAAAATCAAACACTTACCCGTTTTTTTCTCCTAAAACACCTAAAAAATATGTTTAAAAATTCAGAAAGTGTTTTTTTCTACTATTTTTAATATGCTCTTCAATTGTGCATACCAAACAAATTTTTTAAAAAACATCGATTTTTTGAGTCGAAAAAAGTATAAGGGGTACCCCTTGTCATTTTTTTGACTCAAAAAACCGACTGTTTTTAAAATTTTTTTTTGGTATGCAGAATTGTAGAGCATATTAAAAATAGAAAATAAAAGCTATTTCTGAATTTTTATAATTTTTTTATAGGTGTTTTAGGTACATTTTAAAGAAATGTTTGATTTTAGCGTTTCATGACGTCATATTGAGACTAATTCATGCTCCAATTTTAATGATATACCCCCTATATTGAAGCTAAAGACATCTAGTTATGTAACAAACTATAAAATGTACAAATTACAGGGCATTTATGGCAGTTTGATGACATGAACTGCAAAAATCAAACACTTACCCGTTTTTTTCTCCTAAAACACCTAAAAAATATGTTTAAAAATTCAGAAAGTGTTTTTTTCTACTATTTTTAATATGCTCTTTAATTGTGCATACCAAAATTTTTTTTTAAAAAACATCGATTTTTTGAGTCAAAAAAAGTATAAGGGGTACCCCTTGTCATTTTTTTGACTCAAAAAACCGACTTTTTTTTAAATTATTATACCCCCTATATTGAAGCTAAAGACATCTAGTTATGTAACAAACTATAAAATGTACAAATTACAGGGCATTTATGGCAGTTTGATGACATGAACTGCAAAAATCAAACACTTACCCGTTTTTTTCTCCTAAAACACCTAAAAAATATGTTTAAAAATTCAGAAAGTGTTTTTTTCTACTATTTTTAATATGCTCTTCAATTGTGCATACCAAAAAATTTTTTTAAAAAACATCGATTTTTTGAGTCATAAAAAGTATAAGGGGTACCCCTTGTCATTTTTTTGACTCAAAAAACCGACTTTTTTTAAAATTTTTTTTTGGTATGCAGAATTGTAGAGCATATTAAAAATAGAAAATAAAAGCTATTTCTGAATTTTTATAATTTTTTAATAGGTGTTTTAGGTACATTTTAAAGAAATGTTTGATTTTAGCGTTTCATGACGTCATATTGAGACTAATTCATGCTCCGATTTTAATGATATACCCCCTATATTGAAGCTAAAGACATCTAGTTATGTAACAAACTATAAAATGTACAAATTACAGTGCATTTATGGCAGTTTGATGACATGAACTGCAAAAATCAAACACTTACCCGTTTTTTTCTCCTAAAACAACTAAAAAATATGTTTAAAAATTCAGAAAGTGTTTTTTTCTACTATTTTTAATATGCTCTTCAGTTGTGCATACCAAAAAATTTTTTTTAAAAAACATCGATTTTTTGAGTCAAAAAAAGTATGTCATTTTTTTGTCTCAAAAAACCGACTTTTTAAAATTTTTTTTTTTGGTATGCAGAATTGTAGAGCATATTAAAAATAGAAAATAAAAGCTATTTCTGAATTTTTATAATTTTTTTATAGGTGTTTTAGGTACATTTTAAAGAAATGTTTGATTTTAGCGTTTCATGACGTCATATTGAGACTAATTCATGCTCCGATTTTAATGGTATACCCCCTATATTGAAGCTAAAGAAATCTAGTTATTACAGGGCATTTATGGCAGTTTGATGACATGAACTGCAAAAATCAAACACTTACCCGTTTTTTTCTCCTAAAACACCTAAAAAATATGTTTAAAAATTCAGAAAGTGTTTTTTTCTACTATTTTTAATATGCTCTTCAACTGTGCATACCAAAAAATTTTTTTAAAAAACATCGATTTTTTGAGTCAAAAAAAGTATAAGGGGTACCCCTTGTCATTTTTTTGACTCAAAAAACCGAAATTTTTTAAAAAATTTTTTTTGGTATGAAGAATTGTAGAGCATATTAAAAATAGAAAATAAAAGCTATTTCTGAATTTTTATAATTTTTTTATAGGTGTTTTAGGTACATTTTAAAGAAATGTTTGATTTTAGCCTTTCATGACGTCATATTGAGACTGATTCATGCTCCGATTTTAATGATATACCCCCTATATTGAAGCTAAAGACATCTAGTTATGTAACAAACTATAAAATGTACAAATTACAGGGCATTTATGGCAGTTTGATGACATGAACTGCAAAAATCAAACACTTACCCGTTTTTTTCTCCTAAAACACCTAAAAAATATGTTTAAAAAATCAGAAAGTGTTTTTTTCTACTTTTTTTAATATGCTCTTCAATTGTGCATACCAAAAAAAATTTTTAGAAAACATCGATTTTTTGAGTCAAAAAAAGTATAAGGGGTACCCCTTGTCATTTTTTTGACTCAAAAAACCGACTTTTTAAAATTTTTTTTTTGGTATGCAGAATTGTAGAGCATATTAAAAATAGAAAATAAAAGCTATTTCTGAATTTTTATAATTTTTTTATAGGTGTTTTAGGTACATTTTAAAGAAATGTTTGATTTTAGCGTTTCATGACGTCATATTGAGACTAATTCATGCTCCGATTTTAATGGTATACCCCCTTTATTGAAGCTAAAGAAATCTAGTTATGTAACAAACTATAAAATGTACAAATTACAGGGCATTTATGACAGTTTGATGACATGAACTGCAAAAATCAAACACTTACCCGTTTTTTTCTCCTAAAACACCTAAAAAATATGTTTAAAAATTCAGAAAGTGTTTTTTTCTACTATTTTTAATATGCTCTTCAATTTTGCATACCAAAAAAATTTTTTAAAAAACATCGATTTTTTGAGTCAAAAAAAGTATAAGGGGTACCCCTTGTCATTTTTTTGACTCAAAAAACCGACATTTTTTTAATTTTTTTTTGGTATGCAGAATTGTAGAGCATATTGAAAATAGAAAATAAAAGCTATTTCTGAATTTTTATAATTTTTTTATAGGTGTTTTAGGTACATTTTAAAGAAATGTTTGATTTTAGCGTTTCATGACGTCATATTGAGACTAATTCATGCTCCGATTTTAATGATATACCCCCTATATTGAAGCTAAAGACATCTAGTTATGTAACAAACTATAAAATGTACAAATTACAGGGCATTTATGGCAGTTTGATGACATGAACTGCAAAAATCAAACACTTACCCGTTTTTTCTCCTAAAACACCTAAAAAATATGTTTAAAAATTCAGAAAGTGTTTTTTTCTACTATTTTTAATATGCTCTTCAACTGTGCATACCAAAAAAATTTTTTAAAAAACATCGATTTTTTGAGTCAAAAAAAGTATAAGGGGTACCCCTTGTCATTTTTTTGACTCAAAAAACCGAAATTTTTTAAAAATTTTTTTTGGTATGCAGAATTGTAGAGCATATTAAAAATAGAAAATAAAAGCTATTTCTGAATTTTTATAATTTTTTTATAGGTGTTTTAGGTACATTTTAAAGAAATGTTTGATTTTAGCCTTTCATGACGTCATATTGAGACTGATTCATGCTCCGATTTTAATGATATACCCCCTATATTGAAGCTAAAGACATCTAGTTATGTAACAAACTATAAAATGTACAAATTACAGGGCATTTATGGCAGTTTGATGACATGAACTGCAAAAATCAAACACTTACCCGTTTTTTTCTCCTAAAACACCTAAAAAATATGTTTAAAAATTCAGAAAGTGTTTTTTTCTACTATTTTTAATATGCTCTTCAATTGTGCATACCAAAAAAATTTTTTAAAAAACATCGATTTTTTGAGTCAAAAAAAGTATAAGGGGTACTTCTTGTCATTTTTTTGACTCAAAAAACCGACATTTTTTTAATTTTTTTTTGGTATGCAGAATTGTAGAGCATATTGAAAATAGAAAATAAAAGCTATTTCTGAATTTTTATAATTTTTTTATAGGTGTTTTAGGTACATTTTAAAGAAATGTTTGATTTTAGCGTTTCATGACGTCATATTGAGACTAATTCATGCTCCGATTTTAATGATATACCCCCTATATTGAAGCTAAAGACATCTAGTTATGTAACAAACTATAAAATGTACAAATTACAGGGCATTTATGGCAGTTTGATGACATGAACTGCAAAAATCAAACACTTACCCGTTTTTTTCTCCTAAAACACCTAAAAAATATGTTTAAAAATTCAGAAAGTGTTTTTTTCTACTATTTTTAATATGCTCTTCAATTGTGCATACCAAAATTTTTTTTTTAAAAAACATCGATTTTTTGAGTCAAAAAAAGTATAAGGGCCCTTGTCATTTTTTTGACTCAAAAAACCGACATTTTTTAAAATTTTTTTTGGTATGCAGAATTGTAGAGCATATTAAAAATAGAAAATAAAAGCTATTTCTGAATTTTTATAATTTTTTTATAGGTGTTTTAGGTACATTTTAAAGAAATGTTTGATTTTAGCGTTTCATGACGTCATATTGAGACTAATTCATGCTCCGATTTTAATGATATACCCCCTATATTGAAGCTAAAGACATCTAGTTATGTAACAAACTATAAAATGTACAAATTACAGGGCATTTATGGCAGTTTGATGACATGAACTGCAAAAATCAAACACTTACCCGTTTTTTTCTCCTAAAACACCTAAAAAATATGTTTAAAAATTCAGAAAGTGTTTTTTTCTACTATTCTTAATATGCTCTTCAATTGTGCATACCAAAAAATTTTTTTTAAAAAACATCGATTTTTTGAGTCCAAAAAAGTATTGTCATTTTTTTGACTCAAAAAACCGACATTTTTTAAAAATTTTTTTTGGTATGCAGAATTGTAGAGCATATTAAAAATAGAAAATAAAAGCTATTTCTGAATTTTTATAATTTTTTTATAGGTGTTTTAGGTACATTTTAAAGAAATGTTTGATTTTAGCGTTTCATGACGTCATATTGAGACTAATTCATGCTCCGATTTTAATGATATACCCCCTATATTGAAGCTAAAGACATCTAGTTATGTAACAAACTATAAAATGTACAAATTACAGGGCATTTATGGCAGTTTGATGACATGAACTGCAAAAATCAAACACTTACCCTTTTTTTTCTCCTAAAACACCTAAAAAATATGTTTAAAAAATCAGAAAGTGTTTTTTTCTACTTTTTTTAATATGCTCTTCAATTGTGCATACCAAAAAAAATTTTTAGAAAACATCGATTTTTTGAGTCAAAAAAAGTATAAGGGGTACCCCTTGTCATTTTTTTGACTCAAAAAACCGACATTTTTTAAAAATTTTTTTTTGGTATGCAGAATTGTAGAGCATATTAAAAATAGAAAATAAAAGCTATTTCTGAATTTTCATAATTTTTTATAGGTGTTTTAGGTACATTTTAAAGAAATGTTTGATTTTAGCGTTTCATGACGTCATATTGAGACTAATTCATGCTCCGATTTTAATGATATACCCCCTATATTGAAGCTAAAGACATCTAGTTATGTAACAATTTATAAAATGTACAAATTACAGGGCATTTATGGCAGTTTGATGACATGAACTGCAAAAATCAAACACTTACCCGTTTTTTTCTCCTAAAACACCTAAAAAATATGTTTAAAAATTCAGAAAGTGTTTTTTTCTACTATTTTTAATATGCTCTTCAATTGTGCATACCAAAAATTTTTTTTTAAAAAACATCGATTTTTTGAGTCAAAAAAAGTATAAGGGCCCTTGTCATTTTTTTGACTCAAAAAACCGACATTTTTTAAAATTTTTTTTTGGTATGCAGAATTGTAGAGCATATTAAAAATAGAAAATAAAAGCTATTTCTGAATTTTTATAATTTTTTTATAGGTGTTTTAGGTACATTTTAAAGAAATGTTTGATTTTAGCGTTTCATGACGTCATATTGAGACTAATTCATGCTCCGATTTTAATGATATACCCCCTATATTGAAGCTAAAGACATCTAGTTATGTAACAAACTATAAAATGTACAAATTACAGGGCATTTATGGCAGTTTGATGACATGAACTGCAAAAATCAAGCACTTACCCGTTTTTTTTTCTCCTAAAACACCTAAAAAATATGTTTAAAAATTCAGAAAGTGTTTTTTTCTACTATTCTTAATATGCTCTTCAATTGTGCATACCAAAAATTTTTTTTTAAAAAACATCGATTTTTTGAGTCAAAAAAAGTATTGTCATTTTTTTGACTCAAAAAACCGACATTTTTTAAAATTTTTTTTTGGTATGCAGAATTGTAGAGCATATTAAAAATAGAAAATAAAAGCTATTTCTGAATTTTGATAATTTTTTTATAGGTGTTTTAGGTACATTTTAAAGAAATGTTTGATTTTAGCGTTTCATGACGTCATATTGAGACTAATTCATGCTCCGATTTTAATGATATACCCCCTATATTGAAGCTAAAGACATCTAGTTATGTAACAAACTATAAAATGTACAAATTACAGGGCATTTATGGCAGTTTGATGACATGAACTGCAAAAATCAAACACTAACCCGTTTTTTTCTCCTAAAACACCTAAAAAATATGTTTAAAAAATCAGAAAGTGTTTTTTTCTACTTTTTTTAATATGCTCTTCAATTGTGCATACCAAAAAAAATTTTTTAGAAAACATCGATTTTTTGAGTAAAAAAAAGTATAAGGGTACCCCTTGTCATTTTTTTGACTCAAAAAACCGACATTTTTTAAAAATTTTTTTTTGGTATGCAGAATTGTAGAGCATATTAAAAATAGAAAATAAAAGCTATTTCTGAATTTTTATAATTTTTTATAGGTGTTTTAGGTACATTTTAAAGAAATGTTTGATTTTAGCGTTTCATGACGTCATATTGAGACT
The DNA here is from genome assembly GCA_949824845.1 of Rhingia rostrata. Taxonomy (NCBI): domain Eukaryota; kingdom Metazoa; phylum Arthropoda; class Insecta; order Diptera; family Syrphidae; genus Rhingia; species Rhingia rostrata. The sequence goes on from OX463758.1 coordinate 29,598,637, forward strand.
AATTCATGCTCCGATTTTAATGATATACCCCCTATATTGAAGCTAAAGACATCTAGTTATGTAACAAACTATAAAATGTACAAATTACAGGGCATTTATGGCAGTTTGATGACATGAACTGCAAAAATCAAGCACTTACCCGTTTTTTTCTCCTAAAACACCTAAAAAATATGTTTAAAAAATCAGAAAGTGTTTTTTCTACTTTTTTTAATATGCTCTTCAATTGTGCATACCAACAAAAATTTTAGAAAACATCGATTTCTTGAGTCAAAAAAGGTATAAGGGGTACCCCTTGTCATTTTTTTGACTCAAAAAACCGACATTTTTAAAAAATTTTTTTTTGGTATGCAGAATTGTAGAGCATATTAAAAATAGAAAATAAAAGCTATTTCTGAATTTTTATAATTTTTTATAGGTGTTTTAGGTACATTTTAAAGAAATGTTTGATTTTAGCGTTTCATGACGTCATATTGAGACTAATTCATGCTCCGATTTAAATGATATACCCCCTATATTGAAGCTAAAGACATCTAGTTATGTAACAAACTATAAAATGTACAAATTACAGGGCATTTATGGCAGTTTGATGACATGAACTGCAAAAATCAAACACTTACCCGTTTTTTTTCTCCTAAAACACCTAAAAAATATGTTTAAAAATTCAGAAAGTGTTTTTTTCTACTATTTTTAATATGCTCTTCAATTGTGCATACCAAAAAATTTTTTTTAAAAAACATCGATTTTTTGAGTCAAAAAACCGACATTTTTTAAAATTTTTTTTGTTATGCAGAATTGTAGAGCATATTAAAAATAGAAAATAAAAGCTATTTCTGAATTTTTATAATTTTTTATAGGTGTTTTAGGTACATTTTAAAGAAATGTTTGATTTTAGCGTTTCATGACGTCATATTGAGACTAATTCATGCTCCGATTTAAATGATATACCCCCTATATTGAAGCTAAAGACATCTAGTTATGTAACAAACTATAAAATGTACAAATTACAGGGCATTTATGGCAGTTTGATGACATGAACTGCAAAAATCAAACACTTACCCGTTTTTTTTCTCCTAAAACACCTAAAAAATATGTTTAAAAATTCAGAAAGTGTTTTTTTCTACTATTTTTAATATGCTCTTCAATTGTGCATACCAAAAAATTTTTTTTAAAAAACATCGATTTTTTGAGTCAAAAAACCGACATTTTTTAAAATTTTTTTTGTTATGCAGAATTGTAGAGCATATTAAAAATAGAAAATAAAAGCTATTTCTGAATTTTTATAATTTTTTTTATAGGTGTTTTAGGTACATTTTAAAGAAATGTTTGATTTTAGCGTTTCATGACGTCATATTGAGACTAATTCATGCTCCGATTTTAATGATATACCCCCTATATTGAAGCTTAAGACATCTAGTTATGTAACAAACTATAAAATGTACAAATTACAGGGCATTTATGGCAGTTTGATGACATGAACTGCAAAAATCAAACACTTACCCGTTTTTTTCTCCTAAAACACCTAAAAAATATGTTTAAAAATTCAGAAAGTGTTTTTTTCTACTATTTTTAATATGCTCTTCAATTGTGCATACCAAAAATTTTTTTTTAAAAACATCGATTTTTTGAGTCAAAAAAAGTATAAGGGGTACCCCTTGTCATTTTTTTGACTCAAAAAACCGACATTTTTTAAAATTTTTTTTTGGTATGCAGAATTGTAGAGCATATTAAAAATAGAAAATAAAAGCTATTTCTGAATTTTTATAATTTTTTTATAGGTGTTTTAGGTACATTTTAAAGAAATGTTTGATTTTAGCGTTTCATGACGTCATATTGAGACTAATTCATGCTCCGATTTTAATGATATACCCCCTATATTATATTTTCTACTATTTTTAATATGCTCTTCAATTGTGCATACCAAAAATTTTTTTAAAAAAACATCGATTTTTTGAGTCAAAAAAAGTATAAGTATAAAGTACCCCTTGTCATTTTTTTGACTCAAAAAACCGACATTTTTTAAAAAAATTTTTTGGTATGCAGAATTGTAGAGCATATTTAAAATAGAAAATAAAAGCTATTTCTGAATTTTTATAATTTTTTTATAGGTGTTTTAGGTACATTTAAAAGAAATGTTTGATTTTAGCGTTTCATGACGTCATATTGAGACTAATTCATGCTCCGATTTTAATGATATGCCCCCTATATTGAAGCTTAAGACATCTAGTTATGTAACAAAATATAAAATGTACAAATTACAGGGCATTTATGACAGTTTGATGACATGAACTGCAAAAATCAAGCACTTACCCGTTTTTTTCTCCTAAAACACCTAAAAAATATGTTTAAAAATTCAGAAAGTGTTTTTTTCTACTATTTTTAATATGCTCTTCAATTGTGCATACCAAAAAAATTTTTTAAAAAACATCGATTTTTTGAGTCAAAAAAAGTATAAGGGGGTACCCCTTGTCATTTTTTTGACTCAAAAAACCGACATTTTTTAAAATTTTTTTTTGGTATGCAGAATTGTAGAGCATATTAAAAATAGAAAATAAAAGCTATTTCTGAATTTTTATAATTTTTTTATAGGTGTTTTAGGTACATTTTAAAGAAATGTTTGATTTTAGCGTTTCATGACGTCATATTGAGACTAATTCATGCTCCGATTTTAATGATATACCCCCTATATTATATTTTCTACTATTTTTAATATGCTCTTCAATTGTGCATACCAAAAATTTTTTTAAAAAAACATCGATTTTTTGAGTCAAAAAAAGTATAAGGGGTACCCCTTGTCATTTTTTTGACTCAAAAAACCGACATTTTTTAAAAAAATTTTTTGGTATGCAGAATTGTAGAGCATATTTAAAATAGAAAATAAAAGCTATTTCTGAATTTTTATAATTTTTTTATAGGTGTTTTAGGTACATTTAAAAGAAATGTTTGATTTTAGCGTTTCATGACGTCATATTGAGACTAATTCATGCTCCGATTTTAATGATATACCCCCTATATTGAAGCTAAAGACATCTAGTTATGTAACAAAATATAAAATGTACAAATTACAGGGCATTTATGGCAGTTTGATGACATGAACTGCAAAAATCAAACACTTACCCGTTTTTTTCTCCTAAAACACCTAAAAAATATGTTTAAAAATTCAGAAAGTGTTTTTTCTACTATTTTTAATATGCTCTTTAATTGTGCATACCAAAAAAAATTTTTAAAAAACATCGATTTTTTGAGTCAAAAAAAGTATAAGGGGTACCCCTTGTCATTTTTTTGACTCAAAAAACCGACATTTTTAAAAAATTTTTTTTTGGTATGCAGAATTGTAGAGCATATTAAAAATAGAAAATAAAAGCTATTTCTGAATTTTTATAATTTTTTATAGGTGTTTTAGGTACATTTTAAAGAAATGTTTGATTTTAGCGTTTCATGACGTCATATTGAGACTAATTCATGCTCCGATTTTAATGATATACCCCCTATATTGAAGCTAAAGACATCTAGTTATGTAACAAACTATAAAATGTACAAATTACAGGGCATTTATGGCAGTTTGATGACATGAACTGCAAAAATCAAACACTTACCCGTTTTTTTTCTCCTAAAACACCTAAAAAATATGTTTAAAAATTCAGAAAGTGTTTTTTTCTACTATTTTTAATATGCTCTTCAATTGTGCATACCAAAAAATTTTTTTTAAAAAACATCGATTTTTTGAGTAAAAAAACCGACATTTTTAAAAATTTTTTTTTGTTATGCAGAATTGTAGAGCATATTAAAAATAGAAAATAAAAGCTATTTCTGAATTTTTATAATTTTTTTTATAGGTGTTTTAGGTACATTTTAAAGAAATGTTTGATTTTAGCGTTTCATGACGTCATATTGAGACTAATTCATGCTCCGATTTTAATGATATACCCCCTATATTGAAGCTTAAGACATCTAGTTATGTAACAAACTATAAAATGTACAAATTACAGGGCATTTATGGCAGTTTGATGACATGAACTGCAAAAATCAAACACTTACCCGTTTTTTTTCTCCTAAAACACCTAAAAAATATGTTTAAAAATTCAGAAAGTGTTTTTTTCTACTATTTTTAATATGCTCTTCAATTGTGCATACCAAAAAATTTTTTTTAAAAAACATCGATTTTTTGAGTCAAAAAACCGACATTTTTAAAAATTTTTTTTTGGTATGCAGAATTGTAGAGCATATTAAAAATAGAAAATAAAAGCTATTTCTGAATTTTTATAATTTTTTTATAGGTGTTTTAGGTACATTTTAAAGAAATGTTTGATTTTAGCGTTTCATGACGTCATATTGAGACTAATTCATGCTCCGATTTTAATGATATACCCCCTATATTATATTTTCTACTATTTTTAATATGCTCTTCAATTGTGCATACCAAAAATTTTTTTAAAAAAACATCGATTTTTTGAGTCAAAAAAAGTATAAGGGGTACCCCTTGTCATTTTTTTTACTCAAAAAACCGACATTTTTTAAAAAAATTTTTTGGTATGCAGAATTGTAGAGCATATTTAAAATAGAAAATAAAAGCTATTTCTGAATTTTTATAATTTTTTTTATAGGTGTTTTAGGTACATTTTAAAGAAATGTTTGATTTTAGCGTTTCATGACGTCATATTGAGACTAATTCATGCTCCGATTTTAATGATATACCCCCTATATTGAAGCTAAAGACATCTAGTTATGTAACAAAATATAAAATGTACAAATTACAGGGCATTTATGGCAGTTTGATGACATGAACTGCAAAAATCAAGCACTTACCCGTTTTTTTCTCCTAAAACACCTAAAAAATATGTTTAAAAATTCAGAAAGTGTTTTTTTCTACTATTTTTAATATGCTCTTCAATTGTGCATACCAAAAAAATTTTTTAAAAAACATCGATTTTTTGAGTCAAAAAAAGTATAAGGGGTACCCCTTGTCATTTTTTTGACTCAAAAAACCGACATTTTTTAAAAAATTTTTTTGGTATGCAGAATTGTAGAGCATATTAAAAATAGAAAATAAAAGCTATTTCTGAATTTTTATAATTTTTTTATAGGTGTTTTAGGTACATTTTAAAGTAAGTTTGATTTTAGCGTTTCATGACGTCATATTGAGACTAATTCATGCTCCGATTTTAATGATATACCCCCTATATTGAAGCTAAAGACATCTAGTTATGTAACAAACTATAAAATGTACAAATTACAGGGCATTTATGGCAGTTTGATGACATGAACTGCAAAAATCAAACACTTACCCGTTTTTTTTCTCCTAAAACACCTAAAAAATATGTTTAAAAATTCAGAAAGTGTTTTTTTCTACTATTTTTAATATGCTCTTCAATTGTGCATACCAAAAAATTTTTTTTAAAAAACATCGATTTTTTGAGTCAAAAAACCGACATTTTTAAAAATTTTTTTTTGGTATGCAGAATTGTAGAGCATATTAAAAATAGAAAATAAAAGCTATTTCTGAATTTTTATAATTTTTTTATAGGTGTTTTAGGTACATTTTAAAGAAATGTTTGATTTTAGCGTTTCATGACGTCATATTGAGACTAATTCATGCTCCGATTTTAATGATATACCCCCTATATTGAAGCTAAAGACATCTAGTTATGTAACAAACTATAAAATGTACAAATTACAGGGCATTTATGGCAGTTTAATGACATGAACTGCAAAAATCAAACACTTACCCGTTTTTTTCTCCTAAAACACCTAAAAAATATGTTTAAAAATTCAGAAAGTGTTTTTTTCTACTATTTTTAATATGCTCTTCAAGTGTGCATACCAAAAAATTTTTTTAAAAAACATCGATTTTTTGAGTCAAAAAAAGTATAAGGGGTACCCCTTGTCATTTTTTTGACTCAAAAAACCGACATTTTTTAAATTTTTTTTTGGTATGCAGAATTGTAGAGCATATTAAAAATAGAAAATAAAAGCTATTTCTGAATTTTTATAATTTTTTTATAGGTGTTTTAGGTACATTTTAAAGAAATGTTTGATTTTAGCGTTTCATGACGTCATATTGAGACTAATTCATGCTCCGATTTTAATGATATACCCGCTATATTGAAGCTAAAGACATCTAGTTATGTAACAAACTATAAAATGTACAAATTACAGGGCATTTATGGCAGTTTGATGACATGAACTGCAAAAATCAAACACTTACCCGTTTTTCTCCTAAAACACCTAAAAAATATGTTTAAAAATTCAGAAAGTGTTTTTTTCTACTATTTTTAATATGCTCTTCAATTGTGCATACCAAAAAAATTTTTTTAAAAAACATCGATTTTTTGAGTCAAAAAAAGTATAAGAAATGTTTGATTTTAGCGTTTCATGACGTCATATTGAGACTAATTCATGCTCCGATTTTAATGATATACCCCCTATATTGAAGCTAAAGACATCTAGTTATGTAACAATCTATAAAATGTACAAATTACAGGGCATTTATGGCAGTTTGATGACATGAACTGCAAAAATCAAACACTTACCCGTTTTTTTCTCCTAAAACACCTAAAAAATATGTTTTTTGTATGCAGAATTGTAGAGCATATTAAAAATAGAAAATAAAAGCTATTTCCGAATTTTTATAATTTTTTTATAGGTGAACGCTTAATCTGGGCTGTTATAGGCTTAAGAAACTTGGAAATGCTCTGCAAAAATCTCGAGCTTGCTGCAAGCCTTCGTTAATCGTTGTCCGCGGTACATTCTGCAAGCCTCGCAAGGGACTAAACTAAAAAAAGGACGATGACGTTCGTATCTGCACGTGGAATGTGAGAACATTAAACAGGAGTAGTGTAAGCGAACAACTAGCGGAAGCCGTAAACATTACTGCCATCCAGGAAATACGACGGGATGGGCCAAGTTAAAAGAGGATGAAAAACAACTGGCACATCTACTACGGATCGTGTTATAGGTGAAACAGCGACTATTCGGATGAGGATTTGTTATAAGTGCCAGACTTAGGCAAGAAGTCTTATGTTTCCAAGACTCCAGCGAACGCATTATACCAATCTGCACCAAGGCCAAATTCGCCAATATAAGCCTTATATGTGCACGTTCCAACAAAGGAAAAAGATGTTATAGCTAAGGATTGCTTCTATGAGCTCCTTGACAAAACTTATGAGCGACTACCGAAGTACGATGTTAAAATCGTGCTAGGAGATATAAACGCAAAGGTAGGAAGAGAAGACATCTTTAGCAGTATTGTCGGAAAACATAGACAAGAGACACGCATCCAGTATTTCGGATGTCCGAACATTCCGAGGAGCTAGCATCGTCTAGAAACGCTACTTTGTTGCAGCCAAGGTAAGAATGCGGATACTGCGAAAATATTTGATGGCGAAAGACTGCAATCGGAGGAGAACGTCAATAACTTAGCGCAACGCGTATCCCTTAACCTATCGATTAACACCATACCACTAGCATCAAACAATGGCAACGATGCCAACAAACCATTAGAACAGCCGCAACTGATGTGCTAGGTTTCTCGCGCCCACCAGCACAAAACCCCTGGTTTGATGAAGAAAGCTGACAGCTGCTCGCAGTCAAAAAGAAAGCCGGAAATGACAGCCTTCCCGCTGAGCTTTAGAAAGCCAGCAGATGTGACTTGATAAGTAGGATCCACCAACTCATAAGCCAAATCTGATCTGATGAAAGTATGCCTGAAGAAAGGATCCTCAGCATCGTTTGCCCGATCCACAAAAAGGGGACCCTCTGAACTGTACCAACTACGGAGGTATAAGTCCCCTCAACATCGGCTACAAGATCCTATCTGCCGTAATATGTGACGGCCTGAAACCGTTTACCAACAACCCGATCGGCCCTTATGATGTGGTTTTAGGCCAGGAAAGTCCACAACCGATCAAATTTTCACACTTCGGCAGATCCTGGAAAAAACCAAAGAAATCCAAATCGATTCCCACCACCTATTCATCGATTTCAAAGCCGCATACAATAACTTTTATCGAGATGAATTATACAGAGCCATGTCTAGTCTTGGTATACCGCCCAAACCTGTTCGTCTGTGAAGGATTACGATGGAGAATTCTCGCTGCTCCATCAGAGTCTGAAACGATCTCACCGACACATTCGATACCAAAAAAGTATTTAGGCAAGGCGATGCGCTGTCACGTGACTTCATCAATTTTATTCTTGAGAGGATTGTACAAAACTCCTGAGCCAACACCAGAGGTACAATCTTCCGAAAATCTGTACAACTTCTAGCATACGCCGACTATATTGACATCATTGGTAGGACCCAACGTGATGCCATAGCCACGTTTGCTAGTATAGAGAAGAAAGCGGAAAAAATGGGTTCGGACTTAAATGAGGGCCAGACCAAGTATATGCTGTCAACACGAAAGCACACACAACATCGACGAATTGGACAGAACCTCACCATTGACAGATATAACTTTGAGGTAGTACGGGAGTTTGTACACCTCGGCTCCACAATCAACTATCAACTCTTGCCAACCGCTGTTTCTTCGGGCTAAGAAGGGAATTCAGTAGTAAAGCCCTCCCTCGAACTACTAAGGAGATCCTATCTAAGACCTTGATCATACCAGTCCTGCTATCAAAAGCGGATGAAGAAATCCTTGGTCGATTCGAGAGGAAAATTCTTCGAAAAATCTTCAGTCCCGTTTGCGTTGACGGGCTATGGAGACGAAGATTCAATGAAGATCTATACGAGCTGCAAAGAGACATGCTCCTGGTCGAAAAACTCCGCATTGAACGTCAAAGATGGCTAGGACTTGTAAAATGAATGAATAGAAAGAATAAGAGGCCCTACTATAAGACCCTGATTATCACAATCCTGGACTACAGCGCTGAAACATGTACCGTCTTCAAAGCAGTTTCGAGCGAACGTTTTTTTTTTGGAACACTGTCGGTTCCGTTCGTGTTTACCGATTATGGAGACAACGTTTCAACCAAGAATTTAACGATCTAGACAGCGAGAAAGACTCCTCATTTGTCGCTTAAGATAGCTAGGACGTGTAGAGCGAATGGACACCAAAATCTGGCAAGTACAGTGTCTGATTCCCTGCCAGACGTTAAACAGATTAAAGGAAGACCTCGCCTTAAAGTAGAAACCAACCTCAAAAAATCTTACTGCGCACAACTGGATGTAATTCGGGAAGCAGTTTAGATAAGGCCCAGACGCAAACCGGACTGGAACGCCAATCAAGTACTCAAGTGGGTGAAAGTTTTAAATTCGCATAATAACATTCCTAAAGCTATGCCTAATCTCATATTTGTATCTCAATCATAAAGCCGATGATTTTGACATTGTGATTGCGTGTCAAAGTTCGACATCTTCTTTTACTGAAATATAATGGTAAACACTTGAGTAACCCTAGGAGCGTATGCCCTTGTCTTGTGTTTTTTTTTTATTAACATCATTGGTCGGACTCATCGTGACGTCCTAGCCACGTTTGCTAGTATAGAGAAGAAAGCGGAAAAAATGGGTTCGGCAGTAAATGAGGGCAAGACGAAGTATATGCTGTCAACACGAAAGGACACACAACATCGACGAATTGGATAGAACGTCACCATTGACAGATATAACTTTGAGGTAGTACGGGACTTTATCTATCTCGGTTCCGCTATCAACTCTGACAACAACATCTCGCCAGAAATTAAACGAAGAATTACTCTTGTCAACCGCTGTTTCTTCGGGCTAAGAAGGCAATTTAGTAGTTAAGCCCTAACTCGACCTACTAAGGAGGTCCTATGTAAGACCCTGATCATCCCAGTCCTACTTTACGGCGCTTAAGCATAGACCCTCTCAAAGGCGAATGAAGAAATCCTTAGTCGATTTGAGAAGAAAATTCTTCGAAAAATCTTCGGTCCCGTTTGCGTTGACGGGCTATGGAGACGAAGATTCAACCAAGAACTATACGAGCTGTACAGCGACATGCTCCTGGTCGAAAAACTCCGCATTGAACGTTTAAGATGGCTAGGACATGTACAACGAATGGACACCAATACTCCGGCTCGCAGAGTCTTCGATTCCCAGCCAGACGTCGGGCGCAGTAGAGGAAGACATCGCCTTAAGTGGCGCGAGCAAGTAGAAACCGACCTCAACCAACTTGGAGTGTGCAACTGGTGGCAGTTAGCTAAGGGCCTGGCTAATTAGAGAGGCGTGTTGGTTGGGTCCCAGGTTCATTCCGGACTGCAGCTCCACTTAAGTAAGGAAGTAATATGAGTATAAGAGTTTACTGAAAATCTAGGAGATCTGAGCATGTAGCAGGGAGAACATATTTATCAGGTTTTCCGCGTCGTAGAGGAGCATTTCCAGGGTTTCTAGGATACACAAAGAATGTCGGACTATTGTTGGTCCTTGATGCGCATTTTTTCTAAGTCTGCGCATGAGAGAAAAGCTATAAAACAAAGTTTTTTGGATAATAATATTTGAATTTACTTTTTACCAACGTTTTTTTTCACAACTTAATGTTTCTTTCCATTTTTAACTCTAGACCTGATAAAAAAACGTGCTAATATATTTTCAATTCGCAACTTTTCAATAATCAGCAACAGCTTAATTATTTCAGGGAACAGATATTGTGTAAACAAGTGCTACTAGTCCATTGGTAGGTCCATAAAACTCGTGAACAGTATTGTATTCTTGACATCGATATTAATAGATCGCTGTTATCTGAGTTTTCAAATGGAGAAGAGATTGTGAAAACCATAAAAAGACAAGCTTGTTCCAAGTTCAGCCACATTACCAATATACCTAAAATTGCTATGTCTTGAAAGAATTGACTAAACAAAAAAAAATCCCCCATGAGTTAAATTTTTAAATTAAAAAGCCTTTTCTTTTCTTAAGTTTAATTCCATGGATCGTTAAACACTATACTCCCAGACACGAGTTGTTTGTTTTAGATAGTTTATACAAGTACGTAAAGTAGTATCAACATGTTGGCTCACCATCCGCCTCAAAAAAACAACAAAGTTTTGTTATTTTATAAAAAAAAAAATATTTGTTTTCTTATCTTGCTTTTCTTATTTAACTTTTTCAATTTCCGTTGGGTTTGAAGGCCTCGAGGGAGCATCTGCACACCCAACCCCTTGTGCATATGCCCGCAAACTACACAAACGAACTCATCCTGTTACGGATTAACTTCAAATGGCACACGACTGACTTCAGTGTTTATCTAATGACGCACACCCTTTCAAAGTTCTATTGAAAATGACTACTCGCTCACGTACCGTACTTGAGAAAAAATTGCATCAAATGGTATTCACTTACAAACACATAGAAGGGCATCATACAACAAGTCGAGGGATATTTCAAATGTCATGTTTGCTCACATAATTCAAGCGATGTTTGCGTTAAACTTAGCCAACTGGAAGTTGTATATAAACACAACATTTCTCCCTGATAAAAGTGAATACTTGCTGGTTTCCTGTTTTGTTGTCATTCCTACAGGAGGTACTAAGATTACTTACTCCTTAGCAACACATGCAAGAGATGATTTTTTTTAACCAGCCTTTTGGCAATTTTTATGAGCGCGAGAATGTTAACTTATCTGTTCCAAATAAATGAAAATAATTTGGGAATAATTTTTATGCTGGAAGGAAGTGGAAGTGATAAATATTTGCTCGCACGTTCTAAGTCAACATAATTTTAAATAAATTATAAATTGAATCTGAAAAACACATCTAAAAATTGTAATTTTAAGGGCCGATGTTGATTTTGAATAAAATAAATTATTTAGGAAATTATTGTCATTTGTTTTTATTATGATAACATTGGTATGGTTCAACTATGCGTGGAACAAAATATGGGCCAAATGGCCCTCGCGACCTCGGCGGCACACCTCAATCCGATGGTCCAAATTTTCGATGACGCTGCGGCTTAATTGAGGTTCTATGCTGTTAATGTGCCGAATTATCTCATCCTTTAGGTCTTGAATTGTTGCTGGCTTATCGACGTAAATCTTTTCTTTCAAATAACCACAAAAAAAAAAGATGGCAGGTGGCCATGGCTCAGGGGAATGCGTAGTTGACTGCTAAGCCAAGCGCTGCGGGTTCAAGCCCCAGCTTTGGCAGCATTTGTTTTCTATGAAAATTGCCAGCTTATCTGAGGCCACCTGTGGAATATAATCAATATAAATAGATGTCTCCTCCTCTGTGCCACGTAGGTTTATGTTATATGTCTTTCCTTCTATGTATCTATCCGTCTCTCTCTGTTGTATAAATGTCTTGATCTGTCCCAGCCGATGGCTTCAGTCGCCAGTGCTGTTATGTGTCTGTAGTTCGTTGCATTCATGTGCGAAGTACTGTGATGTCAATGTTAATGTCAAAAAAAGATGTCCAACGGTTTCAAATCACATGATCTTGGTGGCCAATTGACATCGCCACCACGTGAGATTTTTTTTTATAATTTACACGTACTCAAGGGGTTCTATGAATACCCTTTATACAATGTGGCGCAAAAATATCCTTCCTATGTTTTTTGGCTGTAATTTAAAAAAAAAAGAAATTCTTTGATTCTTCTTGTGGATTATTTTTATTTGGTCTTTTAATTTTTTTTTTTTACATCAAGTCGAGAATATGATGTCATGTAAATGGCCGCCGCAACAGTTGATTGTCATTTGAGCCCTTTTTATGGCATTTTCCATCACTTTGGCCAAAACTTCCGGCGATAGGTCCTCATTCTTGACGGATATTGCCTTTAAGAGCTGCAAGAGTCTGAGGCTTGTTGACATAAACCCGCGACTTCAAAAAGCCCCACAAAAAGAAGTCTGGAGCGGTCAAATCAGGCGATCTTGCTGGACAGTGCAAATCGCCAAAACGGGAGATTAGGCGCCCAGGAAATGCAATCTTCAGCATATCGGTTGTGGCAAGTGCAGTGTGTGCCGTTGCACCGTCCTGTTGGAACCACATGTTTTCCAATCCCAATTCATCAAGTTGCGGCAAAAAGAACTCGTTGATCATTGCTCTGTAGCGCTCACCATTCACAGTAACCGTTTGGCCCGCGACGTCTTCGAAGAAAAAAGGTCCGATGACTCCTCCAGCGAAAACAGCACACCATACAGTGACTTTAAGCGGGTGTAATGGCTCTTCGTGGGTTACGCGCGGATTTTCAGTGCCCCAGAAGCGTAAATTTTGCTTATTTACGTACCCGTAAGATGGAAATGGGCCTTATCACTCATGATTATTTCATCTTCCTCTTGGTGGTGATTAAGGATGGCTTGAGCGTATGTTGGACGCGATTGGCGGTCAGCAGCTAACAGCTGATGCACCGTCTGGACTTTGTACGGAAACATCTTCAAACCTTGTACCAAAATTCGCTGTAAGGACCGTCGGTCGACTGATACCCATTTGCGTGGCACGTCGTCTGGTCGATGTCGACGGCGCTTCCATGACATCTTCGGCTACAGCAGCAATATTCTCTGCAGAACGGCTACTCCGGGGTCTGCCACGCCTGACAGCATCTCGTGTTGTGCCAGTCTCTTCGAGGCGTTGGACGGCTAGGAAATCTGCGACGAAATTCACGTTGTGCCAAAGTCACCGACCGATTATTGCTCAAATAAATAGTCACCAATATTCCGCGTTCTGGAGCAGTGTAGCGTAACCTTGTTTATTTACGTGTTTTTCGCATGTGTTTACTACTTAAATGTCAAAACAGAACTGACATTAGGGGCCAATCGCAAAATTTATAGCATTTTCTGATAGGAGGATTACTTTTGCGCCACCTTGTATGTTACCATAGTACGTGCGTTAGAGAAGGGGAAGAAAGAGAGGATAGGAAAGATTTTGGATGTAGTGGAGACTTAACTCCATGGGTGGTGTCCGAACTAGCTGCGGAGAGTCACTTTTTCTTGTGTTCGTTAAATTTGAAGAAATTCAAGATGGTGTGCATACTCTTAGGTATTACACCGACCTTTTTATTTCTTTTAAATAAAAGTGAAATGGATTTTGGTTGGGATTGAACGCGCAACCTTCCACTCAACCGACGAACACATTACCACTACACCGCGGCCACCCACGAGATAACACGGCCGTTGAATTTCTCCCGCAAAAGAGCCATTGTTTCGTTAGCTGTGTGGCAATTGGTACCGTCCTGTTGAAACAACATATCGTCCACATCCATATCTTCCAATTCGGGCCATAAAAAGTTCGTTATTATCTCACGATAGCGAGCACCATTCCACAGTAACTGCCTGACGGGCTCATTTTCAAAAACAAAAAAAAAAAACGGCCCGATGATGCCGCCAGCCCATAAACTGCACCAAACAGTCACTCTTTCTGGGTGTTTTGGTTTTTCGACAATCACTCTTGGATTGTTATTCGCCCAAATGAATCCACTGAGGTGAAAATGTACCTCATCACCGAAGATAATTCTCTTCGAAAATTTATCACCCACTGTTGCCATTTCTTAAAACCATTTTAAGTGTCGTCAATGGTCAAGAGACTTTAGTTCTTGAGTCAATTGCACCTTGTAAGCGTGTAAATGGACGAGGACGAGTTGAGGTGGACGGCTTTTCAGCCACACTATCGCAAACAGTAGCAATATTTTCTGCAGTACGAGCTGTACGAGCATGCACTGGTGTTTTCACATCTCCTAGAGACCCACATTTGGACGATTAAATTGATCTTTCCATGGTTCAAACCGAGTTGGTCTGAAATTTCATAAATGTAAAATGCAATGAAGACAAATACTTGACGCTTAGGTGTGGTTCACATTCATCATCGGCCCTTCAAATTTAACCACCATTTAACCGTTATATACATCAAAATGGAGCCTTAAAATGTTTGCCCCCGATTCACGCCATAACGCATTTACTGATTTTCACCAAACTTTCACAATCCGTTGGTATTGGTCTATATATGGTTTTTGTGAAGTTTTGTTGAAATCGGAGAACATATATGTGCGTGTTGTGCGTGTTGTGCGTGCGTGCCCACTTTTCAGAAAAACATTAATTTTGGTGGAGCCGTATTGAATTTTGAGAAAGTGTCTGAGATATCTGCACATTCTGAATATCTGTCTGAGATATCTGCACATTCTGAATATCAATATTTCGGCAACATAAAGTTTTTGAGGGGGTTTTTCGTTGAAAACTGTTTTTGGTACATTTTAGGTTAGTTCGAAAAAACAAGGTTGATGCAAATATTTTCAGAATATTATGAACATTTCGTCTTTTTTTTTTTTTATTTCGTCTATAGATTATTTCAACCCACGCTTGTTCCGATTTTTATTATTGTTGCATTAAAGTTGTTATCCCTTAGTGGTTTTTTTTATTTATTTGCGGTGGAACTTTATTTAATATAAGATCTAATAAGCTGGTGCTTCTAACCGCTTCTTCATCTACAAGGCTTCAAGTTTCGTGTGCAGCTCCTTCATAAAATCTCTGCGTTTTAATGGTTTAAGAAATCATATAGCAAGTGTAGATGACATAACTGGTTATATACTTACTTACTTACTTACTTACTTACTTAAGTGGCGCTACCGTCCGGAATGAACCTGGGCCTCAACCAACATGCCTCTCCAATTAGACCGGTCCTTAGCTAACTGCCTCCAGTAGCGCACTCTAAGATGGTTGAGGTCGGTTTCTACTTGTGCGCGCCACTTAAGGCGAGGTCTTCCTCTACTGCGTCCGACGTCTGGCTAGGAGTCAAGGACTCTGCGAGCCGGAGTATTGGTGTCCATTCGTTCTACAAGTCCTAGCCATCATAAACGTCAAATGCGGAGTTATTTGACCAGGGGCAAGTCGCCCTACAACTCGTATAGTTCTTGGTTGAATCTTCGTCTCTATAGCCCGTCAACGTAAACAGGACCGAAGATTTTTCGAAGAATTTTGCTCTCAAATCGAACAAGGATTTCTTCATCCACTTTTGAGACAGTCCATGCTTCAGCGCCCTAGAGAGCGACTGGCACAATCAGGGTCTTATATAGGATCTCCTTAGTATATCGAGTAAGGGCTTTACTACTGAATTGCCTTCTTAGCAGAAAGAAACAGCGGTTGGCAAGAGTAGTTCTTCGTTCAATTTCTGACGAGATGTTGTTGTCAGAGTTAAAAGCGGAGCCGAGGTAGACAAGGCACCGTTAATGGTGACGTTCTGTCTAATTCGTCGATGTTGTGTGTCCTTTCGTGTTGACAGCATATATTTAGTCTTATCCTCACTTACTGCTAGACGTATTTTTGCCGCTTCCGAGTCCTACCAATGATGTCAATAAAATCGGCGTATGCTAGTAGTTGCACCAATTTTTGGAAGATTGAGCCTCTGGTGTTGGCAAGGAAGTTTTGCTTAAATTCTTTTTTGGTATCAAAAAATGTCGGTGAGGTCGTATCCGACCCTGATGGAGAAGCGAGATTTCTCCATCGTCATCCTACACAAACGGACAAGTTTGGACGGTATACCAAAACTAGACATGGCTCAGTATAGTTCGTCTCTATAAATGCTGTCGTATGCGGCTTTGAAATGAATGAATAGGGGGTGGGTATCGATTTGGACTTCTTGGGTTTTTCCAGGATCTCCGGATGTATGAAAATTTGTTCAATTTTGGACTTTCCTGGCCCAAAACCAGACTGATAAGGGCGATCAGGTTATTGGTAAACGGTTTCAGGCGTTCACATATTGCGGCACAATATGTGGGTCTCCTGTTTGTGGATCGGGCAAACGATGCTGAGGTTCCATTCGTCAGGCACACTTTCTTCCGAACATATTTGGCTTATGAGTTGGTGGATGCTTACCAAATCAGCTCCGCCGGCTTTATAAAGCTCTGTGGGAAGGCAGTCATTTCCGGCAGCCTTATTAAGCTTGAATTTAGATATTTCTATCCTTACATCACTCAGGTCCGGTGGTTGGCAGTTTTAGCTGTCGTTGCCAATATTGAATGGTTCGTTCTGCCTGACAGCGGAATGTTGTTCGTCATCGCCGTTTAACAGTCTGCAGAAGTGGTACTTAGATATCCACAGCACTGACTGTGTCTCAACTACGATATTTCCTTGTTCATCTCGACGCTATTCTGTTCGAGCTTTGTATCCTTGGCTTTGACGTTTCACACTTTGGTAAAACTTGCGAACATCGTTCATGGAGTGGCACCTCTCTATATCCCTCGCTCGCTTTTCTTGCTCTTTTTTCTTCTTTTTGAAAAGCCGGTGTTCTTCCCTTCTTCTCTGCCTATAGAGCTCAACGGCAGCTATCGTCTTCAACTGCAGCTTAGCCTTTTAGCCCTGTTCTTGGCTGCGAGCATCTGTCGGCAATCCTCATCAAACCAGGGTTTCTCGTTGGTGGGCGTGAGATACCTAACACATTAGTTGCGGCTGATCTAATGCCTTCTTGGCATCATTGCTATTGTTCTTCGACATTCGATGACAGTGGTATGGTGATAATCGAGAGTGTTAGGGATACGCGTCGCGCGAAGGTCTTGGCAGTCTCTTGCGATTGCAGTCTTTCGACATTCAATTTATTCACAGTATTTCTGGATTGTGGTTGCGTGGTGGATATCCGCATTCTACCTTGGCTGCAACAAGGTGGTGGGCCGTGTCGATGTTAGCTCCTCGGGATGTTTGGACGTTCAAAATACTGGATGCGTGCCTCTTGTCTATCGCAATGTGATCAATTTGGTTGACCGTTCGTTGATCTAGAGACCGCCATGTCCCCTTACGAATACCGAGGTGAGGAAGCCGTGTTCTGGCTATAGTGGGATCGCGGAGCGAAGTCAATTAGCCCAGACGTGTTGTCTTGTATGCTGTGTTTTCTGAAAATACTGCATAAGATTTCTTCTCTTCCTACCTTTGCGTTAAAATCTGCCTGCACGATTTCAACATAGTACTTCGTTAGTCGCTCATAGGTTTGGTCAAGGAGCTCATAGATGCATTCCTTAGCAAGTCAAATCCGTTTGGATGGACCAAAGGCTCCATCCAGGAGAACATAAAACTCCTCCTTGATGAGCTCTTCAGCCTCATCGGTATTGGCGTGATCACATATCAGACTTATGTTATGGAAAGTCGCTTTGATACGTATCACAGAAAAGCGATCACTTATCGACTTGAAGTCAATGACTTTTGTCCTAAGCCGATTTTCCCACGAGAAATCAGGATCCTTATAAATGCAATCTTTTGCTACAGCTGTAATCATTGTAACTCCTAATAGGCTCCTTCGCCACAAACTCTTTTGTGGCTCGGTATTGGAAATCGCTATTGACCTGGAGTTCAAATATGTTGAATTAGCTCATATAGGAACTACAGTTCGATCTAACTGGAGCTGTAGGTGCCACCGTTGATTCCATCTAGGGAATTTCTCCGCTGTCGCCTGAGAGTGAGTAACTTAGTGAGAGGACACTCCTCCCCCTATCTCATTCGCTGCCACCGACGACATTCCACAGGGGTTTGTTACCCCATCTCCAATCGAGGTTCCAGGTACCCACCAGTCACCAGCGTGGAGGTGAGAAAAGGAGTTGATAGTGAGAAAGCCCTTACAAGCCGGCGTACCTGCCTAACAGCTCAGCTTAATTGCGAATTCTCAGTCAACGATTCAGTCAAATTGAAACTCACTTTTCGGGTAATCCCTAATAAAAGGCAAATGACGGGTTAAGCTGGTCATTTGCACTAAAAATAATTAAGTCTTTCACTATCACGCACGCTTCCTCTCTGTTCCTTCGTTAGTGGGAGGGACTCCTTGATACTGAGCTGTCTCGTAAATTTCACTTTTATGCTTTCACAAAGTTCACAGTACATCAACACTATGGGTAAATCACCCTTCGTCTCGTCCCAAGGAAATTGTTTTGTTTTATCACATCACCATAGCTGGGACAACTAACACTAGCACCACTCCCTCATCGACTGCGAATACAAACCAATTTAGCTGCTAACAATGGAACAGATACTTTATCTACACGACAACCTTCCGGATTAGTAAGGATTTGCATATTTTAATCATTTAAATTGGTCCTCGAAGGATACAACAGAATCCCATGGCATCAATGAATAATTGCTGTTGGTCCGCTCTCTGCACCCTTAATTTTACGAGGTAATAATTAGACGAAGAAGCAGGTGCTTCTCGAGGAAGAATATCGATTTATCCGGTACGCGCGGGACTCACGGGACTCGCTTACAATTTGATATGAAAACTTTGTCTGGAATTTGAATCCGTGGAGCACTCTGAACACATTGTATCCTGTAAAATGTTCAATAACCAAATTTCCTTCCCGTTCGTAACAACCCAAATTTCCGTTGCCACAGCAACATTGATGTCGAAAGGCACAAAGTATTCGTCGTCCTCGTCGCTTATTCTTTTCTACGAACTTTCATAGTGTTCCCCTGGAATCAGTGTTTTCGTGTTGGGAGTTTTGGTTGGAATCTCATAGCCCGAAACTCCTGTCGCTTGAATTTCGGCAAAGGAATTCACCCGTACCTCATACTTCTGAATAAAGGTATCAAAAGGATGAGTCTGTGTGCCGCCAGAAGGAACATATCAAAAATTCCGTAACCATTTTACGAGTTGAATTTCCGCTACGGGCCGATTGCAATCTGTCATAATGGAATTTATAGGACTTACTTTTATTGCGTTTTGAATATCCTTTTAAACACATACACATACACAAGTTTGTTCCACTCTAAAGGCTTTTCCTGTGCTGCCTATCGCTTGGAACTTTCTGTGTGAGTCTTGATATAATCGTACAGGCTGTTTGTGTGCTTTTCGCATTTTTTTGGGAATAATCAAAAACGTATGATGTATCCTTTTCGGCTGCCTCAGGATAAGCATACACACCATTCGCCCTCTTGCAGCGCATAATGTACTTTACAACTTTTGGCGGCAATAGGAAGGAGAGTTCACTGCTCCTTGCTTGGGGTGGTTTAGCATTTAAACTGTTGTATCACACTTTAATGTGCCTTTGAAGGAGAGGGGCTGCCTCAAATGGTTACTACCCAACCCCAATGGTCTGGGGTCACATAACGTTGGGGAGATAAATGTTTTGATAATATAATTATGCATGAAATTTCCTCTCAGGGCAAGTGGCAGTGATGTACTTCTGGCTTTTACTTGTTGCCTATTCGGTTGCTTGATGGACATGGCCGAGTGTTTACATGCGGCCCTAACTGTAAACATTTTAAATATCATCGTTAAATAAAGCACATATAACCTTAAGGGGGCATAAAGTGACGTTTTATTTAAAGACTACGATACGTCGTGAATCGCGTTATATGGTATATACGCCTAGGTGATGGTTGTAACTTGTAAAGTACAACAATGGGCTGTCAAGTTTATACGTTGACGTTGGTGGATTTTATTGGATCGTAATGTTTGATGCATTTTGATTTTTTTAAATGTTTCAGTAATGCTTATGATCTTTCAATAAATTTTATATCATCAACCTAGAGCATTTTTTTAGTGGGATATAGCAAAATCATTGGGGTTGACTGCATCCCTCTGATAAAGAAAGGTAAGGTGGGAGTGTAATGTTTATATTGATCCTGATTTTAAATCTTATATTAATGTTGATACCAAAAATTGTTGGATTTGGCAGGAAAACATGAAATTTTAAGCTGATGTATGTATACAATTCCTAAAAAAAAAATCAACAAAACGATCGATATTTCAACAGCTCCAAGGCCTTGTAGAAGATCAGGAGAAGCGTGCGTCAGTAGAGAATTTTATGGACACCATCGATATTGATTTTTATAGAGATGCAGATTTTAAATCTGGTCTTGCGTGATGGGTGGGTGTTGTAGAACGAGGGTAGACTCTGATTGGCTTTAACTGGGCAATGCCCAGTGGTTGTAACCAAGTGGTAACCATCGGGCACTGGACTCATCCAACCGGATTTGACTTGCTAAACGAAAAGCGAGAGTGCTGATAACAGCAACACTATGAACAGCCAGGTCAGAATGGCACGGAATGAATATCCGGCCTGCTGTCTGGGCAAACCTAGACAAGCTGCTTCGACATATTCGGACAAAAAATTGCCAAGGAACTTCAAGGGTTAGTGAGGCCCTTTAAACAGAGATGGTGGCGGATGAAGCGAAAGGCCAACGGCAGCGCTCAATCCCGTAGTGGATACTGATGGCCACGTGTTCGAGGGGTATCTAATAAATTGGAACTGGCCCTCAAGGTTGGGGGTTGTGCTTAGGGTTAACTACCCACCCATTAAAAAAAAAGTATGTTATGAAGCAACCAATAGCCTCGGAAAGGACTGACTTTGTTGCTGACGACCAGGCTAAACTAAAAAAAAGGACAACGATGTTCGTATCTTCACCTGGAATGTAAGAACATTAAGCAGGAGAGGTGCAAGCGAACAACTAGTAGAAGCTCTTAACTGCTACAAAGCAGACATTACTGCCATCCAGGAAATACGATGGGATGGGCCGAGCAAAAAGGGGATGAAAAACTGTGACATCTTCTACGAACCGTGTTATAGTGAGCAGAAACAGCGACTATTCGGATACGGATTTGTTATAAGTGCCAGACTTAGGCAAGAAGTCTAATGTTTCCAAGACATAAGCCAACGCATTTAAACTATCCGCATCAAGGCCAAATTCGCCAACATAAGCTTTATATGCGCTCACGCCCCAACTGAGGAAAAGATGATATTGCTAAGGATTGCTTCTATGAGCTTCTTGACAAAACCTATGAGCGACTACCAAAGTACGATGTTAAAATCATGCTGGGAGATTCAAACGCAAAGATTGAAAAGAAGACACTTTAGCAGTATTGTCGGAAAACATAGCCTACGCGACAAAATTTCTGGTAACGGCCTTAGGCTAATTGACTTCGCTATGGAACGAAATGCCACTATATCCAGCACACTGTCTCTTCATCTCGATATCCATAAGGGAAAATGGCGGTCTCCAGATCAACGAACGGAATGCGGATATCCACTACGTCACAACAATCCAGAAATACTGTAAAAAAATTTAATGTCGAAAGACTGCAATCGCAAGAGGCCGACACGACCTTCGCGCAACGCGTATCCCTAAACCTCTCGATTACCAACAAGCCACTAGCATCGAATGTCGAAGAACAATGGCAACGATGCCAACACGCCATTAGATCAGCCGCAACTGATGGGCTAGGTTTCTCGCGCCCACCAGCAAGAAACCCCTGGTTTGATGAGGAATTCCGACAGATGCTCGCAGCCAAGAACGAGGCCTGCAAGGCTAAGTTGCAGGTGAAGACGAGAGCTGCCGTTGAGAAAGAAGAAAGAAGAAGAAGAAAAGCGCGCGATCTAAAATATAGAGAGGTGCGACTCCAGGAAAGCCAAAGATACAAGGCTCGACCAGAATCCTGTCGAGATGAACAAGGAAATATCGTAGTTGAGACACAGTCGATGCTGTGGATATGGAAGAACCACTTCTGCAGACTTTTGGCGATGACGAACAACATTCAGCTGTCAGGCAGAACGACCCACTCAATATAGGCAACCACAGCGAAAACTGCCAACCACCCGACCTGAGTGGAGTGAGAATAGAAACACCTAAGCTCAAGCTTAATAAGGCTGCCGGAAATGACGGCCTTCCTGCTGAGCTTTATAAAGGCGGCGGAGATGGCTTGGTAAATAGCATTCACCAACTCATAAGCCAAATCTGGTCGGAAGAAAGTATGCCAGAAGAATGGAATCTCAGCATTGTATACCCTGATCCACAAACAAGGAGAACCTTTGCACTGCACCAACTACTGAGGCATAAGTCTCCTCGATATCGCCTACAATCAGTGTGGTTTTAGGCCAGGAAAGTCCACAACCGATCAAATCTTCACACTTCGGCAGATCCTGGAAAAAACTAAAGAAGTCCAAATCAATACCCACCACCTATTCATCGATTTCAAAGCCGCATACGACAGCATTTATAGAGACGAACTATACAGAGCCATGTCTAGTTTTGGTATACCGCCCATACTCGTCCGTTTGTGTAGGATGACGATGGAGAATTCTCGCTGCTCCATCAGGGTCGGAAACGACCTTAACGACAAATTTGATACCAAAAAAGGATTTAGGGAAGGCGATGTGCTGTCATGTGACTTCTTCAATCTGATTCTTGAAAGGATTGTGCAAAACTCCAGAGCCAACACCAGAGGCGCAATCTTCCTTCTAGCATACGCAGAAGATATGGACATCATTGGTAGGACTAAACGTGACGTCATAGCCACTTTTGCTAGTGGGGAGAAGTAAATGAGGGCAAGACTAAATATATGCTGTCAACACGAAAGTACACACAACAGCGACGAATTGGAAAGAACGTCACCATTAACAGATAAAACTTTAAGGTAGTACGGGACTCTGTTGATCTCGGCTCCGCTATTAACTCTGACAACAATATCTCGACAGAAATTAAACGAAAAATTACTGTTGCCGACCGCTGTTTCTTCGGCCTTAAAAGGCAATTCAGTAGAAAAGCCTTCACTAGAACTAGTATGGAGATCCTATAGACCGTGATCATCCCAGTCCTGCTCTACGACGCTAAAGCATGGACCATCTCAAAAGCGGATGAAGAAGTCCTTGGTAGATGCGAGAGGAAAATTCTACGAAAAATCTTCGGTTCCTTTTGCGCTGACAGGGTATGGAGACGAAGATTCAACCAAGAACTATATGAGCTATACAGCGACATGCCCCTAGTCAAAAAACTCCGCATTGGACGTTTAAGATGGCTAGGACATGTAGAACTAATAGACACCAATACTCCGGCTCGCAGAGTCTTCGATTCCCAGCTAGACCTCGGACGCAGTAGAGGAAGCCCTTTCCTTCAGTGACGCGCACAAGTGTAAACCGACCTCAACCAACTTGAAGTGCGCAACTGGAGGCAGTTAGCTAATGACCTGACTAATTCGAGAGGCATGTTGGTTGAGGCCCAAGTTCATTCCGGACTGTAGCGCCACTTAAGTAAGTAAGCATAATGATAGGAGGGCAGTATTTACCTCTTATTACAATTTGATGGTTTTTACTTTTGTTAGTTGATGAGGCGTGTTTTGATGTCTTGCGTCCGTCTTTTGTGTCTCAGGAATGAAGCGATGCTCATGGATGCATTACACGGGATAATCTTGATATCTGCGGTTTTTCTATTGTTCGAGTTGGGTAGTTGACAGATACCACTACTACAGCCATTCCGGTGGGCGAATCCAGTACCACATGCGACGAGTTTGAAAATGTTCCCACATAAAGGATTTTTTTAATTTTATCAGTATTCGTAGTTTTTTTCAAAATTGCTTCAGAAGTTGTTGTGTAATAAATTGTAGACGCTACGTTTAAATTACAAAATAATTAGATTACGTTACCCGATTCACAGCCTCCACTTGTCGACTACTGAGGGGCAATGCCTTGACCGTTGATTAATAAAAACATGGCGAGACATTTGTCGCTTTTTTGTTTTTCTTTTCCCAAACGGAGACTGAATTTGGTAAGATGAAGTCAACGTGGTGTTCTAAATCACAGATGTGATTAACCTACATGAGTTGCTCTGACATGTTCCGAAAAAAGTCATCAAGGCACCGAAAAGTCAGCTGTCTGACCCCATGAATAAGTGGCAGATCATCCGCAAATGCGAAGAAGAAGGTGAAATGCCACTTTGAATTAAATGGAGTCTACATTATACTGGGCATTATACATTCAGGCCTGCAGGATTCCCAAAAAAAAATACACGACTGTCAAAAAAGGACAATGTAGACGATATTTTACAATTAAGTGGAGCAACCAACTTTGATTTCAAACTGTATGCCTGAATATCGTCCTACGAGTAGCAACAAATTTATAAGATAAATCACCTCGAATTCAATACAGCCGCCTACATAATCTCGCATATTGTAAAACAAGCCACTCTAGTGCGTAATTCACACTCTGATCAGCATAAATCAAAATCATTGCAAACACAACATAACCTCTTCACCCTTTATAAGGGAGCCGTTCAAACCTGTCTCAACAACGATAAAGGCTTACTGTTTACTCATTTCATTTCAAAGAAACACTTAACAATGGACAAGGACTGACGATGCGAATACACCCTCATACACACACAACACACAATCAAACTGTTCTAGCGTAATGAATATTAATTTCGTTAGCTTTTGTATTTATGAACCCTTGACTTGAGGTGGGTCCAAAGACCATTCACCAGCCAAGTAAATAAAACAAAAGGCCCAAACTCCCCCCCTTGAGCATATTGTTATGAAAATGAGCTAGGATCATAAATAAAGGCAAGCGGAAGCGCTGCAAGAAAAAGCAAACTGTGAAACAGTCATAGTTGGTGTGAAGTGAATTCACTTTTATTTGCTTCCGAAAGTCCTCGAAGACAGTGTTGAAGAAAGTTGCAAGGGTCCTGAATTATCACCAGAAGAAAGCGAAGCTCAGTAGCATTATGGTCATTGTATCCCGTAAGCATTTGTTTTTTTTTTCGATTTCCTCAGCAAGGACATCATACCAATCGCGGAAGGAAGATATGCAAATCAGGACCTCTCGGAAGGGGTAAATTAATAGCACAGCGAACGTGTATACGATGAAATTCCACTCTACAAAGGCGCACGGTATACGAGTATAGAAATAATTGAATTCGTATATCAAGGACACGCGATTAGTAGTGAAGCCTTTTGGTATGGGTGCGCCGACCGTTGCTCGTCCTTGTTTCATTATAAATGTGGTTGGTTAATTTGCATATTTTGTTATGCTGTGGAATTTAGGCGTCCTTTGAGGTCAGGAAGGAATGTATGCAAAGCAGTGAGACAGTCTGGATAAAGGGTTTGAATATATTTGAAGCTTTAGACAATGAGATGGTGCAACTGTTACTGTTATCTTTAAGTAAATTATGTAACAATGCAATGGGGATGTTTTGTTGGAAGTGTAGATAACTTTAATATTCCTTACCTAGATGTACTCATGCTTATGCTTTTTTATAGATGCCAAAATCACCGCCAGATAACGTAAGACCTTTCAAAAACCCCTCTGGGCATTAAAAAAAAAACTTATCCTGTATAAACTTTAAAGTACACCTCTCCTGACGTTTAGCCTCTAGTGGCGTGCATAGACAGACCGACAGAATCGCCAGCTCTGTCATCGTAATGCTAGGTTTTACTGATCATCGGATCTTCTTGAAATATGTTCCTTGTTTTTTGGTCTCCTTATGGGAGGTTTTTCGAATTACTGTGGGCGGAGGTGGGGGTTCAGCATTGATCCAAAGTAGCACTGATGTGCCTTTTTGTTGCCACGACTCGTGTAAACTTTATTATGATGGTTATTGGGGATGTAACGCAGTTTGTATCTAGATCCAGCCTGTGAGGTTTATAAAACGGAAAAGATCTTGTATCCTTTTACCCGAGATGTCGCCAATGTTATCGAAGATTGGTTAGTCAAATGCACCCGATCTGGTTCTTGTTAGTGCCGCACATTTTTAGATGAAATAGGAGAGGTTTTCTCTCTCATTTGCGTTCCCGCAACTGCGGCATTGGGGGTTGTATGGGATCCCTAGTTTGACAGCATGATCTCCAATTAGCCAGTGACCTGTAATTATCGCCGCAGTAGGTCGTTTGTTCTATTCTTGTCGTAGATAGCCCATATCTTCCTCGAGATGACGTAATTTGTTTATCTTCTTCATTTGGAGACGACCTTCTGCAAGAGGTATGGGTGCATTTGTTCCTTAATCGCGGCTAGCGGGATATGGACCCTTGCCGCAATCGTTTCCTTCAATTCCACTATGCCCTGGGACCCAGAGAAGTGTGACTCTAAACCGGTCACTTCGGCGGGCAAGTTCGTTCCGGAATTCCTGTAAAAGATTGGAGGATATGGTAGCAAAGTTGATGGCCTTAATGGCAGCTTGACTATCGGAAGGAAATATTTTGCTTTTCTGTAGTGTCACGCCCCAATTGCGAGCAAGCCTCTCGGCTAGCTAGTAGTTCCGCCAGGAATACGATGGCAAAATCCGGTAGGCTGTTTGATACTGCTATTTCCGGTAACTCCGAGTATACACCAGACCCCACACCAGAGTTCATCTTAGATCCGTCGGTGTAGACAACCATGTAGAAATCCCCTACTAGTTAATTCGTTTCTCTTTCACTGGTGGTTTCCTACCATTTTCGTACCAGAGCTCTACAT
The DNA here is from genome assembly GCA_949824845.1 of Rhingia rostrata. Classification (NCBI taxonomy): domain Eukaryota; kingdom Metazoa; phylum Arthropoda; class Insecta; order Diptera; family Syrphidae; genus Rhingia; species Rhingia rostrata. Next base: position 29,625,704 of record OX463758.1, read on the forward strand.
GGAAGCATTTCTTGAAGCTTATTGTGGGCGTGATGTAGTCAGTTGGAAACGTGACCATGCCAATTAGTAACGAGTCCAGGACACTGTGACCATACGGCCTTGCAGTCCAGCATTCTGACTCATTGAGTCTAAATGCGCTGCATATTTTCATATATTTAACAAGTAGGTCAAGAGGCAAGAGATGCAATAGCACAGTAAGGCCAACTCTTGGCGCCGACCTCAGTGCACCCGTGAGGTTCTATTTTTCACTCAACGCGGCCCACCGTACTAGTGAGCCATATGTAAGAATTGGACGTAATACAGCTGTGAACATCCACAAGGTCATCTTTGGTTGAAGTCACCACTTTTTTTCAAATTGTTTGCTGCAACCATTGATGGCAACACACGCCTTACTTACTATGTGTCCGATGTTGTGTTTTCAGTTAAGTTGTGGGTCAAGCATGATACCTAGCGCTCAAAGATAGTGTGAGTAGTCGGTCATGTAGACGGGGGAGGGTGAAATCGGGTATTTTGGTTTTGGTGTTGAATGGTACGGATTCCGTTTTGCTCCGGCTTATACCGAGGCCCCAACTTGCAGCCCAAATTTTTACCTTGCCTAGAGCAGCCCCCATGATTTCGCTTATCACGGAGGGGTATTTTCCTGGCACTAGTATTACCACGTCATCCGCATACGCGACAACTTTGACCCGTTCCTTGTCGAATTACTGTTCTATGACCAAAACTTACGGTACCTGTTCGTATAGCGATTTTTAAAATACTAAATAGGAGTTAAACAATTTCAAAAATGTGGAACGGGGTTACTTTACAACTTTACGACTATACATATCTACGAAACTTTGTTCAACTCGTGTCGAATATTCGTATTCCACTGACGGATCCCTCCTAGGTCCTTCTTGTTGGATTCGTCCTCTCAATCGTTCTGGTTACAGATAATAGCTGGTTATATACTATGCCTCATGAAGCGAATTTATGACTTTTACAAGCTCCAAAGTTTGACAGAAAAAGTACCAATCTGCTGAGACTGTTGTTCCACTGGATAAAAAACATCTGAGCTGAGAAAATCCATGATGGAGTCGTTAGTAAAACACGCCTTTTTAATTCACTGGTGCTGATTTCGCATCACAAATGTCCGATATGTTAAGACATTCCTTACTCATAAGCAAGTGCCTTTTTTTTTCAATATATGAATAACAGGTTGACTTTATTTCCTATCTGTAATTTCATTTAAATGAAAACATGGCTTCCTAATTTCATGTTCATAAACTGTTCCTTCATCCAAGGCACTTATTAAATGAAATTATATCCTGTGTGCAATAACATTGTAACTGTAACGGTTCATAGAATGCCAATAGAACTTTTTTCATCTGGCAATCACCTCTCATCTGCATCCTCTGAAATATAGATCGCAATTATCCCAAATCACCTTCACTTTTACACATTCTGCGCAGCGCGCCGATGCACAGCTACAACTTCCCGAGACTTGGCCTAGCACAATTCTTGTCGCTCTTAATGGACCTTGTCCGTGTGTGCAGCGATTCAACCCACTGCGATATAAGTTATACTTTTTATCCTCTAATTAATTATAGGCTTACACTATCAGCATAATCGACGCTTCTCAATCGTATGGGGCGCATACCTTGGTAGCATTCGCACAGTAAGCAATTTAAATTCTCGCGTAGGTTACGCTCAAGATCGGGTGTAACGATCTCTTATTAGCCTGCAGCAGGATTCAAGAAGACGCCCTATGAAAATCTATAGTGCGACAGCTCCGAGCGTCTGAAAATTGAATTACAAAGATTTTTCAAAAACGCTTTTGATGTCGACCGGTTAATCAAATTGATTGCACCCCGAGTTGTGGTTATTTTTTATTGACCATAATGCTGTAACGGATCCAGTGACGTAGCAGTATCATCTGCATTTTAAACTAATTTCAAAAATGATATAGAGATGGCGTTCTTTTACCTACATAATCTGGAACGAAGTGAAAAGGTGCCCAGATTTATTATACCAATCTACAGGCTCTGGGATTCTAGTTTATTTCCCATAAAATATAATGAAAAGGGTGCTGCATGCTCAGAGATAAATATACGCTTTTACACTTAGACGCTGTAAACTTCTAAGCAATGAGCGTAATAAAATATATCATAAGATATAAAACTACGACGATACTATTAGTAAGTTAGGTTAGGTTAGGTTTAATGGGATGTTGACGCTCAGGTGAGCAGTCAAACTAGCATAGGCCTACGTGGACCCATAGCGATACCCTTATGTTATCGAACATGAACAGAATGTTGCGTTAGTGAAAAGAGTGATACTTGAATAATTTGTGTTGCTTCATTCGCTACCTACAAAGAAACGGACGGTCTGTGATACAGGGATACTTGCCAGCTGCGTCAAGTCCTGGCAGTAATAGTTACCAAGGGACATGTTGCGGCTGTTGCTGATCGCGGGGCAGTGACAGAGTAGGTGGGTGATGTCCTCCTCCACGTCTGGATCTCCGCATTTCCGGCATAGTTGGTGTGAGTCAGTTAGTCTAAATCTATTGGAGTGCTTACCCAATAGATTGTGACCTGTTATTACTCTCACCGCTATAGAAATAGAAACTCTGTTCAGAGCTAAAGGGTTTTTCAATAAGAGCGCTACAAAAGTTTTTTTTTAAATAAAACAAAAACGGTTTTCGATATCAATGAAATTCTTTATTCCTGTGAAAGTACGTTCGATGCCATTATGTATGGAACTCGATTTCTTTTGCATGGCCACCACGGGCACGCTTGCAGAAGTCCAGACGCTGAACCCAATTTTCGACGGCTTTCAAGCATAAGTCGGCAGATACTGCTGCAATTTCACGTTCGATATTCGTACGAAGTTCATCAATCGTCGCTGGCTTGTTGGCATAGACCATAGACTTGACGTAGCACCACAGGAAATAGTCTAACGGCGTCAAATCGCACGACCGAGGCGGCCAAGCGACTGGACCATTTCGTGAGATAACACGTTCTCCAAACTTGGTTTCCAATAAATTGATTGTGGCATTCCTTGTGTGGCTTGTGGCGCCGTCCTGTTGGAACCAAATGTCTTCCAAGTCCATATCATCCAATTGGGGCCAAAAATATTCGGTTATCATTGAACGGTAGCGATTCCCATTCAGAGTAACGTGCCGGTCTTGATCATCACGGAAGAAGTACGGCCCAATGACGCCGCCGGCCCATAAACCACACCAAACCGTAATTTTTTCGGGATGCAATGATGACTCATGGAGTACGTGTGGATTGCTGCCTGACCAGTACCGCATATTTTGTTTATTGACGAAGCCATTCAGCCAGAAATGAGCCCCATCGCTGAAGATGATTTTTCGATGAAAATCCGAATCATTTTCAAGTTGTTGCTCAGCCCAATTCACGAACATACGACGCTTCTGGCGGTCAAGCGGCTTCAGTTCTTGCGGCAATTTAATCTTGGAAGGATGTAGGCCAAGATCTTTTCGCAAAATTCGCCACAACGGCGTCACAGAGATGCCCAACGCTTCAGAACGATGTGTGAGAGTAACATTTGGGATTTTTTCAACTGAAGCCTCAGCGGCAGCAATATTCTCGACACTACGGGCACTTCTTTGTCTCACTGGCACTGGAACATTTTGTACTGTGCCTGTGCCTGTGGATTCAAAATTTTCCACTAGACGCTCAATTGTTGATCTGCTAGGCCGATTATGAAGACCATAAATTGGTCGTAGCACTCTTAACGTTGAGGCCACTGACTCCGAATTTCGGTTGTAAATTTTTATAATTTCGACTCTTTGTTGGATCGTATATCCTTCCATCATAAAATGGCAAACCTTACTGAAGTGAAATGTCAAAAGAGCGGCAAGAAATACGGCGTCGTTTGCTGTCCCTGTCGCTCAACTTTTGTAGCGTCCCTGTTGAAAAACCCGATCTTGTTAGATTTGCTACCGCTTAATTCCGGCCAAAGGAATTTGGTGTGTTTGCTGTTTTTTTTTTTAAATCGAGTGGCTGTCTGACTCTACTGTCACACACGGAGATGCAGCTTGACGATCCTATTCTGGATAGTTCGTCTGCCTTCTCATTTCATGGAATCTTATTGTGTCCTGGCACCCATATAATTTGGACTTTTTTTCTCGATGCATAGAGCCTTTAGCTCTGTGCGGCAGCGTCCAACTACATTTGATTTTCTTATATTCGATGCCTGAGCTTTTATGGCCGCTTGACTATCTACTTCAATCGATATAGTCATCTTGAGATAAGTCAGGTACTCTAGCTAAAATGGCAGCTTCGAGTTTAGCTAAGATTTCTGACTGACATTGCATGAGTTTGCTAGTCGAAAGAATGTGGTTAGCCTGATTGCATCGGAGTAAACCCCAGACCCATCGCTGCAAATTGCTAATTCAGTGCTAGATAGCAAATTTTTTGATAACCAGTCACCTATACTTGGTATTTCCATTGAGTAGATAACTTCAAAGTCGTGATATGCGATTATGTAGTCAGATGACCCATTATCGTATGCTACCAATTTCAGTTATGTGCTATCTATGACCGTAAGGTTTGATGCATAGCTTACCCGCCACTTTGAGACGTGATGCGCTTTTCACTGTCATTGATATGTAGGTCAATTGGTGGAAGGTTTAGGATTGCTTCCAACCCTACTGTGTGGCTGGTGGGAATAGCACCCTGGAGTATGCATGCTGTTCTTTGAACTTTTGATAGTGGACTCATGTGCTTTGTCTTTTTCATGGCATTCCACCAGACTAGACAGCCATAAGTGAGAATCGGTCTGACAATAAGGCGAGGCCCCATTTTTTGCCGCAGATTCTGTAGCAGCTATATAGTGCAATATTTGCTTTCTTTACTCCTTCGTTGATATTAAGATTCCATTTTAGCTTTCTGTAAAGTATCATTCCCAGGTATTTGGCATAACTAGTTCAATTTTCTTTGGGCTTACACCTAGACCGCAGGACTCCGACCACCTGCTAAGTATGTTTAAGCTCGTTTGCCTGACTGCGCTAAGAGTCGATGGAATTTCCCACATGTCATGAGTACCACATCGCCTGCATAGGCCGCAATTCTTATTGCGGTGATTTTTAGTCTCCTCAGAACTTCGTTGACTACGAATAGCCAGAGTGGTGGGAATAGAACACCTCCCTGTGGAGTAACTTGTAGTAAGTTAGTTTTGAACTCAGTGATCTAAAACAATGATTACTGAGCAAGTAAAAACCCAGATTACTTACTTACTTAGTTCAGTGGTGCTACAGTCCGGAATGAACCTGGGCCTCAACAAACATGCCTCTCCAATTAGCCCGCTCCTTAGCTTACTGCCTCCCGTTGCAGACTCCGCGTTGGTGGAGATCGGTTTCTACTTGTGCGCGCCACTTAAGGCGAGGTCTTCCTCTACTGCGTCCGACGTCTGGCTGGGAATCAAAGACTCTGCGAGCCGGAGTATTGGTGTCCATTCGTTCTACATGTCCTAGCCATCATAAACGTCAAATGCGGTTTTTTTTTTTGACCAGGGGCAAGTCGCTCTACAGCTCGTATAGTTCTTGGTTGAATCTTCGTCTCTATAGCCCGTCACCGTAAACGACCAATTTCTTCATCCACTTTTGAGACAGTCCATGCTTCAGCGCTCTAGAGCAGGACTGGCACAATCAGGGTCTTATATAGTCTCCTTAGTAGTTCGAGTGAGGGCTTTACTACTGAATTGCCTTCTTAGCAGAAATAAACAGCGGTTGGCAAGAGTAATTCTTCGTTTAATTTCTGACGAGATGTTGTTGTCAGAGTTAGCGGAACCGAGATAGATAAAGTCCCGTACTACCTCAAAGTTAAATCTGTCAATGGTGACGTTCTGTCCAATTCGTCGATGTTGTGTGTCCTTTCGTGTTGACAGCATATAATTCGTCTTGCCCTCATTTACTGCCGAAACCATTTTTTCCGCTTCTTTCTCTATACAGACAAACGTGGCTATGACATCACGTTGGGTCCTACCAATGATTTCAATATCGTCGGCGTATGCTAGTAGTTGTACAGATTTTTGGAAAATTGTGCCTCTGGAATTGGCTCGTGAGTTTTGCACAATAATCTCAAGAATCAATTTGAAGAAGTCACATGACAGTGCATCGGTAAATCCCTTTTTGGTATCGAAAGTTTCGGTTCCTGGCCTAAAATCAAACTGATAAGGGCCGATTAGGTTGTTGGTAAACGGTTTCAGGCGTTCAAATATTACGACAGATAGGATCTTGTAGGCGATGTTAATGAGACTTATGTCTCTGTAGTTGGCGCAGCTTAGAAGGAGAGCAGACCCTGATGGAGCAGCGAGAATTCTCCATCGTCATCCTACACAAACGGACGAGTTTGGGCGGTATACCAAAACTAGACATGGCTCTGTATAGTTCGTCTCTATAAATGCTGTCTTATGCGGCTTTGAAATCGATGAAAAGGTGGTGGGTATCGATTTGGACTTCTTGGATTTTTTCCAGGATCTGCCGAAGTGTGAAAATTTGATCGGTTGTGGACTTTCCTGGCCTTAAACCACATTGATAAGGGCCGATCAGGTTGTTGGTAAACGGTTTTAGGCGTTCACATATAACTGCAGATAGGATCTTGCAGGCAATGTGGAAGAGACTTATGCCTCTGTAGTTGGCGCAGTTTAGAGGGTTTTTTTTGTTTGTTTTGTTTTTCGGGCAAACGATGCTGAGGTTCCATTCTTCAGGCATTCTTTCTTCCGACCAGATTTAGCTTATGAGTTGGTGGATTGTCATCTGCACCGCCTTTATAAAGTTCGACGGGAAGGCCGTCTTGAGTTTAGATATTGCTATCCTCACTTCACTCAGATCGAGTGGTTGGCAGTTTTCGGTCGGTGCCAATATTGAACGGTTCGTTCTGCCTGACAGCGGAATGTTGTTCGTCATCGCCGTTTAACAGTCTGCAGAAGTGGTTCTTCCATATCCTCAGAATCGACTGTGTCTCAACTACGAAATTTCCTTGTTCATCTCGACAGGATTCTGTTCGAGCCTTGTATCCTTGGCTTTGACGTTTTACACTTTGGTAAAACTTGCGAACATCTTTCCTGGAGTGGCACCTCTCTATATCCTCGATCGCGCGCTTTTCTTCCTCTTCTCTCTTCTTTCTAAAAAGCTGGTGTTCTTCTCTTCTTCTCTGCACATAGAGCTCAACGGCAGCTCTCGTCTTCTCCTGCAACTTAGCCTGGTAGGCCTCGTTCTTGGCTGCGAGCATCAGTCGTCATTCCTCATCAAACCAGGGGTTTCTTGCTTGCGAGCTCGAGAAACCAAGCACATCAGTTGCAGCTGATCTAATGGCTTGTTGGCATCGTTGCCATAGTTCTTCGACATTCGATGCTGGTGGTATGGTGTTATTCGAGAGATTAAGGGATACGCATTACGCGAAGACGACATTAAAGTTTTCCACAGTATTTCTGGATTGTTGTGGCGTGGTGGGTAACCGCATTCTTACCTTGGCTGCAACAAATTAGTGGTCCGAGACATCCAAAATACTGGATGCGTGCCTCTTGTCAATCGCAATGTGATCAATTAGGTTGACCATTCGTTTATCCGCAGACCTCGATGTCCCCTTTGGATATCGTGTTGAGGAAACCGTTGCGTAGCTAAGGTGTTGTTTCCGTTCGCAGCGAAGTGGTTTGTTCTCTTTTCTTACCTCAGCGATGAAATGCCTCGTCACGACTTTAACATCCTTCTTCGTTAGTCTCCCATAAGTTTGGTCTAGAAACTCATAGAAACACTCCTTCGCAATATCATCTGTTTTTCGTCGGGGCGTGAGGCGGATTGTTACAAATGCGTTCGGTTATGTCTTTAAAGGTTAAAGAGCTCCCAGACGCTGTAAAAAGTGTTACATTTCTTGCATGAAGTTGCCCTCCATTCAGCTTCAAGCTACACATTCACGAAGAAACACATTGTGTAAGCGCTTACGGGTTGCCTTGTTTTTTTTAATTCTGACTCATATTCCAGCATCAGCTATAGATATGCATTCTGGACGACCCTTAAGACTTCATCCCTGAGTCTGACTTGTTACAAATCCCCACCCGAACAGTTGGTGTTTCTGCTCGCTATAACACGGACCGTATGAGATGTTTTCCAGTTTACCATCTTTCTTTTGGCCGGGCTATTCCCTCGTATTTCCTGGATGGCAGTAATTTCTTCTTTGTAGCAGCTTAGGGCTAGTTGTTTGGCTGCAACTCTCCTCTTTAATGTTTGCACAATCCAGGTGCAGAAATGAACGTTGTTTTCCTTTTGTCGTTAAGCATGATGGTCATCAATAAAATCAGCCCTTTCCGAGGACATTACTTCGTTAAAACTACTTTTTACGTTAATGGGTGTTAGCCAAAAGCCCATGTGTACACCAGCAGACTAGATATTCCGTGTCTGTCATTCTAACCAGACTGTCATTCTAACCAGACTAGTTTATACTAGTGTTAATATTTTTCGTCTTGTTATCAAAACACTTATAGAAATCTAGCAACTCAAATCCAGTTGGACAAGCCAAATAGGAGGTAAAAAAAAAAACACACTTGATCTGTAGTCAAAGTTACTAAGAAAACAACGCTCAGGGTTCGCCCTCGTCCTACAACTACAACATCCAAGTAAAGTGGGGGATAAACGGTGGGCTAGCTGTTTTCACGTTTGGGAGATGCTTGTTTTTATAGGTTAAACGCCTGAACTTTGTATGAGTCAGTCGCCCTTTTTTTTTTAAATACGAATGACCTTCTATCAATTACCATGAAGGTACTAGAGGTCATTTGATTCTACGCTTGTGGAAACGTATTACATTTTCTTTGACCAAGCCTTAACTTGAAGTCCATTCAATAACAGCAATCATTTGCGAAACAGTTTCAATATACATTTTTTGTAATTAAGAGGAAAAGTCAATGCAGGCGTTCTACCTTCTTCTGCTATTTAGCTCCCTCCATGCACTATAACTTTTCCCATTCATAAAGCCCCATATTTATGAGTTTCATAAGCGCAAAAGTCATAACTATAACCGACTTACCGACATACTTCCATGATATATGGCCCAAAGTATGGGCGGAATCTAATACCGCGCTAGGGCCGAGAAAAAATTAATTAATTTCATCAGGACCTTTATAAAAAGCAATTCAATTAGCACCAACAATTGAGGACAACCACATACATCGAGCTACTTTTCCAACCCCTAAAGAGTCCTTTCAGCGTTCGCCCACCTATACTCGTACATCTGACATCCTTGGACATGTAAGGAAACTCAACTTCGAACAAAAATTACGTGTCAGGAAAATCTAATTAAAGGAAGATACACAAATGCATGTGGCTTAGGCCAACATTTATGCCCGAGACATCATAACCAACAATAATCGTAAAATATATTACTTAAGCTTATTTCGGAACTGCTAGCCATTATTTGTGGCATTTGCAGGATCATTGTCGACTGGGGTACCGATTTTTGCAGGGTGGCGAAGGCTATTAAAGGATAACGATAAAAACTCTGGACGATGCATTAAATGCTCAGCAGACTGTATGTTCATAACATAAGCCATGATAACGCGTGTCAGTATTTAGAAGTTAGTTATTATGAATGTTTTTGTTTTTTATTATTAGGCGAAGGTATTTTTTGCTTAAATTGTATTGCCACCACACTTATGTGCTTTGTTCAAGAAGAAGTCCTTATGCAAGCATACAGAAAACTTAAGTGAAATCCAACAGGCTAAATATGCAATGCAAATGCAAATTTCTATATTTACTAGGGAGGGATTGATATAAGTATCAAAAATTATTATGACTGAAATGACTGGAATTTATAAAGAAAACAAAATTGCAGCTCAAAACCAAGACTTGCTTTTCAATAGCCATAGTGAGAGTATAAGAGAAGTTTACGGCTTCCTTCACATGTAAGTCAAAATGCTTCTTACTAACATGAGTGGCGCTATTGTCCGGAATGAAATTGGGCCTCAACCAGCATGCATCAACCAGCATGCCTCAACCAGCATGCCTCAACCAGCATGCCTCTCCAATTAACCCGGTCCTTAACTACCTGCCTCCAGTTGCGCACTTCAAGTTGGTCAAGGTCTTCCTCTACTGCGTCCGATGTCTGGCTGGGAATGGAAGACTCTGCGAACCGGAGTATTGTGCCCATTCATTCTAGATGTCATTGTCCTAGCCATCTTAAGCTTACAATGCGGAGTTTTTTTCTACTAGGGGCATGTCACTGTACAGATCGTATAGTTCTTGGTTCTTCGTTGACATAGCCCATCAACGCAAACGGGACCGAAGATTTTTCGAAGAATTTTCTTCTCGAACCGACCGTATCATGAACTTTTGATGCTTCAGGGTCGAAGAGAAGGACTGGGATGATCAGGGTCGTATGTAGGATCTCCTTAGTAGATCAAATGAGGCTTTTTCTACTGAACTGCCCGAAGAAACAGTGGTTGGCAAGAGTAATTCTTCGTTTAATTTCAGACGACATGTTGTTGTCAGAGTTGATAGCGGAGCCGAGGTAGACAAAGTCCCGTACTACCTCAAAGTTATATCTGCCAATGGTGACGTTCTGTCTAAGTCGTCGATGTTGTGTGTCCTTTCGTGTTGACAGCATATATTTAGTCTTATCCTCACTTACTGCTAGACGTATTTTTGCCGCTTCCGAGTCCTACCAATTAGATGTCAATAACATCGTCGTATGCTAGTAGTTGCACCAATTTTTGGAAGATTGTGCCTCTGGTGTTGGCAAGGAAGTTTTGCTTAAATTCTTTTTTGGTATCAAAGGTGTCGATGAGGTCATTTCCGACCCTTATGGAGCACGAGAACTCTCCATCGTCATCCTACACAAACGGACGAGTATGGGCGGTATACCAAAACTAGACATGGCTCTGTATAGTTTGTCTCTATAAATGCTGTCGTATGCGGCTTTGAAATCGATGAATAGGTGGTGGGTATCGATTTGGACTTCTTGGTTTTTTTCCAGGATCTGCCGAAGTCTGAAAATTTGATCGGTTGTGGCCTTTCCTCTCTTGAAGAAGCATAGAAACCGACCTCAACCAACTCTGAGTGTGCAACTGGAGGCAGTTAGTTAAGGACCGGACTAGTTGGGGAGGCATGTTGGTTGAGGCCCAGGTTAATTCCGGACTGTAGCGCCACTTAAGCAAGTAAGTAAGTTGATTTTCCTGGCCTAAAACCGCACTGATAAGGGAAGATCAGGTTGTTGGTAAACTGTTACTGGCGTTCACAGATTACGGCAGATAGGATCTTGTAGGCGATGTTGAGGAGGGTCTGTTGTTGGCGCATTTCAGTGTCTCCTTTTTTGTGGATCGGGAAAACGATGCTGAGGTTACATTCTTCATGCATACTTTCATCCGACTAGATTTGACTTATTAGTTGGTGGATGTTACTTACCAAGTCATCTGCTCCGGATTTATGTAGCTCAGCGGGAAGGCCATCATTACCGACAGCCACATTAAGCTTGAGTTTAGATATTGCTATCCTCACTTCACTCAGGTCAGATGTTTGGCAGTTTTCGCTGTCGTTGCTTTAATTGAATGGTTCGTTCTACCTGACAGCGGAATGTTGTTCGTCATCGCCAACAGTCTGCAGAATTGGTTCTTCCATATCATCAGCACCGACTATGTCTCAACTACGATATTTCCTTGTTCATCTCGACATGACTCTGTTCGAGCCTTGTATCCTTGGCTTTGGCGTTTTACACTTTGGTAAAAATCGCGACCATCGTGCCTGGAGTGACACCTCTCTATATCCCCGATCGCGCACTTTTCTTGGTCTCTTGTTCTTCTTTCTGAAAAGCCGGTGTTCTTCCCTTCTTCTTTGCCTGTACAGCTCAATGGCAGTTCTCGTCTTTACCTACAGGTTAGCATTTTAAGCCTCGTTGTTGGCTGCGAGCATTTGTCGGCATTCCTCATCAAACCAGGGGTTTTTTGCTGGTGGGCGCGAGAATCAGAGTACATCAGTTGCGGCTTCTTGGCATCGTTGCCATTGTTCTTCGCCATTCAATGCTGGTGGTATGGTGTGTATCCAGAGGTTAAGTGATACGCGGTGCCCGAAGCCCTCGGCTGTCTCTTGCGATTGCAATCTTTTGCGCCCACCAGCAACATCAGTTGCGGCTGATCTAATGGCTTGTTGGCATCGTTGCGGTAGTTCTTCGACATTCGATGCTGGTGGTATGGTGTTAATTGAGAGGTTTAGGGAACGCGTTGCGCGAAGGTCTTGGCGGTCTCTTGCGATTGCAGTCTTTCGACATTTTTTTTTTTACAGTATTTCTGGATTGTTGTGGCGTGGTGGATATTCGCATTCTAACCTTGGCTGCAACAAAGTAGTGCTCCGAGTCGATGTTAGATCCTCGGAATGTTCGGACATTCAAAATACTGGATGCGTGCTTCTTGTCTATCGCTATGTGATCAATTTGATTGACCGCTCGTTGATCTGGAGACCGCCATGTTATGGATATCGAGGTGAGGAAACCGTGTGCTGGCTAAAGTGGCATTTCGTTCCGCGGCGATGTCAATTAGCATAAGTCCGTTAATAAACGTGTTGTCGTATAGGCTCTTTGTTCCGACAATACTGCTAAGGATGTCTTCTCTTCATACTATTACTTAACGAAGTTTTCATATGGACCCCGTTTCTATCAAATTCCGGAATTGAAGTTCATATTATCACAGCTCTACAATGTTCATAATTTTGTAGCATCAATAACCAAAATAAATGTCTTGCGCGTTTTGGCTAAACTATGAAAATCGTCACATTCCCGTACGCTTCCCACCAACCTCACATTAAAATAGAATGTTACGTACGACCCAGTCGTGAACACACTACTCTTTTGGAATTGGTTTTTTTTTTATACGAAAATTCCTCAAAACGACTTTAACGATTCATCACAACTATTAACATTTGAAACAACTTGGTTGTGCACCAGCCAATGAAACCATAGATTACCAGTAAATGCTATCGCTCGCTATCTCTACCGAAATATGTTTATAACCAATTTTATTGCATTCTTTTATATTTAATTACAATCACCGGAACTGCTCCTATTTTGGTATTTATTCATATCTCGTGCCATCATCTTATGACGCTGACATAGCAAATAAAGACTTCCTACCGTGACAAGCTCAAATGTTCTGTTTGATTATATTTTTCCATCGTTATCCGCATCAGCATGCAAATAGTCTGCAATCTGTGCGCTTTGTTCGGTGCACCATCCCATGTTTTCGAAAAGCGGATTCTCTCATGAAAATGTCTCGTATCCTGTGCTCCTTTCCGACATCCTCTGGGCTGGTGGACGTTAAACAGAATGTTTAGGATTTTATTATTATTTGCCTTCCTGATTACATGGAAAGATGACATGTTGACTTTTCCGTACTTTTGCAAACCACAATTCCGCAAGTACAAACCTCAAAGGCATTTGTGTCTCTGGCATTTATTTGTTTTGTTTTTTTTTTTTTTTTTGCCTTTTTCAGGGCATTCATTTAAGTACAAAATGTCCTTTCCGTTGTTGGATCCTTTTGGCACACGTCGATATACATAATGTACGTGTATGCATCAGCTTCGATGTGATAGCCGGTAGGTATTCTTTTCGCTCACAGACTGTGATGTCCTTTTCAATGTCCCTGAGGAGTAACATAACCACTTTATTTTTCCCCACATTTTGTTAATTTTCCGGTTGTGAATTTTTATTTTCTAATTTAAAAGTTTTCATTTTCTTAACCACCAAATTGCCACCCCCGAAGAGGTATTTTAATGTTCTGGTCTTTTGCTTTGTAAGATATTTCATCGGTATACTCGCCAAAAGCTTTAAAAGCCTTAAAAAGAAATAAAAGTCATTCTAAGTACTACGGAGTTTTATGATTTTTAAATCCGTGGTATAACTAACTATTCTTCTTGGATGAGATGTTTTGGGTGTTTTTGTCTTCCCTATCTGCGCTAGGGATACCAACAAGAAGGAGAACACAAACAAAACAATGCGACAAAAGTCAGTAAGGAATGCCGCAGCAATTTTGAAAGAAAAATGCGAAAGTGAAAGTTTTTCCTGTGACAGGCACGTGATTTATTCAAGTCTGGATGCAAAAATGTCCAAAAGTATTTGGCTCGGCTCTAATAAAGGGTTATTAAGGTATAAATGGCATAAAACAATGCCTTATGCTTTTGGGAAAGTTTTGACATTTTTCAATTTTTAGTTTGCTGTAAATTGAATTGGTACGGGTGGTAGACTGCTATTTGAAAGTTATATCCTTAAGGATATAGCGTGACATTTGTCTTGAAAGGCCATCTGCCGAAACACGTATAGCGGTAGGTAAGTATCTGAAATACATTTTCTAATTAATTGAATACAAAGTGGCTGATGAAAGCCGCTACCAAAACAAAAATTTATCACTTTTTTTTATTTAATGGATCTGGTTAATCTTTTTTTGTATTTTACAGATTAATTTTTGGTTTGGGTGTTGTAGAACGAGCGTAGACTCTGGTTGGCTTTTACTTGTCCAGTGGCTGTAACTCTGACTACATATCAGGTGCGTATTTTTAACCTCGAAGTAGTAACAACTGGGTACTGGTCTCAGCCAACCTGATTTGACTTGTTAAACGATAAGTGCGAGTGTTGGTAACACGACGAAAAACAGCAACGCTATTAACAGCCAGGTCAGAATGGCACGGAATGAACACCCGGCCTGCTGTCCTAGGCGAACCTGTTGTCGACATGTCTGAATATGTCGACAACAGGTTGTCTAGGAGTGAAGGAAGGAACAGAGATGGGGTCGGATGGACCGAAAGGCCAACGGCAGCTCTCAATCCCGTAGTGGATACGGATCGCCTGTGTCCTAGAGGTATCTAATAAATTGGAACTGGCACACTAGGTTAGGGGTTGTGCTTTGGGGTAACTACCCAACCATGAAAAAAATTAACGGTTACAAAGCAACCAATAGAGAGGACTGATTTTATTGTTGACGACCCTACTCAACGAAAAAAGGACAGCGATATTCGTATCTGCACCTGGAATGTGAGAACATTAAACAGGAGAGGTACAATCAAACAACTAGCAGAAGCCCTAAACTGCTACAAATCAGGCATTACTGCCATCCAGGAAATACGATGGGATGGGCCGGGTAAAACGGGGATGAAAAACTGTGGCATCTACTACGGACCGTGTTATAGTGAGCAGAAACAGCGACTATTCGGATGCGGATTTGTTATTAGTGCCAGACTTAGGCAAGAAGTTGTGTTTCCAAGACATTAGCGAACGCATTGTAACGATCCGCATCAAGGCCAAATTCGCCAACATTAGCCTTATATGCGCTCACGCCCAAACGGAGGAAAAAGATGATATAGCTAAGGACTGCTTCTATGAGCTCCTTGACAAAACCTATGCGCGACTACCGAAGTACGATGTTCAAATCGTGCTGGGAGATTTTAACGCAAAGGAAGGAAGAGAAGACATCTTTAGCAGTATTGTTGGAAACCATAGCCTACACGACAACACGTCTGGTAACAGACTTAGGCTCATTGACTTCGCTACGGAACGAAATGCCACAATAGCCAGCACACGGTTTCCTCACCTCGATATCCATAAGGTTACATGGCGGTCTCCAGATCAACGAGCGGTCAATTAAATTGATCACATAGCGATAGACAAGCGCCACGCATCCAGTATTTTGGATGCCCGAACATTCCGAGGAGCTAACATCGACTCGGACCACTACCTTGTTGCAGCCAAGGTAAGAATGCGGATATCCACCACGGCACAACAAACCAGAAATACTATAAAAAAAAATGTCGAAAGATTGGAATCGAAACAGACTTCCAAGACCTTCGCGTAATGCGTATCCCTTAACTTATCGATAATCACCATACCACCAGCATCGAATGTCAAAGAACAACGATGCCAACAAGTTAGTAGATCAACCGCAACTAATGTGCTAGGCTTATCGCGCCCACCAGCAAGAAACCCCTGGTTTGATGAGGAATGCCGACAGATGCTCGTAGCCAAGAACGAGGCATACGAGCTGCAGGTGAAGACGAGATCTGCATTCGAGCTCTATAAGCATATAAGAAGGCTTTTCAGAAAGAAGAAAAAAACAAGAAAAGCGCGCGATCGAGGATATAGAGAGGTGCCACTCCAGGAATGATGTTCGCCAGTTTTACCTAAGTGTAAAACGTCAAAGCCAAGGATACAAGGCTCGAACAGAATCCTGTCGAGATGAAAAAGAAAATATCGTAGTTGAGACATAGTCGGTGCTGATGATGTGGAAGAGCCAATTCTGCAGACTGTTGGCGATGACGAACAACATTCCGCTGTCAGGCAGAACGACCCACTCAATATTGGCAACCACAGCGAAAACTGCCAACCACCCGACCTAAGTGAAGTGGTAGTGATAGCAATATCTAAACTCAAGCTTAATGTGGCTGTCGGTAATGACGGCCTTCCTGCTGAGCTACATAAATCCGGAGCAGATGTTTTGGTAAGAAACATTCACCAACTCATAAGCCAAATCTGGTAGAAAGAAAGTATGCCTGAAGAACCTCAGCATCGTTTTCCCGATCCACAAAAAAGGAGACCCTGTAAACTGCAAACCTACAATATCCTGCATGTCGTATTATGTGAACGCCAGAAACCGTTTACCAACCACCTGATCGGCCCTTATCAGTGTAATTTTAGGCCAGGAAAGTCCACAACCGATCAAATTTTCACACTTCGGCAGATCCTGGAAAAAAAACCCAAGATGTCCAAATCGATACCCACCACCTATTCATCGACTTCAATGCCGCATACGACAGCATTTATAGAGACGAACTGTACAAAGCCATGTCTAGTTTCGGTATACCGCCCAAACTCGTCCGTTTGTGTAGGAAGACGAGGGAGAATTCTCGCTGCTCCATCAGGGTCGGAAACGAACTCACCGACACATTCGATACCAAAAAAGGAGTTAGGCAAGGCGATGCGCTGTCACATGACTTCTTCAATCTGATTCTTGAGAGGGTTGTGCAAAACTCACGAGCCAACACCAGAGGCGAACAACTTTAAAAAAATCGGTGCAACTACTAACATACGCCGACGATATTGCCGTCATCGGTCGGACCCAACGTGATGTCGTAGCAACGTTTGCTAGTAGGTATAGAGAAGGAAGCGGCAAAAATGGGTTTAGCAGTAAATGAGGGCAAGACGACGTATATGCTGTCACGGACACACAACATCGACAAATTGGATAGAACATCACCATTGACAGATATAACTTTGAGGTAGTACCGAACTTTGTCTATCGGCTTCGCTATTAACTCTGACAACATCTCGTCAGAAATTAAACGAAGAATTACTCTTGCAAACCGCAGTTTCTTCGGGCTAAGAAAGCAATTTAGTAGTAAAGCCCTCAATCGAACTACTAAGGAGATCCCATATAAGACCCTGATCATCCCAGTCCTGCTCTACGGCGCTGAAGCATGGACAGTCTCAAAAGCGGATGAAGAAATTCTTGGTCGATTCGAGAGGAAAATTATTCGAAAAATCTTCCGTCCCGTTTGCGTTGACGGGCTATTGAAACGAAGATTCAACCAAGAGCTATACCAGCTGTACCAGGTATAGGAGCAACCAGGGGCATGTCGCTCCCTGGTCAAAAAACTCCCCATTGGCTAGGATATTTAGAACGCATAGACACCAATACTCCGGCACGCAGAGTCTTCTATTCCCGGTCAGACATCGGACGCATTAGAGAAAGACCTCGTCTTAAGTGACGCGCACAAGTAGAAGCTCAACCAACTTGGAGTGCGCAACTGGAGGCAGTTAGCTAGTGACCGGGCTAATTGGAGAGGTATGTTTGTTGAGACCCAGGTTCATTCCGGTATGTAACGCCACTTAAGTTAGTAAGTATTGTGCTTGGAAAGTAATAATTGTCATTGCATTTATTTTCACCTCATATAAAAAATTTCTATGAAATGCAGTCTGAAAAAGTTAAAATGCATTCCCCAGAATAAATTTGCTACATTAAACTCTAAGCCTTTTTATGATTCAAAATTTTCCAACATTAAATTATATAAAAATCCACCCTAAAAAACAGCGAACACTATAAATTAAGCACTTACCTCAAACCAGTATATTATATAAAATCCAATTTCTATGGTTTGTTACTCCTAAATTGCTAACAATTGGCTGCAATTTAATGCAAAATGTAATCCTCCACCATTTGGACGAATAATAAATGTCATAATATCCTAATAAACGACTGTATAGCAACCAGCAAAATAACAGGTGGATACATCTGTCCCATTAATTTTGCAACACATTGTCACCGTAAAGTGCCATCCGAAAGCCAATATAAATCATGAAATTAATTTTCTGAACACTTTTGTCGGAGTTCAACTCGCCATAAGGTAACGCTTATTCATGATGAGATTCGAGGACATTCCTATTCTGTCGATAAATGTAAAAATTTGGAAGCTTTGCTCTGTGGTTTTGACGCACAGTTGGCGACGGTACCTGTTTGTCGGTCCAGTTGCTCTTATGAACGCCATGCAGTTTGTGTTTCTTTATCAGCAGAGGGCGGACGTAAGTACATTCATCTTGAACTCATTTTACGCCATAGCCATATTGAACTCCTTACTACGAACGTGCATGGTCATAATCAATAGACAAAGATTCGAAGCGTTCATGACCGAATTGGCTGCCCTCTACTCCGATATCGAGGTAAGTCAAGTATAACTGCATTCTGCATCCATTGAAAAGAAGTTATCTGACAATCATCGTTCATAATTTTTTCGTTTGTTTTTTTTTTAATTCAACAACCGAAAGGAAAATGGCGATGAGTATGGCAAGAATGTGTTGAAAAAGGCCACAACAGGAGCGAGGAAGATATCAATATTCAATTTGTCTGCTTCATTTTTTGATCTAATTGGAGCTCTAATGTATCCGTATTTTAGTCAAACCAAAGGTAATGTAATACTTTTAGTGTAAATGGTAGGCACAGCTTTCTTTTTTTGTAAAATCGGTCCGATTAGCAGGGATGTTAAACTCTCGGTAATGTGGTATTTGTAACGATTTTTAAAAGTAAATACCTATGATATTAAGATTTCGAGATTTTCTATGAAACGTTTCAAAAAGCGAATAACCAAATACAAACTTTTTAAAATATATACAGTGGCTCAACATTATAATTGGACACTCACAAAAAAAATTAAAATCTCAAATATTTTCAAGGAACTTTTTTATGTTTTAAATGAAACAGATATCGAATTTTCATGTTCATATTATCAGTTTAGTAAGAAAAAAAAATCATTTGATTTCAAGGCAAAAACAAAAACGAAAAAAGTCAAATTCTGTATCTCAAAGTAATAATGGGACACATGGCAACTCTAATAAATTTTTGCTCTAGGTAGCGGTGGAAATGTGGGTTTCTTTTTATGATATTTACGGGAATTTCCCTTCTTTCGTTTAAAATTATATTTCGATCAGTAAAGCCAGAGATAAAGGTATCTCTGGTAAGGCACGCTTATTCAAACAGAATATCAGTCATGCCACCACGTGATCCTCAAACCTCAGCAGATATTAGGGAATTAATATTAACGCATTCAAAATCTATGCTAAATATTGCGCAAATATTGAATCAACCTCAATCTACAGATGGCAACACTATTTTAACCAGCGGTCATTTTGTCAGCTGTCATGTGATTTATTTTTAGTTTGGTTCGGCATTCAACATGAAAAGACTGACGTCTAAACAACGCTTCCAAATTGTGCAAATTTATTTTAAAAATCATGGTTCTGTTCGAAATACCTATCGCGCACTACTTCCATTTTACGGTCAACATAATCGTCCATCAGAGCAATTAATTCGATTATGTTTGGAACGTTTTCGCACCACGTTTACTCTAAATGATAATAAGCATCAACAGAGACGTCGCGTCGTACAGTGCGTACAGAAGTCATTGCTGCTGTAGAGCGAAGCGTAGAGGAAGACCAGAATCAGTCTATACTCCCGCATTGGAATTGCATATGTGTCCATCCACTTTGTGGAAGATTTTGCGGAACGATCTTGGTTTGTGTGCTTACGAAATCCAACTCGTCCAAGAATTAAAGCCAGAGAATCACCTAGCAAGGCGTAGATTCGGTGAATGAGGCCAAAACAAGATTGCCGTTGATCCCCATTTTCATAAGCGAATTTTGTTTAGCTATGAAGCTCACTTCTGTTTTAATTGTTCGGTAATAACCAAAACTGCTGTATTTTTGGGGTGATGATACTACTTAAGTGTATGTTGAGACACCGTTACATCCACAAAAACTGACTGTTTGCTGTGCTTTATGGGTTGGTGGAATAATTGCTCCGTACTGACTTACTAACATAAGTGGCGCTGCAGTCCGAAATGACCCTGGGCCTTAACCAACATGCCTCTACAATAAGCTAACTGCCTCCAGTTGCGCACTCCAAGTTGGTTGAGGTCGGTTTCTACTTGTGCGAGCCACTTAAGACGAGGGGTCCCTCTACTGCGTCCGATGTCTGAATGGGAATCGAAGACTCTGCGAGTATTGGTGTCTAATCGTTCTAAATGTCCTAGCCATCTTAAGCGTCCAATGCGGAGTTTTTTGACCAGGGAGCAACATGCCCCTGGTCGCTCATATACCTGGTACAGCTGGTATAGTTCTTGGTTGAATCTTTGTTTCCATAGCCCGTCAACGCAAACGGGACCAAAGATTTTTCGAAAAAATGTTCTCTCGAATCGACCAAGAATTTCTACATCCGCTATTGAGACGGTCCATGCTGCAGCGCAAAAGAGCAGAACTGGGATGTTTAGGGTCTTATACAGGATCTCCTTAGTAGTTCGAATGAGGGCTTTACTACTAAATTGCCTTCTTAGCCCGAAGATTGATTCTTCGTTTAATTTCTGACGAGATTGTGTTGTCAGAGTTGATATCGGAGCCAGATAGACGAGTTACAGGTAGTACCTCAAAGTTATATCTGCGAGTGGTGACATTCTGTCTAATTCTTCGATGTTGCGTGTCCTTTCATGTTGACAGCATATACTTAGTCTTGCCCTGATTTACTGCCAAACCCATTTTTGCCGCTTCCTTCTCTAAACTAGCAAACGTGGCTATGATATCAAGTTGAGTCCTACCAATGATGTCAATATCGTCGGCGTATGCTAGTAGTAGCAGCGATTTTTTTAAAAATCGTGCCTCTGATGTTGGCTCGGGAGTTTTGCACAATCCTCTCCAGAATAAAATTGAAGAACTCACATGACAGCTCATCGCCTCGCCTAAATCCTTTTTGGTATCGAATATGTCGGTGAGTTCGTTTCCGACTCTGATGGAGCTGCGATTATTCTCCATCGTCATACTACACAGACAGACAGGTTTGGGCGGTATACCAAAACTAGATATGGCTCTGTATAGTTCATCTCTATAAATGCTGTCGTATGCGGCTTTGAAATCGATTAAAAGGAAGTAGGTATCAATTTGGACTTCTTGGGTTTCTTTCAGGATTTGTCGAAGTGTGATAATTTGATCGGTTGTGGACTTTCCTGGACTAAAACCACAATGATAAGAACCGATCAAGTTGTAAGTAAACGATTTCAGGCGTTCACATCTCATGGCATAGGATCTTGTAGGCGATGTTGAGGAGTCTTATGCCTCTGTAGTTGGCGCAGCTAAAAGGATCTCCGTTTTTGTGGATCGGGCAACGATGCGGAGGTTCCATTCTTCAGGCATTATTTCCTCCAACCAGATTTGGCTTATGAGTTGGTGGATATTACAAACCAAGTATTCCACCTACTTTGTAAAGTTCGGTGGGAAGACCGTCATTTCCGGCAGCCTTTTTAAGCTTGAGTCTAGATTTTGCTATCCTCACTTCACTCAGATCGGGTGGTTGGCAGTTTTCGCTATTGTTGCCAATATTGAATGGTTTGTTCTGCCTGAGAGCGGATTATTGTTCGTCATCGCCGTTTAACAATCTGCAGAAGTGGTTCTTCCATATCCTCAGCATTGACTGTGTCTCAACTACGATATTTCCTTCTTCATTTCGACAGAATTCTGTTCGAGCCTTTTATCCTTGCCTTTGACGTTTTAAACTTCGGTACAACTTGCGGACATCATTATTGGAGTGGCACCACCCTATATCCTCGATTGTGCGGTTTTCTTGCTCTTTTTCTTCTTTATGAAAATCCGGTGTTCTTCCCTTCTTCTCTGCCTTTAGAGCAGCTCTCGCCTTCACATGCAGCTAAGCCTTGTAGGACTCGTTCTTGGCTGCAAACATCCGTCGGCATTCCTCATCAAACTAGGGGTTTCTTGCTGGTAGGCGCGAGCAACACAGCACATCAGTTGTTGGCATCGTTTCCATTGTTCTCGACATTCGATTCTGGTGTTAATCGAGAGGTTAAGGGATACGCGTTGCACGAAGGCCTTAGTGGTCTCTTCTGATTGCATTTGTTTGCCATTAAATTGTTTTACAGTTTGGTTTGTTGTGGAGAGATAGAAATCCGCATTCTTACCTTGGTTGCAACAAGGTAGTATCGATGTTAGCCTCGTCCTATCCCGCATTTTAAAACGCTGGGTAGCTAATCTTTGATGAAAATTGGACAGCTGTGCAAGGAGAATATCAGGACTTATAACTTGATTTCGTTAACTTTACAAATACAAATTTTTGGCGCATCTGGCTCGTTAGTACCCAGGGCCGATCTTTCTCATAGCCATTCATGTGTGCGTGTGTACTTCTTGCACGATGGCGGGACCTCCTGTTTTATGCCGACTCCGAAAGGAGAATTTGAGAAAAGCTTTTCTTGACAATTGATAGCAACACCTAAATGATTTTTCACTGGCTCTCCTCTCGTGATGATCTGACAAATCATCCGTGTAGATTTGTCAGATCATCAGAGCCAGTGAAAAATCATTTAGGTGTTGCTATGGCTGGGAATCGAGTTCAATAACTTGGTGAGCAAATTATATTGACATTACTGTATTTCTTCAGCACATCCATATGGAGTCGCGATTCCCGGTGTAGATGTCATATCGTCACCAATTTATGAGATAATATACATTCTACAACTGCCTACCCCCCTAACACTTACCGCATTGTATATGCCATTTGTAAGTCTGTTTGCGTCGTATGCAATGTTTGGCACTGCCATCCTCAAAGTCATTCAAAGGCGACTTAGGCAAGTATACAGCCCTTTGAAGTCGGAGGAAAGGATTTATAGCGACCTCGTTGCATGTATTGCATATCATACACGAATAATCAGGTAAGCATTTGAGATTACATTCCCCTTAACAATTTCAGCTATTATAACTATTTTGACAGCTTCATCGAGGATTTAAACTCTCTGGTTACGTACATCGTGTTTGCAGAATGCCTGATCTTCTCCCTAATCCTCTGCTCACTCCTCTTTTGCTTAAACATTGTAAGTCACACGCATAGTTATTATAAAAATTTAAATCCCTCATCTTGTATGCAGATTGAGTCGGTGATGCAAATTATTTCTGTTATAATGTATATTATTACGATGCTCTATGTCCTTTTCACTTACTACTGGCAAGCCAACGAACTCCTGACTGAGGTAGGTATTCTTTTTTTTCAACTTTTATTGTCTGGTTGATAAGTTTTACGCAATAAAAATGCATTATGACAAACTTTTAAAAAATAAAAGAGCATCAAAGTCTCGGAGGCAGCATATGGCATTGAATGGTACCATTGCAGTGCACGCTTTAAGAGGACATTACTGTTGTTCATTATGAGGAGCCAAAAACCTTTGATGGTAAGACTTTTTTTTTTCATTCAACGCAGACGAGTACAAGTGGTTTTCCATTTTATGATTACAGATAATGGTGGCCAACGTCTATCCGATGACACTGGAAACATTTCAATCTCTTTTGAATGCGTCGTATTCGTACTTTACTATCCTTCGTGGTGTTTACAAATAATCCCTAATTGCATCCAAGGATTTATGCATTTTATATAGTAATTATAAAATGTCTCATTGCATATTTGCACATTGAAAGTTATGCAATAAAATACTCACAAATAAGTATGAAGGCTTAATCCAATACTTCACAATGCAAGATGCCTCAAAAGAAAGTTTTCATATATTTGATCGGTTAAACAAAATAGGAAGCCATCTGTTGAAAAGGTGTTTCTTAATTATTAAAGTAAGCAATTTGGTCCAAATGTAAACCCTCACGTACGCGGTAATCCTTTAGCTGTGAGAGTAAAATTTCTTATGGCGGCTCAACAAGACAACAAATAGCCTGCATTTCGTGATGAATATTTTCTTTCAAATGCGCCAGGGAAGTTCGTCATGTTGGCTTAAGCTTTCGATTTAAGACACAGGTATGTTTTACCATTCAGACACCAATAAGTCGTTTAAAATCTCTATATAATCTTCGTCTTCAAAAACGCAAGAGCCGATAATTCCTTGCAGCGACATCGCGGCAGAGGATAGCAATATCTTAACAAAAGCTTGATAAGGCTGCCGGAAATGATGCCCTTCCTGCTGAGCTTTATAAAGCCGGTGGAGATAACTTGCTTAGTAGCATCCACCAACTCATAAGCCAAATTTTGTCGGATGAAAGTATGCCTGCATCGTTTGCCGCTCCACATAAAAGGAGACCCCTTTGAACTGCGCCAACTACAGAGGCATAAGTCTTCTCAACATCGCCTACAAGATTCTATCTGCTGTAATATGTGAACGCCTGAAACAGTTTACCAACAACCTGATCGGCCCTTATCAGTGTGGTTTTAGGCCAAGAAAGTACACAACCGATAAATTTCAAACTTTGGCAGAACCTGGGATATAACCCAAGAAGTACAAATCGATACCCACCAGCTATTCATCGATTTCAAAGCCGCATACGACAGAATTTTCAGAGATGAATTATACAGATCCATGTCTCGTTTTAGTATACCTCTCAAACTCGTCCGTTTGTGTAGGATGACGATGGGGAATTGTCGCTGCTCCATCAGGGTCGTAAACGACCTCACCGACACAATCGATTTAGGTAAGGCGATGGTGCGCTTTCATGTGACTTCAATTTGATTCTTGAGAGGATTGTGCAAAACTCCTGAGCAAACACCAGAGGCGCACAATTTACCAAAAATCGGTGCAACTAATAACAAACGCCGACGATATTGACATCATCAGGAAGCGGCAGAAATGGGTTTAGCAGTAAATGAGGGTAAGACTAAGTATAAGCTGTCAACACGAAAGGACACACAATATCGATGAATTTAACAGAACGTCAACATTGACAGATATTACTTATAGGTAGTACGGGACTTTATCTACCTCGGTTCCGTTATCAACTCTAACAACAACATCTCGTCAGAAATTGAACGAAGAATTACTCTTGCCAACCGCTGTTTCTTCGGGCTAAGAAGGCAATTTTACTCGAACTACTAAGGAGATCCTATATAAGACCCTGATCATCCCTGTCCTGCTCTATGGAGCTGACCGTCTCAAAAGCGAATGAATCCTTGGTCGATTCGAGAGGAAAATTCTTTGAAAAATCTTCGGTCCTGTTTGTGTGGACGGGCTCTGGAGACGAAGATTCAACCCAGAACTACACTAGCTATACAGCGACATGCCCCTGGTCAAAAACTCCGCATTGGGCGTTTAAGATGGCTAGGACATGTTGAACGAATGTACACCATTACTCGGGCTAGCAGAGTCTTCGATCCCCAGCAAGACATCGGACGCAGTAGAGGAAGACCTCGCCTTAAGTGGCGCGCACAAAAAGCATAAACCGACCTCAAGCAACTGGAGGCAGTTAGTTAAGGACTGGGCTGATTGATTAAACATGTTGGTTGAGGCCCAGGTTCATTCCGGACTGAAGCGCCTCTTAAGTAAGTAAGTAATTAACTCAAGGAACGTTTTTAATTCAATTTTAATCCCGAATTAACAAAACAAGAAGATCTGGTTATCCATCTTTTAATTAAATGTTCTGCTGTTGACGGGCTCAGTGGCGCGATGGTTAGTGCGACGAACTGCCGTGCAGAAGGTCTGGGTTCGATTCCCAGCCGTAGCAACACCTAAATGATTTTTCACTGGCCCTCCCCTCGTGATGATCTGACAAATCATCCGAGTAGTAACAATTGTCGTGAAAAGCTTATCTAAAGCTAAAACAGGAGGTCCCGCCATCGTGCTAACATGTACACACGCACACATGAATGGTTGTGAGAAAAAAGCTAGGCCCTGGGTACTAACGAGCCTGTTGCGCCATAATTTTTTTTTCTGCTTTGACTCAGAACGGATAAACCGGGTCTAAGGTTCATTTGCGAAGCAACTTATTTTTTTAACTCTCATTTTCATATGAATGTTTAGATAGAAAACCATTGGATGGGATAAACAAAACTAGATTGTGTTTGTAGAATTACGGAAGACAATTAAGAAATACAAGCTTGGCTTGAATTGATAAGAACTTACCAATGACTTTATATAAATTAGCTACGGACTCTTCTAATTTGACCTACGTACACTCTGACAATCAACAATGTATAGGATGACCACGCGTTAGGTGGAACATTCACTGAAGACCAAATTTTTGAATAAGTAACGGGTGATCCAAGTAGAGATACTTTTTTCAATAGGCTTTTTTGACAGATCACGTGTTAGTCGTGTCATGCTGTCATGTTATTTTTGTTTAGTATTGTTTGGCATTTCATAATGGAAAGACTTACGCGTGAACAACGTTTACAAATCGTTTAACTTTATTATGAAAATTCACGTTCTGTGAGGAATGGGTTTCGTGCACTTCGCTCAACTTATGGTCAACATAATCGGCCTACTGAGCGTACTATTCGCAACACCATCACCCATTTTGAGACCCAGCATTCATTATTGGATAATATTCGACCGAATAGACCACGTCCAGCACGCTGTGAAGAAAATATAGCGGCCGTAGCTGGGAGTGTACACGAAGACCGTAGAGAGTCGATTCGGCGCTGTTCGCAGCAACTCGGACTGACGTATGGAACGACTTGGCGCATTTTACGTCAAGATCTTAAATTGAAAGCGTACAAAATACAGCTTGTGCAACAACTGGACCTTCCCAAGCGACATCGCTTCGCTCTATGGGCTCTTGAAAAGTTCCAAGAAGATCCGACGTTTTCGAGGCAAATTTTGTTTAGCGCTGAGGCCCATTTCTGGCTCAATGGGTATGTAAACAAACAAAATTGCCGCATTTGGGACGAAGAGCAACCTGAAGAGATTGAAGAACTGCCACTTCATCCATTAAAAACAACGGTTTGGTGTGGTTTGTGGGCCGGTGGATTCATCGGTCCATATTTCTTTAAAAATTATGCCGGTGCGAACGTAACCGTCAATGGCGAACGTTATCGTGTCATGATAACCGACTATTTGATGCCTGAAATTGAAGCTCGTGATCTCGGCGACATTTGGTTTCAGCAAGACGGCGCCACTTCCCACACATCGCATCAATCAATGGACTTATTGAGAGAACATTTCGGTGAGCACATAATTTCACGTTTTCGGCCGGTCGATTGGCCACCAAGATCGTGTGATATCACACCGTTCGACTTTTTCCTGTGGGGATATGTAAAGTCAAAAGCTTATGCCGACAAACCCGCTTCGATTCAGGCCTTGGAGGAAAACATCACGCGTGTCATTCGCCAGTTACCAGTCGAAATGCTCGAACGAGTGATCGAAAATTGGACTCCACGGATGGACCATCTGCGACGTAGCAACGGCCAACATTTGATAGACATAATCTTCAAAAAATAAATGCCAAAGAATGTTCTTTCAAATGATAATAAACATTCGCCATTAAATTTGAATTTTCTGTGTTTTTTTCTTTAAAAAAGTAGGGAACCTCGAAATGGATCACCCTTTATGTTGGTTGAGAACATAGTTTACCTCTAAATAATTATTTTTTTAGGGGTAAACATAGGTATGAACAGCTCTTTACGCTCACCAGCTAATCATATCGAGATGGTTATCAATTACCCCTGAATGCAATATCACGTAATTGTTATTTCGAAAATTCGCTGTATTGTCCAAATCGCAAAATGGAAAAAAATGTTTTAAATTCCAAGAGATTGCAGTTAATCTTACGGCCGTGTAGTCTATTATCTGAAAGTACCTTAGAGTAAAACCATAAAGTCAAAAAATTCAACCGCTTATTTATCCTATGGAGAGCAACAATCTGGCGAAATCCTTTGCCAGACCAAATAAATCGTCCAAACGACTGCAATCAATTTCACATGGATAAAAGTAGGAACGTCCCTAAAACAACAAAATAACAATGATGCCCACCAGCATGCTGCTCGCTCTGATGATTTACCGTTAATCAGTGAGTATGTTTCTTTCTAGCTACTAATCTCCTATATTCATAGATCCGGACAACGAAACCGCAGACAATAGTAATCAAATAAGGGTGATGTCCAAGTGACCCGTTCCCCCAATTTACGAGAAATTACAACCCTTTCGATGTGAGGAAAATTCATATGCCGTAATTAACAGAAGATTGAATCTGATACAAAGGCATGCCACTCCTCTTCATTGAGGAACAAAACGAGCTGTCAAGCCAAACAACTGATTCGCAGGGCCGAGCAAATAAACAAAGCAACCCCAGAGCCCAGACCGCAGTCCTGTGTCGACTATTCGGTCAATGTTATCATCCATACAACCACTTTGTGTGTACAATCAGCTTTAACGTCTGTTTAAGGATATTTATTATGCTTGGCCAGTGGTCAGGGAGGACGACGTTGTTGCACGACCACGACAGGCTATTTAAGCGGAACTTTTATTTAGGGCTTTGCCCAATGTCTATCCGCAAGCAACGCGAATGCATTTTAACTTGATTTACAATTCGATATCATGACGTGTCAACGACATTTAGGTTATGTAGAGAGCCAAGCTCTTTGTGAAATTTTGTAAACAATCATTGTAATGGTTGGGGTGGATTAAAAGGATTCTCATTGTGGTTTTGTTTGATTTGGGGATTATTCTTTGTGGACATTCGGTACGGTTTATCTTTGTGGGGGGGGGGGGGGGGTAGTGGTTAAGCTGACTTTAATGAGGGTATTAACTGACCAAATCGTCTGTTAATAAGGTTTCATCACTTAAATTAAGCATTTACTGGCTGACGCAGGCATTGCCCTTTTTGGAGTGTTTGTACTTGGATGGAGGATTGATGGAGGATAAACAAACAGTCACATATGTAATCTTTTCCCCATGTTATAACTTAACAAATCGGGCAACAAATATTCCATCGCAATTCCACACAGCAATTTCTTTCGCATTTTTAAACTACGGAAATTTAAAAAGCAGGACAAACATTTACCTAGGACTAGGTATCCTTTTTGTCTACTGGAACGGATACCTTCCATCATCTCTCCTCACATAATGTAAGCTGAAAAAACAATCGTGTTATCGTTCTGATGAGTAGCTTGTACAAATTTCATCAATTTGAACTTGTTTACTCGACTGTCTAGGATCTTTTTGGGGTGCTATATCTGATATGAAATATTTTACAACGTTATATATTATTGTGAAATGGTTGGCTGTTTTAGAACGAGGGTAGACTCTGAGCTTTAGCTTGGCAATGCCCAGTGGTTGTAACTCTGACTAAACATCAAATGTGGTTATTTTTACCTCCAAGTTGTAACCATCGGCTGTTGGTCACATCCTTCCGGATGTGACCTTTCTAAACGATAAGTGCGAGTGTTGATAACAAGACGAAGAACAGCAACACTATAAGCAGCCTGGTGAGAATGGCACGGAATACCCGGCCTGCTTTCCCAGCCGAAACCAGATTAGCTGCTTCGATATATTCGGACAATATGTTATCTAGGAATCTCAAAGGTACCTTGAACAGAGACAGTGGAGGATGGACCGAAACCGAAGAGCTAACGGCGCGGCGGCGCTCAATCCCGAACCAACCCGTAGTGGATACTGCAGGCGCCGTTTCCTATCTAATAAATTTAGGGTTGTTCTTTGGATTAACTACGCATCCATAGAAGAATCCTATGTTACGAAGCAACCAATAGCCTCGAAAAGGACTGATTTTATTGTTAACGACCCTGATAAACGAAATAGGACAACGTGGTTCGTACTTGCACCTGAAACGTGAGAAATTTAAACAGGAGAGATGCAAGCGTGTGCAACTAGCGGAAGTCCTAAACTCCTACAAAGCAGTTATTACTGCCATCCAAGAAATACGATGGGGAAAGGGGCGGGCAAAAAAACCAGAGGATGAAAAACTGTGGACATATATTACGGACCGTGATATAGTGAGCAGAAAGAGCCACTATTTGGATGCGGATTTGTATACGCTTTTAAGACATAAGCTTACGCATTGTAACAATTCGCATCCATGTTAAATTTACCAACATAAGCCTTATATGCGCGCACGCCCCTAAGGAGGAAAAACGTGTAATATCTAAAGATTGCTTCTACGAGCTCCTTGACAAAACCTATAGCCAGCATATGGTTTCCTAACCACGATATCCATAATAGCGTCAATACACCAAACATGAATGCATGCACAATCCCGCTTCCTCAACACACACTATTCATGCAAACTGCACAGTAATCATTCGTGTATTTAAAGGTTTTTTTTAAATAAAACAAAAACGGTTTTCGATATCAATGAAATTCTTTATTCTTGTGAAAGTACGCTCGATGCCATTATGTAAGGAACTCGATTTCTTTTGCATGGCCCCCACGGGCACGCTTGCAGAAGTCCAGACGCTGAACACAATTTTTGACGGTTTTCTAGCATAAATCGGCCGATACTGCTGTAATTTCACGTTCGATATTCGTACGAAGTTCATCAATCGTCGCTGTCTTGTTGGCATAGACCATAGACTTGATGTAGCCCCACAGGAAATAGTCTAACGGCGTCAAATCGCACGACCGAGGCGGCCAAGCGACTGGACCATTTCGTGAGATAACACCTTCTCCAAACTTGGTTTCCAATAAATTGATTGTGGCATTCCCTGTGTGGCTTGTGGCGCCGTCCTGTTGGAACCACATGTCCTCCAAGTCCATATCATCCAATTGGGGCAAAAAATATTCGGTTATCATTGAACGGTAGCGATTCCCATTCAGAGTAACGTGCCGGTCTTGATCATCACGGAAGAAGTACGGCCCAATGACGCCGCCGGCCCATAAACCACACCAAACCGTAATTTTTTCGGGATGCAATGATGACTCATGGAGTACGTGTGGATTGCTGCCTGACCAATACCGCATATTTTGTTTATTGACGAAGCCATTCAGCCAGAAATGAGCCCCATCGCTGAAGATGATTTTTCGATGAAAATCCGAATCATTTTCAAGTTGTTGCTCAGCCCAATTCACGAACATACGGTTGTAGGCTAAGATCTTTTCGCAAAATTCGCCACAACGACGTCACAGAGATGCCCAACGCTTGAGAACGATGTGTGAGAGACACATTTGGGATTTCTTCAACTGAAGCCTCAGCGGCAGCAATATTCTTGACACTACGGGCACTTCTTTTACTCACTGGCACGGGAACATTTTGTACTGTGCCTGTGGATTCAAATTTTTCCACTAGACGCTCAATTGTTGATCTGCTAGGACGATTATGACGACCATAAATTGGACGTAGCGTTCTTAACGTTGAGGCCACTGACTCCAAATTTCGGTTGTGAATTTTAATAATTTCGACTCGTTTTCGGATCGTGTATATCTTTCCATCATGAATGGCAAACCTTACTGAAGTGAAATGTCAAAAGAGCGGCAAGAAGTATGGCGTCGTTTGCTATCCCTGTCGCTCAACTTTTGTAGCGTCCCTGTTGAAAAAACACATATCATCATCATTATTAATGCATGCTTGCATGCATGTGCAATGTGTAGAGATTATAAGGCGACATGTCGATCTCCAGATAAAAGCACGTTCAACCAAATTGATAACATTGCGGCAAATTGAGGCAAGAGACACGCATCCAGTATTTTGTGTGTTCAAACACTCCGATGGACTACATCGACTCTGGCCACTACGCAGACAAGGTAATAATGCGGATATACAGCACTCCATAACAAGCCAGAAATAATGTTAAACAATTTAATCGTAAATTGACCATTCGTCCCACATTACGTACAGTGCCGACTTTACATGAAGTGTCCCACATCGAAAATTGCCCCGCAAATGACCCACAAAATTAGATTATGTCCTTCATTGTCCCACAAAACTTCAATTTTTCTACAATCGTTTATTTTATAAATTATCATACAAATTTAACTGAACGTTGCCCCTGCAACCCCTTTGCTTGGGCTTACTGTTGGATTTGGTTTGCCTGCGAGATTGAATGTATGCCAAGGATATAAGCCTCATGAGCAAAAGGTATTGTTTGCAGCAGGGTTTATTTCCGTCTCGGAAAGGAAATAAGCCCCGTCTACTCTTAATGTCAATAACAATCAATTAATTTTATTTCATGCAAAAATGTGAAAATAAACGGCCAAATTTGAGGATTTCATTTGGGACTTATTTCTTTATAATGCAACCCCTCTGTTTTAAGTAGAAATAAGTCACAAATAAACCCGTGAAATAAATCCCAAATTTCGGGAAGAACATAGCCTTAGCAGTAGCAGTTTTTATGATTCATACTATAAGCCATCCTCAAAGTTTTCGTTCGATGGATTGTACTTAAAGATTATCCGCTAAAAGATGTGTTTATATGTGGAAGGATTAAATCGTAAGCAATTGTTAAATATTACACACACCAAAACTATTTTGGTTGTGTGTACAGACGCTTCTAAGCAAAGAGATAGAAATTTTGTTTCGATAGTTGTCAGATTTTTCGTTAAACTAGAAGGGATATCTACAAGTTAAATTGCTTGAATTTTCTAACTTGCCGTAGATACATCCGATCTAATTTTGCAAATACTTTGATTCAACTTTCCGAAGCCATAATTTTGACAGCAAATTGGCAGCTCTCTGTGCCGATAATACGAATATAAATTTTGGATGTGATCAAGCCAAGGATATGAAAAATATTCTTGACAAAATAAAAGGTAAAGTTTGCTCAAAATGTAATCGGCTGCGTTGAAAATATTGTCTTCATTCTTCTTCACAGCTTGTTACGAGTTAGATCAAGAACGTTTATTCCGGAATTTTAAGAAAATCCGTTAAGAACCACACTTAAAATTGTTACAAAACGGTAATAGCAACCTTGATAGTAAATTTCATTAAATTTGACCAAATAGTTTGCGAGAAATTGAAAATTTTTCTTATATGGCCTTAATCCGAAAACAATGCCTTATATAGATTTTATCAAAGACACCATTAGTTCGATGGTGAATGCCGACATTTTCTCGCAGCCAAGAACGGGGAATACAAGGGTAAGCTGCAGGTAAAGACGAGAGCTGCCATTGAGCTTTATAGGCAAAGAAGAAGGAGACAACACGGGCTTTTCAGAAAAAAGAAAGAAGAGCAAGAAAAGCGCGCGGTAGAGGATATAGAGAGGAGCCACTCCAGGAGTGATATTCGCAAGTTTAACCTGAGTGTAAAACGTCAAAACCAGGGATACAAGGCTCGAATCCTGTCGCGACAAACAAGGAAATATCGTATTTGAGACACAGTCGATGCTGAGGATGAAAGAACGACTTCTGCAGACTGTTAAGCAGCGATGACGAACAATATTCCGCTGTCAGGCAGAACGAACCATTCAATATTGGCAACGACAGCGAAAACTGCCAACCACCCGACCTGAGAGTGAGGATAGCAATATCTATCAAGGCTGCCGCAAATCATGGCCTTCCCGCTGAGCTTTATAAAGCCGGCGGGGGTGACTTGGTTAGTAACATCCACAAACTCATAAGCCAAATCTGGTCGGGTTAAAGTATGTCTGAAGAATGGAACCTCAGCATCGTTTGCCCGATCCACAAAAAAGGGGACATCGCCTACAAGATCCTATCTGCGTAATATGTGAACGTCTGAAACCATTTACCAACGCCCTTATCAGTGTGGCTTTAGACATGGAAAGTCTTCACACTTCGGCAAATCCTATTAAAGAAGTCCATATTGGTACCCACCTCCTATTCTTCGATTTCAAAGCCGCATATGACAGCATTTATAGAGACGTACTATACAGAGCCATGTCTAGTGTTGGTACCGCCCAAACTCGTTCGCCTATGTGGGACAGATATAATTTTGAAGTAGTACGGATTATCTATCTCGGCTCCGCTCTTAACTCTGACAACAACATCTCGTCAGAAATCAAACGAAGAATTACTCTTCAATCGCTTTTCCTTCGGGCTGGGAAGACAATTCAGTAGTAAAGCTCTCACTCGATCTACAATGGAGATCCTATATAAATCCTTGATCATTCTAGACCTGCTCATACTTCGCTGAAGTATGGACCTTGTTAAACGTTGATGAAGAAATGCTTGGTCAATTTGATATGAAAATTCTTCAAAAATCTTCGATCCCGTTTGCGTTGACGGGCTATGGAGACGAAGATTCGAACAAGAAGTATAGGAACTATACGAGAACAGTGACATGTCCCTAGTCAAAACAGATGGCTTGGACACGTAGAACAACCGGGGACCAATGCTCCGGCTCGCAGAGTCTTCGATTCCTAGCCAGACTTCGGACGCAGTAGATGAACCAACTTGGAGTGCGCAACTGGAGGCAGCTGAGCATTTTGGTTGAGGCCCAGGTTCATTACGGACTGTAGCGCCACTTAAGTAAATAAGTAAGTTATTCAGGTTCGTACAAATTCTTATTCATAAAATATTTTCCCACCTATAATAGTTATACAAGGTTTGTGTCAAATAAATTACCAAAAAAGGGAAATAGATGTTTCACAGCTTGGTAGAGTTACCAAGGGATAATTTGTATGGTCGCGAAATCCATAGCCACAACTTTGTTTCAACACTTTTAATAACATTTTGTTGACTTATGTTGACTCATTAACATTGTTTACATTGTTAAGTCTGTACGTAAAGAAGAATTATCATTTGAATCAATTAAACCATGAAACACAACTGTTAAAATACAAAAAAAATCACTTGACAATTTTTTCCAACTAACGATTGAACCTTTGCCACCAAATGCTCAGCCGCCTGTGTATACAGAAATAAAAAAGGAAAATGCGCTTATACAAGCACTATTCAACCATCAGGCGCATGTTCAACATTGTACAAGGTTTTTGCGTTCAGAACATTTTAAGGAGTGCATAACTTTATACACTGCTTATAATGAGTTTATGAATAAGGCTGTAGAACTGTATGAGGTTGATGTGAAGTATAAATGAAATCAAAACCAAACAACTTACGTTACTGGAAACTACAGCTACACCGAAACTAACCTCACAGACACAGAAAGTAAAATCAATTTGAAATCGTGTCCCATTGGTAGTATGTAATATCAAATTCAGGCCCAGTTATAGCTATCATTGAACAACTTAATTGGAACACAAAACATGATGGAACTGGAATTTTACCTCCATACATTCTTATAGGAATTATTGGAAAATTCCGTTTCAGTTCGGTGGAATGGCAATCATTACCACAAAGAAATAAATGTTTGTCATCGAAATATAAGAAGTGATTTTCTGCTAAAACTAAAATTACAAATTTATATAATTTTGGATAATCATCTTGTAAAATTTATAAGCTTTGTTTTGACACCAACTCGCCAATGATTAAATGTATAAAAAAAACCCGCAAGATGTAAAAGAAAATTTCCAATTAGGGGTTTTCCATGATAGCTATAACAGGGCCTTAACTAGACTCTTACAGGTATAGCTATTACCTACTCTGCATTTTCAAAGCCAACCAGATTTACCAATGCAAAACGCCATTACAAAACTTTACCACAAACAGACCTTACTCCGATAACATGCCTGGTGCTGCCACATTTGACATTCCTCAAACGTCAAAGTTATGTTTATCAAATAAATAAGAGTTGAATAAATTTGTTTCTTCCTCAATTTCGGACGGTTTTGTTTATAAATATCTTACAAAAATGATTTGTAGACTTTGTTTAAAAGACATCCTTGAAGTAATAAACATTTTTGATGAAATTGGAATCGAACTTAGTGTTGCAACTATCCTAAAAAAGTACTTTTGGTTTGAGGTATACTTTTGTAAAAATCTTGATTTTAAAATGATTTCCAAAAGCGTAAATTTTAGCCTAAGCTCGATGATCCCATATCCACAGCAATATGCAATACTTGCTGGGTAAGTGTAACTAATTTCCATGAATATTATCTCTCTGTGGAAGAAGCACATCGTTTGCTGGCGGAACGATACTTTGTCAAACCCGCATCACCTTTGGGTGAAGACTTTATAGACAAGGAGGATAAATCGGGAATGAAAGAAGAAGAAACTGAACAAATTCATCCACATGGCCAAAATGATTTAAATTGGGATTTACACCAAATAACATATATTCCATATCAACTTGAAATAGATGAAGAAGGTAAGCTTTGACATACATGTTTGAAGTTGGAACTAATGTATACCACAACAATTATGAAGAAGAAACATCGGAAGAAAAGCCAGATCATGTAATTGAGTTCATGTATGATGGATCTAACGAACACATAACTGAAGATAAGAAAGGTATCTTCAAGCACATTTTTTAACTTTTGACTAATCTATCACAGTTCTAGATGAAGATATTAAACCAATTAGTGACGTGCAATTGGATCGCAATGACCGCCAATTATCCCTTCGATCTAGAACTCTTAGCATGGCAACCTCAACGCCTGAAAGTAAAGTTATTCCTAAAAGAAAAAAAAGTGCAAAGTTAAAAAATGAACGAAAACCTCCTGCCGATAAAGTCATCGACAAGAAAGAG
Organism: Rhingia rostrata; assembly: GCA_949824845.1. Taxonomy (NCBI): domain Eukaryota; kingdom Metazoa; phylum Arthropoda; class Insecta; order Diptera; family Syrphidae; genus Rhingia; species Rhingia rostrata. Next base: position 29,662,474 of record OX463758.1, read on the forward strand.
TCAAAGTACAATATGCGTGCAAAAGAATACGACTTGCTAATAGCCAAACACATGAAACTAACGTGTGAGATATGCCATACTACCCTTGCAGACTTTACTTCACTGCGGCAACATTATTGGAACGTTCACGAACAAAAGGGATACGTAACTTGTTGCAATAAGAAGCTATTTAAACGCGTACTCCTATTTGACCATATAAACAAACATTTGGATCCTGAGTATTTTAAGTAAATTTTGAAATGAAAATAGTTTTATGGTAGATATACAAGTTCCCCTTTTTCGTGCAGGTGCCATGACTGCAACAAGTCATTTGCGGATAAGCAATGCTTGAAAAATCACATGCTTATAATTCACCAGTCTGATGAGGAGAAACCATTTCAGTGTGAGCATTGCGCAAAGCGGTTTATCAAACAGTACCTTCTAGATCAGCATCAAACAATGCATGTACCTATGGACGAGAGGAAGTTTTCATGTGATTTTTGCCCAAAAGTGTAAGTAAAAATTCTCAAAACAACTAATATACCAAAAATTGTCGGACTTCAAACAAAGCTGCATTTGAAGCTTATCATTCCTACTTACTAAATGTAGCGTAGTTCCCTTGTCACGAAAACGATATCAGTTTTAATTTTTTAATATCAAGCAATGCATGGTAATTTGCAATCGAACTAGTTGTTCAATCAAGTTATTTAGATTTGGCAAATGAAGACTACAGGTATGGAAAAACTAGTTAACTTATATTCCAACGACTTTCAAGTGACTGAATTTAATTTCAAATAGAATAACACTTGCGTAGCTTAAGCAACCACTGGAACCAGTATTTGATCAGGCGAACGTTTGACATCCACAAATAGTGGAAATTGTAGTTCGAACTCAAATGAAAACACTTGGCGTGTCGATTGAGAGTGGATTTTTTAGAACACTAGATAATCAGGAATGAGACCTTTTCGGCGCGAACCCTAAAAAAACGTTTTTTTGGTCCTTTTAAGCAGGAAAAACAAATTCCCCCACATTGACCCTTGATGCCGTCAGTCTTAAGTTCGCAGAATCAACCAAATACCTGGGTCTTGTTTTGGATAAGAAAATGAACTGTAAAGTCAACATCCAAGAACGCTTTAAGAAAGCCACCGTAAGCTTATACTCTTGCAAAAAGGCAATCGGAAAGTAATTGGGTATGCAACCACATATCTCTTTCTGGCTTTACGTGTCTGTCATTAGACCCATACTCCTATATGGTGCCTTAGTCTGGTGGACGGCTTTAGAAACAACCTCCAACCGCAACCTACTAGGTAAAGTTCAAAAATCAGCATGCATATTCATAAGTGGAGCTCTTAGAACAACTCTCTCTGCATCCCTAGATATCCTACATCTAGTGCCCTTAGATGTCTACGACAAACAGACCGCAGCTTGTGCAGCTGTGAGACTAAGAGCTCCGTCGCAATGGTTACCTAATCAGGGTGAACACACAAAGATTTTGAAGCACCTTAACATTACAGAAAACCCTGACCACACCACTACCAAACTCAGTTTTGACCACAACTCCAGAACGACCATCCCCAGTCGCCTTTAATGGGAATCGATCGGAAATAATGACTCGATTCATATCTATCTACACGGATGTTTTCTCCAAGATGCTCAACTTAAGCATATCCTTTCGCCTTCCCTATCATCGTAGCATTTTCTAGGCGGAAATCTTGGAAAACAAAGAAGCCTTGTCTTGGCTGAAAAGGATTTTAACCCCCGAAGTATATTACCATCTTCAGCGACAGCCAAGTGGCAATCAAATACCTGGAACCGATCTCGTTAAATTCGAAACCAGCCCACGCATGCCGACTATCTCTTAACGATATTGCAGAGCATTTTACCATTCACCTCGTTTGGGTGCGAGACCACAACGAAATAACACTGAATCGCAAGGCAGATGAGAATGTCAGACGGGGCACTAACCTTGACATTGTACTTAGGTGGGGCTACAGTTCGGATTGAACCTGGGCCTTAACCAACATGCCTCTCCAATTAGTCCGGTCCTTAGCTAACTAGCCCCAGTTGCGCAAACAAACAGCAACAATGTGTGACCATCACACTAAGTGAGCTTTCAATCTGATTGGTCCCCACAGCAGCTTTAAAATATTTGCTACCGTTGCCGTTGGGCATTCAAACTTTTTCTATCCCGAATATTGTTTTAATGACCAAAACTAGTTCTCTATTCGTTTTTCGTGACGCAATCAACTGAGACGTTAGTTTACAATGAAATTCATACCCCACATCTTCTCTACTGTTATAGATTTCCCAGTGAGAATACTCTAAACACTCACCGGAAAAACTCCCACACACATGAGTATGGCAAAATGTGTCACATCTGTGCGAAAGTTATACGTGGTAAGGCTATGTTCGAAAAACATCAAATGGAGCACGCTGGAGTTAAACAACCTGAAGTGCAATGCGAAAAATGTGGTTCTTGGCTAAAAAACAAGCACAGCTTGCAGAAACATCTGCGCCGTCACAACGAAGAAGGTAAATTGCATACGTGTAACATTTGCGGAAAAGTGGCACCCAATCAAAGTGCCCTGCGAAGTCATTTTCGATATGTGCACGCCTCAGAACGAACGTACGCCTGCAGTGTTTGTGATAAAGCATTCAAAAAGGCGCTTACTCTTAAGGTAATCTATTACAATTATAAAATAATAAAAAAATATATATATCACAACTTATAGGAGCACATGACAACGCATACAGGAGAGGTTCTATATTCGTGTCCCCATTGCCCAAAAACATTCAATTCGAATGCAAATATGCATTCGCACAGGAAGAAGGTCCATCCTATGGAGTGGGAAGCAGCGCGAAAACATCGAAAAGGTAAAGTTGTCAGTGGATCATCAACACAGCAGGGAAACGACAGCGGCAACGATACAGCAGAAGATGGCAAATATATAGCAGAGGAGACTGATGTTAATGATATGCCTGATGATACGAAATGGGTTGGTGAATAAATATAAGGTTTGTAACATATAACGTAGATGTAAGTTAAAGTAAATTGTTATATAATTATGTTCAACATTTTTACCAGTAAAAATATAAATATACTGAAAGAAAATCTATATAATTCACAATGTGAAACTTTTTTTATTTGCTTGCCGTCAGTATTAACGGTTGATTTTTTAAGAGTTAAGTTTTTCAGGTTGATAGCGCTATTTAGTAATGGCGTGCAAACGTCATCTGTTGATGTGAAAAGTTTTTAGTATACTCTGCCATTTCATCATGGCAAGACTTAACGATTGTAAATTATTGAAATTTTCTATCAAAATTCGTGCTCTGTGAAAAATGAGCAAATCCGCTGTTTTATCGAAAAATGGTGTTCAGCGATGAGGCTCATTTCTGGCTCAATGGATACGTAAATCAACAAAACTGGAGTGATGAACAGCCACATGCCATACAAGAAATACCGACGCATCCCGAAAAAACGACAGTTTGGAGTGTTTTATGGGATGGTGGCATCATCGGTCCATTTTTCTTCAAAGACCGTGGAAGAAACGTTACCGTCAACGGCGAACGATAGCGAGCCATGATTAACGACTTTTGTTTGCCCCAGTTGGCTGAGTTGAACTTGATTGACATTTGGTTTCATCAAGACGGTGCCACATGCCACACAGCTCATAAAACAATGAAAATTTTGAAGGATGAATACGGTGAGCAGCTTATCTCTCGAAATGGCGCTGTGAGTTGGCCGTCAATATCTTGCGATTTAACGCCTCTTGATTATATTTTGTGGGGCTATGTTAAGTCGTTAGTCTATGTGGACAAGCCGAACACGATTGAAGCCTTACAGGATAACATAACACGCGTAATTCGTGGAATACATGGTGGAATTGCTCGAAAAAGTGACGCAAAATTGGACCTTCGGCATGGGCCGTTTTCACAAAAAAGGAGACCCTCTAAACTGCGCCAACTACAGAGGCATAAGTCTCCACAACGTCGCCTACAAGATCCTATCTGCCGTAATATCTGAACGCCTGAAACCGTTTACGAACAACCTGATCGACCCCAACAGAGTGGTTTTAGGCCAGAAAAATCCACAGCCGATCAAATTTTCACACTTCGGCAAAACCTGGAAGTCCAAATCAATACCCACCAACTATTCATTGATTTCAAAGCCACATACGACAGCATTTATAGAGACGAACTATGCAGAGCAATGTCAAGTTTTGGTATACCGCCCAAACTCGTCCGTTTGTATAGGATAAAGATGGAGAAATCTCGCTTCTCCATCAGGGTCGAAAAACGACCTCACCGACAAATTCGATACCAAAAAAGGATTTAGGCAAGACGACGCGCTGTCATGTGACTTCTTCAATCTGATTCTTGAGGGGGTTGTGCAAAACTCACGAGCTAACACCAGAGGCGAACAACTTTCAAAAAATCGGTGCAACTACTTACATACGCCGACGATATTGCCATCATCGGTCGGAGCCAACGTGATGTCGTAGCCACGTTTGCTAGTATAGAGAAGGAAGCGGCAAAAATGGGTTTAGCAGTAAATGAGGGCAAGACGACGTATATTCTGTCAAGGACACACAACATCGACAAATTGGATAGAACATCACCATTGACAGATATAACTTTGAGGTAGTACCGAACTTTGTCTATCGGCTTCGCTATTAACTCTGACAACATCTCGTCAGAAATTAAACGAAGAATTACTCTTGTCAACCGCTTGCTAAGAAGGCAATTTAGTAGTAAAGCCCTCACTCTACTAAGGAGACCCTATAAAAGATTCTGATCATCCCAGTCCTGCTCTACGGCACTGAAGCATGGACAGTCTCAAAAGCGGATGAAGAAATTCTTGGTCGATTTGAGACGAAAATCCTTCGAAAAATGTATAGTCCCGTTTTCGTTGACGGGCTATGGAGACGAAGATTCAACCAAGATTCATACGAGCTGTACCGCGACATGCCCCTGGTCAAAAAATTCTACATTTGACGTCTAAGATGGTTAGGACATGTAGAACAGTGGACGCCAATACTCCGGCACGCAGAGTCTTCGATTCCCAATCAGACGTCGGACGCAGTAGAAACCGACCTCAACCAACTTGGAGTGCTCAAATGGATGCAGTTAGCTAAGGACCGGGCTAATTGGAGAGGCATGTTGGTTGAGGCCCAGATTCATCCCGGACTGTAGCGCCACTTAAGTAAGTAAGAATGCGATTGTTGAAAACCCCAGTTCTAGTGGATAATTCAACATAGGGCACTCGTATCCCTTTATTCTACAAATTTGAAATCAGATAAAAAAAAGGACTAATTTAGAAAAAAAAAATCTCAGGCTTTAATCTGCTTATTTATTTTCCATTAGGCTTGTAAAAGATTTAATAAAGAACACATCACGACATTTTTTATTCACTATTTTCATATTACACATTGCTAGGGAGGAATGTATTCAAAATGATTATTTAGCTAAGATTCCAATACTAACCGCGTTCACAAATTATTTCCACAGCATTGGGTTCCATTAGTATTGATTCGAGACAGCGGTGAACGGCGGAACCAAGTATTTCATCCAACAGAAAGTTTACCAAACTGAAACAAAAACAAAAACAAATGATAATTACTGCGAAAATAATTCAAAACACTTTGCTTACTTCTCGTCGGTGACAAAACGCCAGAGATTCATTTGCAAGTAATGCGTATCGACTTGAATCTGTTGTAAGCCAAACTTACTAAACGTTCGCAGTCGGACACACTCAAGTAAGGTCTAAAATCAAGCAACCAACAATTATTATAAATAAAGAATTGCAATGCATACACATAGTGCAGTTTTAAACGAATTAAACATTATTTTGTACCTTTAGTCCAATTTTGATGATACCAGTTATAATGGAAACCTTTGAGAACTCAACGGAGGTAAAAATGTCGATTCGTTCGGAGAACAAACGATGAATATTAGAAACATAACTAGATTCCAACTGGGATGGGGTGTAATTGGACCAATTCGATCGATACTGCTGTTTGGATTGGGTTATATTACTAAAGTGGGTTTTACGACTCGAGTCACTGCTAGCTGCCGTCCTAGTACCAGGTTCGTACAAGCTCGCCACGACATTTTCAATTGTTGACAGTTCTTCGACGACACGCTTCATTACAGCGCGTACAGATCGAGGCTCCAAACAGTTCAACCAATCTCTGGTTTCAACACTTTTTCGAAGCATCTGCAAAACAATTCTACAATGAAATAATCGAAAGATGTCAGAACTAAACTACTCACTTGAGATATATTTGTGCCTTGCAAGCGCACATAGGCGTCTAAGAGCGTTTGTGCTGTCTCTCGCATTTCGCTGCATATTTCTGTTTCATGCGTCAGCACGGCACTATTCTCCGAATCGATTTCATAAAGATCGTCTCCGAGGGATATCTATTCAATTAGACCTTCATGATGAACATAAAAATATTTAACTACGTTCTTACCAAAACATGTGCGCCATTCTGTTCCATTTCTAGGCAGGTTTTTGATAAAACAAGCAGTAAATTCGGAGGACTCGATGAAGAAGTGTCCGCAAATGATGACATCACGCGAGCAATGTGTCGCAGGAATCCTAACAAAAAAAAAAAAAAAAACAAATTGTGTTGCAAAAACCACAATTCACAGTTGAGCTTATAATATTTACCAATCAACAAGTTCTCCCGAATTCCCTCTACACACAAGGTACCCTTGTATTCAGCTTTAATATTAAAAGACCATTCAGTCTGAAGAAACACCAACAGATCCTGCAAAACCCCCTTAACCTTTTCTACCGTGGATACATAAAGATTTGTGATTAAATCATTTAGATTTATACTTCCACTTTCGCTTTTCGCTGATACTAGAGACAATCGCACTGAACTTAAGCTGTCAGAGAAATGGTCCTTCAAATTCTTCATGTGTACTTCACACAACTGATGGGCGGCTCCAATAATGATATCCAAAGCATTCCTTTGAATTTCAATGCCACGACACATGTTGCGCATTGCCATTAGACGTCGGTGGAGACGATCCAAACCGCGTAGCATTATTTGAGTGTCGCCAAACCCGATTTCTGGCTCCACACGATCTTGAATTAAGCTTAAATACTTGTCTATGTTTTTGTTCAAAAATTCATTTAGCTCGAGCATGGAATTCTCTTGAAAGTCATCCCTAAAAATGCATTCCAAATGGATATCATGTCTTTATATTATTCTCGTACCATCTTGATTTAGCATGAAGTACCTTTCCGAATCGTGGTGTTTTGAGAGGAACATATCAAAATAAGAAGTTACCACGAGTGTCAAATCGTTCAGGAATCCCTCGATCCCCATGTCGACGAACTCAATCATATCACGTTCTGTCTGATCCTACAAATTAGTCAAATTTAAAATATTTTTTGCAACGTAAACTGAAACCTACCTGCAACATTACAATCTGTTCATGCAACCGCTTTGAAGCACATTGTAACATTTCCCTAGCAAGATCAACTGGTTTTTCATCCAATAGCAACATCAACTCACCGATTTCCGTCAAAGACTGTGCAGTATTTCCAGCCAATTGAAAGTCACTACGTAGTTTATCCTTCAGGTCAGAGATTATAGTTTCACAATCTCGTTGGATGCCATCAAATGAAGGCTGATTGCCATACTGATGAAATACTTTCTTCGCATGGATGTAGTCCTGAACAGCTTGATTGTAGTTTTCCTCATCAATTAGACCTTTCAGCTTTGCAGGTAAGGAGGATAGAAATTGCAAGCGCTTAAGCAGCGAATGTTTCTCAGAAAGTTTACAAAGTTGAGAACGTGTCCCTTGAAGTGTGCCAGTGATTTGATCACTAAACGATGTTATGGATTGCATTTTCGTTTTCAGAAGATTCATGTCCGTTTCCATTTGTTTGAAGTCAGTCTTCATTTTTCGGATTGTGTCCGTGGCCGAAATGAATTTGTTGTAATTCTCATAGACCAGAGTCTGCATATCACTATGCAGTGTTTGTGTATCCTTTATAACAGCGGCTTCGGTGTCCATTATTTGTTTGAGCGTGCAATCCTTTTTAATATATAAAATGTTAATAAGATTAAGTTGGACATTTTGCAAAATAAAAGTAGTCACCTTCAGAAGTTTTTCCAAATACCGTTCTGACTCAAAATTTGTGCAGTCCATGTCAAACGGATTTCCATTCTTGTCTGACATTTTTTTAAGTTAATATTACAGACTTCAATAAATTCAAATTTATTTGTTATTATCCACATAAACCTACGTTTTATTTATGTAATGTCAATGTCAAACATACTTCATTTTCATAATGATTTGGGTGTGTTTGCTTTTTATCGTATCCTAAACAAATCTCAGACTGGTAAGAATACCTAAACCACGCTTACATTGCTGCTACAAGAGAACAGGGAATATGATAGCGAATGGAGTTTTCACATTTTGCTCTCAGATTTTAGATTTTGATGTGTCCCAACGCACATAAATGTGATTGGCTCTTGGTTTACATATGTATTAGCTAATAAAAGTTTTGAAGAAATGCGAACCGAAAATAAAATTGCAAACTGCCGTGTGAAAGTTTTCAAGTAGTTCATTTAAATCGAGATTTTTCAAATTGACTTAGGGCCCAGTTATAACTATCATTGAAAGCGCTCATTGGAAATTTTCTTTTACTTCTTGTGGCTTTTTTATAAATTCAGTCTTTGGCGAGTTGGTGTCAAGGCAAGGTTTATGAATTTTAGAACATGATTATCCAAAAATATTTAAATTTGAAATTATACATAGTTTTCGCAGTAACCCACTTCTTACTTTTCACTGAACAAGATTTATTTTAGTGAAGTAATAATTGCCATTCCACCGAACTGAAACGGAATTTTTCAACAATTCCATCATGTGTTGTGTTCGAATGAAGTTGTTCAATGATGGTTGGGAGGGCCCTTCCCAAAGGAAAATTTTGTTGGTAGCGAAATCCATAGCTTAGTTCCAACACTTTAATAACATTTTTTTGACTTATGTTGACTCACTAACATAGTTTATCAACCATGAAACACAACTTGTTAAATACAAAAATTCAATTGAATTTTTTTTTTCAACTAACAATTGAACCTTTGGTAACCCTGATGCACAGCCGCCTGTGTATATAGAAAAAAAATTATATGCGCTTATACGCACTAATATTTTCAAGAAAAGCTTATCTCAAATTCGCCGTTCAGAGTCGACATAAAACATGAGGTCCCGCCATCGTGCCAGAAGTACACACGCAAACATGAATGGTTGTGAGAACGCTTGGCCCTGGGTACTAACGGGCCTGTTGCGCCAGGCCAGGTCTTATATAGGATTTCTTTAGTAATTCGATGTTATGTGTCCTGCCGTGTTGAGAGCATATATTTGCTCTTACCCTCACTTTTTTTTTCCTTCTCTACACTAGCAAACGTGGCTATGACATCACGTTAAGTACGTTCAATGATGTCAATATCTTCATCGCATGCTAGTAGTTGTACCGATTTTCGAAAACTGTGCCTCTGGTGTTGGCTCGGTAGTTTTGCACAATCCTCTAAAGAATCAAATTGAAGAAGTCACATGACAGCGCATCGCCATGCCTAAATCCTTTTTTGGTATCGAATGTGTCGGTGAGGTGGTTTCCGAACCTGAGGCAGCAGCGAGAATTCTCTCTTCCTACACAAACGGACGAGTTTGGGCGGTATAAGAAAACTAGACATTACTCTGTATAGTTCGTCTATATAAATGCTGTCACATGCGGCTTATAAATCGATGAATAGATGGTGGGTATCGATCTGGACTTCTTGGGTTTTTTCCAGGATCGGCCGAAGTGTGAAAATTTGATCGGTTATGGATTTTCCTGGCCTAAAACCAAACTGATAAGAGCAGATCAGGTTATTGAAAAATGGTTTCAGGCGTTCACATAATACGGCAAAATATTGTAGGCGATGTTGGGGACACTTATGCCTCTGAAGTTCAGTGGTCCTTTTTGTGGTTAATTAAGCATGCTTATTATTTATATTGTCTCTTAGAAACGTTGCTTAAGTTCTTATCTATTTTTATCTATTCTATTAATTAGCCTTCACTTTTCAACACAGAAACTTAAAATAAGTATAAAAACCAATATTTACATGGAGATTCTTTGGTCTGTCAAAATTAATTTTAAGATGGCTCCAAACAACCTCAAAACGCTGTCGATCGTGTTTAAATTAAGCGACCTCTAAGCAACGTTTCTTAGGTGTGAAAATTGATTATAGATTAAAGTGATGCTTAAAATGATGCTTAAAGGTTTTTAAAGTTAAGCAAACTCTAAATTTGTCTTTAATAATACGGCTGTGTATTTTATATAATTCACAATCGACAATATTTACGAGTGCCACCTATTGCTAAATAGACAAACATCCGACTCACAACCAACTTCACTTGCCTACGTCGACTCTGAAAAATAGGAGAAAGTCAGCGATATGCCAAACTTTTTTCCGTCGTCGACGACATCATTTAATACTTGGAAGTCGGTACGTACATAGTTTTTCTTTGGGGTGCGATTTTCCAAATTTCTAGAAAAGAAAGATTACATATTTCATTGATAAAACTAATTTTTAATTAAAAATCTCAATCGTAAACAAATAATTTACATCTTATTCTGTGATATTTCCCATCAAATTCTGCAAAATTCATCTTAACTTCATTAGAATATTGTTTGGAAAATTCTATTCGCTGAGCTTAAATTTAAAGTTTTTTTTTTCGGAAAAATGAAAGAAATGTAAAAGTGATACAAATATGTGTGTGCTAGTGCAAAGAGCGTGTGAAACCGGAATTTTTCATAGAAATTTTATGATTTTCCAAATGATATTCGAGTTAAAGTGAACGCAAGTCATTGCAACTATTTAAACTAATTTGTCGAAAACAAAATTAATTATTTTCCAGAAGAAGACACGCCAAGTTCAAACTGGATTTTACGGTATCACTTAAATAGGCCGGATTTTTTGGATTTACAGTACAGTAAGTAGCCATAATATTTTTTTTTATGTTCAATATTGTACAACGTGCTCATTCACATAACCAACAAAAATAGCCATTCGCCGTCGACGTCGTTGTAGTTTTGTCCATCTATCCATCTCCAACATCATCGCAGTCAGCCTACTTTACTTCTCTTCCCTCCTCGTGGTTCCAACACCTTCACTAGCTACATTCTTTATACGCTTGTACACATACGTAGTAGGGGAAAATAGTAAAAAAAAAAAATGAATCCGAAAATGTGAAAAAAAAATCGTTCTTGCCTATGAGCGTCTCGCTCCCACTCGAGAGATGTGAATAGAAAACGATCCACATTTCATCCTTTTTCCACGACACGTCCGCAAGTTTCCCCAACAAATCTACCCGTGGCGGCTGTGTTGGGGCTATTGGCCGTGTTTTCTTGCATTATTTATGCGACAAGAAACTATTTGCCTCCTCCGGGATATTGGAATGTTGCACCCGCAGTTTTAGTACGATGAGTACATGTGATTTTGTCCACATAGTTATTTAATAATTTCCTAAATTAGGTCATTATACGAACGGCCAAGTTCCAATAACAGCGCCATCAGTGGAAGCAGCATGCTGTCTTTCACTGTATCTTTGTACACGTATGCAGTGAACACGTAAATATTTACCGGCTGATTAGCTTATCTCAGTGTTAGTGTGTAGCTAGCGATGTAGTCATGTTGTTATTTTTATGAACGATTTTGTGACTTCTACCTCAGTTAGGAAGACGTCCGCGATTCAAAACTTGAAATTCTTAAAGTGGCGAATCAGACAATGTATCGCGTTTATGGTGTGTTCCAAACAGTGATGCGGGCAGGTACCTATGCAAAGTTCTAAGATCCTCCATCGCATGATCGCGGCAGACATTTTGATTACGTGTGCGCTCACTTATTCCGTTCGTCTTCCTTTTAGACGAAGAAACAGTTTCGATTTTGGTACATACTTTGATTTGATGCGGTTATGTAACTTGTTGAACTCGTTATCTCACCAACTAGTATCAAATCATGTTAGAATTGTTTCAAAGTAGCGGAACTGTCTTTGATATCATTATGTCTTGTACATATATCCCCATCATGCTTGTTTTAGAATAGGAGATAGTGTGGCTTGCCTCAGTTGACGTAGAATTTATACTAAGAGCCTTAAAGACCCGATAAATCTCTCATTTATTACCACGTCCTCATCCATTTAACAAATACAAGTTGAGATTTGAATTTTGGATTTCCTTGTTTTTTTTTTTTGGTAAAATATAGTTAGTTCAGAGCACACTGCATTCATATACATATAGGGAATTTAATCCTCCCAAGCATATCACATACATTCATATCTTATCAGCGTTTTTTACTAATCAAAGTTACATAAAGTGATAAATTTAATGCAATCTGTTTGTTTCTATTATTTAGTAAAGCCTAAAACACAACTACTTAGTTATTATCAATGTTTGGTATTATTTTCCATGTCCCTGTTATGTAGGAATATTTCATACTTGATTAGGCGATTTGGTCGTACTCAAAGACGCGTGGGTGTGGATATGTCAATTTCAGGAGCATTTTTAGTATTTCATCATTAAATCTTTACCTCTAAAGGCGGCTACATACACAGTTTTAACTGTCCGGTATGCCTCTTCAGGCCGCCTGTGTAGTTATACCTTAACGTGTGTATGATAAAGTTGTCAGTTATTTTGATTTCGGCAGGCGATCGAAGAAAAATTAAAAATTCAATAGTTTTGCCTGTTCAGGCCGCCTGTGATTAGGAGAACCGGAGCGTGTATGGCATAGTCCGTCAGTTTATAGTGAAATTTACACAGGCCGCCTTAAAATTTCTTCGCAGATGTCATGTTTACCGAACGACGAAAAAATAAACTGATGTGCCTCACACATTTATCGGAGCATGTGAATGCGCTATGGCGGTCCGGTATGACTGCATAGGCCGCCTGAACAGGCATACCGGGCAGTTAAACCTGCATGTGAGCCAGGAAGCTCGATTTTTGTTATTGTTAGGTGTTGATTTTTAATAGCTTCAACAAGCTATTTCATCGTCGTCGTGAGCATATAATTGATAAAACTTTGAAATCTTCTGGGGTTTAGGTTTTGCTCAATTATGTACAGATGCGGAAAAATCAATTTGTACACTAAGTGTTGCTACACTCCGGAATTAACCGGGTAGCAACCAACATGCCACTCCAATTAGCCCGGTCCTTAGCTAATTGCCTCCTCTTACGCACTTCAAGTCGGTTTCTACATGTACACTCCATTTAAGGCGATGTCTTCGTCTCTAGAGGCCGGAGTATGGTCTATGTCGCTTACTTACTTACTTAAGCGGCGCTACACTCCGGAATGCACCTGGGCCTCGACCAACATACCTCTCTAATTAGCCCGGTCCTTAGCTAATTGCCTTTAGTTGCGTACTCCAAGTTGGTTGAGGTCGGTTTCTACTTCTGCGCGCCACTTCAGGCGAGTTCCTCCTCTACTGGGGCCGACGTCTGGCTGAGAATCGAAGATTGCGAACCGGAGTATTGGGATCCATTTGTACAACATGTCCGAGCCATCTTTAACGTCCAATGCGGAGTTTTCTGACTAGGGGCAGCTAGTATATTTCTTGGTTGAATCTTTGTCTCCATAGCAAACGCAAACGGGACCGAAGAATTTTCCTCTCGATTCGACAAAGGATTTCTTCATACGATTTTGATACGGTCCATGCTTCTGCGCCGTAGAGCAGGACTGGGATGATCACAGTATTTTTTTGTAGGATCTCCTTAGTCGTTCGAGTGAGGGCTTTACCAATAAATAGCCCTATTAGCCCGAGGAAACAGCGGTTTGCAAGAGTAATTCTTCGTTTAACTTCTGACGAGATGTTGTCAGAGTTGATAGCGGACCCGAGGTAGACAAAGTTCCGCACTACCTCAAAGTTATGTCTGTCAAATTCATCGATTTTGTGTGTCCTTTCGTGTTGACAGCACATACATACACATTACTGCCGCTTCTTTGGCTATAAAATCACTTTAAATATGACCTATGATGTCAATATCGTCGGTGTATGCTAATAATTGCACCGGGAGTTTTGCACAATCCTCTCAAGAATCAAATTGAAGAAGTCATATGATAGCGCATCGCCTTGCTTAAATACTTTTTTGGTGCCGAATGTGTCGGTGAGGTCATTTCCGACTCTGATGGAGAAGTGAGAATTCTCCATCGGACGAGTTTGTGCGGTGTATCAAAACTAGACACGGCTCTGTATAGTTTGTCTCTATTAATGCTGTCGAATAGGGCTTAGTGAATAGGTGGGAGTCGGTTTGGACTTCTTGGGTTTTTCCTGGATCTGCCGAATTGTGAAGATTTGATCAGCTGTGAACTTTCCACGCCTAAAACCACGATGATAAAAGCCGATCAATTTTTTGGCAAACGGTTTCAGGCGTTTACATATTATGGATGATAGGATCTTGTAGGCGATGTTGAGAAGACTTATGCCTCTGTAGTTGGCGCAATGCAGAGAGTCCTTTTTTTTTGTGGATCGGGCAAACAATGCTGAGGTTCCATATTTCAGGCATACTTTCATCCGACCAGATTTGGCTTATGTGTTGGTGGATGTTACTTACCAAGTCATCTTGGGCTGCGGCAGAAAGGGTGTCATTTCCGGTAGCCTTGTTAAGCATGAGTTTAGATATTGCTATCCTCATCTGACTCAGGTGGGGTTCAACAGTCTGCAGAAGTGGTTCTTCCATATCAACATCGACTTTGTCTCAACAACGATATTTTCTTGTTCAGCTCGACAAGATTCTGTTCGAGCCTTGTATCCTTGGCTTTGACGTTTTACACTTTGGTAAAACATGTGAACATCGTTCCTGGAGTGGCACCCCTCTATATCCTCGATCCCGCGCTTTTCTTGATCATTTTTCTTCTTTCTGAAAAGCCGGTATTCTTCTTTACTTCTCTGTCTATAGAACTCAGCGGTAGCTCTCGTCTTCACCTGCAGCTTAGCCTTATAGGTCTCGTTCTTGGCTGCGAGTATCTGTCACAGATTGGTAACAATGAGAATAGACAATATCCACGTGAACCAAAAAATCATCTTAGTATGGATTGTCACTTTCAGTTTGCCAATAGTACAGTTTGTCAATAGTAGTGCTCATCCCAAAAGTCGTTTGTGTTTTGCTTACTGTAGTAAATTAAACACTTTCTTGCCGTGATAGACATTACACCTTGATACTCGTTTTATAGACCTTCAATTGTTGTTCGCCTGTAATTGATCTGCATGCAAAGTACACTTTACATCTAATCTGTTCCCTTTGTTAATATTTTTTTTTGAATTTGATCATATGATCCCTAAATTCCAAGGTTCTTATGAATTTTTGTCAATGGGAGCTCTATTTTAGACTTTGGGTTGGCTGTGTTGGTGAAGGTTTTTCTTAACAAGCATTGTCCTGTACAGATAACATTAACTAGAGCTTACGAAGATGGAAATGTTCGTAATTAAAATTTTTCCAGTATATTAAGCCTGTTTTTTCCTTAGTGGTACTGTAACGACTTGGAACGAAAAAGGACTCTTCTTTTTTATCAGTAATGCAAGCAGCAGCAATGGACGAATCAAACGGTAAGTTTCTTCACTCATTCTGTATTTTTATTTTTCTATTAAAAACTTTTTTATTATAGTTAACGAAACCGTTCAAACCCAGGAAACAGCAGCAGCGTTTAGCTATGATGATCTATTCCCGGCTTTACCGCAAAATACCGCAGCACCCATGCCCTCAAGTCAAGCTGCACCCGCAAGCATGCGAGTCGGTAGCTCTGTTGTAACTCAAGTATGTCAAGAAATTGTCACACCTCGACAAGATAAAATTAACATGTAATCGTTTTTTTAACAGATTTTACATGTGCCAGGCGAGGAACGCAAATCCACCGATTCCGAAAAGTTTGGCGAAGGTGAATCAAAGCGCATTTGCCAACAAATTACCAAGGAAACTGGAGCCAATATTGAGATTTCCAGTGGGAAAAATCAATCTTTGACTTTTCTAATCAAGGGCAAGCCAAGCGAGGTACTCGATGCACGTCGCAAGATTCTCATTCATTTCCAAACTCAGGCTAGCAAAACCATCATGATCCCTAAGGAGCACCACGGCCTGATTCTGGGCAAAAAGGGTGAACGCCTGCGTGAACTTGAACGTTTGACAGCAACCAAAATTAATGTGCCCAATATTAGCGAAGAGAGTGACACGATTACCATTTCGGGAACAAAGGAGGGTATTGAGAAGGCGGAACATGAAATATGTACCATGTCGCAGGATTACTTCAAGCGGACATTTGAGAGGATTTCCGTTCCGAAAATCTACCATCCCTTCATTGTCGGGCCAGGTAATGAGAACCTCATCAAACTGTGCGAAGAGACGGGAGCCAAGATCAATGTGCCCCCACAGAACGTGCAGAAGGATGAGATTGTTATTGCTGGTGAAAAGGATTGTGTCATGGCGGCTAAGGATAAGGTTGAGCAAATTTACAAGGAAATGGAAAAGAAGTGCGCAACTGTTAGCGTTGAGGTGGCCAAAACCCAACATCGTTACGTGATCGGCCCAAAGGGATCTACCATTCAAGAGATCTTCCAATTGACCGGTGTGTCCGTGGAGATGCCACCATCCGATTCGACCGTTGAAACAATCACGCTGCGTGGTCCCCAAAATGCTTTGGGTAACGCCCTAACCGTTGTCTACGAGAAAGCCAATTCGGTAAAGTCGGTTGAAATCGACGCACCCAATTGGCTGCATAGGTATGTTATTGGCAAAAAGGGCGCCAACATGAAGGAGCTCGAAGTCGACTGCCCCAATGTCAATGTAAACTATCTAGACAATAAGATTAAGTTGGAAGGCGACCCAGAACGCGTCGAAAGGGCCACTGCTTACCTAAACAACATTATCAAAAACTACTTGGAAAACTATACTTTCGTTGTGATGACCGTGAACCCAAGCTACTACAAGCACATCATTGGCAAAGCTGGCGCCAATGTGAACCGCCTTAAGGACGAACTGAAAGTGAACATAAACATCGAGGAACGCGAGGGCACCAACAACATCCGCATTGAAGGACCAAAGGATGGTGTTGCCCAAGCTCATCTCGAACTACAGGAGAAGATTGACAAACTGGAGAATGAAAAATCAAAGGACGTGATTATCGATCGTCGTCTGCATCGCTCGATTATCGGTTCAAAGGGCGAAAAGATTCGTGAAATTAAGGATCGTTACCGCCAAGTGACTATCGTAATACCATCGCCCAACGAAAATACCGATATTGTGAAGCTACGCGGACCCAAGGACGAGGTCGACAAATGCTATAAGGACCTCATGAAACTGGTTAAGGAGATTCAAGAGTCTTCTCATATCATCGAGGTGCCAATATTTAAGCAATTCCATAAATTCATCATCGGCAAAGGTGGCGCAAACATCAAGAAGATCCGCGATGAGACCCAAACCAAGATTGACCTTCCCGACGAGGGTGATACCAACGAAGTGATCGTCATTACTGGCAAAAAAGAGAACGTCATCGAAGCGAAGGAACGCATTCAGAAAATTCAAAACGAATTGTCTGATATTGTTACCGAGGATGTGCAAATCTCACCAAAATTCTATAACTCTATCATTGGAGCTGGTGGCAAGTTGATCTCTGCCATTATGGAGGAATGCGGTGGTGTTTCAATCAAGTTCCCCACCAGCGAATCCAAGAGCGATAAGGTGACTATCCGCGGCCCCAAGGATGACGTGGAAAAAGCCAAGAGCCAACTCTTGGAATTGGCCAGTGAACGCCAGTTGGCTTCATTCTCAGCCGAAGTACGTGCCAAACAGCAACATCATAAATTCCTTATCGGCAAGAATGGAGCCTCGATCCGAAAGATCCGTGACGCAACTGGTGCCCGCATCATTTTCCCCAGTAACGATGACGAGGACAAGGAGGTGATCACAATCATCGGTAAGGAGGAAAATGTCCTGGCGGCTAAGGAACAATTAGAAGCAATAATTAAGGATATTGATAAGGTGACTGAGGGAGAAATTGCAGTCGATCCCAAGTACCATAAGCATTTCGTTGCCAAGCGCGGAGAAATTTTACATCGCATTTCTGAAGAGTGTGGTGGTGTTATGATTTCGTTCCCACGACCTGGAGTCGACAGCGATCGAGTGACGCTTAAAGGTGCCAAGGACTGCATTGAAGCAGCTAAACAACGAATCCAAGAAATTGTCACCGATCTGGAAACGCAAGTTACCATCGAAGTTGTCATTCCACAAAGGCTCCATCGCACCATCATGGGAGCACGCGGCGCCAAGGTGCAAAACGTGACATCCGAATTCGATGTTCAAATCAAGTTCCCTGATCGCGAAGCCACCGAGCCCGTTGAAGGTATGTTCAACGGCGGTGAGGAGGAAGTTCGTCAATGTGACATCATCAGAATCACTGGGCGCGTTGAAAAGTGTGACGCAGCAAAGCAAGCACTGATCAATTTGATTCCTATCACCGAGGAGATAAACGTTCCTTTCGACCTCCACCGTTTGATCATCGGCCAAAAGGGCAGCAATGTGCGCGGATTTATGAGTCGTTATGACGTACACATTGAATTGGCCCCACCAGAGTCGCAGCTCGACGTGATCAAAATTACCGGCACCCCAATTCATGTGGCCGAGGCAAAGGAAGCTTTGCTTGCGAATGTCGACGAACTTGAATTGGAACGCAAAGATCGCGAACTCCGATCATTCGAGCTTAAGATTGAAGTTGACCCAGTATACCACCCCAAGATAATCGGACGCAAAGGTGCTGTAATCAACAAACTTCGCGCCGATCACGACGTTAACATTTCGCTGCCAAAACGCGTCGATGATAACCAACACGTTATCACAATCATTGGTTACGAGGCGAATGCCGAAGCCGCTCGTGATGCCATTTTGAAGATGGTCCATGACTTGGACGATCTGTATAAGGAAATCGTTGAGATCGACCAACGTGTGCACTCACACATTATCGGTCATCGCGGTCGTAACATCCGGTCTATCATCGAAGAATACAAAGTCGATGTGAGGTTCCCAACAGCCACCGATACCAACAAGGATGCTGTCACAATTATTGGCAAAGAAGAGGATGTTGAAAACGCCAAGGATCATATTCTCGGTGTCGCTGAAGAATACATCAGCAACTTTGTCGATACACTCCCACCAATGTCTACCACTGGCGGCACCACAGCCATCTTTGGCAACAACACCGCCACCGAGAATGGCTTCATTCTTAAGGACGCGCCATGGGAGCGCCGCAACGACAACAAAGGAGCTCCAAATACTCAATCGCAGGAGGATTTCCCTGACTTTGGCGCCCCAGCTCCTGTATCTTCTGCCTGGGGACCAAAGGCCTAAATAATTCTTTCCCCCACCACACCAACATACAAATACGAAATTCGTTTCCCAAGAGTTCGAACAGAAATTCCGGTCGTCCTTGTCGCAACTCTCATAAATGTTTTCTGTCCGCCTTCAATCCAGATACTTTGCCAAAACAGTTCGTCACGAAATTATTATTATACTTCTTTATTTTTGTTTCAGTTTTCAATTTTTGTGCAATTTTTTTTTTTTTTACTACGTTAAAAAAGTATGTTTCCCTTTACCCAAAATCAAATACCTAAACTATAATTTTTCTTATATCTGCTTAGTTTGTCAACCATAAATTTAAGTTAAAAAAAGAATTTTTTTTCTTGGATAAGTTAAAAATAATTTTATCTAAACGAAATTTATGTACGAAAACAAGAAACATGTTTAGTAATGTAATTAAAAAAAAAGATATACAATTTATTATATAATATATATAAACATATATTTGTATATGAAAAAAAAAACATTTTTTTTCCTTTTCTATTAAAACAAAAAATATATATTTTTAAAAAACAAACTACAGCCGACAATGTTTGAATTATTTTTTTTTTCATTTTTTTGTGAGGTTAACAAGAAAATTATTGATTTACCCTTTTGTTAACGGATTATTGATTTAATATTGAAAAAAAAAAACAAAAACAAATAAAGAAATAAAACTTTAAAAAAATGATAAAATTCGTTATAATGTAAAATATCTATTTTCCTATTCCGAATGAGAGAGTATGTGAAAAATAAAAGAAATAAAAAATGATAAAATAAAAAGAGAAAAAAAATACTACAATAAAATTAGTAACATAAAACAAAATAAAAACATAACTATAATAAAAAATGAAACCTTTGTTTGAAACAAATAAAAACAAACTATATATACATAAATATATCAATAAAATAATTAATTATTATCATTTTGATTGTGACTGCAAAAAGACATTTGTTATGAGG
Organism: Rhingia rostrata; assembly: GCA_949824845.1. Classification (NCBI taxonomy): domain Eukaryota; kingdom Metazoa; phylum Arthropoda; class Insecta; order Diptera; family Syrphidae; genus Rhingia; species Rhingia rostrata. The sequence goes on from OX463758.1 coordinate 29,682,794, forward strand.
ATAATTCAACAGATTTTTTATATCAATAAATAAAAATGAAAAAGTAACATGTTCATATACTTCATTTGGTGGTAGTGACAGGATGTAACTACTATTGAGTCTTCTGACGAAATTAGACAAGAAAAATGGTCAAACTTCGGAGAAATAATAAACGTGTTCCGAGTTTTAATTTTACGAGGTTAACACTTAAATGCATGATGTATCATGTCAGCCTTTATAAAATTTTTGTTATTATTCTCTAAATATTCAGTTTATTTTTGCCCTCTTGCATAACAAAAAAAAAATTTTAAAAATGTCGGTTTTTTGAGTCAAAAAAATGACAAGGGGTACCCCTTATACTTTTTTTGACTCAAAAAATCTATGTTTCTTAAAAATTTTTTTTGGTATGCACAATTGAAGAGCATATTAAAAATAGTAGAAAAAAACACTTTCTGAATTTTTAAACATATTTTTTAGGTGTTTTAGGAGAAAAAAACGGGTAAGTGTTTGATTTTTGCAGTTCATGTCATCAAACAGCCATAAATGCCCTGTAATTTGTACATTTTATAGTTTGTTACATAACTAGATGTCTTTAGCTTCAATATAGGGGGTATATCATTAAAATCGGAGCATGAATTAGTCTCAATATGACGTCATGAAACGCTTAAATCAAACATTTCTTTAAAATGTACCTAAAACACCTATAAAAAAATTAGAAAAATTCAGAAATAGCTTTTATTTTCTATTTTTAATATGCTCTACAATTCTGCATAGCAAAAAATTTTTTTTAAAAAATGTCGGTTTTTTGAGTCAAAAAAATGACGTACCCCTTATTCTTTTTCTGACTAAAAAAATCGATGTTTTTTAAAAATTTTTTTTGGTATGCACAATTGCAGAGCATATTAAAAATAGTAGAAAAAAACACTTTCTGAATTTTTAAACATATTTTTTAGGTGTTTTAGGAGAAAAAAACGGGTAAGTGTTTGATTTTTGCAGTTCATGTCATCAAACTGCCATAAATGCCCTGTAATTTGTACATTTTATAGTTTGTTACATAACTAGATGTCTTTAGCTTCAATATAGGGGGTATATCATTAAAATCGGAGCATGAATTAGTCTCAATATGCCGTCATGAAACGCTTAAATCAAACATTTCTTTAAAATGTACCTAAAACACCTATAAAAAAATTAGAAAAATTCAGAAATAGCTTTTATTTTCTATTTTTAATATGCTCTACAATTCTGCATAGCAAACAATTTTTTTTTAAAAAATGTCGGTTTTTTGAGTCAAAAAAATGACGTACCCCTTATTCTTTTTTTGACTAAAAAAATCGATGTTTTTTAAAAATTTTTTTTGGTATGCACAATTGCAGAGCATATTAAAAATAGTAGAAAAAAACACTTTCTGAATTTTTAAACATATTTTTTAGGTGTTTTAGGAGAAAAAAACGGGTAAGTGTTTGATTTTTGCAGTTCATGTCATCAAACTGCCATAAATGCCCTGTAATTTGTACATTTTATAATTTGTTACATAACTAGATGTCTTTAGCTTCAATATAGGGGGTATATCATTAAAATCGGAGCATGAATTAGTCTCAATATGCCGTCATGAAACGCTTAAATCAAACATTTCTTTAAAATGTACCTAAAACACCTATAAAAAAATTAGAAAAATTCAGAAATAGCTTTTATTTTCTATTTTTAATATGCTCTACAATTCTGCATAGCAAAAAATTTTTTTTAAAAAATGTCGGTTTTTTGAGTCAAAAAAATGACGTACCCCTTATTCTTTTTTTGACTAAAAAAATCGATGTTTTTTAAAAAATTTTTTTGGTATGCACAATTGCAGAGCATATTAAAAATAGTAGAAAAAAACACTTTCTGAATTTTTAAACATATTTTTTAGGTGTTTTAGGAGAAAAAAACGGGTAAGTGTTTGATTTTTGCAGTTCATGTCATCAAACTGCCATAAATGCCCTGTAATTTGTACATTTTATAGTTTGTTACATAACTAGATGTCTTAGCTTAGGGGGTATATCATTAAAACCGGAGCATGAATTAGTCTCAATATGACGTCATGAAACGCTTAAATCAAACATTTCTTTAAAATGTACCTAAAACACCTATAAAAAAATTAGAAAAATTCAGAAATAGCTTTTATTTTCTATTTTTAATATGCTCTACAATTCTGCATAGCAAAAAATTTTTTTTAAAAAATGTCGGTTTTTTGAGTCAAAAAAATGACGTACCCCTTATTCTTTTTTTGACTAAAAAAATCGATGTTTTTTAAAAAATTTTTTTGGTATGCACAATTGCAGAGCATATTAAAAATAGTAGAAAAAAACACTTTCTGAATTTTTAAACATATTTTTTAGGTGTTTTAGGAGAAAAAAACGGGTAAGTGTTTGATTTTTGCAGTTCATGTCATCAAACTGCCATAAATGCCCTGTAATTTGTACATTTTATAGTTTGTTACATAACTAGATGTCTTTAGCTTCAATATAGGGGGTATATCATTAAAATCGGAGCATGAATTAGTCTCAATATGCCGTCATGAAACGCTTAAATCAAACATTTCTTTAAAATGTACCTAAAACACCTATAAAAAAATTATAAAAATTCAGAAATAGCTTTTATTTTCTATTTTTAATATGCTCTACAATTCTGCATACCAAAAAATTTTTTTAAAAAATGTCGGTTTTTTGAGTCAAAAAAATGACAAGGGGTACCCCTTATACTTTTTTTGACTCAAAAAATCGATGTTTCTTAAAAGTTTTTTTTGGTATGCACAATTGAAGAGCATATTAAAAATAGTAGAAAAAAACACTTTCTGAATTTTTAAACATATTTTTTAGGTGTTTTAGGAGAAAAAAACGGGTAAGTGTTTGATTTTTGCAGTTCATGTCATCAAACTGCCATAAATGCCCTGTAATTTGTACATTTTATAGTTTGTTACATAACTAGATGTCTTTAGCTTCAATATAGGGGGTATATCATTAAAATCGGAGCATGAATTAGTCTCAATATGACGTCATGAAACGCTTAAATCAAACATTTCTTTAAAATGTACCTAAAACACCTATAAAAAAATTATAAAAATTCAGAAATAGCTTTTATTTTCTATTTTTAATATGCTCTACAATTCTGCATACCAAAAAATTTTTTTAAAAAATGTCGGTTTTTTGAGTCAAAAAAATGACAAGGGGTACCCCTTATACTTTTTTTGACTCAAAAAATCGATGTTTCTTAAAAGTTTTTTTTGGTATGCACAATTGAAGAGCATATTAAAAATAGTAGAAAAAAACACTTTCTGAATTTTTAAACATATTTTTTAGGTGTTTTAGGAGAAAAAAACGGGTAAGTGTTTGATTTTTGCAGTTCATGTCATCAAACTGCCATAAATGCCCTGTAATTTGTACATTTTATAGTTTGTTACATAACTAGATGTCTTAAGCTTCAATATAGGGGGTATATCATTAAAATCGGAGCATGAATTAGTCTCAATATGACGTCATGAAACGCTTAAATCAAACATTTCTTTAAAATGTACCTAAAACACCTATAAAAAAATTATAAAAATTCAGAAATAGCTTTTATTTTCTATTTTTAATATGCTCTACAATTCTGCATACCAAAAAATTTTTTTAAAAAATGTCGGTTTTTTGAGTCAAAAAAATGACAAGGGGTACCCCTTATACTTTTTTTGACTCAAAAAATCGATGTTTCTTAAAAGTTTTTTTTGGTATGCACAATTGAAGAGCATATTAAAAATAGTAGAAAAAAACACTTTCTGAATTTTTAAACATATTTTTTAGGTGTTTTAGGAGAAAAAAACGGGTAAGTGTTTGATTTTTGCAGTTCATGTCATCAAACTGCCATAAATGCCCTGTAATTTGTACATTTTATAGTTTGTTACATAACTAGATGTCTTTAGCTTCAATATAGGGGGTATATCATTAAAATCGGAGCATGAATTAGTCTCAATATGACGTCATGAAACGCTTAAATCAAACATTTCTTTAAAATGTACCTAAAACACCTATAAAAAAATTATAAAAATTCAGAAATAGCTTTTATTTTCTATTTTTAATATGCTCTACAATTCTGCATACCAAAAAAATTTTTTAAAAAATATCGGTTTTTTGAGTCAAAAAAATGACAAGGGGTACCCCTTATACTTTTTTTGACTAAAAAAATCGATGTTTTTTAAAAATTTTTTTGGTATGCACAATTGCAGAGCATATTAAAAATAGTAGAAAAAAACACTTTCTGAATTTTTAAACATATTTTTTAGGTGTTTTAGGAGAAAAAAACGGGTAAGTGTTTGATTTTTGCAGTTCATGTCATCAAACTGCCATAAATGCCCTGTAATTTGTACATTTTATAGTTTGTTACATAACTAGATGTCTTTAGCTTCAATATAGGGGGTATATCATTAAAATCGGAGCATGAATTAGTCTCAATATGCCGTCATGAAACGCTTAAATCAAACATTTCTTTAAAATGTACCTAAAACACCTATAAAAAAATTAGAAAAATTCAGAAATAGCTTTTATTTTCTATTTTTAATATGCTCTACAATTCTGCATAGCAAACAATTTTTTTTAAAAAATGTCGGTTTTTTGAGTCAAAAAAATGACGTACCCCTTATTCTTTTTTTGACTAAAAAAATCGATGTTTTTTAAAAATTTTTTTTGGTATGCACAATTGCAGAGCATATTAAAAATAGTAGAAAAAAACACTTTCTGAATTTTTAAACATATTTTTTAGGTGTTTTAGGAGAAAAAAACGGGTAAGTGTTTGATTTTTGCAGTTCATGTCATCAAACTGCCATAAATGCCCTGTAATTTGTACATTTTATAATTTGTTACATAACTAGATGTCTTTAGCTTCAATATAGGGGGTATATCATTAAAATCGGAGCATGAATTAGTCTCAATATGCCGTCATGAAACGCTTAAATCAAACATTTCTTTAAAATGTACCTAAAACACCTATAAAAAAATTAGAAAAATTCAGAAATAGCTTTTATTTTCTATTTTTAATATGCTCTACAATTCTGCATAGCAAAAAATTTTTTTTAAAAAATGTCGGTTTTTTGAGTCAAAAAAATGACGTACCCCTTATTCTTTTTTTGACTAAAAAAATCGATGTTTTTTAAAAAATTTTTTTGGTATGCACAATTGCAGAGCATATTAAAAATAGTAGAAAAAAACACTTTCTGAATTTTTAAACATATTTTTTAGGTGTTTTAGGAGAAAAAAACGGGTAAGTGTTTGATTTTTGCAGTTCATGTCATCAAACTGCCATAAATGCCCTGTAATTTGTACATTTTATAGTTTGTTACATAACTAGATGTCTTAGCTTAGGGGGTATATCATTAAAACCGGAGCATGAATTAGTCTCAATATGACGTCATGAAACGCTTAAATCAAACATTTCTTTAAAATGTACCTAAAACACCTATAAAAAAATTAGAAAAATTCAGAAATAGCTTTTATTTTCTATTTTTAATATGCTCTACAATTCTGCATAGCAAAAAATTTTTTTTAAAAAATGTCGGTTTTTTGAGTCAAAAAAATGACGTACCCCTTATTCTTTTTTTGACTAAAAAAATCGATGTTTTTTAAAAAAATTTTTTGGTATGCACAATTGAAGAGCATATTAAAAATAGTAGAAAAAAACACTTTCTGAATTTTTAAACATATTTTTTAGGTGTTTTAGGAGAAAAAAACGGGTAAGTGTTTGATTTTTGCAGTTCATGTCATCAAACTGCCATAAATGCCCTGTAATTTGTACATTTTATAGTTTGTTACATAACTAGATGTCTTTAGCTTCAATATAGGGGGTATATCATTAAAATCGGAGCATGAATTAGTCTCAATATGCCGTCATGAAACGCTTAAATCAAACATTTCTTTAAAATGTACCTAAAACACCTATAAAAAAATTATAAAAATTCAGAAATAGCTTTTATTTTCTATTTTTAATATGCTCTACAATTCTGCATACCAAAAAATTTTTTTAAAAAATGTCGGTTTTTTGAGTCAAAAAAATGACAAGGGGTACCCCTTATACTTTTTTTGACTCAAAAAATCGATGTTTCTTAAAAGTTTTTTTTGGTATGCACAATTGAAGAGCATATTAAAAATAGTAGAAAAAAACACTTTCTGAATTTTTAAACATATTTTTTAGGTGTTTTAGGAGAAAAAAACGGGTAAGTGTTTGATTTTTGCAGTTCATGTCATCAAACTGCCATAAATGCCCTGTAATTTGTACATTTTATAGTTTGTTACATAACTAGATGTCTTTAGCTTCAATATAGGGGGTATATCATTAAAATCGGAGCATGAATTAGTCTCAATATGACGTCATGAAACGCTTAAATCAAACATTTCTTTAAAATGTACCTAAAACACCTATAAAAAAATTATAAAAATTCAGAAATAGCTTTTATTTTCTATTTTTAATATGCTCTACAATTCTGCATACCAAAAAATTTTTTTAAAAAATGTCGGTTTTTTGAGTCAAAAAAATGACAAGGGGTACCCCTTATACTTTTTTTGACTCAAAAAATCGATGTTTCTTAAAAGTTTTTTTTGGTATGCACAATTGAAGAGCATATTAAAAATAGTAGAAAAAAACACTTTCTGAATTTTTAAACATATTTTTTAGGTGTTTTAGGAGAAAAAAACGGGTAAGTGTTTGATTTTTGCAGTTCATGTCATCAAACTGCCATAAATGCCCTGTAATTTGTACATTTTATAGTTTGTTACATAACTAGATGTCTTAAGCTTCAATATAGGGGGTATATCATTAAAATCGGAGCATGAATTAGTCTCAATATGACGTCATGAAACGCTTAAATCAAACATTTCTTTAAAATGTACCTAAAACACCTATAAAAAAATTATAAAAATTCAGAAATAGCTTTTATTTTCTATTTTTAATATGCTCTACAATTCTGCATACCAAAAAATTTTTTTAAAAAATGTCGGTTTTTTGAGTCAAAAAAATGACAAGGGGTACCCCTTATACTTTTTTTGACTCAAAAAATCGATGTTTCTTAAAAGTTTTTTTTGGTATGCACAATTGAAGAGCATATTAAAAATAGTAGAAAAAAACACTTTCTGAATTTTTAAACATATTTTTTAGGTGTTTTAGGAGAAAAAAACGGGTAAGTGTTTGATTTTTGCAGTTCATGTCATCAAACTGCCATAAATGCCCTGTAATTTGTACATTTTATAGTTTGTTACATAACTAGATGTCTTTAGCTTCAATATAGGGGGTATATCATTAAAATCGGAGCATGAATTAGTCTCAATATGACGTCATGAAACGCTTAAATCAAACATTTCTTTAAAATGTACCTAAAACACCTATAAAAAAATTATAAAAATTCAGAAATAGCTTTTATTTTCTATTTTTAATATGCTCTACAATTCTGCATACCAAAAAAATTTTTTAAAAAATATCGGTTTTTTGAGTCAAAAAAATGACAAGGGGTACCCCTTATACTTTTTTTGACTAAAAAAATCGATGTTTTTTAAAAATTTTTTTGGTATGCACAATTGCAGAGCATATTAAAAATAGTAGAAAAAAACACTTTCTGAATTTTTAAACATATTTTTTAGGTGTTTTAGGAGAAAAAAACGGGTAAGTGTTTGATTTTTGCAGTTCATGTCATCAAACTGCCATAAATGCCCTGTAATTTGTACATTTTATAGTTTGTTACATAACTAGATGTCTTTAGCTTCAATATAGGGGGTATATCATTAAAATCGGAGCATGAATTAGTCTCAATATGACGTCATGAAACGCTTAAATCAAACATTTCTTTAAAATGTACCTAAAACACCTATAAAAAAATTATAAAAATTCAGAAATAGCTTTTATTTTCTATTTTTAATATGCTCTACAATTCTGCATACCAAAAAATTTTTTTTAAAAAATGTCGGTTTTTTGAGTCAAAAAAATGACAAGGGACCCCTTATACTTTTTTTGACTAAAAAAATCGATGTTTTTTAAAAAAATTTTTTGGTATGCACAATTGCAGAGCATATTAAAAATAGTAGAAAAAAACACTTCCTGAATTTTTAAACATATTTTTTAGGTGTTTTAGGAGAAAAAAACGGGTAAGTGTTTGATTTTTGCAGTTCATGTCATCAAACTGCCATAAATGCCCTGTAATTTGTACATTTTATAGTTTGTTACATAACTAGATGTCTTTAGCTTCAATATAGGGGGTATATCATTAAAATCGGAGCATGAATTAGTCTCAATATGACGTCATGAAACGCTTAAATCAAACATTTCTTTAAAATGTACCTAAAACACCTATAAAAAAATTATAAAAATTCAGAAATAGCTTTTATTTTCTATTTTTAATATGCTCTACAATTCTGCATACCAACAATTTTTTTTAAAAAATGTCGGTTTTTTGAGTCAAAAAAATGACAAGGGGTCCCTTATACTTTTTTTGGCTCAAAAAATCGATGTTTCTTAAAAATTTTTTTTGGTATGCACAATTGCAGAGCATATTAAAAATAGTAGAAAAAACACTTTCTGAATTTTTAAACATATTTTTTAGGTGTTTTAGGAGAAAAAAAACGGGTAAGTGTTTGATTTTTGCAGTTCATGTCATCAAACTGCCATAAATGCCCTGTAATTTGTACATTTTATAGTTTGTTACATAACTAGATGTCTTTAGCTTCAATATAGGGGGTATATCATTAAAATCGGAGCATGAATTAGTCTCAATATGACGTCATGAAACGCTTAAATCAAACATTTCTTTAAAATGTACCTAAAACACCTATAAAAAAATTATAAAAATTCAGAAATAGCTTTTATTTTCTATTTTTAATATGCTCACAATTCTGCATACCAAAAAATTTTTTTAAAAAATGTCGGTTTTTTGAGTCAAAAAAATGACAAGGGCCCTTATACTTTTTTGACTAAAAAAATCGATGTTTTTTAAAAAATTTTTTTGGTATGCACAATTGCAGAGCATATTAAAAATAGTAGAAAAAAACACTTTCTGAATTTTTAAACATATTTTTTAGGTGTTTTAGGAGAAAAAAACGGGTAAGTGTTTGATTTTTGCAGTTCATGTCATCAAACTGCCATAAATGCCCTGTAATTTGTACATTTTATAGTTTGTTACATAACTAGATGTCTTTAGCTTCAATATAGGGGGTATATCATTAAAATCGGAGCATGAATTAGTCTCAATATGACGTCATGAAACGCTTAAATCAAACATTTCTTTAAAATGTACCTAAAACACCTATAAAAAAATTATAAAAATTCAGAAATAGCTTTTATTTTCTATTTTTAATATGCTCTACAATTCTGCATACCAAAAAATTTTTTTAAAAAATGTCGGTTTTTTGAGTCAAAAAAATGACAAGGGGTACCCCTTATACTTTTTTTGACTAAAAAAATCGATGTTTTTTAAAAATTTTTTTTGGTAAGCACAATTGCAGAGCATATTAAAAATAGTAGAAAAAAACACTTTCTGAATTTTTAAACATATTTTTTAGGTGTTTTAGGAGAAAAAAACGGGTAAGTGTTTGATTTTTGCAGTTCATGTCATCAAACTGCCATAAATGCCCTGTAATTTGTACATTTTATAGTTTGTTACATAACTAGATGTCTTTAGCTTCAATATAGGGGGTACATCATTAAAATCGGAGCATGAATTAGTCTCAATATGACGTCATGAAACGCTTAAATCAAACATTTCTTTAAAATGTACCTAAAACACCTATAAAAAAATTATAAAAATTCAGAAATAGCTTTTATTTTCTATTTTTAATATGCTCTACAATTCTGCATACCAAAAAATTTTTTTAAAAAATGTCGGTTTTTTGAGTCAACAAAATGACAAGGGGTACCCCTTATACTTTTTTTGACTAAAAAAATCGATGTTTTTTAAAAAAATTTTTAAAAATAAAAATAGTAGAAAAAAACACTTTCTGAATTTTTAAACATATTTTTTTGGTGTTTTAGGAGAAAAAAACGGGTAAGTGTTTGATTTTTGCAGTTCATGTCATCAAACTGCCATAAATGCCCTGTAATTTGTACATTTTATAGTTTGTTACATAACTAGATGTCTTAGCTTAGGGGGTATATCATTAAAACCGGAGCATGAATTAGTCTCAATATGACGTCATGAAACGCTTAAATCAAACATTTCTTTAAAATGTACCTAAAACACCTATAAAAAAATTATAAAAATTCAGAAATAGCTTTTATTTTCTATTTTTAATATGCTCTACAATTCTGCATACCAAAAAATTTTTTTAAAAAATGTCGGTTTTTTGAGTCAAAAAAATGACAAGGGGTACCCCTTATACTTTTTTTGACTAAAAAAATCGATGTTTTTTAAAAATTTTTTTTGGTAAGCACAATTGCAGAGCATATTAAAAATAGTAGAAAAAAACACTTTCTGAATTTTTAAACATATTTTTTAGGTGTTTTAGGAGAAAAAAACGGGTAAGTGTTTGATTTTTGCAGTTCATGTCATCAAACTGCCATAAATGCCCTGTAATTTGTACATTTTATAGTTTGTTACATAACTAGATGTCTTTAGCTTCAATATAGGGGGTATATCATTAAAATCGGAGCATGAATTAGTCTCAATATGACGTCATGAAACGCTTAAATCAAACATTTCTTTAAAATGTACCTAAAACACCTATAAAAAAATTATAAAAATTCAGAAATAGCTTTTATTTTCTATTTTTAATATGCTCTACAATTCTGCATACCAAAAATTTTTTTTAAAAAATGTCGGTTTTTTGAGTCAAAAAAATGACAAGGGGTACCCCTTATACTTTTTTTGACTAAAAAAATCGATGTTTTTTAAAAATTTTTTTTGGTAAGCACAATTGCAGAGCATATTAAAAATAGTAGAAAAAAACACTTTCTGAATTTTTAAACATATTTTTTAGGTGTTTTAGGAGAAAAAAACGGGTAAGTGTTTGATTTTTGCAGTTCATGTCATCAAACTGCCATAAATGCCCTGTAATTTGTACATTTTATAGTTTGTTACATAACTAGATGTCTTTAGCTTCAATATAGGGGGTACATCATTAAAATCGGAGCATGAATTAGTCTCAATATGACGTCATGAAACGCTTAAATCAAACATTTCTTTAAAATGTACCTAAAACACCTATAAAAAAATTATAAAAATTCAGAAATAGCTTTTATTTTCTATTTTTAATATGCTCTACAATTCTGCATACCAAAAAATTTTTTTAAAAAATGTCGGTTTTTTGAGTCAACAAAATGACAAGGGGTACCCCTTATACTTTTTTTGACTAAAAAAATCGATGTTTTTTAAAAAATTTTTTTGGTATGCACAATTGCAGAGCATATTAAAAATAGTAGAAAAAAACACTTTCTGAATTTTTAAACATATTTTTTTGGTGTTTTAGGAGAAAAAAACGGGTAAGTGTTTGATTTTTGCAGTTCATGTCATCAAACTGCCATAAATGCCCTGTAATTTGTACATTTTATAGTTTGTTACATAACTAGATGTCTTAGCTTAGGGGGTATATCATTAAAACCGGAGCATGAATTAGTCTCAATATGACGTCATGAAACGCTTAAATCAAACATTTCTTTAAAATGTACCTAAAACACCTATAAAAAAATTATAAAAATTCAGAAATAGCTTTTATTTTCTATTTTTAATATGCTCTACAATTCTGCATACCAAAAAATTTTTTTAAAAAATGTCGGTTTTTTGAGTCAAAAAAATGACAAGGGGTACCCCTTATACTTTTTTTGACTAAAAAAATCGATGTTTTTTAAAAATTTTTTTTGGTAAGCACAATTGCAGAGCATATTAAAAATAGTAGAAAAAAACACTTTCTGAATTTTTAAACATATTTTTTAGGTGTTTTAGGAGAAAAAAACGGGTAAGTGTTTGATTTTTGCAGTTCATGTCATCAAACTGCCATAAATGCCCTGTAATTTGTACATTTTATAGTTTGTTACATAACTAGATGTCTTTAGCTTCAATATAGGGGGTATATCATTAAAATCGGAGCATGAATTAGTCTCAATATGACGTCATGAAACGCTTAAATCAAACATTTCTTTAAAATGTACCTAAAACACCTATAAAAAAATTATAAAAATTCAGAAATAGCTTTTATTTTCTATTTTTAATATGCTCTACAATTCTGCATACCAAAAATTTTTTTTAAAAAATGTCGGTTTTTTGAGTCAAAAAAATGACAAGGGGTACCCCTTATACTTTTTTTGACTAAAAAAATCGATGTTTTTTAAAAATTTTTTTTGGTAAGCACAATTGCAGAGCATATTAAAAATAGTAGAAAAAAACACTTTCTGAATTTTTAAACATATTTTTTAGGTGTTTTAGGAGAAAAAAACGGGTAAGTGTTTGATTTTTGCAGTTCATGTCATCAAACTGCCATAAATGCCCTGTAATTTGTACATTTTATAGTTTGTCACATAACTAGATGTCTTTAGCTTCAATATAGGGGGTATATCATTAAAATCGGAGCATGAATTAGTCTCAATATGACGTCATGAAACGCTTAAATCAAACATTTCTTTAAAATGTACCTAAAACACCTATAAAAAAATTATAAAAATTCAGAAATAGCTTTTATTTTCTATTTTTAATATGCTCTACAATTCTGCATACCAAAAAATTTTTTTAAAAAATGTCGGTTTTTTGAGTCAAAAAAATGACAAGGGGTACCCCTTATACTTTTTTTGACTAAAAAAATCGATGTTTTTTAAAAATTTTTTTTGGTATGCACAATTGCAGAGCATATTAAAAATAGTAGAAAAAAACACTTTCTGAATTTTTAAACATATTTTTTAGGTGTTTTAGGAGAAAAAAACGGGTAAGTGTTTGATTTTTGCAGTTCATGTCATCAAACTGCCATAAATGCCCTGTAATTTGTACATTTTATAGTTTGTTACATAACTAGATGTCTTTAGCTTCAATATAGGGGGTATATCATTAAAATCGGAGCATGAATTAGTCTCAATATGACGTCATGAAACGCTTAAATCAAACATTTCTTTAAAATGTACCTAAAACACCTATAAAAAAATTATAAAAATTCAGAAATAGCTTTTATTTTCTATTTTTAATATGCTCACAATTCTGCATACCAAAAATTTTTTTAAAAAAATGTCGGTTTTTTGAGTCAAAAAAATGACAAGGGCCCTTATACTTTTTTGACTAAAAAAATCGATGTTTTTTAAAAAAATTTGTTGGTATGCACAATTGCAGCGTATATAAAAAATAGTAGAAAAAAACACTTTCTGAATTTTTAAACATATTTTTTAGGTGTTTTAGGAGAAAAAAACGGGTAAGTGTTTGATTTTTGCAGTTCATGTCATCAAACTGCCATAAATGCCCTGTAATTTGTACATTTTATAGTTTGTTACATAACTAGATGTCTTTAGCTTCAATATAGGGGGTATATCATTAAAATCGGAGCATGAATTAGTCTCAATATGACGTCATGAAACGCTAAAATCAAACATTTCTTTAAAATGTACCTAAAACACCTATAAAAAAATTATAAAAATTCAGAAATAGCTTTTATTTTCTATTTTTAATATGCTCTACAATTCTGCATACCAAAAAAAAATTTTAAAAAATGTCGGTTTTTTGAGTCAAAAAAATGACAAGGGGTACCCCTTATACTTTTTTTGACTAAAAAAATCGATGTTTTTTAAAAATTTTTTTTGGTATGCACAATTGCAGAGCATATTAAAAATAGTAGAAAAAAACACTTTCTGAATTTTTAAACATATTTTTTAGGTGTTTTAGGAGAAAAAAACGGGTAAGTGTTTGATTTTTGCAGTTCATGTCATCAAACTGCCATAAATGCCCTGTAATTTGTACATTTTATAATTTGTTACATAACTAGATGTCTTTAGCTTCAATATAGGGGGTATATCATTAAAATCGGAGCATGAATTAGTCTCAATATGACGTCATGAAACGCTTAAATCAAACATTTCTTTAAAATGTACCTAAAACACCTATAAAAAAATTATAAAAATTCAGAAATAGCTTTTATTTTCTATTTTTAATATGCTCTACAATTCTGCATACCAAAAAATTTTTTTAAAAAATGTCGGTTTTTTGAGTCAAAAAAATGACAAGGGGTACCCCTTATACTTTTTTTGACTAAAAAAAATCGATGTTTTTTAAAAATTTTTTTTGGTATGCACAATTGCAGAGCATATTAAAAATAGTAGAAAAAAACACTTTCTGAATTTTTAAACATATTTTTTAGGTGTTTTAGGAGAAAAAAACGGGTAAGTGTTTGATTTTTGCAGTTCATGTCATCAAACTGCCATAAATGCCCTGCAATTTGTACATTTTATAGTTTGTTACATAACTAGATGTCTTTAGCTTCAATATAGGGGGTATATCATTAAAATCGGAGCATGAATTAGTCTCAATATGACGTCATGAAACGCTTAAATCAAACATTTCTTTAAAATGTACCTAAAACACCTATAAAAAAATTATAAAATTTCAGAAATAGCTTTTATTTTCTATTTTTAATATGCTCTACAATTCTGCATACCAAAAAATTTTTTTAAAAAATGTCGGTTTTTTGAGTCAACAAAATGACAAGGGGTACCCCTTATACTTTTTTTGACTAAAAAAATCGATGTTTTTTAAAAAATTTTTTTGGTATGCACAATTGCAGAGCATATTAAAAATAGTAGAAAAAAACACTTTCTGAATTTTTAAACATATTTTTTAGGTGTTTTAGGAGAAAAAAACGGGTAAGTGTTTGATTTTTGCAGTTCATGTCATCAAACTGCCATAAATGCCCTGTAATTTGTACATTTTATAGTTTGTTACATAACTAGATGTCTTAGCTTAGGGGGTATATCATTAAAACCGGAGCATGAATTAGTCTCAATATGACGTCATGAAACGCTTAAATCAAACATTTCTTTAAAATGTACCTAAAACACCTATAAAAAAATTAAAAAAATTTAGAAATAGCTTTTATTTTCTATTTTTAATATGCTCTACAATTCTGCATACCAAAAATTTTTTTTAAAAAATGTCGGTTTTTTTGAGTCAAAAAAATGACAAGGGGTACGTACCCCTTATACTTTTTTTGACTCAAAAAATCGATGTTTCTTAAAAATTTTTTTTGGTATGCACAATTGAAGAGCATATTAAAAATAGTAGAAAAAAACACTTTCTGAATTTTTAAACATATTTTTTAGGTGTTTTAGGAGAAAAAAACGGGTAAGTGTTTGATTTTTGCAGTTCATGTCATCAAACTGCCATAAATGCCCTGTAATTTGTACATTTTACAGTTTGTTACATAACTAGATGTCTTTAGCTTCAATATAGGGGGTATATCATTAAAATCGGAGCATGAATTAGTCTCAATATGACGTCATGAAACGCTGAAATCAAACATTTCTTTAAAATGTACCTAAAACACCTATAAAAAAATTATAAAAATTCAGAAATAGCTTTTATTTTCTATTTTTAATATGCTCTACAATTCTGCATACCAAAAATTTTTTTTAAAAAATGTCGGTTTTTTGAGTCAAAAAAATGACAAGGGCCCTTATACTTTTTTTGACTAAAAAAATCGATGTTTTTTAAAAATTTTTTTTGGTATGCACAATTGCAGAGCATATTAAAAATAGTAGAAAAAAACACTTTCTGAATTTTTAAACATATTTTTTAGGTGTTTTAGGAGAAAAAAACGGGTAAGTGTTTGATTTTTGCAGTTCATGTCATCAAACTGCCATAAATGCCCTGCAATTTGTACATTTTATAGTTTGTTACATAACTAGATGTCTTTAGCTTCAATATAGGGGGTATATCATTAAAATCGGAGCATGAATTAGTCTCAATATGACGTCATGAAACGCTTAAATCAAACATTTCTTTAAAATGTACCTAAAACACCTATAAAAAAATTATAAAATTTCAGAAATAGCTTTTATTTTCTATTTTTAATATGCTCTACAATTCTGCATACCAAAAAATTTTTTTAAAAAATGTCGGTTTTTTGAGTCAACAAAATGACAAGGGGTACCCCTTATACTTTTTTTGACTAAAAAAATCGATGTTTTTTAAAAAAATTTTTTGGTATGCACAATTGCAGAGCATATTAAAAATAGTAGAAAAAAACACTTTCTGAATTTTTAAACATATTTTTTAGGTGTTTTAGGAGAAAAAAACGGGTAAGTGTTTGATTTTTGCAGTTCATGTCATCAAACTGCCATAAATGCCCTGTAATTTGTACATTTTATAGTTTGTTACATAACTAGATGTCTTAGCTTAGGGGGTATATCATTAAAACCGGAGCATGAATTAGTCTCAATATGACGTCATGAAACGCTTAAATCAAACATTTCTTTAAAATGTACCTAAAACACCTATAAAAAAATTAAAAAAATTTAGAAATAGCTTTTATTTTCTATTTTTAATATGCTCTACAATTCTGCATACCAAAAATTTTTTTTAAAAAATGTCGGTTTTTTTGAGTCAAAAAAATGACAAGGGGTACGTACCCCTTATACTTTTTTTGACTCAAAAAATCGATGTTTCTTAAAAATTTTTTTTGGTATGCACAATTGAAGAGCATATTAAAAATAGTAGAAAAAAACACTTTCTGAATTTTTAAACATATTTTTTAGGTGTTTTAGGAGAAAAAAACGGGTAAGTGTTTGATTTTTGCAGTTCATGTCATCAAACTGCCATAAATGCCCTGTAATTTGTACATTTTACAGTTTGTTACATAACTAGATGTCTTTAGCTTCAATATAGGGGGTATATCATTAAAATCGGAGCATGAATTAGTCTCAATATGACGTCATGAAACGCTTAAATCAAACATTTCTTTAAAATGTACCTAAAACACCTATAAAAAAATTATAAAAATTCAGAAATAGCTTTTATTTTCTATTTTTAATATGCTCTACAATTCTGCATACCAAAAAATTTTTTTAAAAAAAGGTGGGTTTTTTGAGTCAAAAAAATGACAAGGGGTACCCCTTATACTTTTTTTGACTAAAAAAATCGATGTTTTTTAAAAAATTTTTTTGGTATGCACAATTGCAGAGCATATTAAAAATAGTAGAAAAAAACACTTTCTGAATTTTTAAACATATTTTTTAGGTGTTTTAGGAGAAAAAAACGGGTAAGTGTTTGATTTTTGCAGTTCATGTCATCAAACTGCCATAAATGCCCTGTAATTTGTATATTTTATAGTTTGTTACATAACTAGATGTCTTTAGCTTCAATATAGGGGGTATATCATTAAAATCGGAGCATGAATTAGTCTCAATATGACGTCATGAAACGCTTAAATTAAACATTTCTTTAAAATGTACCTAAAACACCTATAAAAAAAATATAAAAATTCAGAAATAGCTTTTATTTTCTATTTTTAATATGCTCTACAATTCTGCATACCAAAAAATTTTTTTAAAAAATGTCGGTTTTTTGAGTCAACAAAATGACAAGGGGTACCCCTTATACTTTTTTTGACTAAAAAAATCGATGTTTTTTAAAAAATTTTTTTGGTATGCACAATTGCAGAGCATATTAAAAATAGTAGAAAAAAACACTTTCTGAATTTTTAAACATATTTTTTAGGTGTTTTAGGAGAAAAAAACGGGTAAGTGTTTGATTTTTGCAGTTCATGTCATCAAACTGCCATAAATGCCCTGTAATTTGTACATTTTATAGTTTGTTACATAACTAGATGTCTTAGCTTAGGGGGTATATCATTAAAACCGGAGCATGAATTAGTCTCAATATGACGTCATGAAACGCTTAAATCAAACATTTCTTTAAAATGTACCTAAAACACCTATAAAAAAATTATAAAAATTCAGAAATAGCTTTTATTTTCTATTTTTAATATGCTCTACAATTCTGCATACCAAAAATTTTTTTTAAAAAATGTCGGTTTTTTGAGTCAAAAAAATGACAAGGGGTACGTACCCCTTATACTTTTTTTGACTCAAAAAATCGATGTTTCTTAAAAATTTTTTTTGGTATGCACAATTGAAGAGCATATTAAAAATAGTAGAAAAAAACACTTTCTGAATTTTTAAACATATTTTTTAGGTGTTTTAGGAGAAAAAAACGGGTAAGTGTTTGATTTTTGCAGTTCATGTCATCAAACTGCCATAAATGCCCTGTAATTTGTACATTTTATAGTTTGTTACATAACTAGATGTCTTTAGCTTCAATATAGGGGGTATATCATTAAAATCGGAGCATGAATTAGTCTCAATATGACGTCATGAAACGCTTAAATCAAACATTTCTTTAAAATGTACCTAAAACACCTATAAAAAAATTATAAAAATTCAGAAATAGCTTTTATTTTCTATTTTTAATATGCTCTACAATTCTGCATACCAAAAAATTTTTTTAAAAAATGTCGGTTTTTTGAGTCAAAAAAATGACAAGGGGTACCCCTTATACTTTTTTTGACTAAAAAAATCGATGTTTTTTAAAAAAATTTTTTGGTATGCACAATTGCAGAGCATATTAAAAATAGTAGAAAAAAACACTTTCTGAATTTTTAAACATATTTTTTAGGTGTTTTAGGAGAAAAAAACGGGTAAGTGTTTGATTTTTGCAGTTCATGTCATCAAACTGCCATAAATGCCCTGTAATTTGTATATTTTATAGTTTGTTACATAACTAGATGTCTTTAGCTTCAATATAGGGGGTATATCATTAAAATCGGAGCATGAATTAGTCTCAATATGACGTCATGAAACGCTTAAATTAAACATTTCTTTAAAATGTACCTAAAACACCTATAAAAAAAATATAAAAATTCAGAAATAGCTTTTATTTTCTATTTTTAATATGCTCTACAATTCTGCATACCAAAAAATTTTTTTAAAAAATGTCGGTTTTTTGAGTCAAAAAAATGACAAGGGGTACCCCTTATACTTTTTTTGACTAAAAAAATCGATGTTTTTTAAAAAAAATTTTTGGTATGCACAATTGCAGAGCATATTAAAAATAGTAGAAAAAAACACTTTCTGAATTTTTAAACATATTTTTTAGGTGTTTTAGGAGAAAAAAACGGGTAAGTGTTTGATTTTTGCAGTTCATGTCATCAAACTGCCATAAATGCCCTGTAATTTGTACATTTTATAGTTTGTTACATAACTAGATGTCTTAGCTTAGGGGGTATATCATTAAAACCGGAGCATGAATTAGTCTCAATATGACGTCATGAAACGCTTAAATCAAACATTTCTTTAAAATGTACCTAAAACACCTATAAAAAAATTATAAAAATTCAGAAATAGCTTTTATTTTCTATTTTTAATATGCTCTAAAATTCTGCATACCAAAAATTTTTTTTAAAAAATGTCGGTTTTTTGAGTCAAAAAAATGACAAGGGGTACGTACCCCTTATACTTTTTTTGACTCAAAAAATCGATGTTTCTTAAAAATTTTTTTTGGTATGCACAATTGAAGAGCATATTAAAAATAGTAGAAAAAAACACTTTCTGAATTTTTAAACATATTTTTTAGGTGTTATAGGAGAAAAAAACGGGTAAGTGTTTGATTTTTGCAGTTCATGTCATCAAACTGCCATAAATGCCCTGTAATTTGTACATTTTACAGTTTGTTACATAACTAGATGTCTTTAGCTTCAATATAGGGGGTATATCATTAAAATCGGAGCATGAATTAGTCTCAATATGACGTCATGAAACGCTTAAATCAAACATTTCTTTAAAATGTACCTAAAACACCTATAAAAAAATTATAAAAATTCAGAAATAGCTTTTATTTTCTATTTTTAATATGCTCTACAATTCTGCATACCAAAAATTTTTTTTAAAAAAAGGTGGGTTTTTTGAGTCAAAAAAATGACAAGGGTTACCCCTTATACTTTTTTTGACTAAAAAAATCGATGTTTTTTAAAAATTTTTTTTGGTATGCACAATTGCAGAGCATATTAAAAATAGTAGAAAAAAACACTTTCTGAATTTTTAAACATATTTTTTAGGTGTTTTAGGAGAAAAAAACGGGTAAGTGTTTGATTTTTGCAGTTCATGTCATCAAACTGCCATAAATGCCCTGTAATTTGTACATTTTATAGTTTGTTACATAACTAGATGTCTTTAGCTTCAATATAGGGGGTATATCATTAAAATCGGAGCATGAATTAGTCTCAATATGACGTCATGAAACGCTTAAATCAAACATTTCTTTAAAATTTACCTAAAACACCTATAAAAAAATTATAAAAATTCAGAAATAGCTTTTATTTTCTATTTTTAATATGCTCTACAATTCTGCATACCAAAAAATTTTTTTAAAAAATGTCGGTTTTTGAGTCAAAAAAATGACAAGGGGTACCCCTTATACTTTTTTTGACTAAAAAAATCGATGTTTTTTAAAAATTTTTTTTGGTATGCACAATTGCAGAGCATATTAAAAATAGTAGAAAAAAACACTTTCTGAATTTTTAAACATATTTTTTAGGTGTTTTAGGAGAAAAAAACGGGTAAGTGTTTGATTTTTGCAGTTCATGTCATCAAACTGCCATAAATGCCCTGTAATTTGTACATTTTATAGTTTGTTACATAACTAGATGTCTTTAGCTTCAATATAGGGGGTATATCATTAAAATCGGAGCATGAATTAGTCTCAATATGACGTCATGAAACGCTTAAATCAAACATTTCTTTAAAATGTACCTAAAACACCTATAAAAAAATTATAAAAATTCAGAAATAGCTTTTATTTTCTATTTTTAATATGCTCTACAATTCTGCATACCAAAAAATTTTTTTAAAAAATGTCGGTTTTTTGAGTCAAAAAAATGACAAGGGGTACTCCTTATACTTTTTTTGACTCAAAAAATCGATGTTTCTTAAAAGTTTTTTTTGGTATGCACAATTGAAGAGCATATTAAAAATAGTAGAAAAAAACACTTTCTGAATTTTTAAACATATTTTTTAGGTGTTTTAGGAGAAAAAAACGGGTAAGTGTTTGATTTTTGCAGTTCATGTCATCA
Organism: Rhingia rostrata; assembly: GCA_949824845.1. Classification (NCBI taxonomy): domain Eukaryota; kingdom Metazoa; phylum Arthropoda; class Insecta; order Diptera; family Syrphidae; genus Rhingia; species Rhingia rostrata. Next base: position 29,703,841 of record OX463758.1, read on the forward strand.
AACTGCCATAAATGCCCTGTAATTTGTACATTTTATAGTTTGTTACATAACTAGATGTCTTTAGCTTCAATATAGGGGGTATATCATTAAAATCGGAGCATGAATTAGTCTCAATATGACGTCATGAAACGCTTAAATCAAACATTTCTTTAAAATGTACCTAAAACACCTATAAAAAAATTATAAAAATTCAGAAATAGCTTTTATTTTCTATTTTTAATATGCTCTACAATTCTGCATACCAAAAAATTTTTTTAAAAAATGTCGGTTTTTTGAGTCAAAAAAATGACAAGGGCCCTTATACTTTTTTTGACTAAAAAAATCGATGTTTTTTAAAAATTTTTTTTTGGTATGCACAATTGCAGAGCATATTAAAAATAGTAGAAAAAAACACTTTCTGAATTTTTAAACATATTTTTTAGGTGTTTTAGGAGAAAAAAACGGGTAAGTGTTTGATTTTTGCAGTTCATGTCATCAAACTGCCATAAATGCCCTGTAATTTGTACATTTTATAGTTTGTTACATAACTAGATGTCTTTAGCTTCAATATAGGGGGTATATCATTAAAATCGGAGCATGAATTAGTCTCAATATGACGTCATGAAACGCTTAAATCAAACATTTCTTTAAAATGTACCTAAAACACCTAAAAAAAATTTATAAAAATTCAGAAATAGCTTTTATTTTCTATTTTTAATATGCTCTACAATTCTGCATACCAAAAAATTTTTTTAAAAAATGTCGGTTTTTTGAGTCAAAAAAATGACAAGGGGTACCCCTTATACTTTTTTTCACTAAAAAAATCGATGTTTTTTAAAAAAATTTTTTGGTATGCACAATTGCAGAGCATATTAAAAATAGTAGAAAAAAACACTTTCTGAATTTTTAAACATATTTTTTAGGTGTTTTAGGAGAAAAAAACGGGTAAGTGTTTGATTTTTGCAGTTCATGTCATCAAACTGCCATAAATGCCCCGTAATTTGTACATTTTATAGTTTGTTACATAACTAGATGTCTTTAGCTTCAATATAGGGGGTATATCATTAAAATCGGAGCATGAATTAGTCTCAATATGACGTCATGAAACGCTTAAATCAAACATTTCTTTAAAATGTACCTAAAACACCTATAAAAAAATTATAAAAATTCAGAAATAGCTTTTATTTTCTATTTTTAATATGCTCTACAATTCTGCATACCAAAAAATTTTTTTAAAAAATGTCGGTTTTTTCAGTCAAACAAATGACAAGGGGTACCCCTTATACTTTTTTTGACTAAAAAAATCGATGTTTTTTAAAAAATTTTTTTGGTATGCACAATTGCAGAGCATATTAAAAATAGTAGAAAAAAACACTTTCTGAATTTTTAAACATATTTTTTAGGTGTTTTAGGAGAAAAAAACGGGTAAGTGTTTGATTTTTGCAGTTCATGTCATCAAACTGCCATAAATGCCCTGTAATTTGTACATTTTATAGTTTGTTACATAACTAGATGTCTTAGCTTAGGGGGTATATCATTAAAACCGGAGCATGAATTAGTCTCAATATGACGTCATGAAACGCTTAAATCAAACATTTCTTTAAAATGTACCTAAAACACCTATAAAAAAATTAAAAAAATTTAGAAATAGCTTTTATTTTCTATTTTTAATATGCTCTACAATTCTGCATACCAAAAATTTTTTTTAAAAAATGTCGGTTTTTTTGAGTCAAAAAAATGACAAGGGGTACGTACCCCTTATACTTTTTTTGACTCAAAAAATCGATGTTTCTTAAAAATTGTTTTTTGGTATGCACAATTGAAGAGCATATTAAAAATAGTAGAAAAAAACACTTTCTGAATTTTTAAACATATTTTTTAGGTGTTTTAGGAGAAAAAAACGGGTAAGTGTTTGATTTTTGCAGTTCATGTCATCAAACTGCCATAAATGCCCTGTAATTTGTACATTTTATAGTTTGTTACATAACTAGATGTCTTTAGCTTCAATATAGGGGGTATATCATTAAAATCGGAGCATGAATTAGTCTCAATATGACGTCATGAAACGCTTAAATCAAACATTTCTTTAAAATGTACCTAAAACACCTATAAAAAAATTATAAAAATTCAGAAATAGCTTTTATTTTCTATTTTTAATATGCTCTACAATTCTGCATACCAAAAAATTTTTTTAAAAAATGTCGGTTTTTTGAGTCAAAAAAATGACAAGGGCCCTTATACTTTTTTTGACTAAAAAAATCGATGTTTTTTAAAAATTTTTTTTGGTATGCACAATTGCAGAGCATATTAAAAATAGTAGAAAAAAACACTTTCTGAATTTTTAAACATATTTTTTAGGTGTTTTAGGAGAAAAAAACGGGTAAGTGTTTGATTTTTGCAGTTCATGTCATCAAACTGCCATAAATGCCCTGTAATTTGTACATTTTATAGTTTGTTACATAACTAGATGTCTTTAGCTTCAATATAGGGGGTATATCATTAAAATCGGAGCATGAATTAGTCTCAATATGACGTCATGAAACGCTTAAATCAAACATTTCTTTAAAATGTACCTAAAACACCTATAAAAAAATTATAAAAATTCAGAAATAGCTTTTATTTTCTATTTTTAATATGCTCTACAATTCTGCATACCAAAAAAATTTTTTAAAAAATGTCGGTTTTTTGAGTCAAAAAAATGACAAGGGGTAGTACCCTTATACTTTTTTTGACTAAAAAAATCGATGTTTTTTAAAAAAAAATTTTTGGTATGTACAATTGCAGAGCATATTAAAAATAGTAGAAAAAAACACTTTCTGAATTTTTAAACATATTTTTTAGGTGTTTTAGGAGAAAAAAACGGGTAAGTGTTTGATTTTTGCAGTTCATGTCATCAAACTGCCATAAATGCCCCGTAATTTGTACATTTTATAGTTTGTTACATAACTAGATGTCTTTAGCTTCAATATAGGGGGTATATCATTAAAATCGGAGCATGAATTAGTCTCAATATGACGTCATGAAACGCTTAAATCAAACATTTCTTTAAAATGTACCTAAAACACCTATAAAAAAATTATAAAAATTCAGAAATAGCTTTTATTTTCTATTTTTATTATGCTCTACAATTCTGCATACCAAAAAATTTTTTTAAAAAATGTCGGTTTTTTGAGTCAAAAAAATGACAAGGGGTACCCCTTATACTTTTTTTGACTAAAAAAATCGATGTTTTTTAAAAAATTTTTTTGGTATGCACAATTGCAGAGCATATTAAAAATAGTAGAAAAAAACACTTTCTGAATTTTTAAACATATTTTTTAGGTGTTTTAGGAGAAAAAAACGGGTAAGTGTTTGATTTTTGCAGTTCATGTCATCAAACTGCCATAAATGCCCTGTAATTTGTACATTTTATAGTTTGTTACATAACTAGATGTCTTTAGCTTCAATATAGGGGGTATATCATTAAAATCGGAGCATGAATTAGTCTCAATATGACGTCATGAAACGCTTAAATCAAACATTTCTTTAAAATGTACCTAAAACACCTATAAAAAAATTATAAAAATTCAGAAATAGCTTTTATTTTCTATTTTTAATATGCTCTACAATTCTGCATACCAAAAAATTTTTTTAAAAAATGTCGGTTTTTTGAGTCAAAAAAATGACAAGGGCCCTTATACTTTTTTTGACTAAAAAAATCGATGTTTTTTAAAAATTTTTTTTGGTATGCACAATTGCAGAGCATATTAAAAATAGTAGAAAAAAACACTTTCTGAATTTTTAAACATATTTTTTAGGTGTTTTAGGAGAAAAAAACGGGTAAGTGTTTGATTTTTGCAGTTCATGTCATCAAACTGCCATAAATGCCCTGTAATTTGTACATTTTATAGTTTGTTACATAACTAGATGTCTTTAGCTTCAATATAGGGGGTATATCATTAAAATCGGAGCATGAATTAGTCTCAATATGACGTCATGAAACGCTTAAATCAAACATTTCTTTAAAATGTACCTAAAACACCTATAAAAAAATTATAAAAATTCAGAAATAGCTTTTATTTTCTATTTTTAATATGCTCTACAATTCTGCATACCAAAAAATTTTTTTAAAAAATGTCGGTTTTTTGAGTCAAAAAAATGACAAGGGCCCTTATACTTTTTTTGACTAAAAAAATCGATGTTTTTTAAAAATTTTTTTTGGTATGCACAATTGAAGAGCATATTAAAAATAGTAGAAAAAAACACTTTCTGAATTTTTAAACATATTTTTTAGGTGTTTTAGGAGAAAAAAACGGGTAAGTGTTTGATTTTTGCAGTTCATGTCATCAAACTGCCATAAATGCCCTGTAATTTGTACATTTTATAGTTTGTTACATAACTAGATGTCTTTAGCTTCAATATAGGGGGTATATCATTAAAATCGGAGCATGAATTAGTCTCAATATGACGTCATGAAACGCTTAAATCAAACATTTCTTTAAAATGTACCTAAAACACCTATAAAAAAATTATAAAAATTCAGAAATAGCTTTTATTTTCTATTTTTAATATGCTCTACAATTCTGCATACCAAAAAATTTTTTTAAAAAATGTCGGTTTTTTGAGTCAAAAAAATGACAAGGGCCCTTATACTTTTTTTGACTAAAAAAATCGATGTTTTTTAAAAATTTTTTTTGGTATGCACAATTGCAGAGCATATTAAAAATAGTAGAAAAAAACACTTTCTGAATTTTTAAACATATTTTTTAGGTGTTTTAGGAGAAAAAAACGGGTAAGTGTTTGATTTTTGCAGTTCATGTCATCAAACTGCCATAAATGCCCTGTAATTTGTACATTTTATAGTTTGTTACATAACTAGATGTCTTTAGCTTCAATATAGGGGGTATATCATTAAAATCGGAGCATGAATTAGTCTCAATATGACGTCATGAAACGCTTAAATCAAACATTTCTTTAAAATGTACCTAAAACACCTATAAAAAAATTATAAAAATTCAGAAATAGCTTTTATTTTCTATTTTTAATATGCTCTACAATTCTGCATACCAAAAAATGTTTTTAAAAAATGTCGGTTTTTTGAGTCAAAAAAATGACAAGGGCCCTTATACTTTTTTTGACTAAAAAAATCGATGTTTTTTAAAAAAATTTTTTGGTATGCACAATTGCAGAGCATATTAAAAATAGTAGAAAAAAACACTTTCTGAATTTCAAACATATTTTTTAGGTGTTTTAGGAGAAAAAAACGGGTAAGTGTTTGATTTTTGCAGTTCATGTCATCAAACTGCCATAAATGCCCTGTAATTTGTACATTTTATAGTTTGTTACATAACTAGATGTCTTTAGCTTCAATATAGGGAGTATATCATTAAAATCGGAGCATGAATTAGTCTCAATATGACGTCATGAAACGCTTAAATCAAAAATTTTTTTTAAAAAATGTCGGTTTTTTGAGTCAAAAAAATGACAAGGGCCCTTATACTTTTTTTGACTATAAAAATCGATGTTTTTTAAAAAATTTTTTTGGTATGCACAATTGCAGAGCATATTAAAAATAGTAGAAAAAAACACTTTCTGAATTTTTAAACATATTTTTTAGGTGTTTTAGGAGAAAAAAACGGGTAAGTGTTTGATTTTTGCAGTTCATGTCATCAAACTGCCATAAATGCCCCGTAATTTGTACATTTTATAGTTTGTTACATAACTAGATGTCTTTAGCTTCAATATAGGGGGTATATCATTAAAATCGGAGCATGAATTAGTCTCAATATGACGTCATGAAACGCTTAAATCAAAAATTTTTTTTAAAAAATGTCGGTTTTTTGAGTCAAAAAAATGACAAGGGCCCTTATACTTTTTTTGACTAAAAAAATCGATGTTTTTTAAAAATTTTTTTTGGTATGCACAATTGAAGAGCATATTAAAAATAGTAGAAAAAAACACTTTCTGAATTTTTAAACATATTTTTTAGGTGTTTTAGGAGAAAAAAACGGGTAAGTGTTTGATTTTTGCAGTTCATGTCATCAAACTGCCATAAATGCCCTGTAATTTGTACATTTTATAGTTTGTTACATAACTAGATGTCTTTAGCTTCAATATAGGGGGTATATCATTAAAATCGGAGCATGAATTAGTCTCAATATGACGTCATGAAACGCTTAAATCAAACATTTCTTTAAAATGTACCTAAAACACCTATAAAAAAATTATAAAAATTCAGAAATAGCTTTTATTTTCTATTTTTAATATGCTCTACAATTCTGCATACCAAAAAATTTTTTTAAAAAATGTCGGTTTTTTGAGTCAAAAAAATGACAAGGGCCCTTATACTTTTTTTGACTAAAAAAATCGATGTTTTTTAAAAATTTTTTTTGGTATGCACAATTGCAGAGCATATTAAAAATAGTAGAAAAAAACACTTTCTGAATTTTTAAACATATTTTTTAGGTGTTTTAGGAGAAAAAAACGGGTAAGTGTTTGATTTTTGCAGTTCATGTCATCAAACTGCCATAAATGCCCTGTAATTTGTACATTTTATAGTTTGTTACATAACTAGATGTCTTTAGCTTCAATATAGGGGGTATATCATTAAAATCGGAGCATGAATTAGTCTCAATATGACGTCATGAAACGCTTAAATCAAACATTTCTTTAAAATGTACCTAAAACACCTATAAAAAAATTATAAAAATTCAGAAATAGCTTTTATTTTCTATTTTTAATATGCTCTACAATTCTGCATACCAAAAAATGTTTTTAAAAAATGTCGGTTTTTTGAGTCAAAAAAATGACAAGGGCCCTTATACTTTTTTTGACTAAAAAAATCGATGTTTTTTAAAAAAATTTTTTGGTATGCACAATTGCAGAGCATATTAAAAATAGTAGAAAAAAACACTTTCTGAATTTCAAACATATTTTTTAGGTGTTTTAGGAGAAAAAAACGGGTAAGTGTTTGATTTTTGCAGTTCATGTCATCAAACTGCCATAAATACCCTGTAATTTGTACATTTTATAGTTTGTTACATAACTAGATGTCTTTAGCTTCAATATAGGGGGTATATCATTAAAATCGGAGCATGAATTAGTCTCAATATGACGTCATGAAACGCTTAAATCAAAAATTTTTTTTAAAAAATGTCGGTTTTTTGAGTCAAAAAAATGACAAGGGCCCTTATACTTTTTTTGACTATAAAAATCGATGTTTTTTAAAAATTTTTTTTGGTATGCACAATTGCAGACCATATTAAAAATAGTAGAAAAAAACACTTTCTGAATTTCAAACATATTTTTTAGGTGTTTTAGGAGAAAAAAACGGGTAAGTGTTTGATTTTTGCAGTTCATGTCATCAAACTGCCATAAATGCCCCGTAATTTGTACATTTTATAGTTTGTTACATAACTAGATGTCTTTAGCTTCAATATAGGGGGTATATCATTAAAATCGGAGCATGAATTAGTCTCAATATGACGTCATGAAACGCTTAAATCAAAAAAATTTTTTAAAAAATGTCGGTTTTTTGAGTCAAAAAAATGACAAGGGCCCTTATACTTTTTTTGACTAAAAAAATCGATGTTTTTTAAAAATTTTTTTTGGTATGCACAATTGAAGAGCATATTAAAAATAGTAGAAAAAAACACTTTCTGAATTTTTAAACATATTTTTTAGGTGTTTTAGGAGAAAAAAACGGGTAAGTGTTTGATTTTTGCAGTTCATGTCATCAAACTGCCATAAATGCCCTGTAATTTGTACATTTTATAGTTTGTTACATAACTAGATGTCTTTAGCTTCAATATAGGGGGTATATCATTAAAATCGGAGCATGAATTAGTCTCAATATGACGTCATGAAACGCTTAAATCAAACATTTCTTTAAAATGTACCTAAAACACCTATAAAAAAATTATAAAAATTCAGAAATAGCTTTTATTTTCTATTTTTAATATGCTCTACAATTCTGCATACCAAAAAATTTTTTTAAAAAATGTCGGTTTTTTGAGTCAAAAAAATGACAAGGGCCCTTATACTTTTTTTGACTAAAAAAATCGATGTTTTTTAAAAATTTTTTTTGGTATGCACAATTGCAGAGCATATTAAAAATAGTAGAAAAAAACACTTTCTGAATTTTTAAACATATTTTTTAGGTGTTTTAGGAGAAAAAAACGGGTAAGTGTTTGATTTTTGCAGTTCATGTCATCAAACTGCCATAAATGCCCTGTAATTTGTACATTTTATAGTTTGTTACATAACTAGATGTCTTTAGCTTCAATATAGGGGGTATATCATTAAAATCGGAGCATGAATTAGTCTCAATATGACGTCATGAAACGCTTAAATCAAACATTTCTTTAAAATGTACCTAAAACACCTATAAAAAAATTATAAAAATTCAGAAATAGCTTTTATTTTCTATTTTTAATATGCTCTACAATTCTGCATACTAAAAAATGTTTTTAAAAAATGTCGGTTTTTTGAGTCAAAAAAATGACAAGGGCCCTTATACTTTTTTTGACTAAAAAAATCGATGTTTTTTAAAAAAATTTTTTGGTATGCACAATTGCAGAGCATATTAAAAATAGTAGAAAAAAACACTTTCTGAATTTCAAACATATTTTTTAGGTGTTTTAGGAGAAAAAAACGGGTAAGTGTTTGATTTTTGCAGTTCATGTCATCAAACTGCCATAAATGCCCTGTAATTTGTACATTTTATAGTTTGTTACATAACTAGATGTCTTTAGCTTCAATATAGGGGGTATATCATTAAAATCGGAGCATGAATTAGTCTCAATATGACGTCATGAAACGCTTAAATCAAAAATTTTTTTTAAAAAATGTCGGTTTTTTGAGTCAAAAAAATGACAAGGGCCCTTATACTTTTTTTGACTATAAAAATCGATGTTTTTTAAAAATTTTTTTTGGTATGCACAATTGCAGAGCATATTAAAAATAGTAGAAAAAAACACTTTCTGAATTTTTAAACATATTTTTTAGGTGTTTTAGGAGAAAAAAACGGGTAAGTGTTTGATTTTTGCAGTTCATGTCATCAAACTGCCATAAATGCCCCGTAATTTGTACATTTTATAGTTTGTTACATAACTAGATGTCTTTAGCTTCAATATAGGGGGTATATCATTAAAATCGGAGCATGAATTAGTCTCAATATGACGTCATGAAACGCTTAAATCAAAAAATTTTTTTAAAAAATGTCGGTTTTTTGAGTCAAAAAAATGACAAGGGCCCTTATACTTTTTTTGACTAAAAAAATCGATGTTTTTTAAAAATTTTTTTTGGTATGCACAATTGAAGAGCATATTAAAAATAGTAGAAAAAAACACTTTCTGAATTTTTAAACATATTTTTTAGGTGTTTTAGGAGAAAAAAACGGGTAAGTGTTTGATTTTTGCAGTTCATGTCATCAAACTGCCATAAATGCCCTGTAATTTGTACATTTTATAGTTTGTTACATAACTAGATGTCTTTAGCTTCAATATAGGGGGTATATCATTAAAATCGGAGCATGAATTAGTCTCAATATGACGTCATGAAACGCTTAAATCAAACATTTCTTTAAAATGTACCTAAAACACCTATAAAAAAATTATAAAAATTCAGAAATAGCTTTTATTTTCTATTTTTAATATGCTCTACAATTCTGCATACCAAAAAATTTTTTTAAAAAATGTCGGTTTTTTGAGTCAAAAAAATGACAAGGGCCCTTATACTTTTTTTGACTAAAAAAATCGATGTTTTTTAAAAATTTTTTTTGGTATGCACAATTGCAGAGCATATTAAAAATAGTAGAAAAAAACACTTTCTGAATTTTTAAACATATTTTTTAGGTGTTTTAGGAGAAAAAAACGGGTAAGTGTTTGATTTTTGCAGTTCATGTCATCAAACTGCCATAAATGCCCTGTAATTTGTACATTTTATAGTTTGTTACATAACTAGATGTCTTTAGCTTCAATATAGGGGGTATATCATTAAAATCGGAGCATGAATTAGTCTCAATATGACGTCATGAAACGCTTAAATCAAACATTTCTTTAAAATGTACCTAAAACACCTATAAAAAAATTATAAAAATTCAGAAATAGCTTTTATTTTCTATTTTTAATATGCTCTACAATTCTGCATACCAAAAAATTTTTTTAAAAAATGTCGGTTTTTTGAGTCAAAAAAATGACAAGGGCCCTTATACTTTTTTTGACTAAAAAAATCGATGTTTTTTAAAAAAATTTTTTGGTATGCACAATTGCAGAGCATATTAAAAATAGTAGAAAAAAACACTTTCTGAATTTCAAACATATTTTTTAGGTGTTTTAGGAGAAAAAAACGGGTAAGTGTTTGATTTTTGCAGTTCATGTCATCAAACTGCCATAAATGCCCTGTAATTTGTACATTTTATAGTTTGTTACATAACTAGATGTCTTTAGCTTCAATATAGGGGGTATATCATTAAAATCGGAGCATGAATTAGTCTCAATATGACGTCATGAAACGCTTAAATCAAAAATTTTTTTTAAAAAATGTCGGCTTTTTGAGTCAAAAAAATGACAAGGGCCCTTATACTTTTTTTGACTATAAAAATCGATGTTTTTTAAAAATTTTTTTTGGTATGCACAATTGCAGAGCATATTAAAAATAGTAGAAAAAAACACTTTCTGAATTTTTAAACATATTTTTTAGGTGTTTTAGGAGAAAAAAACGGGTAAGTGTTTGATTTTTGCAGTTCATGTCATCAAACTGCCATAAATGCCCCGTAATTTGTACATTTTATAGTTTGTTACATAACTAGATGTCTTTAGCTTCAATATAGGGGGTATATCATTAAAATCGGAGCATGAATTAGTCTCAATATGACGTCATGAAACGCTTAAATCAAAAAATTTTTTTAAAAAATGTCGGTTTTTTGAGTCAAAAAAATGACAAGGGCCCTTATACTTTTTTTGACTAAAAAAATCGATGTTTTTTAAAAAATTTTTTTGGTATGCACAATTGAAGAGCATATTAAAAATAGTAGAAAAAAACACTTTCTGAATTTTTAAACATATTTTTTAGGTGTTTTAGGAGAAAAAAACGGGTAAGTGTTTGATTTTTGCAGTTCATGTCATCAAACTGCCATAAATGCCCTGTAATTTGTACATTTTATAGTTTGTTACATAACTAGATGTCTTTAGCTTCAATATAGGGGGTATATCATTAAAATCGGAGCATGAATTAGTCTCAATATGACGTCATGAAACGCTTAAATCAAACATTTCTTTAAAATGTACCTAAAACACCTATAAAAAAATTATAAAAATTCAGAAATAGCTTTTATTTTCTATTTTTAATATGCTCTACAATTCTGCATACCAAAAAATTTTTTTAAAAAATGTCGGTTTTTTGAGTCAAAAAAATGACAAGGGCCCTTATACTTTTTTTGACTAAAAAAATCGATGTTTTTTAAAAAATTTTTTTGGTATGCACAATTGCAGAGCATATTAAAAATAGTAGAAAAAAACACTTTCTGAATTTTTAAACATATTTTTTAGGTGTTTTAGGAGAAAAAAACGGGTAAGTGTTTGATTTTTGCAGTTCATGTCATCAAACTGCCATAAATGCCCTGTAATTTGTACATTTTATAGTTTGTTACATAACTAGATGTCTTTAGCTTCAATATAGGGGGTATATCATTAAAATCGGAGCATGAATTAGTCTCAATATGACGTCATGAAACGCTTAAATCAAACATTTCTTTAAAATGTACCTAAAACACCTATAAAAAAATTATAAAAATTCAGAAATAGCTTTTATTTTCTATTTTTAATATGCTCTACAATTCTGCATACCAAAAAATGTTTTTAAAAAATGTCGGTTTTTTGAGTCAAAAAAATGACAAGGGCCCTTATACTTTTTTTGACTAAAAAAATCGATGTTTTTTAAAAAAATTTTTTGGTATGCACAATTGCAGAGCATATTAAAAATAGTAGAAAAAAACACTTTCTGAATTTCAAACATATTTTTTAGGTGTTTTAGGAGAAAAAAACGGGTAAGTGTTTGATTTTTGCAGTTCATGTCATCAAACTGCCATAAATGCCCTGTAATTTGTACATTTTATAGTTTGTTACATAACTAGATGTCTTTAGCTTCAATATAGGGGGTATATCATTAAAATCGGAGCATGAATTAGTCTCAATATGACGTCATGAAACGCTTAAATCAAAAATTTTTTTTAAAAAATGTCGGTTTTTTGAGTCAAAAAAATGACAAGGGCCCTTATACTTTTTTTGACTATAAAAATCGATGTTTTTTAAAAATTTTTTTTGGTATGCACAATTGCAGAGCATATTAAAAATAGTAGAAAAAAACACTTTCTGAATTTTTAAACATATTTTTTAGGTGTTTTAGGAGAAAAAAACGGGTAAGTGTTTGATTTTTGCAGTTCATGTCATCAAACTGCCATAAATGCCCCGTAATTTGTACATTTTATAGTTTGTTACATAACTAGATGTCTTTAGCTTCAATATAGGGGGTATATCATTAAAATCGGAGCATGAATTAGTCTCAATATGACGTCATGAAACGCTTAAATCAAAAAAATTTTTTTAAAAAATGTCGGTTTTTTGAGTCAAAAAAATGACAAGGGCCCTTATACTTTTTTTGACTAAAAAAATCGATGTTTTTTAAAAATTTTTTTTGGTATGCACAATTGAAGAGCATATTAAAAATAGTAGAAAAAAACACTTTCTGAATTTTTAAACATATTTTTTAGGTGTTTTAGGAGAAAAAAACGGGTAAGTGTTTGATTTTTGCAGTTCATGTCATCAAACTGCCATAAATGCCCTGTAATTTGTACATTTTATAGTTTGTTACATAACTAGATGTCTTTAGCTTCAATATAGGGGGTATATCATTAAAATCGGAGCATGAATTAGTCTCAATATGACGTCATGAAACGCTTAAATCAAACATTTCTTTAAAATGTACCTAAAACACCTATAAAAAAATTATAAAAATTCAGAAATAGCTTTTATTTTCTATTTTTAATATGCTCTACAATTCTGCATACCAAAAAATTTTTTTAAAAAATGTCGGTTTTTTGAGTCAAAAAAATGACAAGGGCCCTTATACTTTTTTTGACTAAAAAAATCGATGTTTTTTAAAAATTTTTTTTGGTATGCACAATTGCAGAGCATATTAAAAATAGTAGAAAAAAACACTTTCTGAATTTTTAAACATATTTTTTAGGTGTTTTAGGAGAAAAAAACGGGTAAGTGTTTGATTTTTGCAGTTCATGTCATCAAACTGCCATAAATGCCCTGTAATTTGTACATTTTATAGTTTGTTACATAACTAGATGTCTTTAGCTTCAATATAGGGGGTATATCATTAAAATCGGAGCATGAATTAGTCTCAATATGACGTCATGAAACGCTTAAATCAAACATTTCTTTAAAATGTACCTAAAACACCTATAAAAAAATTATAAAAATTCAGAAATAGCTTTTATTTTCTATTTTTAATATGCTCTACAATTCTGCATACCAAAAAATGTTTTTAAAAAATGTCGGTTTTTTGAGTCAAAAAAATGACAAGGGCCCTTATACTTTTTTTGACTATAAAAATCGATGTTTTTTAAAAATTTTTTTGGTATGCACAATTGCAGAGCATATTAAAAATAGTAGAAAAAAACACTTTCTGAATTTTTAAACATATTTTTTAGGTGTTTTAGGAGAAAAAAACGGGTAAGTGTTTGATTTTTGCAGTTCATGTCATCAAACTGCCATAAATGCCCCGTAATTTGTACATTTTATAGTTTGTTACATAACTAGATGTCTTTAGCTTCAATATAGGGGGTATATCATTAAAATCGGAGCATGAATTAGTCTCAATATGACGTCATGAAACGCTTAAATCAAAAATTTTTTTTAAAAAATGTCGGTTTTTTGAGTCAAAAAAATGACAAGGGCCCTTATACTTTTTTTGACTAAAAAAATCGATGTTTTTTAAAAATTTTTTTTGGTATGCACAATTGAAGAGCATATTAAAAATAGTAGAAAAAAACACTTTCTGAATTTTTAAACATATTTTTTAGGTGTTTTAGGAGAAAAAAACGGGTAAGTGTTTGATTTTTGCAGTTCATGTCATCAAACTGCCATAAATGCCCTGAAATTTGTACATTTTATAGTTTGTTACATAACTAGATATCTTTAGCTTCAATATAGGGGGTATATCATTAAAATCGGAGCATGAATTAGTCTCAATATGACGTCATGAAACGCTTAAATCAAACATTTCTTTAAAATGTACCTAAAACACCTATAAAAAAATTATAAAAATTCAGAAATAGCTTTTATTTTCTATTTTTAATATGCTCTACAATTCTGCATACCAAAAAATTTTTTTAAAAAATGTCGGTTTTTTGAGTCAAAAAAATGACAAGGGCCCTTATACTTTTTTTGACTAAAAAAATCGATGTTTTTTAAAAAATTTTTTTGGTATGCACAATTGCAGAGCATATTAAAAATAGTAGAAAAAAACACTTTCTGAATTTTTAAACATATTTTTTAGGTGTTTTAGGAGAAAAAAACGGGTAAGTGTTTGATTTTTGCAGTTCATGTCATCAAACTGCCATAAATGCCCTGTAATTTGTACATTTTATAGTTTGTTACATAACTAGATGTCTTTAGCTTCAATATAGGGGGTATATCATTAAAATCGGAGCATGAATTAGTCTCAATATGACGTCATGAAACGCTTAAATCAAACATTTCTTTAAAATGTACCTAAAACACCTATAAAAAAATTATAAAAATTCAGAAATAGCTTTTATTTTCTATTTTTAATATGCTCTACAATTCTGCATACCAAAAAATGTTTTTAAAAAATGTCGGTTTTTTGAGTCAAAAAAATGACAAGGGCCCTTATACTTTTTTTGACTAAAAAAATCGATGTTTTTTAAAAAAATTTTTTGGTATGCACAATTGCAGAGCATATTAAAAATAGTAGAAAAAAACACTTTCTGAATTTCAAACATATTTTTTAGGTGTTTTAGGAGAAAAAAACGGGTAAGTGTTTGATTTTTGCAGTTCATGTCATCAAACTGCCATAAATGCCCTGTAATTTGTACATTTTATAGTTTGTTACATAACTAGATGTCTTTAGCTTCAATATAGGGGGTATATCATTAAAATCGGAGCATGAATTAGTCTCAATATGACGTCATGAAACGCTTAAATCAAAAATTTTTTTTAAAAAATGTCGGTTTTTTGAGTCAAAAAAATGACAAGGGCCCTTATACTTTTTTTGACTATAAAAATCGATGTTTTTTAAAAATTTTTTTTGGTATGCACAATTGCAGAGCATATTAAAAATAGTAGAAAAAAACACTTTCTGAATTTTTAAACATATTTTTTAGGTGTTTTAGGAGAAAAAAACGGGTAAGTGTTTGATTTTTGCAGTTCATGTCATCAAACTGCCATAAATGCCCCGTAATTTGTACATTTTATAGTTTGTTACATAACTAGATGTCTTTAGCTTCAATATAGGGGGTATATCATTAAAATCGGAGCATGAATTAGTCTCAATATGACGTCATGAAACGCTTAAATCAAACATTTCTTTAAAATGTACCTAAAACACCTATAAAAAAATTATAAAAATTCAGAAATAGCTTTTATTTTCTATTTTTAATATGCTCTACAATTCTGCATACCAAAAAATTTTTTTAAAAAATGTCGGTTTTTTGAGTCAAAAAAATGACAAGGGCCCTTATACTTTTTTTGACTAAAAAAATCGATGTTTTTTAAAAATTTTTTTTGGTATGCACAATTGCAGAGCATATTAAAAATAGTAGAAAAAAACACTTTCTGAATTTTTAAACATATTTTTTAGGTGTTTTAGGAGAAAAAAACGGGTAAGTGTTTGATTTTTGCAGTTCATGTCATCAAACTGCCATAAATGCCCTGTAATTTGTACATTTTATAGTTTGTTACATAACTAGATGTCTTTAGCTTCAATATAGGGGGTATATCATTAAAATCGGAGCATGAATTAGTCTCAATATGACGTCATGAAACGCTTAAATCAAACATTTCTTTAAAATGTACCTAAAACACCTATAAAAAAATTATAAAAATTCAGAAATAGCTTTTATTTTCTATTTTTAATATGCTCTACAATTCTGCATACCAAAAAATGTTTTTAAAAAATGTCGGTTTTTTGAGTCAAAAAAATGACAAGGGCCCTTATACTTTTTTTGACTAAAAAAATCGATGTTTTTTAAAAAAATTTTTTGGTATGCACAATTGCAGAGCATATTAAAAATAGTAGAAAAAAACACTTTCTGAATTTCAAACATATTTTTTAGGTGTTTTAGGAGAAAAAAACGGGTAAGTGTTTGATTTTTGCAGTTCATGTCATCAAACTGCCATAAATGCCCTGTAATTTGTACATTTTATAGTTTGTTACATAACTAGATGTCTTTAGCTTCAATATAGGGGGTATATCATTAAAATCGGAGCATGAATTAGTCTCAATATGACGTCATGAAACGCTTAAATCAAACATTTCTTTAAAATGTACCTAAAACACCTATAAAAAAATTATAAAAATTCAGAAATAGCTTTTATTTTCTATTTTTAATATGCTCTACAATTCTGCATACCAAAAAATTTTTTTAAAAAATGTCGGTTTTTTGAGTCAAAAAAATGACAAGGGGTACGTACCCCTTATACTTTTTTTGACTAAAAAAATCGATGTTCTTTAAAAATTTTTTTTGGTATGCACAATTGCAGAGCATATTAAAAATAGTAGAAAAAAACACTTTCTGAATTTTTAAACATATTTTTTAGGTGTTTTAGGAGAAAAAAACGGGTAAGTGTTTGATTTTTGCAGTTCATGTCATCAAACTGCCATAAATGCCCTGTAATTTGTACATTTTATAGTTTGTTACATAACTAGATGTCTTTAGCTTCAATATAGGGGGTATATCATTAAAATCGGAGCATGAATTAGTCTCAATATGACGTCATGAAACGCTTAAATCAAACATTTCTTTAAAATGTACCTAAAACACCTATAAAAAAAATTATAAAAATTCAGAAATAGCTTTTATTTTCTATTTTTAATATGCTCTACAATTCTGCATACCAAAAAATTTTTTTAAAAAATGTCGGTTTTTTGAGTCAAAAAAATGACAAGGGGTACCCCTTATACTTTTTTTGACTAATAAAATCGATGTTTTTTAAAAAATTTTTTTGGTATGCACAATTGCAGAGCATATTAAAAATAGTAGAAAAAAACACTTTCTGAATTTTTAAACATATTTTTTAGGTGTTTTAGGAGAAAAAAACGGGTAAGTGTTTGATTTTTGCAGTTCATGTCATCAAACTGCCATAAATGCCCTGTAATTTGTACATTTTATAGTTTGTTACATAACTAGATGTCTTTAGCTTTAATATAGGGGGTATATCATTAAAATCGGAGCATGAATTAGTCTCAATATGACGTCATGAAACGCTTAAATCAAACATTTCTTTAAAATGTACCTAAAACACCTATAAAAAAATTATAAAAATTCAGAAATAGCTTTTATTTTCTATTTTTAATATGCTCTACAATTCTGCATACCAAAAAATTTTTTTAAAAAATGTCGGTTTTTTGAGTCAAAAAAATGACAAGGGGTACCCCTTATACTTTTTTTGACTAAAAAAAATCGATGTTTTTTAAAAAATTTTTTTGGTATGCACAATTGCAGAGCATATTAAAAATAGTAGAAAAAAACACTTTCTGAATTTTTAAACATATTTTTTAGGTGTTTTAGGAGAAAAAAACGGGTAAGTGTTTGATTTTTGCAGTTCATGTCATCAAACTGCCATAAATGCCCTGTAATTTGTACATTTTATAGTTTGTTACATAACTAGATGTCTTTAGCTTCAATATAGGGGGTATATCATTAAAATCGGAGCATGAATTAGTCTCAATATGACGTCATGAAACGCTTAAATCAAACATTTCTTTAAAATGTACCTAAAACACCTATAAAAAAATTATAAAAATTCAGAAATAGCTTTTATTTTCTATTTTTAATATGCTCTACAATTCTGCATACCAAAAAATTTTTTTAAAAAATGTCGGTTTTTTGAGTCAAAAAAATGACAAGGGGTACCCCTTATACTTTTTTTGACTAAAAAAATCGATGTTTTTTAAAAATTTTTTTTGGTATGCACAATTGCAGAGCATATTAAAAATAGTAGAAAAAAACACTTTCTGAATTTTTAAACATATTTTTTAGGTGTTTTAGGAGAAAAAAACGGGTAAGTGTTTGATTTTTGCAGTTCATGTCATCAAACTGCCATAAATGCCCTGTAATTTGTACATTTTATAGTTTGTTACATAACTAGATGTCTTTAGCTTCAATATAGGGGGTATATCATTAAAATCGGAGCATGAATTAGTCTCAATATGACGTCATGAAACGCTTAAATCAAAAAATTTTTTTAAAAAATGTCGGTTTTTTGAGTCAAAAAAATGACAAGGGCCCTTATACTTTTTTTGACTAAAAAAATCGATGTTTTTTAAAAATTTTTTTTGGTATGCACAATTGAAGAGCATATTAAAAATAGTAGAAAAAAACACTTTCTGAATTTTTAAACATATTTTTTAGGTGTTTTAGGAGAAAAAAACGGGTAAGTGTTTGATTTTTGCAGTTCATGTCATCAAACTGCCATAAATGCCCTGTAATTTGTACATTTTATAGTTTGTTACATAACTAGATGTCTTTAGCTTCAATATAGGGGGTATATCATTAAAATCGGAGCATGAATTAGTCTCAATATGACGTCATGAAACGCTTAAATCAAACATTTCTTTAAAATGTACCTAAAACACCTATAAAAAAATTATAAAAATTCAGAAATAGCTTTTATTTTCTATTTTTAATATGCTCTACAATTCTGCATACCAAAAAAATTTTTTAAAAAATGTCGGTTTTTTGAGTCAAAAAAATGACAAGGGGTACCCCTTATACTTTTTTTGACTAAAAAAATCGATGTTTTTTAAAAATTTTTTTTGGTATGCACAATTGCAGAGCATATTAAAAATAGTAGAAAAAACACTTTCTGAATTTTTAAACATATTTTTTAGGTGTTTTAGGAGAAAAAAACGGGTAAGTGTTTGATTTTTGCAGTTCATGTCATCAAACTGCCATAAATGCCCTGTAATTTGTACATTTTATAGTTTGTTACATAACTAGATGTCTTTAGCTTCAATATAGGGGGTATATCATTAAAATCGGAGCATGAATTAGTCTCAATATAACGTCATGAAACGCTTAAATCAAACATTTCTTTAAAATGTACCTAAAACACCTATAAAAAAATTATAAAAATTCAGAAATAGCTTTTATTTTCTATTTTTAATATGCTCTACAATTCTGCATACCAAAAAATTTTTTTAAAAAATGTCGGTTTTTTGAGTCAAAAAAATGACAAGGGCCCTTATACTTTTTTTGACTAAAAAAATCGATGTTTTTTAAAAATTTTTTTTGGTATGCACAATTGCAGAGCATATTAAAAATAGTAGAAAAAAACACTTTCTGAATTTTTAAACATATTTTTTAGGTGTTTTAGGAGAAAAAAACGGGTAAGTGTTTGATTTTTGCAGTTCATGTCATCAAACTGCCATAAATGCCCTGTAATTTGTACATTTTATAGTTTGTTACATAACTAGATGTCTTTAGCTTCAATATAGGGGGTATATCATTAAAATCGGAGAATGAATTAGTCTCAATATGACGTCATGAAACCCTTAAATCAAACATTTCTTTAAAATGTACCTAAAACACCTATAAAAAAATTATAAAAATTCAGAAATAGCTTTTATTTTCTATTTTTAATATGCTCTACAATTCTGCATACCAAAAAAAATTTTTAAAAAATGTCGGTTTTTTGAGTCAAAAAAATGACAAGGGGTACCCCTTATACTTTTTTTGACTAAAAAAATCGATGTTTTTTAAAAATTTTTTTTGGTATGCACAATTGCAGAGCATATTAAAAATAGTAGAAAAAAACACTTTCTGAATTTTTAAACATATTTTTTAGGTGTTTTAGGAGAAAAAAACGGGTAAGTGTTTGATTTTTGCAGTTCATGTCATCAAACTGCCATAAATGCCCTGTAATTTGTACATTTTATAGTTTGTTACATAACTAGATGTCTTTAGCTTCAATATAGGGGGTATATCATTAAAATCGGAGCATGAATTAGTCTCAATATGACGTCATGAAACGCTTAAATCAAACATTTCTTTAAAATGTACCTAAAACACCTATAAAAAAATTATAAAAATTCAGAAATAGCTTTTATTTTCTATTTTTAATATGCTCTACAATTCTTCTTATATACTTATACTTTTTTTGACTCAAAAAATCGATGTTTCTTAAAAATTTTGTTTGGTATGCACAATTGAAGAGCATATTAAAAATAGTAGAAAAAAACACTTTCTGAATTTTTAAACATATTTTTTAGGTGTTTTAGGAGAAAAAAACGGGTAAGTGTTTGATTTTTGCAGTTCATGTCATCAAACTGCCATAAATGCCCTGTAATTTGTACATTTTATAGTTTGTTACATAACTAGATGTCTTTAGCTTCAATATAGGGGGTATATCATTAAAATCGGAGCATGAATTAGTCTCAATATGACGTCATGAAACGCTTAAATCAAACATTTCTTTAAAATGTACCTAAAACACCTATAAAAAAATTATAAAAATTCAGAAATAGCTTTTATTTTCTATTTTTAATATGCTCTACAATTCTGCATACCAAAAAATTTTTTTAAAAAATGTCTGTTTTTTGAGTCAAAAAAATGACAAGGGGTACCCCTTATACTTTTTTTGACTAAAAAAATCGATGTTTTTTAAAAATTTTTTTTGGTATGCACAATTGCAGAGCATATTAAAAATAGTAGAAAAAAACACTTTCTGAATTTTTAAACATATTTTTTAGGTGTTTTAGGAGAAAAAAACGGGTAAGTGTTTGATTTTTGCAGTTCATGTCATCAAACTGCCATAAATGCCCTGTAATTTGTACATTTTATAGTTTGTTACATAACTAGATGTCTTTAGCTTCAATATAGGGGGTATATCATTAAAATCGGAGCATGAATTAGTCTCAATATGACGTCATGAAACGCTTAAATCAAACATTTCTTTAAAATGTACCTAAAACACCTATAAAAAAATTATAAAAATTCAGAAATAGCTTTTATTTTCTATTTTTAATATGCTCTACAATTCTGCATACCAAAAAATTTTTTTAAAAAATGTCGGTTTTTTGAGTCAAAAAAATGACAAGGGGTACCCCTTATACTTTTTTTGACTAAAAAAAATCGATGTTTTTTAAAAAAATTTTTTGGTATGCACAATTGCAGAGCATATTAAAAATAGTAGAAAAAAACACTTTCTGAATTTTTAAACATATTTTTTAGGTGTTTTAGGAGAAAAAAACGGGTAAGTGTTTTATTTTTGCAGTTCATGTCATCAAACTGCCATAAATCCCCTGTAATTTGTACATTTTATAGTTTGTTACATAACTAGATGTCTTTAGCTTCAATATAGGGGGTATATCATTAAAATCGGAGCATGAATTAGTCTCAATATGACGTCATGAAACGCTTAAATCAAACATTTCTTTAAAATGTACCTAAAACACCTATAAAAAAATTATAAAAATTCAGAAATAGCTTTTATTTTCTATTTTTAATATGCTATACAATTCTGCATACCAAAAAATTTTTTTAAAAAATGTCGGTTTTTTGAGTCAAAAAAATGACAAGGGGTACCCCTTATACTTTTTTTGACTAAAAAAATCGATGTTTTTTAAAAATTTTTTTTGGTATGCACAATTGCAGAGCATATTAAAAATAGTAGAAAAAAACACTTTCTGAATTTTTAAACATATTTTTTAGGTGTTTTAGGAGAAAAAAACGGGTAAGTGTTTGATTTTTGCAGTTCATGTCATCAAACTGCCATAAATGCCCTGTAATTTGTACATTTTATAGTTTGTTACATAACTAGATGTCTTTAGCTTCAATATAGGGGGTATATCATTAAAATCGGAGCATTAATTAGTCTCAATATGACGTCATGAAACGCTTAAATCAAACATTTCTTTAAAATGTACCTAAAACACCTATAAAAAAATTATAAAAATTCAGAAATAGCTTTTATTTTCTATTTTTAATATGCTCTACAATTCTGCATACCAAAAAATTTTTTTAAAAAATGTCGGTTTTTTGAGTCAAAAAAATGACAAGGGGTACCCCTTATACTTTTTTTGACTAAAAAAATCGATGTTTTTTAAAAAAAATTTTTGGTATGCACAATTGCAGAGCATATTAAAAATAGTAGAAAAAAACACTTTCTGAATTTTTAAACATATTTTTTAGGTGTTTTAGGAGAAAAAAACGGGTAAGTGTTTGATTTTTGCAGTTCATGTCATCAAACTGCCATAAATGCCCTGTAATTTGTACATTTTATAGTTTGTTACATAACTAGATGTCTTTAGCTTCAATATAGGGGGTATATCATTAAAATCGGAGCATGAATTAGTCTCAATATGACGTCATGAAACCCTTAAATCAAACATTTCTTTAAAATGTACCTAAAACACCTATAAAAAAATTATAAAAATTCAGAAATAGCTTTTATTTTCTATTTTTAATATGCTCTACAATTCTGCATACCAAACATTTTTTTTAAAAAATGTCGGTTTTTTGAGTCAAAAAAATGACAATGGCCCTTATACTTTTTTTGACTAAAAAAATCGATGTTTTTAAAAAATTTTTTTTGGTATGCACAATTGCAGAGCATATTAAAAATAGTAGAAAAAAACACTTTCTGAATTTTTAAACATATTTTTTAGGTGTTTTAGGAGAAAAAAACGGGTAAGTGTTTGATTTTTGCAGTTCATGTCATCAAACTGCCATAAATGCCCTGTAATTTGTACATTTTATAGTTTGTTACATAGCTAGATGTCTTTAGCTTCAATAAAGGGGGTATATCATTAAAATCGGAGCATGAATTAGTCTCAATATGACGTCATGAAACGCTTAAATCAAACATTTCTTTAAAATGTACCTAAAACACCTATAAAAAAATTATAAAAATTCAGAAATAGCTTTTATTTTCTATTTTTAATATGCTCTACAATTCTGCATACCAAAAAATTTTTTTAAAAAATGTCGGTTTTTTGAGTCAAAAAAATGACAAGGGCCCTTATACTTTTTTTGACTAAAAAAATCGATGTTTTTTAAAATTTTTTTTTGGTATGCACAATTGCAGAGCATATTAAAAATAGTAGAAAAAAACACTTTCTGAATTTTTAAACATATTTTTTAGGTGTTTTAGGAGAAAAAAACGGGTAAGTGTTTGATTTTTGCAGTTCATGTCATCAAACTGCCATAAATGCCCTGTAATTTGTACATTTTATAGTTTGTTACATAACTAGATGTCTTTAGCTTCAATATAGGGGGTATATCATTAAAATCGGAGCATGAATTAGTCTCAATATGACGTCATGAAACCCTTAAATCAAACATTTCTTTAAAATGTACCTAAAACACCTATAAAAAATTATAAAAA
Source organism: Rhingia rostrata (assembly GCA_949824845.1). Lineage (NCBI taxonomy): Eukaryota > Metazoa > Arthropoda > Insecta > Diptera > Syrphidae > Rhingia > Rhingia rostrata. The sequence continues at coordinate 29,727,438 of OX463758.1, forward strand.
TTCAGAAATAGCTTTTATTTTCTATTTTTAATATGCTCTACAATTCTGCATACCAAAAAATTTTTTTAAAAAATGTCGGTTTTTTGAGTCAAAAAAATGACAAGGGGTACCCCTTATACTTTTTTTGACTAAAAAAATCGATGTTTTTTAAAATTTTTTTTTGGTATGCACAATTGCAGAGCATATTAAAAATAGTAGAAAAAAACACTTTCTGAATTTTTAAACATTTTTTTTAGGTGTTTTAGGAGAAAAAAACAGGTAAGTGTTTGATTTTTGCAGTTCATGTCATCAAACTGCCATAAATGCCCTGTAATTTGTACATATTATAGTTTGTTACATAACTAGATGTCTTTAGCTTCAATATAGGGGGTATATCATTAAAATCGGAGCATGAATTAGTCTCAATATGACGTCATGAAACGCTTAAATCAAACATTTCTTTAAAATGTACCTAAAACACCTATAAAAAAATTATAAAAATTCAGAAATAGCTTTTATTTTCTATTTTTAATATGCTCTACAATTCTACATACCAAAAAATTTTTTTAAAAAATGTCGGTTTTTTGAGTCAAAAAAATGACAAGGGGTACCCCTTATACTTTTTTTGACTAAAAAAATCGATGTTTTTTAAAAAAATTTTTTGGCATGCACAATTGCAGAGCATATTAAAAATAGTAGAAAAAAACACTTTCTGAATTTTTAAACATATTTTTTAGGTGTTTTAGGAGAAAAAAACGGGTAAGTGTTTGATTTTTGCAGTTCATGTCATCAAACTGCCATAAATGCCCTGTAATTTGTACATTTTATAGTTTGTTACATAACTAGATGTCTTTAGCTTCAATATAGGGGGTATATCATTAAAATCGGAGCATGAATTAGTCTCAATATGACGTCATGAAACGCTTAAATCAAACATTTCTTTAAAATGTACCTAAAACACCTATAAAAAAATTATAAAAATTCAGAAATAGCTTTTATTTTCTATTTTTAATATGCTCTACAATTCTGCATACCAAAAAATTTTTTTAAAAAATGTCGGTTTTTTGAGTCAAAAAAATGACAAGGGGTACCCCTTATACTTTTTTTGACTAAAAAAATCGATGTTTTTTAAAAATTTTTTTTGGTATGCACAATTGCAGAGCATATTAAAAATAGTAGAAAAAAACACTTTCTGAATTTTTAAACATATTTTTTAGGTGTTTTAGGAGAAAAAAACGGGTAAGTGTTTGATTTTTGCAGTTCATGTCATCAAACTGCCATAAATGCCCTGTAATTTGTACATTTTATAGTTTGTTACATAACTAGATGTCTTTAGCTTCAATATAGGGGGTATATCATTAAAATCGGAGCATGAATTAGTCTCAATATGACGTCATGAAACGCTTAAATCAAACATTTCTTTAAAATGTACCTAAAACACCTATAAAAAAATTATAAAAATTCAGAAATAGCTTTTATTTTCTATTTTTAATATGCTCTACAATTCTGCATACCAAAAAAATTTTTTAAAAAATGTCGGTTTTTTGAGTCAAAAAAATGACAAGGGGTACCCCTTATACTTTTTTTGACTAAAAAAATCGATGTTTTTTAAAAATTTTTTTTGGTATGCACAATTGCAGAGCATATTAAAAATAGTAGAAAAAAACACTTTCTGAATTTTTAAACATATTTTTTAGGTGTTTTAGGAGAAAAAAACGGGTAAGTGTTTGATTTTTGCAGTTCATGTCATCAAACTGCCATAAATGCCCTGTAATTTGTACATTTTATAGTTTGTTACATAACTAGATGTCTTTAGCTTCAATATAGGGGGTATATCATTAAAATCGGAGCATGAATTAGTCTCAATATGACGTCATGAAACCCTTAAATCAAACATTTCTTTAAAATGTACCTAAAACACCTATAAAAAAATTATAAAAATTCAGAAATAGCTTTTATTTTCTATTTTTAATATGCTCTACAATTCTGCATACCAAAAAATTTTTTTAAAAAATGTCGGTTTTTTGAGTCAAAAAAATGACAAGGGGTACCCTTATACTTTTTTTGACTAAAAAAATCGATGTTATTGAAAAATTTTTTTTGGTATGCACAATTGCAGAGCATATTAAAAATAGTAGAAAAAAACACTTTCTGAATTTTTAAACATATTTTTTAGGTGTTTTAGGAGAAAAAAACGGGTAAGTGTTTGATTTTTGCAGTTCATGTCATCAAACTGCCATAAATGCCCTGTAATTTGTACATTTTATAGTTTGTTACATAACTAGATGTCTTTAGCTTCAATATAGGGGGTATATCATTAAAATCGGAGCATGAATTAGTCTCAATATGACGTCATGAAACGCTTAAATCAAACATTTCTTTAAAATGTACCTAAAACACCTATAAAAAAATTATAAAAATTCAGAAATAGCTTTTATTTTCTATTTTTAATATGCTCTACAATTCTGCATACCAAAAAATTTTTTTAAAAAATGTCGGTTTTTTGAGTCAAAAAAATGACAAGGGGTACCCCTTATACCTTTTTTGACTAAAAAAATCGATGTTTTTTTAAAATTTTTTTTGGTATGCACAATTGCAGAGCATATTAAAAATAGTAGAAAAAAACACTTTCTGAATTTTTAAACATATTTTTTAGGTGTTTTAGGAGAAAAAAACGGGTAAGTGTTTGATTTTTGCAGTTCATGTCATCAAACTGCCATAAATGCCCTGTAATTTGTACATTTTATAGTTTGTTACATAACTAGATGTCTTTAGCTTCAATATAGGGGGTATATCATTAAAATCGGAGCATGAATTAGTCTCAATATGACGTCATGAAACCCTTAAATCAAACATTTCTTTAAAATGTACCTAAAACACCTATAAAAAAATTATAAAAATTCAGAAATAGCTTTTATTTTCTATTTTTAATATGCTCTACAATTCTGCATACCAAAAAATTTTTTTAAAAAATGTCGGTTTTTTGAGTCAAAAAAATGACAAGGGGCACCCCTTATACTTTTTTTGACTAAAAAAATCGATGTTTTTTAAAAATTTTTTTTGGTATGCACAATTGCAGAGCATATTAAAAATAGTAGAAAAAAATACTTTCTGAATTTTTAAACATATTTTTTAGGTGTTTTAGGAGAAAAAAACGGGTAAGTGTTTGATTTTTGCAGTTCATGTCATCAAACTGCCATAAATGCCCTGTAATTTGTACATTTTATAGTTTGTTACATAACTAGATGTCTTTAGCTTCAATATAGGGGGTATATCATTAAAATCGGAGCATGAATTAGTCTCAATATGACGTCATGAAACCCTTAAATCAAACATTTCTTTAAAATGTACCTAAAACACCTATAAAAAAATTATAAAAATTCAGAAATAGCTTTTATTTTCTATTTTTAATATGCTCTACAATTCTGCATACCAAAAAATTTTTTTAAAAAATGTCGGTTTTTTGAGTCAAAAAAATGACAAGGGGTACCCCTTATACTTTTTTGACTAAAAAAATCGATGTTTTTTAAAAAATTTTTTTGGTATGCACAATTGCAGAGCATATTAAAAATAGTAGAAAAAAACACTTTCTGAATTTTTAAACATATTTTTTAGGTGTTTTAGGAGAAAAAAACGGGTAAGTGTTTGATTTTTGCAGTTCATGTCATCAAACTGCCATAAATGCCCTGTAATTTGTACATTTTATAGTTTGTTACATAACTAGATGTCTTTAGCTTCAATATAGGGGGTATATCATTAAAATCGGAGCATGAATTAGTCTCAATATGACGTCATGAAACGCTTAAATCAAACATTTCTTTAAAATGTACCTAAAACACCTATAAAAAAATTATAAAAATTCAGAAATAGCTTTTATTTTCTATTTTTAATATGCTCTACAATTCTGCATACCAAACAATTTTTTTAAAAAATGTCGGTTTTTTGAGTCAAAAAAATGACAAGGGGTACGTACCCCTTATACTATTTTTGACTAAAAAAATCGATGTTTTTTAAAAATTTTTTTTGGTATGCACAATTGCAGAGCATATTAAAAATAGTAGAAAAAAACACTTTCTGAATTTTTAAACATATTTTTTAGGTGTTTTAGGAGAAAAAAACGGGTAAGTGTTTGATTTTTGCAGTTCATGTTTTATAGTTTGTTACATAACTAGATGTCTTTAGCTTCAATATAGGGGGTATATCATTAAAATCGGAGCATGAATTAGTCTCAATATGACGTCATGAAACCCTTAAATCAAACATTTCTTTAAAATGTACCTAAAAAACCTATAAAAAAATTATAAAAATTCAGAAATAGCTTTTATTTTCTATTTTTAATATGCTCTACAATTCTGCATACCAAAAAATTTTTTTAAAAAATGTCGGTTTTTTGAGTCAAAAAAATGACAAGGGGTACCCCTTATACTTTTTTTGACTAAAAAAATCGATGTTTTTTAAAAATATTTTTTGGTATGCACAATTGCAGAGCATATTAAAAATAGTAGAAAAAAACACTTTCTGAATTTTTAAACATATTTTTTAGGTGTTTTAGGAGAAAAAAACGGGTAAGTGTTTGATTTTTGCAGTTCATGTCATCAAACTGCCATAAATGCCCTGTAATTTGTACATTTTATAGTTTGTTACATAACTAGATGTCTTTAGCTTCAATATAGGGGGTATATCATTAAAATCGGAGCATGAATTAGTCTCAATATGACGTCATGAAACGCTTAAATCAAACATTTCTTTAAAATGTACCTAAAACACCTATAAAAAAATTATAAAAATTCAGAAATAGCTTTTATTTTCTATTTTTAATATGCTCTACAATTCTGCATACCAAAAAATTTTTTTAAAAAATGTCGGTTTTTTGAGTCAAAAAAATGACAAGGGGTACCCCTTATACTTTTTTTGACTAAAAAAATCGATGTTTTTTAAAAATTTTTTTTGGCATGCACAATTGCAGAGCATATTAAAAATAGTAGAAAAAAACACTTTCTGAATTTTTAAACATATTTTTTAGGTGTTTTAGGAGAAAAAAACGGGTAAGTGTTTGATTTTTGCAGTTCATGTCATCAAACTGCCATAAATGCCCTGTAATTTGTACATTTTATAGTTTGTTACATAACTAGATGTCTTTAGCTTCAATATAGGGGGTATATCATTAAAATCGGAGCATGAATTAGTCTCAATATGACGTCATGAAACGCTTAAATCAAACATTTCTTTAAAATGTACCTAAAACACCTATAAAAAAATTATAAAAATTCAGAAATAGCTTTTATTTTCTATTTTTAATATGCTCTACAATTCTGCATACCAAAAAATTTTTTTAAAAAATGTCGGTTTTTTGAGTCAAAAAAATGACAAGGGGTACCCCTTATACTTTTTTTGACTAAAAAAATCGATGTTTTTTAAAAATTTTTTTTGGTATGCACAATTGCAGAGCATATTAAAAATAGTAGAAAAAAACACTTTCTGAATTTTTAAACATATTTTTTAGGTGTTTTAGGAGAAAAAAACGGGTAAGTGTTTGATTTTTGCAGTTCATGTCATCAAACTGCCATAAATGCCCTGTAATTTGTACATTTTATAGTTTGTTACATAACTAGATGTCTTTAGCTTCAATATAGGGGGTATATCATTAAAATCGGAGCATGAATTAGTCTCAATATGACGTCATGAAACCCTTAAATCAAACATTTCTTTAAAATGTACCTAAAACACCTATAAAAAAATTATAAAAATTCAGAAATAGCTTTTATTTTCTATTTTTAATATGCTCTACAATTCTGCATACCAAAAATTTTTTTTGAAAAATGTCGGTTTTTTGAGTCAAAAAAATGACAAGGGGTACCCCTTATACTTTTTTTGACTAAAAAAATCGATGTTTTTTAAAAATTTTTTTTGGTATGCACAATTGCAGAGCATATTAAAAATAGTAGAAAAAAACACTTTCTGAATTTTTAAACATATTTTTTAGGTGTTTTAGGAGAAAAAAACGGGTAAGTGTTTGATTTTTGCAGTTCATGTCATCAAACTGCCATAAATGCCCTGTAATTTGTACATTTTATAGTTTGTTACATAACTAGATGTCTTTAGCTTCAATATAGGGGGTATATCATTAAAATCGGAGCATGAATTAGTCTCAATATGACGTCATGAAACGCTTAAATCAAACATTTCTTTAAAATGTACCTAAAACACCTATAAAAAAATTATAAAAATTCAGAAATAGCTTTTATTTTCTATTTTTAATATGCTCTACAATTCTGCATACCAAAAAATTTTTTTAAAAAATGTCGGTTTTTTGAGTCAAAAAAATGACAAGGGGTACCCCTTATACTTTTTTTGACTAAAAAAATCGATGTTTTTTAAAATTTTTTTTTGGTATGCACAATTGCAGAGCATATTAAAAATAGTAGAAAAAAACACTTTCTGAATTTTTAAACATATTTTTTAGGTGTTTTAGGAGAAAAAAACGGGTAAGTGTTTGATTTTTGCAGTTCATGTCATCAAACTGCCATAAATGCCCTGTAATTTGTACATTTTATAGTTTGTTACATAACTAGATGTCTTTAGCTTCAATATAGGGGGTATATCATTAAAATCGGAGCATGAATTAGTCTCAATATGACGTCATGAAACCCTTAAATCAAACATTTCTTTAAAATGTACCTAAAACACCTATAAAAAAATTATAAAAATTCAGAAATAGCTTTTATTTTCTATTTTTAATATGCTCTACAATTCTGCATACCAAAAAATTTTTTTAAAAAATGTCGGTTTTTTGAGTCAAAAAAATGACAAGGGGTACCCCTTATACTTTTTTTGACTAAAAAAATCGATGTTTTTTAAAAATTTTTTTTGGTATGCACAATTGCAGAGCATATTAAAAATAGTAGAAAAAAACACTTTCTGAATTTTTAAACATATTTTTTAGGTGTTTTAGGAGAAAAAAACGGGTAAGTGTTTGATTTTTGCAGTTCATGTCATCAAACTGCCATAAATGCCCTGTAATTTGTACATTTTATAGTTTGTTACATAACTAGATGTCTTTAGCTTCAATATAGGGGGTATATCATTAAAATCGGAGCATGAATTAGTCTCAATATGACGTCATGAAACGCTTAAATCAAACATTTCTTTAAAATGTACCTAAAACACCTATAAAAAAATTATAAAAATTCAGAAATAGCTTTTATTTTCTATTTTTAATATGCTCTACAATTCTGCATACCAAAAATTTTTTTTAAAAAATGTCGTTTTTTTGAGTCAAAAAAATGACAAGGGCCCTTATACTTTTTTTGACTAAAAAAATCGATGTTTTTTAAAAATTTTTTTTGGTATGCACAATTGCAGAGCATATTAAAAATAGTAGAAAAAAAACACTTTCTGAATTTTTAAACATATTTTTTAGGTGTTTTAGGAGAAAAAAACGCAGTTCATGTCATCAAACTGCCATAAATGCCCTGTAATTTGTACATTTTATAGTTTGTTACATAACTGATGTCTTTAGCTTCAATATAGGGGGTATATCATTAAAATCGGAGCATGAATTAGTCTCAATATGACGTCATGAAACCCTTAAATCAAACATTTCTTTAAAATGTACCTAAAACACCTATAAAAAAATTATAAAAATTCAGAAATAGCTTTTATTTTCTATTTTTAATATGCTCTACAATTCTGCATACCAAAAATTTTTTTTAAAAAATGTCGTTTTTTTGAGTCAAAAAAATGACAAGGGCCCTTATACTTTTTTTGACTAAAAAAATCGATGTTTTTTAAAAATTTTTTTTGGTATGCACAATTGCAGAGCATATTAAAAATAGTAGAAAAAAAACACTTTCTGAATTTTTAAACATATTTTTTAGGTGTTTTAGGAGAAAAAAACGCAGTTCATGTCATCAAACTGCCATAAATGCCCTGTAATTTGTACATTTTATAGTTTGTTACATAACTGATGTCTTTAGCTTCAATATAGGGGGTATATCATTAAAATCGGAGCATGAATTAGTCTCAATATGACGTCATGAAACCCTTAAATCAAACATTTCTTTAAAATGTACCTAAAACACCTATAAAAAAATTATAAAAATTCAGAAATAGCTTTTATTTTCTATTTTTAATATGCTCTACAATTCTGCATACCAAAAAATTTTTTTAAAAAATGTCGGTTTTTTGAGTCAAAAAAATGACTTTTTTGACTAAAAAAATCGATGTTTTTTAAAAATTTTTTTTGGTATGCACAATTGCAGAGCATATTAAAAATAGTAGAAAAAAACACTTTCTGAATTTTTAAACATATTTTTTAGGTGTTTTAGGAGAAAAAAACGGGTAAGTGTTTGATTTTTGCAGTTCATGTCATCAAACTGCCATAAATGCCCTGTAATTTGTACATTTTATAGTTTGTTACATAACTAGATGTCTTTAGCTTCAATATAGGGGGTATATCATTAAAATCGGAGCATGAATTAGTCTCAATATGACGTCATGAAACGCTTAAATCAAACATTTCTTTAAAATGTACCTAAAACACCTATAAAAAATTATAAAAATTCAGAAATAGCTTTTATTTTCTATTTTTAATATGCTCTACAATTCTGCATACCAAAAATTTTTTTTAAAAAATGTCGGTTTTTTGAGTCAAAAAAATGACAAGGGGTACCCCTTATACTTTTTTTGACTAAAAAAATCGATGTTTTTTAAAAATTTTTTTTGGTATGCACAATTACAGAGCATATTAAAAATAGTAGAAAAAAACACTTTCTGAATTTTTAAACATATTTTTTAGGTGTTTTAGGAGAAAAAAACGGGTAAGTGTTTGATTTTTGCAGTTCATGTCATCAAACTGCCATAAATGCCCTGTAATTTGTACATTTTATAATTTGTTACATAACTAGATGTCTTTAGCTTCAATATAGGGGGTATATCATTAAAATCGGAGCATGAATTAGTCTCAATATGACGTCATGAAACGCTTAAATCAAACATTTCTTTAAAATGTACCTAAAACACCTATAAAAAAATTATAAAAATTCAGAAATAGCTTTTATTTTCTATTTTTAATATGCTCTACAATTCTGCATACCAAAAAATTTTTTTAAAAAATGTCGGTTTTTTGAGTCAAAAAAATGACAAGGGGTACCCCTTATACTTTTTTTGACTAAAAAAATCGATGTTTTTTAAAAATTTTTTTTGGTATGCACAATTGCAGAGCATATTAAAAATAGTAGAAAAAAACACTTTCTGAATTTTTAAACATATTTTTTAGGTGTTTTAGGAGAAAAAAACGGGTAAGTGTTTGATTTTTGCAGTTCATGTCATCAAACTGCCATAAATGCCCTGTAATTTGTACATTTTATAGTTTGTTACATAACTAGATGTCTTTAGCTTCAATATAGGGGGTATATCATTAAAATCGGAGCATGAATTAGTCTCAATATGACGTCATGAAACGCTTAAATCAAACATTTCTTTAAAATGTACCTAAAACACCTATAAAAAAATTATAAAAATTCAGAAATAGCTTTTATTTTCTATTTTTAATATGCTCTACAATTCTGCATACCAAAAATTTTTTTAAAAAATGTCGGTTTTTTGAGTCAAAAAAATGACAAGGGGTACCCCTTATACTTTTTTTGACTAAAAAAATCGATGTTTTTTAAAAATTTTTTTTGGTATGCACAATTGCAGAGCATATTAAAAATAGTAGAAAAAAACACTTTCTGAATTTTTAAACATATTTTTTAGGTGTTTTAGGAGAAAAAAACGGGTAAGTGTTTGATTTTTGCAGTTCTTTTTGACTAAAAAAATCGATGTTTTTTAAAAATTTTTTTTGGTATGCACAATTGCAGAGCATATTAAAAATAGTAGAAAAAAACACTTACTGAATTTTTAAACATATTTTTTAGGTGTTTTAGGAGAAAAAAACGGGTATGTGTTTGATTTTTGCAGTTCATGTCATCAAACTGCCATAAATGCCCTGTAATTTGTACATTTTATAGTTTGTTACATAACTAGATGTCTTTAGCTTCAATATAGGGGGTATATCATTAAAATCGGAGCATGAATTAGTCTCAATATGACGTCATGAAACGCTTAAATCAAACATTTCTTTAAAATGTACCTAAAACACCTATAAAAAAATTATAAAAATTCAGAAATAGCTTTTATTTTCTATTTTTAATATGCTCTACAATTCTGCATACCAAAAAATTTTTTTAAAAAATGTCGGTTTTTTGAGTCAAAAAAATGACAAATAAATAAATCGATGTTTTTAAAAAAATTTTTTTGGTATGCACAATTGCAGAGCATATTAAAAATAGTAGAAAAAAACACTTTCTGAATTTTTAAACATATTTTTTAGGTGTTTTAGGAGAAAAAAACGGGTAAGTGTTTGATTTTTGCAGTTCATGTCATCAAACTGCCATAAATTCCCTGTAATTTGTACATTTTATAGTTTGTTACATAACTAGATGTCTTTAGCTTCAATATAGGGGGTATATCATTAAAATCGGAGCATGAATTAGTCTCAATATGACGTCATGAAACCCTTAAATCAAACATTTCTTTAAAATGTACCTAAAACACCTATAAAAAAATTATAAAAATTCAGAAATAGCTTTTATTTTCTATTTTTAATATGCTCTACAATTCTGCATACCAAAAAATTTTTTTAAAAAATGTCGGTTTTTTGAGTCAAAAAAATGACAAGGGGTACCCCTTATACTTTTTTTGACTAAAAAAATCGATGTTTTTTAAAAATATTTTTTGGTATGCACAATTGCAGAGCATATTAAAAATAGTAGAAAAAAACACTTTCTGAATTTTTAAACATATTTTTTAGGTGTTTTAGGAGAAAAAAACGGGTAAGTGTTTGATTTTTGCAGTTCATGTCATCAAACTGCCATAAATGCCCTGTAATTTGTACATTTTATAGTTTGTTACATAACTAGATGTCTTTAGCTTCAATATAGGGGGTATATCATTAAAATCGGAGCATGAATTAGTCTCAATATGACGTCATGAAACGCTTAAATCAAACATTTCTTTAAAATGTACCTAAAACACCTATAAAAAAATTATAAAAATTCAGAAATAGCTTTTATTTTCTATTTTTAATATGCTCTACAATTCTGCATACCAAAAAATTTTTTTAAAAAATGTCGGTTTTTTGAGTCAAAAAAATGACTAAAAAAATCGATGTTTTTTAAAAAATTTTTTTGGTATGCACAATTGCAGAGCATATTAAAAATAGTAGAAAAAAACACTTTCTGAATTTTTAAACATATTTTTTAGGTGTTTTAGGAGAAAAAAACGGGTAAGTGTTTGATTTTTGCAGTTCATGTCATCAAACTGCCATAAATGCCCTGTAATTTGTACATTTTATAGTTTGTTACATAACAAGATGTCTTTAGCTTCAATATAGGGGGTATATCATTAAAATCGGAGCATGAATTAGTCTCAATATGACGTCATGAAACGCTTAAATCAAACATTTCTTTAAAATGTACCTAAAACACCTATAAAAAAATTATAAAAATTCAGAAATAGCTTTTATTTTCTATTTTTAATATGCTCTACAATTCTGCATACCAAAAAATTTTTTTAAAAAATGTCGGTTTTTTGAGTCAAAAAAATGACAAGGGGTACCCCTTATACTTTTTTTGACTAAAAAAATCGATGTTTTTTAAAAAATTTTTTTGGTATGCACAATTGCAGAGCATATTAAAAATAGTAGAAAAAAACACTTTCTGAATTTTTAAACATATTTTTTAGGTGTTTTAGGAGAAAAAAACGGGTAAGTGTTTGATTTTTGCAGTTCTTTTTTTTCTGAATTTTTAAACATATTTTTTAGGTGTTTTAGGAGAAAAAAACGGGTAAGTGTTTGATTTTTGCAGTTCATGTCATCAAACTGCCATAAATGCCCTGTAATTTGTACATTTTATAGTTTGTTACATAACTAGATGTCTTTAGCTTCAATATAGGGGGTATATCATTAAAATCGGAGCATGAATTAGTCTCAATATGACGTCATGAAACCCTTAAATCAAACATTTCTTTAAAATGTACCTAAAACACCTATAAAAAAATTATAAAAATTCAGAAATAGCTTTTATTTTCTATTTTTAATATGCTCTACAATTCTGCATACCAAAAAATTTTTTTTAAAAAATGTCGGTTTTTTGAGTCAAAAAAATGACAAGGGGTACCCCTTATACTTTTTTTGACTAAAAAAATCGATGTTTTTTAAAAATTTTTTTTGGTATGCACAATTGCAGAGCATATTAAAAATAGTAGAAAAAAACACTTTCTGAATTTTTAAACATATTTTTTAGGTGTTTTAGGAGAAAAAAACGGGTAAGTGTTTGATTTTTGCAGTTCATGTCATCAAACTGCCATAAATGCCCTGTAATTTGTACATTTTATAGTTTGTTACATAACTAGATGTCTTTAGCTTCAATATAGGGGGTATATCATTAAAATCGGAGCATGAATTAGTCTCAATATGACGTCATGAAACGCTTAAATCAAACATTTCTTTAAAATGTACCTAAAACACCTATAAAAAAATTATAAAAATTCAGAAATAGCTTTTATTTTCTATTTTTAATATGCTCTACAATTCTGCATACCAAAAAATTTTTTTAAAAAATGTCGGTTTTTTGAGTCAAAAAAATGACAAGGGGTACCCCTTATACTTTTTTTGACTAAAAAAATCGATGTTTTTTAAAAATTTTTTTTGGTATGCACAATTGCAGAGCATATTAAAAATAGTAGAAAAAAACACTTCCTGAATTTTTAAACATATTTTTTAGGTGTTTTAGGAGAAAAAAACGGGTAAGTGTTTGATTTTTGCAGTTCATGTCATCAAACTGCCATAAATTCCCTGTAATTTGTACATTTTATAGTTTGTTACATAACTAGATGTCTTTAGCTTCAATATAGGGGGTATATCATTAAAATCGGAGCATGAATTAGTCTCAATATGACGTCATGAAACCCTTAAATCAAACATTTCTTTAAAATGTACCTAAAACACCTATAAAAAAATTATAAAAATTCAGAAATAGCTTTTATTTTCTATTTTTAATATGCTCTACAATTCTGCATACCAAAAAATTTTTTTAAAAAATGTCGGTTTTTTGAGTCAAAAAAATGACAAGGGGTAGCCCTTATACTTTTTTTGACTAAAAAAATCGATGTTTTTTAAAAATTTTTTTTGGTATGCACAATTGCAGAGCATATTAAAAATAGTAGAAAAAAACACTTTCTGAATTTTTAAACATATTTTTTAGGTGTTTTAGGAGAAAAAAAACGGGTAAGTGTTTGATTTTTGCAGTTCATGTCATCAAACTGCCATAAATTCCCTGTAATTTGTACATTTTATAGTTTGTTACATAACTAGATGTCTTTAGCTTCAATATAGGGGGTATATCATTAAAATCGGAGCATGAATTAGTCTCAATATGACGTCATGAAACCCTTAAATCAAACATTTCTTTAAAATGTACCTAAAACACCTATAAAAAAATTATAAAAATTCAGAAATAGCTTTTATTTTCTATTTTTAATATGCTCTACAATTCTGCATACCAAAAAATTTTTTTAAAAAATGTCGGTTTTTTGAGTCAAAAAAATGACAAGGGGTACCCCTTATACTTTTTTTGACTAAAAAAATCGATGTTTTTTAAAAATTTTTTTTGGTATGCACAATTGCAGAGCATATTAAAAATAGTAGAAAAAAACACTTTCTGAATTTTTAAACATATTTTTTAGGTGTTTTAGGAGAAAAAAACGGGTAAGTGTTTGATTTTTGCAGTTCATGTCATCAAACTGCCATAAATGCCCTGTAATTTGTACATTTTATAGTTTGTTACATAACAAGATGTCTTTAGCTTCAATATAGGGGGTATATCATTAAAATCGGAGCATGAATTAGTCTCAATATGACGTCATGAAACGCTTAAATCAAACATTTCTTTAAAATGTACCTAAAACACCTATAAAAAAATTATAAAAATTCAGAAATAGCTTTTATTTTCTATTTTTAATATGCTCTACAATTCTGCATACCAAAAAATTTTTTTAAAAAATGTCGGTTTTTTGAGTCAAAAAAATGACAAGGGGTACCCCTTATACTTTTTTTGACTAAAAAAATCGATGTTTTTTAAAAATTTTGTTTGGTATGCACAATTGCAGAGCATATTAAAAATAGTAGAAAAAAACACTTTCTGAATTTTTAAACATATTTTTTAGGTGTTTTAGGAGAAAAAAACGGGTAAGTGTTTGATTTTTGCAGTTCATGTCATCAAACTGCCATAAATGCCCTGTAATTTGTACATTTTATAGTTTGTTACATAACTAGATGTCTTTAGCTTCAATATAGGGGGTATATCATTAAAATCGGAGCATGAATTAGTCTCAATATGACGTCATGAAACCCTTAAATCAAACATTTCTTTAAAATGTACCTAAAACACCTATAAAAAAATTATAAAAATTCAGAAATAGCTTTTATTTTCTATTTTTAATATGCTCTACAATTCTGCATACCAAAAAATTTTTTTAAAAAATGTCGGTTTTTTGAGTCAAAAAAATGACAAGGGGTACCCCTTATACTTTTTTTGACTAAAAAAATCGATGTTTTTTAAAAATTTTGTTTGGTATGCACAATTGCAGAGCATATTAAAAATAGTAGAAAAAAACACTTTCTGAATTTTTAAACATATTTTTTAGGTGTTTTAGGAGAAAAAAACGGGTAAGTGTTTGATTTTTGCAGTTCATGTCATCAAACTGCCATAAATGCCCTGTAATTTGTACATTTTATAGTTTGTTACATAACTAGATGTCTTTAGCTTCAATATAGGGGGTATATCATTAAAATCGGAGCATGAATTAGTCTCAATATGACGTCATGAAACGCTTAAATCAAACATTTCTTTAAAATGTACCTAAAACACCTATAAAAAAATTATAAAAATTCAGAAATAGCTTTTATTTTCTATTTTTAATATGCTCTACAATTCTGCATACCAAAAAATTTTTTTAAAAAATGTCGGTTTTTTGAGTCAAAAAAATGACAAGGGGTACCCCTTATACTTTTTTTGACTAAAAAAATCGATGTTTTTTAAAAATTTTGTTTGGTATGCACAATTGCAGAGCATATTAAAAATAGTAGAAAAAAACACTTTCTGAATTTTTAAACATATTTTTTAGGTGTTTTAGGAGAAAAAAACGGGTAAGTGTTTGATTTTTGCAGTTCATGTCATCAAACTGCCATAAATGCCCTGTAATTTGTACATTTTATAGTTTGTTACATAACTAGATGTCTTTAGCTTCAATATAGGGGGTATATCATTAAAATCGGAGCATGAATTAGTCTCAATATGACGTCATGAAACGCTTAAATCAAACATTTCTTTAAAATGTACCTAAAACACCTATAAAAAAATTATAAAAATTCAGAAATAGCTTTTATTTTCTATTTTTAATATGCTCTACAATTCTGCATACCAAAAAATTTTTTTAAAAAATGTCGGTTTTTTGAGTCAAAAAAATGACAAGGGGTACCCCTTATACTTTTTTTGACTAAAAAAATCGATGTTTTTTAAAAAAATTTTTTGGTATGCACAATTGCAGAGCATATTAAAAATAGTAGAAAAAAACACTTTCTGAATTTTTAAACATATTTTTTAGGTGTTTTAGGAGAAAAAAACGGGTAAGTGTTTGATTTTTGCAGTTCATGTCATCAAACTGCCATAAATGCCCTGTAATTTGTACATTTTATAGTTTGTTACATAACAAGATGTCTTTAGCTTCAATATAGGGGGTATATCATTAAAATCGGAGCATGAATTAGTCTCAATATGACGTCATGAAACGCTTAAATCAAACATTTCTTTAAAATGTACCTAAAACACCTATAAAAAAATTATAAAAATTCAGAAATAGCTTTTATTTTCTATTTTTAATATGCTCTACAATTCTGCATACCAAAAAATTTTTTTAAAAAATGTCGGTTTTTTGAGTCAAAAAAATGACAAGGGGTACCCCTTATACTTTTTTTGACTAAAAAAATCGATGTTTTTTAAAAATTTTTTTTGGTATGCACAATTGCAGAGCATAATAAAAATAGTAGAAAAAAACACTTTCTGAATTTTTAAACATATTTTTTAGGTGTTTTAGGAGAAAAAAACGGGTAAGTGTTTGATTTTTGCAGTTCATGTCATCAAACTGCCATAAATGCCCTGTAATTTGTACATTTTATAGTTTGTTACATAACTAGATGTCTTTAGCTTCAATATAGGGGGTATATCATTAAAATCGGAGCATGAATTAGTCTCAATATGACGTCATGAAACGCTTAAATCAGACATTTCTTTAAAATGTACCTAAAACACCTATAAAAAAATTATAAAAATTCAGAAATAGCTTTTATTTTCTATTTTTAATATGCTCTACAATTCTGCATACCAAAAAATTTTTTTAAAAAATGTCGGTTTTTTGAGTCAAAAAAATGACAAGGGGGTACCCCTTATACTTTTTTTGACTAAAAAAATCGATGTTTTTTAAAAATTTTTTTTGGTATGCACAATTGCAGAGCATATTAAAAATAGTAGAAAAAAACACTTTCTGAATTTTTAAACATATTTTTTAGGTGTTTTAGGAGAAAAAAACGGGTAAGTGTTTGATTTTTGCAGTTCATGTCATCAAACTGCCATAAATGCCCTGTAATTTGTACATTTTATAGTTTGTTACATAACTAGATGTCTTTAGCTTCAATATAGGGGGTATATCATTAAAATCGGAGCATGAATTAGTCTCAATATGACGTCATGAATCGCTTAAATCAAACATTTCTTTAAAATGTACCTAAAACACCTATAAAAAAATTATAAAAATTCAGAAATAGCTTTTATTTTCTATTTTTAATATGCTCTACAATTCTGCATACCAACAAATTTTTTTAAAAAATGTCGGTTTTTTGAGTCAAAAAAATGACAAGGGGGTACCCCTTATACTTTTTTTGACTAAAAAAATCGATGTTTTTTAAAAAATTTTTTTGGTATGCACAATTGCAGAGCATATTAAAAATAGTAGAAAAAAACACTTTCTGAATTTTTAAACATATTTTTTAGGTGTTTTAGGAGAAAAAAACGGGTAAGTGTTTGATTTTTGCAGTTTATGTCATCAAACTGCCATAAATGCCCTGTAATTTGTACATTTTATAGTTTGTTACATAACTAGATGTCTTTAGCTTCAATATAGGGGGTATATCATTAAAATCGGAGCATGAATTAGTCTCAATATGACGTCATGAAACGCTTAAATCAAACATTTCTTTAAAATGTACCTAAAACACCTATAAAAAAATTATAAAAATTCAGAAATAGCTTTTATTTTCTATTTTTAATATGCTCTACAATTCTGCATACCAAAAAAATTTTTTAAAAAATGTCGGTTTTTTGAGTCAAAAAAATGACAAGGGGTACCCCTTATACTTTTTTTGACTAAAAAAATCGATGTTTTTTAAAAATTTTTTTTGGTATGCACAATTGCAGAGCATATTAAAAATAGTAGAAAAAAACACTTTCTGAATTTTTAAACATATTTTTTAGGTGTTTTAGGAGAAAAAAACGGGTAAGTGTTTGATTTTTGCAGTTCATGTCATCAAACTGCCATAAATGCCCTGTAATTTGTACATTTTATAGTTTGTTACATAACTAGATGTCTTTAGCTTCAATATAGGGGGTATATCATTAAAATCGGAGCATGAATTAGTCTCAATATGACGTCATGAAACCCTTAAATCAAACATTTCTTTAAAATGTACCTAAAACACCTATAAAAAAATTATAAAAATTCAGAAATAGCTTTTATTTTCTATTTTTAATATACTCTACAATTCTGCATACCAAAAATTTTTTTTAAAAAATGTCGGTTTTTTGAGTCAAAAAAATGACAAGGGGTACCCCTTATACTTTTTTTGACTCAAAAAGTCGATGTTTTTTAAAAATTTTTTTTTGGTATGCACAATTGCAGAGCATATTAAAAATAGTAGAAAAAAACACTTTCTGAATTTTTAAACATATTTTTTAGGTGTTTTAGGAGAAAAAAACGGGTAAGTGTTTGATTTTTGCAGTTCATGTCATCAAACTGCCATAAATGCCCTGTAATTTGTACATTTTATAGTTTGTTACATAACTAGATGTCTTTAGCTTCAATATAGGGGGTATATCATTAAAATCGGAGCATGAATTAGTCTCAATATGACGTCATGAAACGCTTAAATCAAACATTTCTTTAAAATGTACCTAAAACACCTATAAAAAAATTATAAAAATTCAGAAATAGCTTTTATTTTCTATTTTTAATATGCTCTACAATTGTGCATATCAAAAAATTTTTTTAAAAAATGTCGGTTTTTTGAGTCAAAAAAATGACAAGGGGTACCCCTTATACTTTTTTTGACTAAAAAAATCGATGTTTTTTAAAAAATTTTTTTGGTATGCACAATTGCAGAGCATAATAAAAATAGTAGAAAAAAACACTTTCTGAATTTTTAAACATATTTTTTAGGTGTTTTAGGAGAAAAAAACGGGTAAGTGTTTGATTTTTGCAGTTCATGTCATCAAACTGCCATAAATGCCCTGTAATTTGTACATTTTATAGTTTGTTACATAACAAGATGTCTTTAGCTTCAATATAGGGGGTATATCATTAAAATCGGAGCATGAATTAGTCTCAATATGACGTCATGAAACGCTTAAATCAAACATTTCTTTAAAATGTACCTAAAACACCTATAAAAAAATTATAAAAATTCAGAAATAGCTTTTATTTTCTATTTTTAATATGCTCTACAATTCTGCATACCAAAAAATTTTTTTAAAAAATGTCGGTTTTTTGAGTCAAAAAAATGACAAGGGGTACCCCTTATACTTTTTTTGACTAAAAAAATCGATGTTTTTTAAAAAATTTTTTTGGTATGCACAATTGCAGAGCATAATAAAAATAGTAGAAAAAAACACTTTCTGAATTTTTAAACATATTTTTTAGGTGTTTTAGGAGAAAAAAACGGGTAAGTGTTTGATTTTTGCAGTTCATGTCATCAAACTGCCATAAATGCCCTGTAATTTGTACATTTTATAGTTTGTTACATAACTAGATGTCTTTAGCTTCAATATAGGGGGTATATCATTAAAATCGGAGCATGAATTAGTCTCAATATGACGTCATGAAACGCTTAAATCAGACATTTCTTTAAAATGTACCTAAAACACCTATAAAAAAATTATAAAAATTCAGAAATAGCTTTTATTTTCTATTTTTAATATGCTCTACAATTCTGCATACCAAAAAATTTTTTTAAAAAATGTCGGTTTTTTGAGTCAAAAAAATGACAAGGGGGTACCCCTTATACTTTTTTTGACTAAAAAAATCGATGTTTTTTAAAAATTTTTTTTGGTATGCACAATTGCAGAGCATATTAAAAATAGTAGAAAAAAACACTTTCTGAATTTTTAAACATATTTTTTAGGTGTTTTAGGAGAAAAAAACGGGTAAGTGTTTGATTTTTGCAGTTCATGTCATCAAACTGCCATAAATGCCCTGTAATTTGTACATTTTATAGTTTGTTACATAACTAGATGTCTTTAGCTTCAATATAGGGGGTATATCATTAAAATCGGAGCATGAATTAGTCTCAATATGACGTCATGAATCGCTTAAATCAAACATTTCTTTAAAATGTACCTAAAACACCTATAAAAAAATTATAAAAATTCAGAAATAGCTTTTATTTTCTATTTTTAATATGCTCTACAATTCTGCATACCAAAAATTTTTTTTAAAAAATGTCGGTTTTTTGAGTCAAAAAAATGACAAGGGGTACCCCTTATACTTTTTTTGACTAAAAAAATCGATGTTTTTTAAAAATTTTTTTTGGTATGCACAATTGCAGAGCATATTAAAAATAGTAGAAAAAAACACTTTCTGAATTTTTAAACATATTTTTTAGGTGTTTTAGGAGAAAAAAACGGGTAAGTGTTTGATTTTTGCAGTTCATGTCATCAAACTGCCATAAATGCCCTGTAATTTGTACATTTTATAGTTTGTTACATAACTAATGTCTTTAGCTTCAATATAGGGGGTATATCATTAAAATCGGAGCATGAATTAGTCTCAATATGACGTCATGAAACGCTTAAATCAAACATTTCTTTAAAATGTACCTAAAACACCTATAAAAAAATTATAAAAATTCAGAAATAGCTTTTATTTTCTATTTTTAATATGCTCTACAATTGTGCATATCAAAAAATTTTTTTAAAAAATGTCGGTTTTTTGAGTCAAAAAAATGACAAGGGGTACCCCTTATACTTTTTTTGACTAAAAAAATCGATGTTTTTTAAAAAATTTTTTTGGTATGCACAATTGCAGAGCATAATAAAAATAGTAGAAAAAAACACTTTCTGAATTTTTAAACATATTTTTTAGGTGTTTTAGGAGAAAAAAACGGGTAAGTGTTTGATTTTTGCAGTTCATGTCATCAAACTGCCATAAATGCCCTGTAATTTGTACATTTTATAGTTTGTTACATAACTAGATGTCTTTAGCTTCAATATAGGGGGTATATCATTAAAATCGGAGCATGAATTAGTCTCAATATGACGTCATGAAACGCTTAAATCAAACATTTCTTTAAAATGTACCTAAAACACCTATAAAAAAAATTATAAAAATTCAGAAATAGCTTTTATTTTCTATTTTTAATATGCTCTACAATTCTGCATACCAAAAATTTTTTTTTAAAAAATGTCGGTTTTTTAAATCAAAAAAATGACAAGGGGTACCCCTTATACTTTTTTTGACTAAAAAAATCGATGTTTTTTAAAAATTTTTTTTGGTATGCACAATTGCAGAGCATATTAAAAATAGTAGAAAAAAACACTTTCTGAATTTTTAAACATATTTTTTAGGTGTTTTAGGAGAAAAAAACGGGTAAGTGTTTGATTTTTGCAGTTCATGTCATCAAACTGCCATAAATGCCCTGTAATTTGTACATTTTATAGTTTGTTACATAACTAGATGTCTTTAGCTTCAATATAGGGGGTATATCATTAAAATCGGAGCATGAATTAGTCTCAATATGACGTCATGAAACGCTTAAATCAAACATTTCTTTAAAATGTACCTAAAACACCTATAAAAAAATTATAAAAATTCAGAAATAGCTTTTATTTTCTATTTTTAATATGCTCTACAATTCTGCATACCAAAAAATTTTTTTAAAAAATGTCGGTTTTTTGAGTCAAAAAAATGACAAGGGGTACCCCTTATACTTTTTTTGACTAAAAAAATCGATGTTTTTTAAAAAAATTTTTTGGTATGCACAATTGCAGAGCATATTAAAAATAGTAGAAAAAAACACTTTCTGAATTTTTAAACATATTTTTTAGGTGTTTTAGGAGAAAAAAACGGGTAAGTGTTTGATTTTTGCAGTTCATGTCATCAAACTGCCATAAATGCCCTGTAATTTGTACATTTTATAGTTTGTTACATAACTAGATGTCTTTAGCTTCAATATAGGGGGTATATCATTAAAATCGGAGCATGAATTAGTCTCAATATGACGTCATGAAACGCTTAAATCAAACATTTCTTTAAAATGTACCTAAAACACCTATAAAAAAATTATAAAAATTCAGAAATAGCTTTTATTTTCTATTTTTAATATGCTCTACAATTGTGCATATCAAAAAATTTTTTTAAAAAATGTCGGTTTTTTGAGTCAAAAAAATGACAAGGGGTACCCCTTATACTTTTTTTGACTAAAAAAATCGATGTTTTTTAAAAAATTTTTTTGGTATGCACAATTGCAGAGCATAATAAAAATAGTAGAAAAAAACACTTTCTGAATTTTTAAACATATTTTTTAGGTGTTTTAGGAGAAAAAAAACGGGTAAGTGTTTGATTTTTGCAGTTCATGTCATCAAACTGCCATAAATGCCCTGTAATTTGTACATTTTATAGTTTGTTACATAACTAGATGTCTTTAGCTTCAATATAGGGGGTATATCATTAAAATCGGAGCATGAATTAGTCTCAATATGACGTCATGAAACGCTTAAATCAAACATTTCTTTAAAATGTACCTAAAACACCTATAAAAAAAATTATAAAAATTCAGAAATAGCTTTTATTTTCTATTTTTAATATGCTCTACAATTCTGCATACCAAAAAATTTTTTTTAAAAAATGTCGGTTTTTTAAATCAAAAAAATGACAAGGGGTACCCCTTATACTTTTTTTGACTAAAAAAATCGATGTTTTTTAAAAATTTTTTTTGGTATGCACAATTGCAGAGCATATTAAAAATAGTAGAAAAAAACACTTTCTGAATTTTTAAACATATTTTTTAGGTGTTTTAGGAGAAAAAAACGGGTAAGTGTTTGATTTTTGCAGTTCATGTCATCAAACTGCCATAAATGCCCTGTGATTTGTACATTTTATAGTTTGTTACATAACTAGATGTCTTTAGCTTCAATATAGGGGGTATATCATTAAAATCGGAGCATGAATTAGTCTCAAAATGACGTCATGAAACCCTTAAATCAAACATTTCTTTAAAATGTACCTAAAACACCTATAAAAAAATTATAAAAATTCAGAAATAGCTTTTATTTTCTATTTTTAATATGCTCTACAATTCTGCATACCAAAAATTTTTTTTAAAAAATGTCGGATTTTTGAGTCAAAAAAATGACAAGGGGTACCCCTTATACTTTTTTTGACTAAAAAAATCGATGTTTTTTAAAAAAATTTTTTGGTATGCACAATTGCAGAGCATATTAAAAATAGTAGAAAAAAACACTTTCTGAATTTTTAAACATATTTTTTAGGTGCTTTAGGAGAAAAAAACGGGTAAGTGTTTGATTTTTGCAGTTCATGTCATCAAACTGCCATAAATGCCCTGTAATTTGTACATTTTATAGTTTGTTACATAACTAGATGTCTTTAGCTTCAATATAGGGGGTATATCATTAAAATAGGAGCATGAATTAGTCTCAATATGACGTCATGAAACGCTTAAATCAAACATTTCTTTAAAATGTACCTAAAACACCTATAAAAAAATTATAAAAATTCAGAAATAGCTTTTATTTTCTATTTTTAATATGCTCTACAATTCTGCATACCAAAAATTTTTTTTAAAAAATGTCGGTTTTTTGAGTCAAAAAAATGACAAGGGGTACCCCTTATACTTTTTTTGACTAAAAAAATCGATGTTTTTTAAAAATTTTTTTTGGTATGTACAATTGCAGAGCATATTAAAAATAGTAGAAAAAAACACTTTCTGAATTTTTAAACATATTTTTTAGGTGTTTTAGGAGAAAAAAACGGGTAAGTGTTTGATTTTTGCAGTTCATGTCATCAAACTGCCATAAATGCCCTGTAATTTGTACATTTTATAGTTTGTTACATAACTAGATGTCTTTAGCTTCAATATAGGGGGTATATCATTAAAATCGGAGCATGAATTAGTCTCAATATGACGTCATGAAACGCTTAAATAAAACATTTCTTTAAAATGTACCTAAAACACCTATAAAAAAATTATAAAAATTCAGAAATAGCTTTTATTTTCTATTTTTAATATGCTCTACAATTCTGCATACCAAAAAATTTTTTTAAAAAATTTCGGTTTTTTGATACAAAAAAATGATAAGGGGTACCCCTTATATTTTTTTTGACTAAAAAAATTGATGTTTTTTAAAAATTTTTTTTGGTATGCACAATTGCAGAGCATATTAAAAATAGTAGAAAAAAACACTTTCTGAATTTTTAAACATATTTTTTAGGTGTTTTAGGAGAAAAAAACGGGTAAGTGTTTGATTTTTGCAGTTCATGTCATCAAACTGCCATAAATGCCCTGTAATTTGTACATTTTATAGTTTGTTACATAACTAGATGTCTTTAGCTTCAATATAGGGGGTATATCATTAAAATCGGAGCATGAATTAGTCTCAATATGACGTCATGAAACGCTTAAATCAAACATTTCTTTAAAATGTACCTAAAACACCTATAAAAAAATTATAAAAATTCAGAAATAGCTTTTATTTTCTATTTTTAATATGCTCTACAATTCTGCATACCAAAAATTTTTTTTAAAAAATGTCGGTTTTTTGAGTCAAAAAAATGACAAGGGGTACCCCTTATACTTTTTTTGACTAAAAAAATCGATGTTTTTTAAAAATTTTTTTTGGTATGCACAATTGCAGAGCATATTAAAAATAGTAGAAAAAAACACTTTCTGAATTTTTAAACATATTTTTTAGGTGTTTTAGGAGAAAAAAACGGGTAAGTGTTTGATTTTTGCAGTTCATGTCATCAAACTGCCATAAATGCCCTGTAATTTGTACATTTTATAGTTTGTTACATAACCAGATGTCTTTAGCTTCAATATAGGGGGTATATCATTAAAATCGGAGCATGAATTAGTCTCAATATGACGTCATGAAACGCTTAAATCAAACATTTCTTTAAAATGTACCTAAAACACCTATAAAAAAATTATAAAAATTCAGAAATAGCTTTTATTTTCTATTTTTAATATGCTCTACAATTCTGCATACCAAAAAATTTTTTAAAAAATGTCGGTTTTTTGAGTCAAAAAAATGACAAGGGGTACCCCTTATACTTTTTTTGACTAAAAAAATCGATGTTTTTTAAAAAAATTTTTTGGTATGCACAATTGCAGAGCATATTAAAAATAGTAGAAAAAAACACTTTCTGAATTTTTAAACATATTTTTTAGGTGTTTTAGGAGAAAAAAACGGGTAAGTGTTTGATTTTTGCAGTTCATGTCATCAAACTGCCATAAATGCCCTGTAATTTGTACATTTTATAGTTTGTTACATAACTAGATGTCTTTAGCTTCAATATAGGGGGTATATCATTAAAATCGGAGCATGAATTAGTCTCAATATGACGTCATGAAACGCTTAAATCAAACATTTCTTTAAAATGTACCTAAAACACCTATAAAAAAATTATAAAAATTCAGAAATAGCTTTTATTTTCTATTTTTAATATGCTCTACAATTCCTCATACCAAAAAATTTTTTTAAAAAATGTCGGTTTTTTGAGTCAAAAAAATGACAGTCAAAAAAAGTATAAGGGGTACCCCCTTATACTTTTTTTGACTAAAAAAATCGATGTTTTTTAAAAATTTTTTTTGGTATGCACAATTGCAGAGCATATTAAAAATAGTAGAAAAAAACACTTTCTGAATTTTTAAACATATTTTTTAGGTGTTTTAGGAGAAAAAAACGGGTAAGTGTTTGATTTTTGCAGTTCATGTCATCAAACTGCCATAAATGCCCTGTAATTTGTACATTTTATAGTTTGTTACATAACTAGATGTCTTTAGCTTCAATATAGGGGGTATATCATTAAAATCGGAGTATGAATTAGTCTCAATATGACGTCATGAAACGCTTAAATCAAACATTTCTTTAAAATGTACCTAAAACACCTATAAAAAAATTATAAAAATTCAGAAATAGCTTTTATTTTCTATTTTTAATATGCTCTACAATTCTGCATACCAAAAAATTTTTTTAAAAAATGTCGGTTTTTTGAGTCAAAAAAATGACAAGGGGTACCCCTTATACTTTTTTTGACTAAAAAAATCGATGTTTTTTAAAAAATTTTTTTGGTATGCACAATTGCAGAGCATATTAAAAATAGTAGAAAAAAACACTTTCTGAATTTTTAAACATATTTTTTAGATGTTTTAGGAGAAAAAAACGGGTAAGTGTTTGATTTTTGCAGTTCATGTCATCAAACTGCCATAAATGCCCTGTAATTTGTACATTTTATAGTTTGTTACATAACTAGATGTCTTTAGCTTCAATATAGGGGGTATATCATTAAAATCGGAGCATGAATTAGTCTCAATATGACGTCATGAAACGCTTAAATCAAACATTTCTTTAAAATGTACCTAAAACACCTATAAAAAAATTATAAAAATTCAGAAATAGCTTTTATTTTCTATTTTTAATATGCTCTACAATTCTGCATACCAAAAAATTTTTTTAAAAAAATGTCGGTTTTTTGAGTCAAAAAAATGACAAGGGGTACCCCTTATACTTTTTTTGACTAAAAAAATCGATGTTTTTTAAAAATTTTTTTTGGTATGCACAATTGCAGAGCATATTAAAAATAGTAGAAAAAAACACTTTCTGAATTTTTAAACATATTTTTTAGGTGTTTTAGGAGAAAAAAACGGGTAAGTGTTTGATTTTTGCAGTTCATGTCATCAAACTGCCATAAATGCCCTGTAATTTGTACATTTTATAGTTTGTTACATAACTAGATGTCTTTAGCTTCAATATAGGGGGTATATCATTAAAATCGGAGCATGAATTAGTCTCAATATGACGTCATGAAACGCTTAAATCAAACATTTCTTTAAAATGTACCTAAAACACCTATAAAAAAATTATAAAAATTCAGAAATAGCTTTTATTTTCTATTTTTAATATGCTCTACAATTCTGCATACCAAAAAATTTTTTTAAAAAATGTCGGTTTTTTGAGTCAAAAAAATGACAAGGGGTACCCCTTATACTTTTTTTGACTAAAAAAATCGATGTTTTTTAAAATTTTTTTTTGGTATGCACAATTGCAGAGCATATTAAAAATAGTAGAAAAAAACACTTTCTGAATTTTTAAACATATTTTTTAGGTGTTTTAGGAGAAAAAAACGGGTAAGTGTTTGATTTTTGCAGTTCATGTCATCAAACTGCCATAAATGCCCTGTAATTTGTACATTTTATAGTTTGTTACATAACTAGATGTCTTTAGCTTCAATATAGGGGGTATATCATTAAAATCGGAGCATGAATTAGTCTCAATATGACGTCATGAAACCCTTAAATCAAACATTTCTTTAAAATGTACCTAAAACACCTATAAAAAAATTATAAAAATTCAGAAATAGCTTTTATTTTCTATTTTTAATATGCTCTACAATTCTGCATACCAAAAAATTTTTTTAAAAAATGTCGGTTTTTTGAGTCAAAAAAATGACAAGGGGTACCCCTTATACTTTTTTTGACTAAAAAAATCGATGTTTTTTAAAATTTTTTTTTGGTATGCACAATTGCAGAGCATATTAAAAATAGTAGAAAAAAACACTTTCTGAATTTTTAAACATATTTTTTAGGTGTTTTAGGAGAAAAAAACGGGTAAGTGTTTGATTTTTGCAGTTCATGTCATCAAACTGCCATAAATGCCCTGTAATTTGTACATTTTATAGTTTGTTACATAACTAGATGTCTTTAGCTTCAATATAGGGGGTATATCATTAAAATCGGAGTATGAATTAGTCTCAATATGACGTCATGAAACGCTTAAATCAAACATTTCTTTAAAATGTACCTAAAACACCTATAAAAAAATTATAAAAATTCAGAAATAGCTTTTATTTTCTATTTTTAATATGCTCTACAATTCTGCATACCAAAAAATTTTTTTAAAAAATGTCGGTTTTTTGAGTCAAAAAAATGACAAGGGCCCTTATACTTTTTTTGACTAAAAAAATCGATGTTTTTTAAAAATTTTTTTTGGTATGCACAATTGCAGAGCATATTAAAAATAGTAGAAAAAAACACTTTCTGAATTTTTAAACATATTTTTTAGGTGTTTTAGGAGAAAAAAACGGGTAAGTGTTTGATTTTTGCAGTTCATGTCATCAAACTGCCATAAATGCCCTGTAATTTGTACATTTTATAGTTTGTTACATAACTAGATGTCTTTAGCTTCAATATAGGGGGTATATCATTAAAATCGGAGCATGAATTAGTCTCAATATGACGTCATGAAACGCTTAAATCAAACATTTCTTTAAAATGTACCTAAAACACCTATAAAAAAATTATAAAAATTCAGAAATAGCTTTTATTTTCTATTTTTAATATGCTCTACAATTCTGCATACCAAACATTTTTTTTAAAAAATGTCGGTTTTTTGAGTCAAAAAAATGACAAGGGGTACCCCTTATACTTTTTTTGACTAAAAAAATCGATGTTTTTTAAAAATTTTTTTTGGTATGCACAATTGCAGAGCATATTAAAAATAGTAGAAAAAAACACTTTCTGAATTTTTAAACATATTTTTTAGGTGTTTTAGGAGAAAAAAACGGGTAAGTGTTTGATTTTTGCAGTTCATGTCATCAAACTGCCATAAGTGCCCTGTAATTTGTACATTTTATAGTTTGTTACATAACTAGATGTCTTTAGCTTCAATATAGGGGGTATATCATTAAAATCGGAGCATGAATTAGTCTCAATATGACGTCATGAAACGCTTAAATCAAACATTTCTTTAAAATGTACCTAAAACACCTATAAAAAAATTATAAAAATTCAGAAATAGCTTTTATTTTCTATTTTTAATATGCTCTACAATTCTGCATACCAAAAATTTTTTTTAAAAAATGTAGGTTTTTTGAGTCAAAAAAATGACAAGGGGTACCCCTTATACTTTTTTTGACTAAAAAAATCGATGTTTTTAAAAAATTTTTTTTGGTATGCACAATTGCAGAGCATATTAAAAATAGTAGAAAAAAACACTTTCTGAATTTTTAAACATATTTTTTAGGTGTTTTAGGAGAAAAAACCGGGTAAGTGTTTGATTTTTGCAGTTCATGTCATCAAACTGCCATAAATGCCCTGTAATTTGTACATTTTATAGTTTGTTACATAACTAGATGTCTTTAGCTTCAATATAGGGGGTATATCATTAAAATCGGAGCATGAATTAGTCTCAATATGACGTCATGAAAAGCTTAAATCAAACATTTCTTTAATATGTACCTAAAACACCTATAAAAAAATTATAAAAATTCAGAAATAGCTTTTATTTTCTATTTTTAATATGCTCTACAATTCTGCATACCAAAAAATTTTTTTAAAAAATGTCGGTTTTTTGAGTC
The DNA here is from genome assembly GCA_949824845.1 of Rhingia rostrata. Lineage (NCBI taxonomy): Eukaryota > Metazoa > Arthropoda > Insecta > Diptera > Syrphidae > Rhingia > Rhingia rostrata. The sequence goes on from OX463758.1 coordinate 29,756,436, forward strand.
AAAAAAATGACAAGGGGTACCCCTTATACTTTTTTTGACTAAAAAAATCGATGTTTTTTAAAATTTTTTTTTGGTATGCACAATTGCAGAGCATATTAAAAATAGTAGAAAAAAACACTTTCTGAATTTTTAAACATATTTTTTAGGTGTTTTAGGAGAAAAAAACCGGTAAGTGTTTGATTTTTGCAGTTCATGTCATCAAACTGCCATAAATGCCCTGTAATTTGTACATTTTATAGTTTGTTACATAACTAGATGTCTTTAGCTTCAATATAGGGGGTATATCATTAAAATCGGAGCATGAATTAGTCTCAATATGACGTCATGAAACGCTTAAATCAAACATTTCTTTAAAATGTACCTAAAACACCTATAAAAAAATTATAAAAATTCAGAAATAGCTTTTATTTTCTATTTTTAATATGCTCTACAATTCTGCATACCAAAAATTTTTTTTAAAAAATGTAGGTTTTTTGAGTCAAAAAAATGACAAGGGGTACCCCTTATACTTTTTTTGACTAAAAAAATCGATGTTTTTAAAAAATTTTTTTTGGTATGCACAATTGCAGAGCATATTAAAAATAGTAGAAAAAAACACTTTCTGAATTTTTAAACATATTTTTTAGGTGTTTTAGGAGAAAAAAACGGGTTAGTGTTTGATTTTTGCAGTTCATGTCATCAAACTGCCATAAATGCCCTGTAATTTGTACATTTTATAGTTTGTTACATAACTAGATGTCTTTAGCTTCAATATAGGGGGTATATCATTAAAATCGGAGCATGAATTAGTCTCAATATGACGTCATGAAACGCTTAAATCAAACATTTCTTTAATATGTACCTAAAACACCTATAAAAAAATTATAAAAATTCAGAAATAGCTTTTATTTTCTATTTTTAATATGCTCTACAATTCTGCATACCAAAAATTTTTTTTAAAAAATGTCGGTTTTTTGAGTCAAAAAAATGACAAGGGGTACCCCTTATACTTTTTTTGACTAAAAAAATCGATGTTTTTTAAAATTTTTTTTTGGTATGCACAATTGCAGAGCATATTAAAAATAGTAGAAAAAAACACTTTCTGAATTTTTAAACATATTTTTTAGGTGTTTTAGGAGAAAAAAACCGGTAAGTGTTTGATTTTTGCAGTTCATGTCATCAAACTGCCATAAATGCCCTGTAATTTGTACATTTTATAGTTTGTTACATAACTAGATGTCTTTAGCTTCAATATAGGGGGTATATCATTAAAATCGGAGCATGAATTAGTCTCAATATGACGTCATGAAACGCTTAAATCAAACATTTCTTTAAAATGTACCTAAAACACCTATAAAAAAATTATAAAAATTCAGAAATAGCTTTTATTTTCTATTTTTAATATGCTCTACAATTCTGCATACCAAAAAATTTTTTTAAAAAATGTCGGTTTTTTGAGTCAAAAAAATGACAAGGAGTACCCCTTATACTTTTTTTGACTAAAAAAATCGATGTTTTTTAAAAATTTAAAAAAAAAATTATAAAAATTCAGAAATAGCTTTTATTTTCTATTTTTAATATGCTCTACAATTCTGCATACCAAAAAATTTTTTTAAAAAATGTCGGTTTTTTGAGTCAAAAAAATGACAAGGGGTACCCCTTATACTTTTTTTGACTAAAAAAATCGATGTTTTTTAAAAATTTAAAAAAAAAAATTATAAAAATTCAGAAATAGCTTTTATTTTCTATTTTTAATATGCTCTACAATTCTGCATACCAAAAATTTTTTTTAAAAAATGTCGGTTTTTTTGAGTCAAAAAAATGACAAGGGGTACCCCTTATACTTTTTTTGACTAAAAAAATCGATGTTTTTTAAAAATTTTTTTTGGTATGCACAATTGCAGAGCATATTAAAAATAGTAGAAAAAAACACTTTCTGAATTTTTAAACATATTTTTTAGGTGTTTTAGGAGAAAAAAACGGGTAAGTGTTTGATTTTTGCAGTTCATGTCATCAAACTGCCATAAATGCCCTGTAATTTGTACATTTTATAGTTTGTTACATAACTAGATGTCTTTAGCTTCAATATAGGGGGTATATCATTAAAATCGGAGCATGAATTAGTCTCAATATGACGTCATGAAACGCTTAAATCAAACATTTCTTTAAAATGTACCTAAAACACCTATAAAAAAATTATAAAAATTCAGAAATAGCTTTTATTTTCTATTTTTAATATGCTCTACAATTCTGCATACCAAAAATTTTTTTTAAAAAATGTCGGTTTTTTGAGTCAAAAAAATGACAAGGGGTACCCCTTATACTTTTTTTGACTAAAAAAATCGATGTTTTTTAAAAATTTTTTTTGGTATGCACAATTGCAGAGCATATTAAAAATAGTAGAAAAAAACACTTTCTGAATTTTTAAACATATTTTTTAGGTGTTGTAGGAGAAAAAAACGGGTAAGTGTTTGATTTTTGCAGTTCATGTCATCAAACTGCCATAAATGCCCTGTAATTTGTACATTTTATAGTTTGTTACATAACCAGATGTCTTTAGCTTCAATATAGGGGGTATATCATTAAAATCGGAGCATGAATTAGTCTCAATATGACGTCATGAAACGCTTAAATCAAACATTTCTTTAAAATGTACCTAAAACACCTATAAAAAAATTATAAAAATTCAGAAATAGCTTTTATTTTCTATTTTTAATATGCTCTACAATTCTGCATACCAAAAAATTTTTTTAAAAAATGTCGGTTTTTTGAGTCAAAAAAATGACAAGGGGTACCCCTTATACTTTTTTTGACTAAAAAAATCGATGTTTTTTAAAAAATTTTTTTGGTATGCACAATTGCAGAGCATATTAAAAATAGTAGAAAAAAACACTTTCTGAATTTTTAAACATATTTTTTAGGTGTTTTAGGAGAAAAAAACGGGTAAGTGTTTGATTTTTGCAGTTCATGTCATCAAACTGCCATAAATGCCCTGTAATTTGTACATTTTATAGTTTGTTACATAACTAGATGTCTTTAGCTTCAATATAGGGGGTATATCATTAAAATCGGAGCATGAATTAGTCTCAATATGACGTCATGAAACGCTTAAATCAAACATTTCTTTAAAATGTACCTAAAACACCTATAAAAAAATTATAAAAATTCAGAAATAGCTTTTATTTTCTATTTTTAATATGCTCTACAATTCCTCATACCAAAAAATTTTTTTAAAAAATGTCGGTTTTTTGAGTCAAAAAAATGACAGTCAAAAAAAGTATAAGGGGGTACCCCTTTTTTTTTAAAAATTTTTTTTGGTATGCACAATTGCAGAGCATATTAAAAATAGTAGAAAAAAACACTTTCTGAATTTTTAAACATATTTTTTAGGTGTTTTAGGAGAAAAAAACGGGTAAGTGTTTGATTTTTGCAGTTCATGTCATCAAACTGCCATAAATGCCCTGTAATTTGTACATTTTATAGTTTGTTACATAACTAGATGTCTTTAGCTTCAATATAGGGGGTATATCATTAAAATCGGAGTATGAATTAGTCTCAATATGACGTCATGAAACGCTTAAATCAAACATTTCTTTAAAATGTACCTAAAACACCTATAAAAAAATTATAAAAATTCAGAAATAGCTTTTATTTTCTATTTTTAATATGCTCTACAATTCTGCATACCAAAAAATTTTTTTAAAAAATGTCGGTTTTTTGAGTCAAAAAAATGACAAGGGGTACCCCTTATACTTTTTTTGACTAAAAAAATCGATGTTTTTTAAAAATTTTTTTTGGTATGCACAATTGCAGAGCATATTAAAAATAGTAGAAAAAAACACTTTCTGAATTTTTAAACATATTTTTTAGGTGTTTTAGGAGAAAAAAACGGGTAAGTGTTTGATTTTTGCAGTTCATGTCATCAAACTGCCATAAATGCCCTGTAATTTGTACATTTTATAGTTTGTTACATAACTAGATGTCTTTAGCTTCAATATAGGGGGTATATCATTAAAATCGGAGCATGAATTAGTCTCAATATGACGTCATGAAACGCTTAAATCAAACATTTCTTTAAAATGTACCTAAAACACCTATAAAAAAATTATAAAAATTCAGAAATAGCTTTTATTTTCTATTTTTAATATGCTCTACAATTCTGCATACCAAAAAATTTTTTTAAAAAAATGTCGGTTTTTTGAGTCAAAAAAATGACAAGGGGTACCCCTTATACTTTTTTTGACTAAAAAAATCGATGTTTTTTAAAAATTTTTTTTGGTATGCACAATTGCAGAGCATATTAAAAATAGTAGAAAAAAACACTTTCTGAATTTTTAAACATATTTTTTAGGTGTTTTAGGAGAAAAAAACGGGTAAGTGTTTGATTTTTGCAGTTCATGTCATCAAACTGCCATAAATGCCCTGTAATTTGTACATTTTATAGTTTGTTACATAACTAGATGTCTTTAGCTTCAATATAGGGGGTATATCATTAAAATCGGAGCATGAATTAGTCTCAATATGACGTCATGAAACGCTTAAATCAAACATTTCTTTAAAATGTACCTAAAACACCTATAAAAAAATTATAAAAATTCAGAAATAGCTTTTATTTTCTATTTTTAATATGCTCTACAATTCTGCATACCAAAAAATTTTTTTAAAAAATGTCGGTTTTTTGAGTCAAAAAAATGACAAGGGGTACCCCTTATACTTTTTTTGACTAAAAAAATCGATGTTTTTTAAAATTTTTTTTTGGTATGCACAATTGCAGAGCATATTAAAAATAGTAGAAAAAAACACTTTCTGAATTTTTAAACATATTTTTTAGGTGTTTTAGGAGAAAAAAACGGGTAAGTGTTTGATTTTTGCAGTTCATGTCATCAAACTGCCATAAATGCCCTGTAATTTGTACATTTTATAGTTTGTTACATAACTAGATGTCTTTAGCTTCAATATAGGGGGTATATCATTAAAATCGGAGCATGAATTAGTCTCAATATGACGTCATGAAACCCTTAAATCAAACATTTCTTTAAAATGTACCTAAAACACCTATAAAAAAATTATAAAAATTCAGAAATAGCTTTTATTTTCTATTTTTAATATGCTCTACAATTCTGCATACCAAAAAATTTTTTTAAAAAATGTCGGTTTTTTGAGTCAAAAAAATGACAAGGGGTACCCCTTATACTTTTTTTGACTAAAAAAATCGATGTTTTTTAAAATTTTTTTTTGGTATGCACAATTGCAGAGCATATTAAAAATAGTAGAAAAAAACACTTTCTGAATTTTTAAACATATTTTTTAGGTGTTTTAGGAGAAAAAAACGGGTAAGTGTTTGATTTTTGCAGTTCATGTCATCAAACTGCCATAAATGCCCTGTAATTTGTACATTTTATAGTTTGTTACATAACTAGATGTCTTTAGCTTCAATATAGGGGGTATATCATTAAAATCGGAGTATGAATTAGTCTCAATATGACGTCATGAAACGCTTAAATCAAACATTTCTTTAAAATGTACCTAAAACACCTATAAAAAAATTATAAAAATTCAGAAATAGCTTTTATTTTCTATTTTTAATATGCTCTACAATTCTGCATACCAAAAAATTTTTTTAAAAAATGTCGGTTTTTTGAGTCAAAAAAATGACAAGGGGTACCCCTTATACTTTTTTTGACTAAAAAAATCGATGTTTTTTAAAAATTTTTTTTGGTATGCGCAATTGCAGAGCATATTAAAAATAGTAGAAAAAAACACTTTCTGAATTTTTAAACATATTTTTTAGGTGTTTTAGGAGAAAAAAACGGGTAAGTGTTTGATTTTTGCAGTTCATGTCATCAAACTGCCATAAATGCCCTGTAATTTGTACATTTTATAGTTTGTTACATAACTAGATGTCTTTAGCTTCAATATAGGGGGTATATCATTAAAATCGGAGCATGAATTAGTCTCAATATGACGTCATGAAACGCTTAAATCAAACATTTCTTTAAAATGTACCTAAAACACCTATAAAAAAATTATAAAAATTCAGAAATAGCTTTTATTTTCTATTTTTAATATGCTCTACAATTCTGCATACCAAACATTTTTTTTAAAAAATGTCGGTTTTTTGAGTCAAAAAAATGACAAGGGGTACCCCTTATACTTTTTTTGACTAAAAAAATCGATGTTTTTTAAAAATTTTTTTTGGTATGCACAATTGCAGAGCATATTAAAAATAGTAGAAAAAAACACTTTCTGAATTTTTAAACATATTTTTTAGGTGTTTTAGGAGAAAAAAACGGGTAAGTGTTTGATTTTTGCAGTTCATGTCATCAAACTGCCATAAATGCCCTGTAATTTGTACATTTTATAGTTTGTTACATAACTAGATGTCTTTAGCTTCAATATAGGGGGTATATCATTAAAATCGGAGCATGAATTAGTCTCAATATGACGTCATGAAACGCTTAAATCAAACATTTCTTTAAAATGTACCTAAAACACCTATAAAAAAATTATAAAAATTCAGAAATAGCTTTTATTTTCTATTTTTAATATGCTCTACAATTCTGCATACCAAAAATTTTTTTTAAAAAATGTAGGTTTTTTGAGTCAAAAAAATGACAAGGGGTACCCCTTATACTTTTTTTGACTAAAAAAATCGATGTTTTTAAAAAATTTTTTTTGGTATGCACAATTGCAGAGCATATTAAAAATAGTAGAAAAAAACACTTTCTGAATTTTTAAACATATTTTTTAGGTGTTTTAGGAGAAAAAACCGGGTAAGTGTTTGATTTTTGCAGTTCATGTCATCAAACTGCCATAAATGCCCTGTAATTTGTACATTTTATAGTTTGTTACATAACTAGATGTCTTTAGCTTCAATATAGGGGGTATATCATTAAAATCGGAGCATGAATTAGTCTCAATATGACGTCATGAAAAGCTTAAATCAAACATTTCTTTAATATGTACCTAAAACACCTATAAAAAAATTATAAAAATTCAGAAATAGCTTTTATTTTCTATTTTTAATATGCTCTACAATTCTGCATACCAAAAAATTTTTTTAAAAAATGTCGGTTTTTTGAGTCAAAAAAATGACAAGGGGTACCCCTTATACTTTTTTTGACTAAAAAAATCGATGTTTTTTAAAATTTTTTTTTGGTATGCACAATTGCAGAGCATATTAAAAATAGTAGAAAAAAACACTTTCTGAATTTTTAAACATATTTTTTAGGTGTTTTAGGAGAAAAAAACCGGTAAGTGTTTGATTTTTGCAGTTCATGTCATCAAACTGCCATAAATGCCCTGTAATTTGTACATTTTATAGTTTGTTACATAACTAGATGTCTTTAGCTTCAATATAGGGGGTATATCATTAAAATCGGAGCATGAATTAGTCTCAATATGACGTCATGAAACGCTTAAATCAAACATTTCTTTAAAATGTACCTAAAACACCTATAAAAAAATTATAAAAATTCAGAAATAGCTTTTATTTTCTATTTTTAATATGCTCTACAATTCTGCATACCAAAAATTTTTTTTAAAAAATGTAGGTTTTTTGAGTCAAAAAAATGACAAGGGGTACCCCTTATACTTTTTTTGACTAAAAAAATCGATGTTTTTAAAAAATTTTTTTTGGTATGCACAATTGCAGAGCATATTAAAAATAGTAGAAAAAAACACTTTCTGAATTTTTAAACATATTTTTTAGGTGTTTTAGGAGAAAAAAACGGGTTAGTGTTTGATTTTTGCAGTTCATGTCATCAAACTGCCATAAATGCCCTGTAATTTGTACATTTTATAGTTTGTTACATAACTAGATGTCTTTAGCTTCAATATAGGGGGTATATCATTAAAATCGGAGCATGAATTAGTCTCAATATGACGTCATGAAACGCTTAAATCAAACATTTCTTTAATATGTACCTAAAACACCTATAAAAAAATTATAAAAATTCAGAAATAGCTTTTATTTTCTATTTTTAATATGCTCTACAATTCTGCATACCAAAAAATTTTTTTAAAAAATGTCGGTTTTTTGAGTCAAAAAAATGACAAGGGGTACCCCTTATACTTTTTTTGACTAAAAAAATCGATGTTTTTTAAAATTTTTTTTTGGTATGCACAATTGCAGAGCATATTAAAAATAGTAGAAAAAAACACTTTCTGAATTTTTAAACATATTTTTTAGGTGTTTTAGGAGAAAAAAACCGGTAAGTGTTTGATTTTTGCAGTTCATGTCATCAAACTGCCATAAATGCCCTGTAATTTGTACATTTTATAGTTTGTTACATAACTAGATGTCTTTAGCTTCAATATAGGGGGTATATCATTAAAATCGGAGCATGAATTAGTCTCAATATGACGTCATGAAACGCTTAAATCAAACATTTCTTTAAAATGTACCTAAAACACCTATAAAAAAATTATAAAAATTCAGAAATAGCTTTTATTTTCTATTTTTAATATGCTCTACAATTCTGCATACCAAAAAATTTTTTTAAAAAATGTCGGTTTTTTGAGTCAAAAAAATGACAAGGAGTACCCCTTATACTTTTTTTGACTAAAAAAATCGATGTTTTTTAAAAATTTAAAAAAAAAATTATAAAAATTCAGAAATAGCTTTTATTTTCTATTTTTAATATGCTCTACAATTCTGCATACCAAAAAATTTTTTTAAAAAATGTCGGTTTTTTGAGTCAAAAAAATGACAAGGGGTACCCCTTATACTTTTTTTGACTAAAAAAATCGATGTTTTTTAAAAATTTAAAAAAAAAATTATAAAAATTCAGAAATAGCTTTTATTTTCTATTTTTAATATGCTCTACAATTCTGCATACCAAAAAATTTTTTTAAAAATGTCGGTTTTTTTGAGTCAAAAAAATGACAAGGGGTACCCCTTATACTTTTTTTGACTAAAAAAATCGATGTTTTTTAAAAAAATTTTTTTGGTATGCACAATTGCAGAGCATATTAAAAATAGTAGAAAAAAACACTTTCTGAATTTTTAAACATATTTTTTAGGTGTTTTTGGAGAAAAAAACGGGTAAGTGTTTGATTTTTGCAGTTCATGTCATCAAACTGCCATAAATGCCCTGTAATTTGTACATTTTATAGTTTGTTACATAACTAGATGTCTTTAGCTTCAATATAGGGGGTATATCATTAAAATCGGAGCATGAATTAGTCTCAATGAAACGCTTAAATCAAACATTTCTTTGAAATGTACCTAAAACACCTATAAAAAAATTATAAAAATTCAGAAATAGCTTTTATTTTCTATTTTTAATATGCTCTACAATTCTGCATACCAAAAAATTTTTTTAAAAATGTCGGTTTTTTGAGTCAAAAAAATGACAAGGGGTACCCCTTATACTTTTTTTGACTCAAAAAATCGATGTTTCTTAAAAAATTTTTTGGTATGCACAATTGAAGAGCATATTAAAAATAGTAGAAAAAAACACTTTCTGAATTTTTAAACATATTTTTTAGGTGTTTTAGGAGAAAAAAACGGGTAAGTGTTTGATTTTTGCAGTTCATGTCATCAAACTGCCATAAATGCCCTGTAATTTGTACATTTTATAGTTTGTTACATAACTAGATGTCTTTAGCTTCAATATAGGGGGTATATCATTAAAATCGGAGCATAAATTAGTCTCAATATGACGTCATGAAACGCTTAAATCAAACATTTCTTTGAAATGTACCTAAAACACCTATAAAAAAATTATAAAAATTCAGAAATAGCTTTTAGTTTCTATTTTTAATATGCTCTACAATTCTGCATACCAAAAAAAATTTTAAAAAATGTCGGTTTTTTGAGTCAAAAAAATGACAAGGGGTACCCCTTATACTTTTTTTGACTCAAAAAATCGATGTTTCTTAAAAATTTTTTTTTGGTATGCACAATTGAAGAGCATATTAAAAATAGTAGAAAAAAACACTTTCTGAATTTTTAAACATATTTTTTAGGTGTTTTAGGAGAAAAAAACGGGTAAGTGTTTGATTTTTGCAGTTCATGTCATCAAACTGCCATAAATGCCCTGTAATTTGTACATTTTATAGTTTGTTACATAACTAGATGTCTTTAGCTTCAATATAGGGGGTATATCATTCAAATCGGAGCATGAATTAGTCTCAATATGACGTCATGAAACGCTTAAATCAAACATTTCTTTAAAATGTACCTAAAACACCTATAAAAAAATTATAAAAATTCAGAAATAGCTTTTATTTTCTATTTTTAATATGCTCTACAATTCTGCATACCAAAAAATTTTTTAAAAAATGTCGGTTTTTTTGAGTCAAAAAAATGACAAGGGGTACCCCTTATACTTTTTTTGACTAAAAAAATCGATGTTTTTTAAAAAAATTTTTTTGGTATGCACAATTGCAGAGCATATTAAAAATAGTAGAAAAAAACACTTTCTGAATTTTTAAACATATTTTTTAGGTGTTTTTGGAGAAAAAAACGGGTAAGTGTTTGATTTTTGCAGTTCATGTCATCAAACTAGCCCATAAATGCCCTGTAATTTGTACATTTTATAGTTTGTTACATAACTAGATGTCTTTAGCTTCAATATAGGGGGTATATCATTAAAATCGGAGCATGAATTAGTCTCAATATGACGTCATGAAACGCTTAAATCAAACATTTCTTTGAAATGTACCTAAAACACCTATAAAAAAATTATAAAAATTCAGAAATAGCTTTTATTTTCTATTTTTAATATGCTCTACAATTCTGCATACCAAAAAATTTTTTTAAAAAATGTCGGTTTTTTGAGTCAAAAAAATGACAAGGGGTACCCCTTATACTTTTTTTGACTCAAAAAATCGATGTTTCTTAAAAAAATTTTTTGGTATGCACAATTGAAGAGCATATTAAAAATAGTAGAAAAAAACACTTTCTGAATTTTTAAACATATTTTTTAGGTGTTTTAGGAGAAAAAAACGGGTAAGTGTTTGATTTTTGCAGTTCATGTCATCAAACTGCCATAAATGCCCTGTAATTTGTACATTTTATAGTTTGTTACATAACTAGATGTCTTTAGCTTCAATATAGGGGGTATATCATTAAAATCGGAGCATAAATTAGTCTCAATATGACGTCATGAAACGCTTAAATCAAACATTTCTTTGAAATGTACCTAAAACACCTATAAAAAAATTATAAAAATTCAGAAATAGCTTTTAGTTTCTATTTTTAATATGCTCTACAATTCTGCATACCAAAAAAAAATTTTAAAAAATGTCGGTTTTTTGAGTCAAAAAAATGACAAGGGGTACCCCTTATACTTTTTTTGACTCAAAAAATCGATGTTTCTTAAAAATTTTTTTTGGTATGCACAATTGAAGAGCATATTAAAAATAGTAGAAAAAAACACTTTCTGAATTTTTAAACATATTTTTTAGGTGTTTTAGGAGAAAAAAACGGGTAAGTGTTTGATTTTTGCAGTTCATGTCATCAAACTGCCATAAATGCCCTGTAATTTGTACATTTTATAGTTTGTTACATAACTAGATGTCTTTAGCTTCAATATAGGGGGTATATCATTCAAATCGGAGCATGAATTAGTCTCAATATGACGTCATGAAACGCTTAAATCAAACATTTCTTTAAAATGTACCTAAAACACCTATAAAAAAATTATAAAAATTCAGAAATAGCTTTTATTTTCTATTTTTAATATGCTCTACAATTCTGCATACCAAAAAATTTTTTTAAAAAATGTCGGTTTTTTGAGTCAAAAAAATGACAAGGGGTACCCCTTATACTTTTTTTGACTAAAAAAATCGATGTTTTTTAAAAAAATTTTTTTGGTATGCACAATTGCAGAGCATATTAAAAATAGTAGAAAAAAACACTTTCTGAATTTTTAAACATATTTTTTAGGTGTTTTAGGAGAAAAAAACGGGTAAGTGTTTGATTTTTGCAGTTCATGTCATCAAACTGCCATAAATGCCCTGTAATTTGTACATTTTATAGTTTGTTACATAACTAGATGTCTTTAGCTTCAATATAGGGGGTATACCATTAAAATCGGAACATGAATTAGTCTCAATATGACGTCATGAAACGCTTAAATCAAACATTTCTTTGAAATGTACCTAAAACACCTATAAAAAAATTATAAAAATTCAGAAATAGCTTTTATTTTCTATTTTTAATATGCTCTACAATTCTGCATACCAAAAAAATTTTTAAAAAATGTCGGTTTTTTGAGTCAAAAAAATGACAAGGGGTACCCCTTATACTTTTTTTGACTAAAAAAATCGATGTTTTTTAAAAAAATTTTTTGGTATGCACAATTGCAGAGCATATTAAAAATAGTAGAAAAAAACACTTTCTGAATTTTTAAACATATTTTTTAGGTGTTTTAGGAGAAAAAAACGGGTAAGTGTTTGATTTTTGCAGTTCATGTCATCAAACTGCCATAAATGCCCTGTAATTTGTACATTTTATAGTTTGTTACATAACTAGATGTCTTTAGCTTCAATATAGGGGGTATATCATTAAAATCGGAGCATGAATTAGTCTCAATATGACGTCATGAAACGCTTAAATCAAACATTTCTTTAAAATGTACCTAAAACACCTATAAAAAAATTATAAAAATTCAGAAATAGCTTTTATTTTCTATTTTTAATATGCTCTACAATTCTGCATACCAAAAAAATTTTTTAAAAAATGTCGGTTTTTTGAGTCAAAAAAATGACAAGGGGTACCCCTTATACTTTTTTTGACTCAAAAAATCGATGTTTCTTAAAGAAATTTTTTGGTATGCACAATTGAAGAGCATATTAAAAATAGTAGAAAAAAACACTTTCTGAATTTTTAAACATATTTTTTAGGTGTTTTAGGAGAAAAAAACGGGTAAGTGTTTGATTTTTGCAGTTCATGTCATCAAAATGCCATAAATGCCCTGTAATTTGTACATTTTATAGTTTGTTACATAACTAGATGTCTTTAGCTTCAATATAGGGGGTATATCATTAAAATCGGAGCATGAATTAGTCTCAATATGACGTCATGAAACGCTTAAATCAAACATTTCTTTAAAATGTACCTAAAACACCTATAACAAAATTATAAAAATTCAGAAATAGCTCTTATTTTCTATTTTTAATATGCTCTACAATTCTGCATACCAAAAAAACTGCCATAAATGCCCTGTAATTTGTACATTTTATAGTTTGTTACATAACTAGATGTCTTTAGCTTCAATATAGGGGGTATATCATTAAAATCGGAGCATGAATTAGTCTCAATATGACGTCATGAAACGCTAAAATCAAACATATCTTTAAAATGTACCTAAAACACCTATAAAAAAATTATAAAAATTCAGAAATAGCTTTTATTTTCTATTTTATTTTCTGCATACCAAAAAAAAACTGCCATAAATGCCCTGTAATTTGTACATTTTATAGTTTGTTACATAACTAGATGTCTTTAGCTTCAATATAGGGGGTATATCATTAAAATCGGAGCATGAATTAGTCTCAATATGACGTCATGAAACGCTTAAATCAAACATTTCTTTAAAATGTACCTAAAATACCTATAAAAAAATTATAAAAATTCAGAAATAGCTTTTATTTTCTATTTTTAATATGCTCTACAATTCTGCATACCAAAAAAAAAATTTTAAAAATGTCGGTTTTTTGAGTCAAAAAAATGACAAGGTTTACCCCTTATACTTTTTTTGACTCAAAAAATCGATGTTTCTTAAAAAATTTTTTTGGTATGCACAATTGAAGAGCATATTAAAAATAGTAGAAAAAAACACTTTCTGAATTTTTAAACATATTTTTTAGGTGTTTTAGGAGAAAAAAACGGGTAAGTGTTTGATTTTTGCAGTTCATGTCATCAAACTGCCATAAATGCCCTGTAATTCAGTGGTGGATTTACGCCTAGGCCCGTAATGCCCGGGCCTAGGGCGGCATGATTTTAGGGGCGGCAAAATTTTGATAACCCTGAAAATCAAGAACCGTAAAATGTTAGAATACAGTCAAAATTCGATAACTCAAACTACTATTATCCACAATAAAGGCTCGACTTATCAAGACTTCGATTTATCCAAATTGTTCCTCAAAATTAAAATAATCAAACAATTCAATATGTATCTGAAATACATATGCACACACATTTTGTGCTTTTATTAAGTCTAACACATTTTACATTAATGTAGTACATAAGTATTTACAACATACATAAAATTATTGCCTGTATGTACATATATGTATGTACTTACAACTTCCAACCAGCAACGAAACATGTCGTTAACAAAAAAGTCAAATTTCTTAAACCTACATAATTATTTTTGTGTGTATGTAGGTAAGTATCTCGTTTTCTTTTCAAATGAAAATTCGATTCAAAAATTCGAATTTAAAATGCATACGTGATGTTGTTATTTCTTCTCACTAAATGGGAATTCCCCTAAAAAAGTTCGACTTGCTTGATGCATATGCGTTTTTTTGTTCGAGTTATCAGGGAAAAAATGTATCTGATTTGAACTCTAAACGTTGTTGCCACATAATTTTGTTCGAGTTATAAAAAAATAAGGTTGTCCAAGTTTGACTGTAATTTGAATTGATAATTTTTGTGGATTAATTTACCTTTATATCAATGAAAAATTTTAAATATAGGTAATTCCGACTTAACCCTTTAGTTTAATTTGCCGGTGCAATACAATTTTTTTTTAGATCAATATTATTGGCCGTTGAAAAAAATACATTAAAAAAACGGCAGTGAATTTCTCAGTTTTTTTCAGTGAAGTGATTGCGGAATGCAAAATTTTTGTTCATCAGTTTAAAACAAATTCAAATTTACAAGTAAAATTGTCGCAATTCTGATATAAATTTATATGCATATCATACTTAACTCAGTGGTGCTGAATATCGTAAAAGAAAGGCAGAAGAATCTACGAAAAAATGTAATTTACTAAAGAAAATCCCAAAAATATCTAATTTTTTAACAAGTTCGTCAAAAACTTCTAATAATGATCAACAGCCATTATGTTCATCTACTGTAAGTATTTTACTATAATTATCAACATTTTTTTAAATTGAATGTAACGTTGTTCTTAATCTAAGGGCGGAATCACATTTGTAACGTGTGGTTTGTTGCTATCACTCCAATGAATTTCATATGCGTAGAAACATGTTTTTGTCGTGTGGTGCAGTGTGGCGCGTTGAGTCGATATCGCTCCTATTACGACTGCGCCACACCACAACGATCTATGGAGAATTAAAACGAGACAAATATACTATCTGAAATTGGGTATGTGAAAGATCTTGAAATCAGAATTCATTTAAATAAAAACCACAGCACACAATCCAAGTGTGCACAGAACGCGACAGGACACACCACACGTTACCTTTCAAGCGTGGTTCCGGCTTAAGAAAATAAGAGAATAAGAAAAAGAGTTATCAGTTGTTTAAAAATAATGTATTTTTCTTCAGTAGAAAATAGACGAGATTTCAGCACCAAATATCGAAGAAAGACAGTTAAGCCCTCCTTCACCAAAAGATACTGAAGAAATACAGTCAAGTTCTCCTTCAACTAATTTATTAGGTGACAGTTCAATTGCAGGTAATGTTTTAGGAACCAGTAGTGATCCCTTCTTATGGAATTTTAACGAAGAAACTCAAGAATATATCATTTTAAACGGTGCACCACAAAAAATATTTAAATTATTGATTTTCAAAATTCTAAAAATGTTTATAGTGATAAAACAAGATATTGCTCGAAAAATTAATTCCAACGAACTTTGAAGAATGGAGAGATTCAACGCCGTGAGTGGTTGATGTATTCAGAAACTAAAGGATCCGTATTTTGTATTCCATGCTTACTATTTAGTAGATGTGGTGAAACAAATGCTTTCACCTACGAAGGGTTCCGAGACTGGAAAAACTGAAAAGCAAGCGTTGAAGGACACGAAAACTCTGACTTTCATAAAACTAATGTTAGTAACTTAAAAGCTCGAGCGGTAGCTCAAGGACGTGTTGATCAACATTTATTAAAACAGCTCGACGAAGAAATTTCGTACTGGAAAAAAATATTGTATCGGATAATTCCAATCGTTAAATCACTTGCAATAAGAGGACTGCCGTTTCGGGGGCATTCAGAGAGAATTGGAGATCCTCGTAATGGAAACTTCTAAGTATCAGTAGAACTTGTTGCTGAATTCGATCCATTTCTATCTCAACATTTAAAGTCGTGTGCGCATCCTGGTAGTGGCAACATATCGTACTTATCAAAAACAATCTACGAAGAAATTATATTACTGATTCAAAGCCAAGTATTAAAGCACATTTCTACTGAAGTGCAATCCGCTAAGTACTTTGGTATTATTGTAGATTCTACGCCTGATATTGCTCATGTCGACCAGCTAACTATAATTATTAGATATGTACGTGCAAATGGTGAACCCGTTGAAAGATTTTTAGAATTTATACCTAGTACTGGTCATAAAGCAAAGGATATTGAAGATGCTGTATTAAACTCATTAAAAAAAATGGTTTGGACATTATGAACTGCCGTGGTCAATCGTACGACAATGCAAGTAATATGTCAGGGATATATTCAGGAGTTCAAGCACGAATGAAAACAATCAATCCATTAGCAGATTAAGTTCCTTGCGCTGCCCATTCGCTAAATTTAGTAGGCATTTGTGCAGCTGAATCTGTACCTGAAGCAGTTGATTTTTTTTTCTACTTTGCAAGAACTGTATAATTTTTTTACGATATCTACACATCGTTGGGAGGTCCTGGCGCAACAGACAAATTTAAGACTCAAAAGCCTTTCTCAAACTCGATGGTCTGCTCGACATGATGCATGCTATGCTTTCGAAAAAGAGTGGTGTGCAATAATTGAAGCATTGGACTTTATTGGAGAAAGCAATGACGAGAAACCGAGTACACGATCTGAAGCTATTGGTATTGGATTAAAACAATTAGCTGAACGTAAAAATGTATATGATAAGCTTTATGCATAGTTCAGTTTATTTGATAATCTATCTGAAATTGATACGAATGAGTTGAAAAATGAATCAAATAAACTAGTCAATAAGTATCCTGACGATTTAGAAGAAACATTAGGAAATGAATGAATGCGACATCGAACATAAATCCGCCACTGCTGTAATTTGTACATTTTATAGTTTGTTACATAACTAGATGTCTTTAGCTTCAATATAGGGGGTATATCATTAAAATCGGAGCATGAATTAGTCTCAATATGACGTCATGAAACGCTTAAATCAAACATTTCTTTAAAATGTACCTAAAACACCTATAAAAAAATTATGAAAATTCAGAAATAGCTTTTATTTTCTATTTTTAATATGCTCTACAATTCTGCATACCAAAAAAATTTTTTTAAAAATTTCGGTTTTTTGAGTCAAAAAAATGACAAGGGGTACCCCTTATACTTTTTTTGACTCAAAAAATCGATGTTTCTTAAAAAAATTTTTTGGTATGCACAATTGAAGAGCATATTAAAAATAGTAGAAAAAAACACTTTCTGAATTTTTAAACATATTTTTTAGGTGTTTTAGGAGAAAAAAACGGGTAAGTGTTTGATTTTTGCAGTTCATGTCATCAAAAAAAATGCTCCCACTTGTTTATATTTTTAGTATTTCCCAAATCTTCCGCAGTAAAGTTCCATACCTTCATATGAGTGGTGTTCAGTTCAGTAATTATAAATATAAAGGGTGATCCATTTCGAGGTTCCCTACTTTTTAAAAAAAAAAACACAGAAAACTCAAATTTAATGGCGAATGTTTATTATCATTTGAAAGAACATTCTTTGGCATTAATTTTTTGAAGATTATGTCTATCAAATGTTGGCCGTTGCTACGTCGCAGATGGTCCATCCATTGGTCCAATTTTCGATCACTCGTTCGAGCATTTCGACTGGTAACTGGCGAATGACACGCGTGATGTTTTCCTCCAAGGCCTGAATCGAAGCGGGTTTGTCGGCATAGGCTTTTGACTTTACATATCCCCACAGGAAAAAGTCTAACGGTGTGATATCACACGATCTTGGTGGCCAATCGACCGGCCCAAAACGTGAAATTATGTGCTCACCGAAATGTTCTCTCAATAAGTCCATTGATTGATGCGATGTGTGGGAAGTGGCGCCGTCTTGCTGAAACCAAATGTCGCCGAGATCACGCGCTTCAATTTCAGGCAACAAATAGTCGGTTATCATGGCACGATAACGGTCGCCATTGACGGTTACGTTCGCACCGGCATAATTTTTAAAGAAATATGGACCGATGATTCCACCGGCCCACAAACCACACCAAACCGTTGTTTTTTCTGCATGAAGTGGCAGTTCTTCAATCTCTTCAGGTTGCTCTTCGTCCCAAATGCGGCAATTTTGTTTGTTTACATACCCATTGAGCCAGAAATAGGCCTCAGCGCTAAACAAAATTTGCCTCGAAAACGTCGGATCTTCTTGGAACTTTTCAAGAGCCCATAGAACGAAGCGATGTTGCTTGGGAAGGTCGAGCGGCTTCAGTTGTTGCACAAGCTGTATTTTGTACGCTTTCAATTTAAGATCTTGACGTAAAATGCGCCAAGTCGTTCCATACGTCAGTCCGAGTTGCTGCGAACCGCGCCGAATCGACTCTCTACGGTCTTCGTGTACACTCTCAGCTACGGCGTGCTGGAATGCTGGGTCTCAAAATGGGTGATGGTGTTGCGAATAGTACGCTCAGTAGGCCGATTATGTTGACCATAAGTTGAGCGAAGTGCACGAAACACATTCCTCACAGAACGTGAATTTTCATAATAAAGTTGAACAATTTGTAAACGTTGTTCACGCGTTAGTCTTTCCATTATGAAAGGCCAAACAATACTAAACAAAAATAACATGACAGCATGACACGACTCACGCGTGATCTGTCAAAATAGGCTATTGAAAAAGTATCTCTACTTGGATCACCCTTTATTACATTCAAGGTTTTTGACTGGTAAGTAAATATTTTTCAATGCAAAAATAGTTTCTTTAGATGTGAAAACTATAAATTTATGAAAAATATCTGTTAGTATAGAACTAAGCCGTATTTAATTCATAAGTATAATATATGAGACATCATGCATTCGTTCACTTGTATCGTATATCTCATATATGAGACATCATACATTTCAGCTTTGACGCAGATACATACAAAGTGTATATGATTTTATTTTTGTTGCAGCAGTGATTTGCGGGAAGTTTCATTGAAAACGCTCCCTTACTGATAAGGACATATTGGCTTACTTAAGAGCCGCTACAGTCCGGAATGATCCTGGGCCTCAGCCAATATGCAATTCCAATTAGCCCGGTCCTTAGCCGGCAACTTAGGAGGCAACTGCCTCCAGTTGCGCACTCCAAGTTGGTTGAGGTCGGTTTCTACTTGTGCGCACCACTTAAGGGGAGGTCTTCCTCTACTGCGTCCGACGTCTGGCTGGGAATTGAAGACTCTGCGAGCCGGAGTATTGGTGTCCATTCGTTCTAAATGTCCTAGCCATCTTAAACGTCCAGTGAGTAGTTTTTTTTTACCAGGGGCATGTAGCTGTTCTTGGTTGAATCTTTGTCTCCATAGCCCGTCAACGCAAAAAAGACCGAAGATTTTTAGAAGAATTTTTCGCTCAAATCGACCAAGGATTTCTTCATCCGCTTTTGAGACGGTGCATGCTTCAGTGCCGTAGAGCAGAGCTGGGATGATCAGGCTCTTATATAGGACCTGCTTAGTACTTCGAGTTAGGGCTTTACTACTGAATTACCTTCTTAGCCCGAAGAAACAGCGGTTAGCAAGAGTAATTCTTCGTTTAATTTCTGAAGAAATGTTTTCGGAGCTTATAGCGGAGCCGAAGTAAACAAAGTCACGTACTACCTCAAAGTTATATCTGTCAATGGTGATGTTCTTTCCAAGTCGTCGATGTTGGGTGTCCCTTCGTGTTGAGAGCATATACTTAGTCTTAACCTCATTTACGTTTTGGCAGTTTTACCGCTTCATCACGTTCAGTCCTACCAATGATGTCAAAATTGTGCCTCGTGTTTGCTCGGGAGTTTTGCACAATCCTCTCAGTAATCAAATTGAAGAAGTCACATGACAGGATCTTGTGGGCGATGTTCAGGAGACTTATGCCTCTGTAGTTGTCGCAGTTTAGAGGGTCTATCTGAGGTTCCATTCTTCAGGCATACTTTCTTCCGAACAGATTTGGCTTATGAGTTGGTGGATGTTATTTACCAAGTCATCTTAGCCGGCTTTAAATAGCTCGGCGGGAAAGCCGTCATTGCCGACAGCCTTATTAAGCTTGAGTTTAGATATTGTTATCCTCTTCCTCTTGCTTCGACATTAGATGCTTGTCTATCGCAGTGTAATCAATTGACCGTTCGTTGATCTGGATACCGCCATGTCCCCTTATGGATATCGAGGTGAGGAAACCGTGTGCTGGCTATATTGGCATTTTGTTCCGTAGCGAAGTCAATAAGCCTAAGTCCGTTACCAGACGTGTTGTCGTGTAAGATATGTTTTCCGACAATACTGCTAAAGATGTGTTATCTTCCTACATTTGCGTTAAAATCTCCCAGCACGATTTTAGCATCGTAATTCGGTAGTCGCTCAAGATTTTTTCAAGGAGCTCATAGAAGCAATCCTTAGCTATATCATCTTTTCCTCTGTTGGGGCGTGAACACATATAAGCCTTGTGTTGGCGAATTCTGCTTTGATGCGGATTGTTACAATACGTTCGCTAATGTCTTGGAAACATAAGTCTAATATTCTTGCCTAAGTCTGGCACTTATAACAAATCCACATCCGAATAGTCGCTGTTTCTGCTGACTATAACACGGTCCGTTGTAGATGTCAGTTTTTCATCCTCTTTTTTCCCGGCCATTGTTGCAGTTTAGCGTTTCCGCTAGTTGTTCGCTTGCACCTCTCCTGTTTAATGTTCTCACATCCCAGGTGCAGATACGAACGTCGTTGTCTTTTTTTCGTTTAGCAGGGTCGTCAACTGTTTTGGCTGTTTCGTAACAATGAACTTTTCCATGGTTGGGTAGTTAACCCAAAGCACAACACCCAACCTGGAGGGCCAGTTCCAATTTATGAGATACCCCTAGGACACGGGGCCATCAGTATCCACTATGGGATTGAGCGCTGCCGTGGGCCTTTCGGTTCATCCGCCACCATCTTTGTTCAAAGGGCCTGACTAACCCTTGAAATTCCTAGACAACCTGTTGTCCGAATATGTCGAAGCAGCTTGGTAGGTTCGCCTGGGACAGCAGGCCGGGTATTCATTCCGTGCTTTTCTTACCTGGGTGTTTATAGTGCTGCTGTTTTTCGTCATGTTATCAACACTCACGCTTATCGTTTAGCTAATCAAAGCCAGTTGGATGAGACTAGTTGCTGTCGTATGCGGCTTTGAAATCGATGAAAAGGTGATGGGTATCGATTTGGACTTTAGGGGGGTCATTCGCTCAATAATCGTCTGTGATTTGACGATACAAACACGTCGACTAAATTGGCCACATCGAACTAATAAACAATAATGGTCCAGCCACGTGTATTCTCGAACCAGTCTTCAGGTTCGGGCGACAGGGTACACTGATGCCTGAGCGCTTGGATTGAATAACTGGAATAAACGTGCACAGAGTCGATGAGGATGGACTCGAGGATAGAAGTCTGCCTTGTCCCATGCATAGACCCCCAACGTGTCAGGACCCAGTTAAGTAAGTCAAAGCAATAAAGGTTACCCATCCTTTGGTCGTCAATGAGCTCACTTCTGTACTGAATTCTAAGGAGTTCGATTGTGGAATTACAACAACACATACATTTAATAAATATTTTTGTTTTTTCATTTTTATTTTACATCATAACTTACTGAAACTAATATTAAACGTCATTTTCAACGTTCACCATTCAAAATTGTATAAAAGCAAAATTTAATATGTGCAACGAAGATGTTATTTTTGTATGTTTAGTCCTCAGCTTTATATGTGGGAGGTTTATATAAGTCTTGCTTCTTCACAGATTCAAACAGATACTTTCCAACGATCGACAAATCACCAATAAAAATTACTGTGGACCTTGAAACATATTTGCAAGAACCTTTAGCGTATACGCATACCTACTTATTTTTCAAGATTTGGTATGTCCGCAATAAGTTGCTTGTATTTTAGAATTGTAGACGCTCGCTTGTTGAGACAACCTTGGCGAAATAATGTATTTAATTTTGATGCAATCCGGGGATGATAACAAGAGTTTGTCAGCAAATCAAATGCAGTTTTATGTGAGGACATAAAACGTTTCCTGCTTTTTGGCAAATGAGAATCTTTGACACTACGGTTTAATAGTGCAGCGGTTTTTAATTGTTTCTTAAATTCATTGGCAGGAATACTGGTAACAGGATCTACAACCAATTTTCGGGAACGGATAAACACACCTCTACCGGCTCGATAGTGGTATGGCTTCAGAGAACTTTCAACCATTTCGTGCATGGATCGCTTTTTAACTGACGAAGATTCTAGTTTAATCGTTGGCTTCTGCTTTTGTGTATTGCTGCGGCGGAGGTATGTTCTTTGCGGCGTTATGCATTTTCTCCATTTAGTCACCGAACCTGGCGTTTTAGTATGCGGTAGAAGAAACGACTGATTTGGAGAGCTAACATTATTTGTCAGGCTCAGCCTAGGCGGTGATCCGAAATTCGATAAGTTTGATAGATGTCTAAGCGGCTGTGTTTGATAACTGTGACCCGAAAATGTAATTGGGCTTTGTATCCCTGACGAATCAACAACTCTGGCAAGCTTGTTAGGCGTACTAGAGGTGGGGTTTCTGTGTAAGCGTACAACTTTAATTCCAGGCCCTATGGTGGGTATACAAATCGAGGTGTTTTTTTTGTTTATAACAGCTTTTCGAATAATATCAGGCGTTGGAAGACTGCCTGAAGTCCTAAAATTGGATATGTTCGAAATATTTTGTAAAATTTGTGAATGTGCCCGAGTTGTTGAATCAGGAACTCTTATTGAACTTTGCGGCCTTTGCAGTGGAGTAACTCTTGCCAGCTTACTAGGTGTATTAGGAGTAGGAATTCTATGAAGTCGTTGAACTGTTATTGCGGAATGCAAACTGGGTGTGAAGCCTGTCATATTTTTATTTTGGGTAATACGATTTTTTCCATTATTAGTGGAGATACTTATATTTTCTAAGGATGCTGGAATTCTCTTCATGGGTGTGCTGTTAGCTAGAGGTTGCTTTTCAAGAGTAGATAGTCTACCAGGATAATTTCTCTCTTTACTAATTTCAATTGTCTTTCTTGAATTATTTGGAATTTCTTTACAACAGCGTCTTTCTACAATAGCATTTTGCAATGTTATTCGATTGTTGACAATACTTGCATAAAACAACTCAGAATCTCGTCCATGACATTCGGCGAGGATTATACTTCCACCAGAAAGTAATTTAAGGCGAATCCCCTGGTTATTTGCACTCATTTTGTTTAAACAAAACCAAACTCAAAGTAAATGATTTTTTTCACCATACACGATTACTATTTCTAGAGCGCGGATCATATTTAAATTTAAATTGTCAAATGGAAATGCGCGATTGTTGCGCACCTATGTGTGAGACACGTTTGCATTTATGTTACAAATGTTCAAGATGGGTTGCTTAAGGGTAAAATTAGGGTGTTAATGCATCGTTTGGCATGAACGATAACTTTTAATGTGCCTGTTCATACACTAGTAAAATTTCAGATTTTCATCGATTAGTAAGGGTTTGCAGGGTAATGTTTGTTATAGGAGGAGAATAAAAATTACTGCACAATTTAGATTTATTCTATCTTTTACGTTTTCGTTTGTGGTCCTATTCCATCGTTCAGTATAAGTCAAATAAATTCCATTTATGATTGAGCTCTCGGATCGTAAGAGCTCAGTTATAGCTTTCTTTGAACAACCTTAATGGAACACAACACATGATGGAATTGAAATGACAGCCTCATAACTTGTTATAGGAATTATTGAAAAATTCCGTTTTAGTTTTAGAAAAATAAGAAGTGATTTTCTGCGAAAACTGTAATTAGAAATTTAAATGTTTTTGGATAATCATGTTCTAAAATTCATAAGCTTTGTTTTGACACCAACTCGCCAATTATTAAATTTATAAAGAAGCCGCAAGAGGCAAAAGCAAATTTCCAATGAGGATTTTCAATGAAAGCTACAACTGTGCCCTCAAGTAACATCACATTAAACGCTTCCATCTGCACGTGAAAATTTACTTTCCTCCGTGATGGAAATCTCAGTTCCTCACGTTTTTCTTTGTTGTAGAAACTCAATATTGTGCGATAATTCAGTTTTCGACATTTTTGAATAAGGGAAGGGCAGAGAAAAAATAAACTTTGAGGTTATTTCACTATGTTACAAACTATGTATCTAAATTCATTACGTGTGAACACCCAAAGTTCCTCTCGTGTGTATGTTTTTGTATTTAAAAAATACGGAATTCATGATTAAGGAATAAGGATATCCATACTACTTTGTTTAAGGGCCTAGTTATAGCTATCATTGAATGACTTCATTGGGGAAAAATATGATGGAATTTCAATTTTACCTCCGTCTTCTTAAATGAATCATTGGAAAATTTTATTTCGATGGAACGATAAACATTAAGGGTATTCATGCGCCGAAGAAATTTTACTACGTGTAAAAGATTGTAATTTTATGACGACTTTTCATGAACGGCACTAATACTACGTTCTCACTGGAGCTGAAATTAGCATATTTCCGAACTTTAAAAAAAAATAAAAATTAAAAATAAAAATATTTTTGAATAATAATGTTCTAAATTTCATAAACTCTGTTTTGACACAAAATCGACAATGATCAATAATAACTAGATATGCACCTTTCGTCGACGGTCGTAGCTTGCAACTCTATGAACCACAAACGTACCTCAGTGTACGTTCTAAACACGTGTTTCTAGACAACCGTCAGGATTTGACAGTAATCGTGCAGTCGCGGGGTGTCGTGTAAATTACTAAAATCTGAGTTTTGTGGGCATTTTATCAATTGTTCATTAAGCTGCATAAATATGGATAACGAATTAGAAATGGACATTGTTGAGCCCGATGATGGGGATGAAGAAATGGACGGCGATGCTAGTGATGGCGAGGAATCATCAACGAAACCAAAAGAGGTTTACCTACCTGGCAAAACACTGGAAGAAGGAGAAGAGCTGGTTTGTGATGAGTCGGCTTATATTATGCTCCATCAGGCATCTACAGGTGCACCGTGTCTTAGCTTCGACATTATTCCCGATGAACTGGGCGAGGCCAGAGAGAAGTTCCCGTTAACAGCTTATATGGTAGCGGGCACTCAAGCGTCGCGTACTCATGTGAATAACCTCATCGTGATGAAGATGAGTAATCTTCATAAGACACAAGAGCAAGATGACGATGAAGAAAAGGAGGACGAAGAATTAGACGACTCCGAGGATGAAGATGTAGACAATGAAGCTGCGAAAAAACCTCAGATGACATGTGCTCTCATCAAACACCAAGGCTGCGTAAATAGGGTTAGAGCAAGTAAGCTGGGAAACTCAGTCTTCGCTGCTTCATGGAGTGAACTTGGTCGAGTAAACATTTGGAATTTGACCAGGGAATTACAGGCGGTGGAAGACTCTCATATATTAAAACAATACGAGCAAGACAATGATAGCGTCAAGCCGGTGTTTACATTTACTGGACATCAACAAGAAGGATTTGCTATCGATTGGAGCCTTCTATCGCAAGGTGTTTTGGCGACAGGGGATTGCAAGTAATGATTATAAACTTATTGATAAAATGATTTCCAAATTGTTTGATTTTTATTTTTATACAGGCGAGACATTCACATTTGGTCGCCGTTGGAAGGTGGAACATGGAAAGTCGATCAACGCCCACTGGTGGGCCATATCAATTCTGTGGAAGACTTGCAATGGAGTCCCAATGAAAAAAGTGTACTAGCATCGTGCTCTGTTGACAAGAGCATTCGAATATGGGACTGCAGAGCGGCTCCACAAAAGGCATGTATGTTGACTTGTGAAAATGCTCACGAGAGTGATATCAATGTGATTTCCTGGAATCGCACTGAACCCTTTATTGCCAGCGGTGGTGATGATGGTTTCCTCCATATTTGGGATTTGAGACAATTCCAAACAAAGAAACCAATTGCAACCTTTAAACACCACACCAATCACATTACCACTGTAGAATGGAATCCGAAAGATGCTACTGTTCTCGCTTCGGGAGGAGATGATGACCAAATCGCACTTTGGGATTTGGCAGTGGAGAAGGATCAAGACCAAGCAACAGAACAGTCTGAAAACGATGATGAAATCAATAAACTACCGCCGCAATTGTTGTTCATTCATCAGGGACAAAAGGAAATCAAGGAACTGCATTGGCACCCACAATTGCCGGGGGTGATTTTATCGACTGCGCACAGTGGATTCAATGTGTTTAGGACAATAAGTGTTTAAAATTATTTCTCTTTTATATTAATAAATATTACAAGTATTTTGTTTTTTTAAAATACAACAAAGAATGCATCTAGTTGTTTTCCTCTTCGCTGTCGTTCGTTTTCTCGCGTTCACCATCATTGTGCTCATCTTCTTCTACGTCTTCTTCTTCTTCCAAAAGCATGTCTGTGTTAATAAGATGACGCATTGTCGGTCTCCCATGGGGACAATTCTAAAATATAACATGAAATTTATGAAAGCCGTACTTCATCAGTGTACACATCCCATACCCATGGCTGATCAATTTCCCCCATATGATCAATTAGAGTACGCATAGTTGGCAAATTTAGGGCCGTACCAATCATAACGGACTTTCTGCATGCTCTAGATGCAAACATGGCTCGTATACGTGATGGTCTGCAAATCGTACCCTTTGGAGCATCTCTTAGCATGAATATTAGTTCGTCAATGTCATCTTTCCCGAACTCCCAGTTTTTACTAAATGGTTTTCCGAGTAGCTTCACTCTCCTTGTTGGTGGTCCTAAAAAGACAAATTAAATGGATCAAGTATCTCATCGATGTCCAAGTATCCTACCATTCTCGTCGATTTGAAACTTAAAACCGTTCTTTTCGAACACATTTAAATTGTCCATGAGCACCATCTCACTGTCTGCTGTCATTTCTAGCCTCTGCGGCACAGCAAGTTGCTGATACTGAAGAATCACCGATGCCTGAAGCTGCTCAAAGTTATACTTTTCGTCAGTCGCATGTTGATCAACAATAAGCAAATCCGAGCCAAGGCGTACGATTATAAATCCTAAATTGAATTGCCCAATGATTTCCATTTTTGTAAACATATCTTTAGAAATTTCAAGGGCAAGTTCCTCTTCAGCGGATTTATTTTGACTGGGGTCTATTCGACTTTTGAACTTGAGACGATCTAGACGTTGTTGCATGCATTCCAGATCGATGTCTTCTTCGGCTCTCACTGCTAATCTTATTGCATCGATTGATGTTTTAATTTCATGGGAGGTAGAAAAGGAAATCTGACTCTCATCGTCACTGGAATCAAGGATTATTTTCTTCTCTGCAGATTGTTGATGTTCTTCTAGTTTCTCTTGCTCTACATCTTTTTCGTCACTTGAATCGAGTGCAATTGGGTTGTTTGGAATGATTTTAGTAGATTCATGTATTTTGTTAAATTGTGAAACTTGTTCTTGGTGTAATTTCATGTTTTGCTTTGTTGATTCTGTCTTTAGTTTATGTTCGCACAAGTTCATATTGGGGTCGGTAATTGTCTTACAATTGATTTCTTCAACTATTTTATCTTCCTCAATCGTGCAGTCGGTAGTCTCCAATAACTTATCAAACTCTGTAAAATTAAGGATGGTAAGGACTTTCTATTAAAGAAGCTGAAACTACGCAAACATCTGGTTCATTCCACCAGATGAACAACAACGAAAAAACGTGTAAAATTGGTATGTACTGGCAAAGATTATAAAGTCATACAGATTACGCACTGCATACAAGAAAAATTGTTCTATTTTCGGTCGTACTGGCACAGCCCGCCCGTACCATAAACCTGGTGAGCTAAAGTTTCTGATTTTTGTTCTCAATGCGTCATCTGTACGACTTTATACTCTTTGGTACTGGTTAAAAAAAAAAATACCCTTTGACTCAGCTTTCAGTTTGTTACTGTCTAATACGCTGACATTGCATTCCTGATCCGAATCCGATTCAGACTTGTAGCTAGCGATAGAGTTGTTGATATCCACGTTTTGAGTAACACTGCTTTTATCAACGGCTAATAGATAATTCTGAATTTTTGTCATTTTAGCCGTCCTTACCGATATCTCATCAATTGGTTTTCTTTTCATTGATTTAACATTATTTTTCAATGGCCCTGTAGTATCTCCTGTAGCCTTCCATTGTGATAGGATCTCCAGAAACTTTTGCCCATTACCTTGAACTTTAACTTCATCATCACTGTCAGCTTTATTTTCACTGCCATTTGTCTGAAGACTGAATAAACTATCCAGTGTGGTATTCTGTACTTTGTATGTGGAGGGTATATTTCCAAAAGTGTTAAGCAGAGCTTTCTTCACAGCCAATAAAAGGATTTTCTCGTTGTTGATTAGCAACTGCCGTTTGTCTGGTGTTAGATTGACATCAACATGCGATCGATCAGTTGATACATTGAGAAAGACAAATGGATTCTGATGTTGGTTATAACGATGATAGATTTGATTGACCACTTTGGCGACCTGCAAAATGAGACATAAATATAAACGCAGCTTTAATTTAAATTCTTACATTTTTTGGTTCACATGGCCTGGAATTAACAAAAAAGTATTGTCTATCTTTGGATCCGCGCCCCTTGCCGTGCTCACAACTGGAGATCCAACCCTCTAAATGAAACTGCCCCGCATTGATTTGATCAATGTCTTCAGCAGTTATTTGAAAACTGGAATCAGTTTCATTCAGATCAACAAGATTTTCTGCTGTTAGCTCTTCTTCAAACGGTGAATTCATCTTGACTAGATCAGATACTTGCTTTGCTCCAAAGACTGCATGAATGTTGTCGATGTAATTCGATGAGCCATGCGTTGCTAGGATAACGGATTTGGAGCCTTTGACATTAAAATTTGAACAAATGATTCGAACACCTTTGGACACAAGACAATAGCCTTGCAGGATTTGACACATTTTTGAGAACTCTTTCTTAATATTTCTTGCGAATTCACGTTTACGTACAGGCAGTGTGGAAAACAAATTGCATAGAGATACTGTGGTCCCAACTTGTCTAGCGCAAGGGGACTTTTTTTTAATTCTACCATCATGATCAAGTTCTATGCGAGTGCCTGAAAAGAAATTATGCACACTTTGCATGATTTTGGATTTTTGGAAGTAAGAGTTCAATTGCAAATTTGTTACGTTTAAGATGACTTATTTTAATTAAAAACTTACCGACATCGGACGAGCTATGTCTTGTAATGATGGTCATCTCTGAAAGGGCACATAACGAACTTAAAGCTTCTCCTCGAAAGCCAAAGGTTTCCACCCCTTGCAAGTCCTCAAACTCACGCAACTTGGATGTATGATACTTTGCAGCTGAAATTTTAGGATACATAACACACTAATACTAAACAGTCAGTTATTCTGTATACTCATTGCTTCAATATTTGATTCTTCCACGCCGTGTCCATTGTCAGACACTTCAATAGAATCAAGTCCTTGATTGTGCAATTTAACCTCAACAAGAGTTGCGCCGGCATCGACAGAGTTTTCTACCAATTCTTTGACTGCCACTGCTAAACTAAGCACAACCTAAATTGCATTCAATTACAAGTAGTACATTCTTTGTTGGATTCAGATTTAATACCTGCCCTGAGCATATCTGATGAACAGTGTCCTTGACAATAGGTTTGATCTTTTTGGATTCTTCTTTAGTGGCTTCTGCCTCATTCTGTATATCAATATCATTCATTTTACATGCCAGATAAAATTTTGTATGATTATTTACACGGTTAAAATTGTTATTTTGATAAAAAGGAACAAATCACAAACAAATTCATACAGGTCGTGTAATCGAAAACGAAAACAAAATCAAATTCAAACTAAAGTGACAGTCAGTGATGCTAGATCTTTTTTCCCTTGAATACTAGTTTTTAGTACAAAAGTTGTATGGGCATTCATAATAGTATTTTATGCCTGAAACGCATGTGCAGTAGTTCTGGCTTCTGGATGCAGCGCAGCAAACAAGACACAAATGGTTGTTTGACATTACAAATTTATTTATTTGATCATTTAGCACAAAAAATGGTTACATCTGGATGGTCTGGGATCGATTCCCAGTCTTAGCAATACCTAAATGAGTTTTCACTAGCCCTCCTCTCGTGATGATCTGACAAATCATCAGAGTAGTATCAATTGTCAACAATAGCTTATCTCAAGTAAGCCTTTCGGATTTGGCATAAAACGGGAGGCCCCGCTATCGTGCAAGAAGTACAGACGCAACCATGAATGTTTGTGAGAAAACTAGGTACTAACGAGACTGTTGCGTCAAAAATTTGTATTTGTAATGGCTACCGTTAAATATGTTGTAACAAGGCGTTTTTTAATGTCAAAGCCTTGTGGTTCGTGATAAACTAAAGTTTAGTTTTTTTTTTAACTTGCTCAACAGCTCGCTAAAATGTATCCAGTGGTTAATTTTTAACATTTCATATACTTACTGAGAGGTGACAGAGATGGAAATCACCTGCAGAAATGTCAAAAATTAGCCAGTATATAAATTTTAACCCCCATTTTAACGCAATTGATACACGGCCTTAATCTTAAGTCTACGTCACTAACTAATAAGGCTTCCACCGAATTTGGTATGTTTTCTCTTTTCCACTAGTGCATTCTGCGTTTATCGTTGATTATGCAGGACTGTAGCCATCACAGTATTCCAGACCACTTTGCCAGCTAAGCCTGTTAAAATGTTCAAGTAAATCGGTCCAGCGACTTAGCCTACTATAAACAATTATCATACAAACAAACATTTTTATATTTAAGACTAGCAACCCGGCATCAACTGGGTAAAATTTCAATGAAGAATAATTTGATTTCTGCCACTTAGACCTCGAATGCCCAGTTCCTGTAGGCTTGGTTAGGTGGTTGGTGGGCTGATGACGTAGGCGGTCTTCCCTCATCAGACTCAGGTCAATATAGACCCATTGTGATGACCGTTTGGGGGTCCACGTGTGTGGTTGCTTCCTTCATATATCCCGTTACCGTCCATTGTAATTAGTCCCTTTCCAGCCATCCAGATGTTGTGGCAAACCTGAAAAGATTCGTTTCTGATAGACCGGTAGGGTCATGGAAAAATTATTTTCCTAAGGTTCTCATTCTTAATTGGCTGAGCACGGTGCAGTGGCACAGGAAGTGGAGTATATCCTTGTGTATTCATCACTGCAGCCTCTACAGAGGTCATCATCTATCAGATTAATTTTCAGTTTGTGGCTTTTGAGTTAGTTATGTCCAGTTAGAATCCCTACTAGTTTCGATGTAGATTTCCTGTTTCTTTGGAGTAATTTGTGGGTTCTGGCTTTGTCATACTCATGGTACATCTTTTTGGATGCTTCACAGGTGCGGAGGGAGTTCCACATTGTATACTGTTCCACCCGTGATTTGAGGTCACATAGTGGCGGTTTGACAGATAAGTTTGCCCGATCAGTGCTGAAGGGATATCCCTTTTCCGGCAGTTAATCTGTGTATGTGTAAGCATCAGAGCTTTATATAATGTTGGACGCCAAGAACCTTTATCTCTTCACGACAACGCTTGACTAGCTTAGATCTTATTTCGACAGCAGAGATTGCTTTTATTGCAGCCTGAATTTAAATGAAGATGGTGATATCGTCTAATGGTATCGCTAGCATTGAGGTTGCTTTGGCTGCCTCTGCTATTGCCAATATCTCAGCCTGGAATAAACTGCTGTTCTCAGGGAGACCAAAAGTGCTATTCAGCTTAGCCTTAATGTTTCTAAAAACACCCCAGCTCCAACACCTGCGTACATTTTTGAACCATCAGTGTAGAAGAATATGTTTTTGTTGCGCAGATTATTCTTCTCCCACTCCTCTCTACTTGCAAAGATGCAGGGGAATGGTCTTGCTCTTGACTATCAAAGACAAAGAAATAAGCGAGTTGAGCTGGCTGTTTCTTAGAGATAATTTTAGCAGGTTTAAGATGGCTTCCAGTGCCGCTGTTGGTGTGGTTTTCATTGCACCACTACCGCCCACACAAACTATCCTTTGTACCTTACGATGTGCTCAAAAGTTTGTACTTATCACGATCTTTTAGATGACTACTGACCAATGTTAGAAATTGCTTACATACGTTTTTTTATGATAAATAAATTGTTTTTCGAAAGAAAAAGTTAATGGATTCTTATTAATTATCTTATCGGATAAATGTATTGGTGGTAGATGTCATAAATATTGTCTTAAAAATTTTAAAATAAAAAAAGGCAAGTGCTCAAAAGCAATCAATCATCATTTAGTTTATTTTATTATCGTTAAGACATTTCGATGTCACTTATATTATTTTTCATTAAAATTAAACGCACTAATAATAATTCTACTTCGTCATGAAATATTTGTTTTTAATGGTTGCATCTTTTCCATCGAATGTAATGTACTCATAAAAGAATTTCCTGTTTGCACGGCATTGTAACCCACATTTGTTGCTACCACACTGTTCACATTCGAACCAACACCCGTAGCATTCCTCGTCCATACAGTCACAAATGTCTAATTTGTTTTGTCTTATCCGGCCTCGGTCATCGTAAACAGCTGGTGTTTTTGAAGATTGAACACTTGGTTTGCGACGCAGTTTTCGTTTTTCACGATTTGATTTTCCTGGATCAAAATCTTCAAGAAATTTCATTTCATCGGCCTTGCTTCGCAGTTTTCTTTCGGTGTGTGATTTTTTCTTCCTCTCACGTAAGGACCTTCTCGATCCTTCCATGTAATCTTGGTCGTCCTCATACGGCATATTTAAATAGGAACTAATTTTGAAGATGTAAGTTTACTCGCCTTTATTTATATAAGATAAACTTTACTTATTACCATGTAATGCAGCAAAAATAATTAATTTACTTAGATGTAACTTTAACTATTGATAACAATTTTCAAATGTCAGACTGAAAACAGTTAGTGAAGTGAAGTTAGAACTAGTTAAAATTTTTCTTCTACATGTTTGATTCAAGGTAAATGGTTTGTTTGTTTAAAGCACTACTCAAAATACGAGCGGCGAATTCACGACTGTGGGAACTAGATTTCAAGTAATAGTGCTTGCACACCGAATCGAAATTGTGTCAATTGTATTAAATAGGATTTTATTTTTATATTATTTTCAATAATTTCCCAAAAGAATTGAAACAAAATCCTTTCCTTATATTTTCTTGTATTAAAAAAAACCGAATAAATTTCATCAAAAAACCATAAATTATTTATTATTATCGATTATAAAATAAAAAGCAGAGAACATTTTTTTAAATAAACTAAGACTTGGTTTTTCAAAATGGATGGTTACAAAGATGTTCATACGTTTTGCTATACTTTATATGCGAAATATCATAAACTTGAACAAAGTATGTGGGATGGATATCCTTAATCATGAGCACAAATCATGCGACAATATTTTTGTTACCCCGAATGTTGTATTATTTTACCGCCACATGTGAACACTGCGGTAACGATGATTAGTCCACGCGTGTGCTTATTTCATTCTCTCGCACTTTTCAGTAGGTATACCGTATGTCAAAAATTAGCCACTGGATACATTTTAGCGAGCTGTTAGGCAGGTAAAAATTTCGTTCATTTTTATCCACTGGCTAAAATTTTAACGAAATTGACACACGGCTTAAGAAGAGATATAAAACTTTCGTATGCCTTTCCCTTTATCACCGATTTCTTACTTGTCATTTTGACACATAAATTACCAGAGCTGCGAACAAGCGTATATCTGGTTGGGCCATGGTTGAGAATTTCTCTGTCAAAATCCTGGAAAATTCCAGGATGAGCTTGTGCGCAAAACGTTAAGTCCTGGAAAGTTTCCTAGCTCTTCCTTACTTTATCTTTGGTGATGGAACCGAAACGTTGGTCCTTACTGCGGCAAAATGGAATCGCGAGTGTGTTAACACAGAAGCGACATCGACTGTTTTGCAAACAAATTTGCGAAAAAAATTGTTGTTTATATTTTAGAATGCTAATACAAGGAAATATTAAGTTTTATCGAAGAAGACATTGCAAATGAAGCAATTTAACACATAAAAAAAGCAATTTTTTGTAATTAATATTCCACTCCACTGCTTACAATGAAAAGAAAAATTATACGCAATACAAAACAAAATCGCTGTACAACAGATTGCAGTTTCCAGTCCAAACAGAATTTCCACTCCATCCATACTCTTTTAATCCAATCATATAACTATAATAGAGTCATATATTTTGCCCAATTACAATAAGAATTTTAGTCTCACAATTTTCCATTTACACCATACAGCACCAATTTCATTAGGACCGACATCCGTACTTCATAAGTACTTCATGAAAGTTAAATTAAATACTTGCAAATCTAAACCCCAGGTGAATAATATCTCAATCTAGTCCAATTAAGCAAACCGGTTGTTCTCTAAACAAACTTACCCCAATCATATCACATTTATTCTGACAGTTGTTAAGATCTTTAAAGGACTTTTCCTATGTGAGATTTTAATTTATAAAACGATATTTGTTCAATATTTCGCATATATATTAACTTTTTCAATACGTATTAAAAGTCAGGTGAGTAATTCAATAATTTTTTTTTATTGGCAACAATTAAATTCGTAAAGTTATAATATGATTCAATTTTCTCATTTAAATACGCAATGCAATCGGTGCATAAATATTGAATAAAAAGTTGAAAGAAAAGTAATTATTTTCGTATAATATATCTATTTTGGTGATATCTTTTATTGTATAGTGAAACAAGCATGATAACGCGTCTTCTGCAGCACATACCAACGCTTCGTTATGCAAATACTCGCGTTTCGAAAACGTTACGATTTTCCTCGACGAATGTAGTGGCTCAGGATGGGCGACCACAAGCAAAGAACAGTCCATCTTCCGGTCCAGAAGTAGTGAACTTAATTGATCGAAAATATTCTCCGGGAAAGGAGTATGAGGATTTTCAATGCGTTCGTGCGGAAAGTATTCCAGAGTTTGGAATAATGAGCTATACATTCAAGCACAATAAATCCGGAACAGAATTGTGGTATTTGGACCGCAAAGATCCAAATAATGTGTTTTCTGTAAACTTCCGTACGACACCATTCGACTCGACTGGCCTTCCGCACATTTTAGAGCACAGTGTACTATGTGGATCACAAAAGTACCCCGTTCGTGATCCTTTCTTCAAAATGTTGAATAGATCTGTGGCGACTTTTATGAATGCCATGACTGGCCCCGATTACACAATGTATCCATTTTCATCAATGAATGAAATCGATTTTAGAAATTTGCAGCGTATATACTTGGATGCAGTATTCAGGTGAGTTTAAATATATGAATTCAATTTTTTTAGATTATAGAATATATATGTCCATGCTAAAGCGTTAGTGTGTATGTAGTCATCAAATATTCATATTGTGTTGTTGATCATTACTTTAGGAAAATTAAGTGTTGTTGCTCGCATGCGTATCAACTATGAAGGGAATGATATTGTTCCAAAAAAGTGATAATTGATTACATAACTCAATTACTGCCCATCTGTTCTCAGACGAAAATTGGAAAGCTTTCAAAAGTTAATTCCTACGTTATGGTTACTCAGAGATGGGTTTTAAACCAAGCTCTTTTGAATATTTTAAAATTTCATTTGCCTGAAAGCAAAGATTATCAAGTCATACAGATGGCGCACTGCATAGAAGAAAATTCTTCTTGTCTAAATCCTTTTTTTTGTCAGGAGCAGCGAGAATTCTCCAATTCTCCTGCACAGACTGTCGAGTTTGGGCGTTATACGAAAACTAGACATGACTCTGTATAGTTCTTCACTATAAATGCTGTCGTATGCGGCTTTGAAATCGATGAAGGTGGTGGGTATCGATATGGACTTATTTGTTTTTTCCAGAATCTGACGAATTTTAAAAATTTGATCGATTCTAGAATTTCCTGGCCTATAACCACACTAATAAGGTCCGATCAGGTTCTTGGTAAATGGTTTCAGCCGTTCGCATATTAAGGCAGATAGGATCTTATAGTCGAGGTTGAGGAGACTTATGCCTATGTAGTTTACGCAGTTCAGAGGGTCTCATTTTGTGGATAGGGCGAACGATGCTGAGGTTCCACTCTTCAGACATAGGTTCATGCGACCAGATTTGGCTTATGAGATGGTGGAAGCTACTCACCAAGTCATCTCCACCTGCTTTATAAAGCTCGATGGGAAAACCTTCCTTTCCGACAGCCTTATTAAGCTTGAGCTTAGATACTGATATCCTCACTTCACTCAGTTCGGGTGGTTGGCAGTTTTCGTTGTCGTTGCCAATATTAAATGGTTCGTTCTGCCTGACAGCGGGATGTTGTTCGTCATCGCCGTTTAACAGTCTACAGGAGTGGCATCAACTATGTCTCAACTACGATATTTCCTTGTTCATCTCGACAGGATGCAGTTCGAGCCTTGTATTCTTGGCTTTGACGTTTTACACTTTGGTAAAACTTGTGAACATCGTTCCTGGAGTGACTCCTCTCTATATCCCCGATTGCGCGCTTTTCTTGCTCTCTTCTTCTCTATGAAAAGCCGGTGTTCATTCCTTTTTCTTAACCTATAGAGCTCAATGACAGCTCTCGTCTTTACATGCAGCTTTGCCCTGTAGGCCTCGTTCTTGGCTGGCTGCGAGCATATGTCGGCATTCCTCATAAAACCAGCGGTTTTCTTGTTGGTGGGCGCGATGCATCTGTTGCATAGGATCTAATGGCCTGTTGGCATCGTTGCCATTGTTCTTCGACACTCGATGCTGGTAGTATGGTGTTAATCGGGACGTTAAGGAATACGCATTGCGCGAAAGTCTTGGCGGTCACTTACAATTACAGTCTTTTGACATTACATTTTTCACAGTATTTCTGGATTGTGGCGTGGTAAATATCCGCATTCTTACCTTGGCTGCAAGGTGGTCCGAGTCAATGCTAGCTCCTCGGAATGTTCGGACATCCAAAATAATGGCTGCTTGTCTCTTGTCTATCGCAGTGTGATCAATTTGGTTGACCGTTCGTTGATGTTCGAATATGTCGAAGCAGCTCATCCAGGTTCGCCTAAGAAACCAGGTCGTGTATTCCGTACCAGTCTGACCGTGCTCTTTATAGTTTTGCTGTTTTTCTTCTTGTTATCAACACTCGCACTTATCGTTAATCATATCACATTCGGTTGGGTGAGTCCATTACCCGATGGATACCACTTGGAGGTAAAGATAAGCACAATTGATGCGTAGTCAGAGATACAACCACTGGGCATTGCCAAATTAAAGCTAATCAGAGTCTATCTAGTGCCACAACACCCAATTTAAGAAAATAAATTTACGCCTAAATTTGCAGTCTAATAAAATATTTATAAATATTTTCTGTGTTTTATAGGCCAAACTTGGAATACCTGGATTTCCTTCAAGAAGGATGGCGTCTTGAACACACAAATCTAAAAGACAACAACTCGGATTACGTTATCAAAGGAGTGGTCTACAATGAAATGAAAGGAGCATTTTCCGAAAACTCTTCAATCTTCGGACAAAATTTGCTAAACAACCTCCTTCCCGATCACACTTATGGCTACGTGTCAGGTGGAAATCCCTTAGAAATTCCGAAACTAACGCACGCCGATTTAGTGGATTTTCATAAGAAATACTACCACCCCAGCAACTCTCGAATCTACTGCTATGGAAATTTCAACTTGGACAAAACACTTAACTACATCAATTCCGAATACTTGTCTAAATACGAAGCAATCGACAATTCCTATAGTCGAATACCGAACCAAAAGCGATGGCTTAAGCCAAGAAATACTCACATATCCAGTCGATTCGACAACATGGGAGCCCCATTCGAGAAACAAAACCAAATATCCATCGCTCTACTTATGTCTGATGTGACAGACATAAACGAAACATTTGTTCTGTACATTCTGTCGGAGTTGCTTGTCCGTGGACCGAACTCTCCCTTCTACAAGAGTCTGATCGAACCCAATTTCTCTGGAGGATACAACCAGACAACAGGATATGATCCACAAATCAAAGACACCTTCTTCTGTGTGGGCCTACAGGACTTGAGAGTGGAAGACTTCGGCCGAGTACAAGAGATTTTCGACGATACAATCAAAAATATCGTTCAAAATGGCTTCGAACGCGATCACATCGAAAGTGTTATGCACAACATCGAATTGTCTCTAAAACACCAAAGTCCGCAGTTTGGTTTAGGATTGCTTTTCAATTCGACTCCCCTCTGGAATCACGAGGGCGATATTGTGGACTCATTAAGAGTTAGCAAGCTTATACAAACATTCCGTGAGAACTTGAAGCAAGATTCGCAATACTTGCAAAAGAAAGTAGATCACTACTTTAACCACAACACACATCGCCTAACATTGACCATGTCACCAGATGATATGTACGAGACGAATTTTAAGCAAGCAGAGCAGACTATGCTCAAGAACAAGGCAGCAAGTCTAAAGTCAGAGGACCGTCAAAAGATCTACGAAGATGGACTTCGTTTGGAAGAGTCCCAAAAGGCCCAACCAAATGTAGATATCCTCCCATGTCTGGACTTGGCTGATGTGAAAACACCCCCCAAACTATACCCAATCGATGTAGTTAAGGTTCAAAAAGTACCAACACAAATCTGTACCGTGCAGACAAACGAAATTTCATATCTGAAATGTTTCTTCGATTCCGTCAATCTAACAGCAGAAGAAAAGATGCTTATTCCACTGTTTTGCACGGTCATCGACGACATGGGTACTCAAAAGTATGACTACAGAGTCTTTGACAAGATTGTAACTTCGAAGACGTCCGGATTTAACTTTAAGCTTCACTTTGCGGAGAACATCTATGATAGCAAGACATACGACTTGGGGGTATTGATGACCACACACGCTCTCGACTATCACTCGGAAGATATGTTTGAACTCATGCACGAATTGCTGTGTAACTTCAAAATGGATGACGTCGACAGATTGAACATGCTCATCGAGAACTATATGTCGACAATTTCCGTTGGAATTGCCAGTTCTGGTCATCTCTACGCCATGCAAAGTTGTAATGGTCTAGTAACAGATTCCGCGAAACTCAAGTCTCAACTTGGAGGAGTAGAACATATCGAATTGATGAAGCAGTTGATCAAAGATCACAAACCGGAGGAGATAAAGACAAAGCTGGTCACATTGGGGAAGAAACTCTTCAACGCTCAAACAATGCGTGTTGCCATAAACACATCTGACGAATATTTGCCAAAGTTAATGAATCACTACGAAGCGTTCCTTAAAAAACTGCCAAGCAGCCAGTGCACAAAAACGGAGAACCGAGTTAATCTACTAGAACCTGCGTGTCAACACTTTGTCATGAATATTCCGGTTAACTACTGCGCTAAAGCACTCTTCACTGTGCCGTACATCCATCGCGACCATCCTGCTCTAAGAATTTTGGCAAAAATGATCTCAGCCAAATACCTGTTGCCAGTAGTGAGAGAACAAAACGGAGCATACGGCGCCGGTGCCAAACTAGGTTCCGATGGAATATTCAGTTTCTACAGCTACAGAGATCCAAACTCAACGAAAACATTCGACGCCTTCGATGAAACCTACAAATGGCTTAAAAACAGCGATAAGGACATAACAGAGCAAACCTTGTTCGAGGCTAAATTGGGAGTGTTACAACAGTTGGATTCACCAGTGGCGCCGGGTAACTTGGGAGTAGACTTTTTCCTATACGGAGTATCACAGGAGCTATTCCAGAAATACCGACAGCGCATGTTGAACGTGACGCTAACCGAAGTCAAGGAAGTCGTGGAAAAGTATTTCAAAGAGAAGCCCCAGCACTATGGTAAATGCATTTTGGGACCAGAGAACAAGGAGCTTTCAGCCAAGGGCGACGAGGAATGGAAGATCATTGTTTAAAAAATTGTAGCGGTTGTGTTTATAACGACGTATGTTTTTTTTTATACATTTGGCAAGAATGCCTATATATAGTAGAGTTTGACTTATTAGATTGTAACAGTTGAATTTATAACGTTGACGTTGAGATAGAAATATATTTACACATAATTTAGAGATGAATGTCTTTCACATGTTTGCTTAAATACCTTAATTC
Organism: Rhingia rostrata; assembly: GCA_949824845.1. Classification (NCBI taxonomy): domain Eukaryota; kingdom Metazoa; phylum Arthropoda; class Insecta; order Diptera; family Syrphidae; genus Rhingia; species Rhingia rostrata. The sequence continues at coordinate 29,796,775 of OX463758.1, forward strand.
TATTTGCGCGTTAGAAAATCTTGGTCACGTGATACCTCTTATATAAATCTAGTGACATGCGGTAAAGAACTACAAATATTCCAAGATATATTACGATAGGGCCACCACCATAGCTTCATGCCGTTCATGACTTTCATGCCATAGCGCTTATCTATTAGCAGATAAAATCAACAGCATGTACTACAATTAAGCATAGTGGATTTGTTGAAAATATGTATTTGGTAATGGATAAGTTTATTAAAATTTGTACAACATAAAATAATTGTCGTGCTTTAACTGTGAAAATCAAGCAACAAATTGATTCATTTAAAGTTTAAGGACCCACGCTTAGTATTTAGGTTTTGTGATGTTAAATAAATCAGAAATAGCAACATAAAATATGTGTTTACTTGTTTAACAAATAAGGCATTCTGCTGGCTGGTCGGTAGATACAAAAAAAAAAAACAATCAAACAATAACTATCAATCGGAAACGACCATAACATCAATATAGATCGTGGTATCGAAAGTGAAATTTGGCCTGAAAATCCTTCAGTTCGACTTACTTAATCACATCCATCCATTCATTACACCATCCCTCTGCTAGTCCTGTCTTTTGGGCACTTCATGTTGGATTATACTTGTGCGTGCCATTTAAGGCGAGGTCTTCGTCTACTGCATGCGACGTCTGCTGGGAATCGAGGACTGCGAGGTGGAATCCATTCGCTCTACATGTCTTACCCCTCTTAAGCGATCAATGCGAATGACTAGGGGAATGCCGTCTTACAGCTCGTATAGTTCTTGAATAAATCTTCGTCTTTTTAGCCCGTCAACGCAAACCGAGCCGAAGATTTTCTGAAGAATTTTACTCTTAAAACCATCAGGGATTTCTTCATCCACTTTTGATATGGTCCATGCTTCAGCGGCTTATATGGGAACTTCTTAGTAGTTCGAGTGAGGGCTTTACTACTTAGCCCGAAGAAACAGCGGTTGGCAAGAGTAATTATTCGACGAGATATTATCACAGTTAATAGCGTAGCCAAGGTATACAAATTCCCGTACTCGCAACTTAAGGCGAGGTCTTCCTCTACTGCGTCTGACGTCTGGCTGGGAATCGAAGAATCTTCGAGCCGTAATATTGGTGCCCATTTGTTCTACATGTCCTAGCCATCTTAAACGTCCAATGCGGAGTTTTTTTTGACCAGGGGCTGTACAACTCCTATAGTTCTTGGTTGAATCTTCGTCTCCATAGCCCGTCAACGCAAACGTGACCGAAGATTTTTCGAAGAAGTTTTCTCGAGTCGACCAAGTCCCGTACTCCCTCAAAGTTATATCTGTCAATGGTGACGTTCTGTCCGATTCGTCGATATTGTGTGTCCTTATCTTCGGTGTATGCTTGCAGTTGCACGGATTTTTGGAAGATTATGTTGGCTCAGGAGTTTTGCACAATCCTCTCAACAATCAAATTAAAGAAGTCACATGACAGTGCATCGCCTTGCCTGAATCCTGTTTTGGTATCGAATGTTTCTGTGAGATTTTTTCCAACCCTGATGGAGCAGCGAGAACTCTCCGTCGTCATCCTGCACAGACTGACGAGTCTGGGTGGTATACGAAAACTAGACATCGGTCTGTATAGTTCGTCTCAATAAATGCTGTCGTATGCGGCTTTGAAATCGGTGATTAGGTGGTGTGTTTCGATTTAGGATTCTTGATTTTTTCTAGGATCTGCCGAAGTGTGAAGATTTGATAAGTTGTAGACCTTCCTGGCCCAAAGCCACACTGATATGGGCCGATCATGCCGGTAAACGGTTTTAGTCGTTCAAATATTACGGCAGTAGGCGATTTTGAGGAGACGTATGCCTCTGTAGTTGCCGCAGTTCAAAGGGTCTCCTAATTTGTAGATCTGGCAAACTATGCTTAGGTTCCATTTGCTTATAAGCTGGTGAATTTTATCAAAGAGTATAGACCTACATAGAGTACGCATCACAGCCAAAAATGTTTTAGCCGTTTCAGACGCGGGCGGTAAGTGCGAATAGGAAATTTCGTAAATTGTATGCGTCGGCTATGCTGTTTGTTGATGCTGGGATAGCAATGTGAACACTGGGGTATCAATATCAGTACCCCACATAGTTGCATACTCTATATAGTTCAATACTCTTTGATTTATTATAAAACTTGGCGGGAAGAGCGTTATTTGCGGCAGCCTTGTTAAGCTGAGCTTTTGATATTGCCGTCCTCACTTCGCTTAGGTAGTTTTCGCTGCGGTCATCAGTATTAAATAGTTCGTTCTGCCTAACAGCGGAATGTTGTTCGTCATCACCGTTTAACAGTCTGCAGAAGTGGTTCTTCCATATCCTCAGCACGGGCTATGTCACAACAACGACAATTCCTTCATCATTTTGAGCTAGAGTTTTGAAATTTGGTATTTGAACTTTCTATCCGACAAAGCAGAACAGGTGTAACAAATTTTGAAATCCGCAAACTGCCACGCCCACTTTTAAGAAAAACGTTTTGTTTTGTAAAATAGTAAGGAATATTGAAAAAGTTTGTGAACATTATATTTATACAAAACTTATATCTATATTTCGTCTTTACAAAGTTGTTTGCCACGCCCATTTTTTGGGAGCGTTTTCGGTAAAGTTTTAAACATTTTGAAAAAAGATTTGTTTTTTGTCGAACCATAAAAGATTTTGATAAACTTTCTGAACAATATGTTCTGACAATGAATTTTTCTACATTTCATCGCCATAAAGCCCACATTTTAGGGATATTAATTTTAAGGAAGGGATGAGATAGGGTATAAAACAATCCGCAACGTGGATTCTAGCGTTATCATTTGTTTTAATCGGTTTTATGAACGGTCGCATTTATCTCTTGAAAAGTATAAAAATAATTTTTGTAGCTATACCCGATCCCATAAAATTATTTAGCTTGATATACCTTAAAGTATATGGACCGACTCAGAATCGGTGGCTTAGTTCATTTAGCCATTTCTTCCGTCCGTCTGTCCATCCGTACGTCACTAGTTTTTGGACCTAAAATTTTGAGCTAGAATGTTGAAAGTTGAAAGTCCATAATATTTAGCTAAACTTTTGTACATACCAACCTTTATATTCCACTGCTATGTAGTAACACAATTTTGTAATCTTTAATTTTACAGAGAATGTCGATTGCTGGTGGTTTCACAAATTCAAAGGAGTACTTCGAAAAATGTTTGATATTTCTACAAAACTACTCCTGGATCTACGACTCGTCTAATACTTGCTTCATTCGAGATAATCTGTTCGAAAAATTTCCAAACGAATGGGTTGTCTATTTCACGAATGTTTGCAATGAAGAGCTTAACTCGTTTCCATGTAGAAAATTGAAAACAAATATCTCCACACTGGACGAATTTATACAAGAGCTCGATAAACTCACACCCAACAGCGTCCAGTTAAATATTCCACACGTTGATTATAATCTCAAGAAAATGAGTCCAAAAAAATTACACGAAATATCCAAACTATCAGTTTTAATTCAAAATGTGTGCACCGACAAAATAGACGTCCTCATCGATTTCGGGTCGGGATTGGGATATTTAAGTGAGATTCTTCACAAATCCAATGCATTTAAAATTCTTGGATTAGAATCTGATGAAAGCAGGGTAAGAACATCTACTGATCGACAAGATGCAAGCTACCCGACTTCAAAGGAATATGTTGTTTTTAAGGAACATTTCGTAACAGACCAATCAAAAGATTTTATTCTAGACCAAGTCAAGCTGTTGACACCGAATTTGGAAACTCCAAGTTTGGGAATAGTCGGCCTACATGCTTGTGCAGATTTGACAGTTAATTCTATGAAATTGTTTTTTACTATGGACAATGTGAAACAACTTATAATCATGCCATGTTGCTATCATAAATTAGATGTTGAGACTATACCATCGAGCGGCATTTTTAAAAACTTTCCTCTAAGTACGGCTTTAAAAGAGGCTGAGTCAAAAAATAAAACATTCAATGGATTTAACAGGTCATTTTTAAGACTAGCATGCCAACAGACATCGGCTCGTTGGAGACAACTCAGCGAAAAGGAACATTATTCACACAGCGTTGACATGTTTCTGCGAGGAGCTGCTGAATCCGTTTTGAAAGCCGACGAAATGGTTATAAAATTAAACAAAAAAAAGCCCATAAAGCAAATAAGTTTTAATGAATTGTGTAATATTTATGAAGTACGATCCAAAACAACAAAAGAACGGCTTGATTGGACGGCCGAACACGAGGCACAATTCGATGACCTAATACAAAGAAATCATTCTGGTCCAAAACTAGCGGAGGGACTAACATGCTTACAGGAAGCAATGCAGGTAAATTATAATCGACCACTTCAATACAAAGCAGTAATTGAATATCTTTCAGGCATTCTGCGAAAATATTGTTTTATACGACAGAATTTGTTACATGGAAGAACAGGCAATTTCTAGGAATATTCAAATATCGGTTAAGTTTGAAAAAATAATGGATGAATTACTCTCCCCCCGGTGTTATGCGTTAATTGCTCAGAAATTATGAAACTTCAACAACCTGATAAAAGCTTGATGTTAATTTGTTTTTATAAAAATACCAACCATGGTTATTTGTATGTATTTTGTTCATTCATCGGAGAAAGAGTGTTTTTTTATGCTTTACTTGTAAAAGCGAAAATAATTGAATTATCCACCCTTGATATAGTTACCATCGATGATGGTAGACTGTTGTGAAAGTTGCGAAACCACTTAAGCCGCTAAATACTGCAAAAAAGAAAAAGTACCGAATATGTACCTTACTGCATTTACACAATTAACTAGAGGGAAGGAAAAGTCGTCTTTCTTATGAGAAATTAAAATTAAGTTTTCGTCTTAACAAATTATGAAATTAGAAAAAAATTTAAATCATTCAGCTGATTTCACAATGGACACAAATAAAACCGAAGATTTCATTAGATTTACATCTGAAATTATAGTTCGCAAACAAAATAAATAAATGAATTCTGATAAAAATTGTTAGATGAAAAATTCGAATCCCCTGATTCGAGATGCCAGCAACCAAAAATGATGCTCACAAGCAATGCTGCAGGGTAAAACGAGCGGGATACAAGACGAGAGCTACCACTCCTCACCTTTAGATAAAGAAGGTACGAAGAGCAAGAATGATGTTTGTAAATTTTACCAAGGTGTAAAACTTTATATCTGAACTTTAGCCTAACAAGGCCTCTGGTAAGTAGCATCAAAGACTATATAACAACATACAAAACGAAGATGTTCTATGTGGGGTACTGATATTGATACCCCAGTCTTCACATTGCCACCCCAGCATCAAACAACACCATAGCCGACGCATAGGATCGACGAAATGTCCCCTTCGCAATTACCACCAACGTCGGAAACGGTTGCAAAATGTTAAGCTGTGTAGTGTACTTTATGTAGTTCTATACTCTTTGGTAACATATATCAACTCTTAAGGAACTTTTCGCCAGATAAAAGTGTAATTATACCTTTATAAGAATGGAGCTTAAGCAAGATCATATCTGCCATAAGATGCCAACGTTTATGAAACCGTTCATCAACAACCTGATCGGCTTTTATCTGTGTGGTTTCACGCCAATCCCCAAACGATCAAATCTTCTCATTTTTGCAGATCCTAAAAAAAGCAATAAGTCCAAACACCCACCTCCTATTCATCAATTTGAAAATCACATGCAAAAACCGATGGAGATGATTTGGTTAGCATAATTCATCAACTTAGAATTGAACTTCAGTGAAGAATCGCTGATCTGTGCCAACTACATAACCAGGACATAATAACATTCCAGGAATTGAGAAAGGAGACGAATTAGCCGGACTAGGATCGTCCAGCTGCATCTTAATATGCGATAACAGAGTAAAACCCCCACTTGCTTTCAAAAACTAAAAAATAACTAGATACACACAAAATGAAACAAAAGCTAGATGGCAAAACATTAACACATGCAAACACACTAAAAATCTGTGATCGGAATTAAGCGGTAGGGAATCAGACAAGCAAGATGGTTGGAGGTTATAGAACAAGTGTAGACTCTGTTTGGCTTTGACTTGGCAATGCCCATTGGTTGTTACTCTGACGACACATCAACTGCTTATTTTTAACTTCAAAGTGGTAACCATCGGGTACTGGCCTTGTCCAACCGGATTTGACTTGCAAAACGATAAGTGCGAATGTTGATAACAAAACGAAAAACAGCAACAGACTGGTCTGACTGGAACGGAATACCCAGCTACCCTGCCTACTCTTCCAGCTACTGTTAGATTAACTGCTTCGACATATTCGAACTGCGACACTTATAAGTGCTAGACTTAGGAAGTCTAGTGTTTCCAAGGCATTAGCGAACGCATTATAACAATTCGCATCGAGGCCTAATTCGTCAACAAAAGTCTTATATGCGTTCACGACCCGACGGAGAAAAAAAATGATATAGCTATGGATTACTTTTACAATTACGATTTTAAAATCGTGCTGGGAGATTTAAACGCAAAGGAGGGAAGAAAAGCCATCTTTAGCAGTCTTTCGGAAAACATAGCCTACACGACAACACGTCTAGTAACGGACTTAGGCTAATTGACTCCTCTCCGGAACGAAATTCTACTTTAAAGGGGACATGGCGGTCTCCAGATCAACGAACGGTCAACTAAATTAATCACATTGCAATAAACAAGTGGCACGCATCGAGTATTTGGATGTCCGAACATTCCGAGGAGCTAACATCGACTCGGACCACTACATTGTTGCAGCCAAGGTAACAATGCGGAAATCCACCACGCCACAACAATCCAGAAAAACTGGGAAAAAAAATTAATGTCGAACGACTGCAATTGCAAGAGACCGCCATGACCTAAGCGCAACGCATATCGTTTAAACTCTCGATTAACACCATACCACCAGCACCGAATGTCGAAGAAAAATGGCAACGATGCCAACAAGCCATTAGATCAGCCGCAACTGATGTGTTAGGTTTCTCCGCACACCAACAAGAAACCCCTGGTTAGATGAGGAATACCGACATATGCTCGCAGCCAAGAACGGGGCTACAAGGCTGAGCTGCAGGTGAAGATGAGGGCTGCCATTAAGCTCTATAGGCAGAGAAGAACGAAAGAAAACCTTCTTTTAAGAAAGAAAACAAAGAGAAAGAAAAGCGTGCGATCGAGGATATAAAGAAGTGGCACTCCAGGAACGATATTCACAAGTTTTACCAAACTGTAAGACATCCAAGCCAAGAATACAAGGCTCGAACAGAATCCTGTCGATATGAACAAGGAAATATCGAAGTTGAGACATAGTCGATGCTGAGGACATGAAAGAACCACTTCTGCAGACTTTTAAACGGCGATGACGAACATTCCGCTGTCAGGCATAACGAACCATTCACCATAAGTGAAACGAGGGTAGCATTATCTAAACTTGAGCTTAATTAGGCTGCCGAAATGACGGCCTTCCCTCTGAGCTTTATAAAGCTGGTGGAGATGGCTTTGTAAGACATCCACCAATCCACAAGCTAAATCTGGTCGAATGAAAGTATGCCTGAATAATGGAAGCTCAGCATCGTTTGCCCGATCCACAAAAATGGGGACCCTCTGAACTGCGCCAACTACAGAGACATAAGTCACCTCAACATCGCCTACAGGATCCTATCTGCCATATTAAATGCCTGAAACCGTTTACCAACAACCTGATCGGTCGTTATCAGTGTGGTTTTAGTCCACAACCGATCAACTTTTGACACTTCGGCAGCTCCTGGAAACAACCCAAGGAGTCCGAATCAGTACCCACCACCTATTCATCGCTTTCTAAGCCACATACGACAGCATCTGTAGAGACGAACTATACAGAGCAATGTCTAGTTTTGGTGTATCGCCCAAACTCGCCCGTTTATGTAGGATGAGGATTGAGAATTCTGTTGTTCCATCGGGGTCGGAAACGACCTCAACGACACAGTCAATACCAAAAAGGATTTAGGCAAGGCGCTGTCATGTGACTTCTTTAATTTTATTCTTCAAAGGATTGTGCAAAACTCCCATCTCACGAGCCAAAACCAGAGTCACAATCTTTTAAAAATCGGTGCAACTATTAACTTACGCCAACAATATTGACATCATTGGTTGGACTCTACGTGATGTCATAGCCATGTTTGCTAGTATAGAGAAGGAAGCGACAAAAATGGATTAATCAGTAAATGAGGGTAAGACTAAGTATATGCTGTAAAAACGAAAAAACACACAACATCGATGACTTGGACAGAACGTCACCATTGGCAGATATAACTTTGAGGTAGTACGGGACTTTGTCTACCTCGGCTCTGCTATTAACTCTGACAACAACATCTCAGAAATCAAACGAACAGTTACTCTTTCCAGCCGTTGCTACTTTGGGATAAGAAGGCAATTTAGTAGTAAAGTCCTTACTTGGACTACTAAGGAGATCCTATATATGACCCTGATTATCAGTCCTGCTCTACGGCGCTGAAGCATGGACCATATCAAAAGTGGATGAAAAAATCCTTGGTGGATTCGAGAGGAAAATTCTTCGAAAAATCTTCGGTCCCGTTTGCGTTGACGGGCTATGGAGACAAAGATTCAACCAAGAACTATACGAGCTGTACAGCAAAATGACATCTAGACATCTAATCAACAAATTCCGCATTGGACGTTTAAGATGGACACCGATACTCCGGCTCGCAGAGTCTTCGACTCCCAGCCAGATGTCGGACGCAGTAGAGGAAGGAAGACCTCGACTTAAGTGGCGCGCACAAGTAGATACCGACCTTGACCAACTTGGAGTGCGCAGCAGGAGGAAGTTAGCTAAGAACCGGGCTAATTGGAGAGTCATCTTGGTTGATTCCCAGGTTCATTCCGAACTGTAGCGCCACTTAATTAAGTAAGTAAATCAAATAAGCTTATAGCTCTGAACAGAGCTTCCATTTCTATAAAAGTGAGAGTTATAATATGTCACAATCTGCTGGGCAAGCACTCCCATAGAAACAACGTAACTGACTCACACCAACTATATAGTAAATGCGGAGATCAAGACGTCGAGGAGGCCATCATCCACCTTTGTGTCTCTGGCTCTGTAATCAGCAACAGCCATAACAAACTCCTTGGCATCTTTTACTAGGAGGACTTGACGGAGCTAGCTACAAGCCTTATACAGCAGATTGTCCGTTTCTGCTGCAAATCGTTATGAAGCAATTACCTCTTTGAAGCGAAAGGAGCAGCAAAAATCATTAAGGTATCACACTCTACATAACATTCTCTTCAGGCACAAGTATTCTCAACAATGGGGTATCGCTATGGGATCACGTAGACCAATGCGAGTATGACTAAACATTTGAGCGTCAGCCGCTTGTTAAACCTAACCTAAGCAGAACATTAGTAATTTCAAAATGCATCAATAAAAATAATGCGTATACGCCATAGTGTATGCTTAGTTTTTTATATGCTGTTTTGTTATTTAAAAAAATATAATATTTACACATGAGCTGGCATAATGTAACGTTAAAGCATAAATACAGTAGTCTGGAATTTATTTAAGCCTCAATTGATATTAAAGTTCTTCTGATTTCGGCATTCAAAAAGTTTAGGTTATGAAAACCATTTACTCGATTGTTTTTTTTTTCGGCACGAAATATGTAGCCAATTAAGGATCTAAATTTCAGTATGCCTTCAGATCTTCTAATTAGCCTCTAGAAATTATTTCCAACCACTAAATAACCCTTTAAACATTAAGGATAGTGGCACATGTATAAAATGAGTAGAAGCAAATCTTTTCCTCTAAAAGTTTTTAATCGATTTAATGCTTAATATCAGTTTGAGTTAGTCCTTGACAAGTACAACCTTTGCTTTTATTCTTCTCAACACATCGCATATTCCTCATATACATCATATAATGCAAAGGTATTCTAATTCAATTTGCAACTTTGCTTTCACATGTACCTTTTAATTATGTTAGATACTTTATTGGTTGCTTGTATCGGTTGTTTACCAGAGGAGGGTAATGCTCTTGTTCTGAGAAAAAAATTGTAATTGATGGTAATTGTAGGCGTACTTTGAGGATTCAAGATACGAACACCTGTTTACTTACATCTACAGAGTGTAGATAAAAAAGTGAAATTAGATCTTATTTGCTATGTTAAGATTGTGACAAGCCAGTTTAATGTAAGTGGAATTGAAATGTGGAAAAAAATCCATTATTTTACAAATGTAGATCGACACATAAAGTAATACAAGTATCATGGACTGGATAATATTGCAACAACTATTACGAAATCAGTTTTAAATGTCATATAACTTATAAGTTTTATTGAAAAGAATCTTGTTGTGAATAATTATAACTCGCACCAATGAAAAATATGAAAAAAAATATTTAACAAAACTGGCTAAGCTGGCAATTTGGAATTATAGGATTCCAAAAATAAGAACATGATTGGCACAAAAATTCAGGACCAACTCTCTTACCATACTTTCAAAGTTAATAGAAACATATGAGAAGGCTACAACCCACTGTGTGGCTCGTTTTATACCCTATCCCATCCCATCCTTTAAATTAATATCTCTTAAATGTGGGTTTTATGGCAAAGAAATATTAAAATTGAAATTGTCGCAACATATTGTTCAGAGAATTTATTAAAATCTTGTATGGTTCGCCCAAAAACATCATTTTTCTCCTTCATATTGTATTTCTAAGGTATGCACATGGTTTTTGTATGAAAAAGCCTCAAAAAAGTGGGCGTGCTTAAAAACGATATGTATAAAAACGATAAATATTATCAAAACCCAATTTTTTGCATCAATTTTTTTCGAAATGTTTAAAATTTTAACGAAAAATGTTTTTTACTGAAAACGCTCCCAAAAAGTGGGCGTGGCAAAAAACTTTGTATGAACGAAATATAGACATTATAATTGTCTTGATATCTTGTTCAGACACTTTTTCAAAATTTTTAGCGGTTTTTCTTAAAAATTGTTGTTTTTTTAAAGGGGGCATGGCAGTGGGCTGATTTCAAAAAAATTTACACTTATCCGAACAGCACGTACAAGGATCACATGTACCAAATTTCATTATCCTAGCTCAAAATTAAAGGCCCAAAAATCGGTTACCTACAGACTGACGGACGGACGGACAGACAGACATGGCTTAATCGACTCAGCTAGCGATTCTGAGTCGATCCATATACTTTGAGGTATACCTTACCTAGATCAATTATTTCTCTATGTTACAAACCATGTATCAAAACTAATGTACCCCTAAGGGATAGGGTATACAAATTCTTGACTTGCTAAGGTTGAAAACATTTCTCAATTATACAATTTCTGTACCGTATTGCGTTCACTGTATACTTGTTTAGAAGGTCCAAACCTCTTTTGCCATTAAGGATACTCATCGCTTCGTCTAAATTAAGCAAAGGTACGCCGGAGAAAATGAAGCGGAATTCTTTTAGAATGGGACATCTCGCGATGAAATGAAAAACATCCTCACGTTTCTTGATGTTGCATAAAATTGGTAGTTCAGGGCGGTGCGGTATGAAATTTAGATTAAGAAAGTCGCTTCTATTTTGAAAATAGTGCTAATTTCATCAGTGGAACTGCTGATTAAAAAGTATGTCATAGTCCCCAACTAACAATGTCGCTTCGAGAAAGCAGTATCGAAGCTATTTCCCTCCAAGCAGTATTACCTGCGAGAAGTCTTATGGAAAAAAATTGACACACTTTTAGGAAGCTATTTACTTCTATAAGTATTTACTTCTTGCGAAGTTCTACCGAAGTATCTAAACGTATATTCCATGCACACACTTCTCCGGAAGCTTTAAATTAACCTTACAGAGGTTTTACCATCATAACTTCGATTATTCATGTGATTTTTTCTGCAAAATGTCTTAAACAGATTTCTACCTAAGCAATCGGCTGCAAAAATGCTCAACCTCCGCGCACAAGTACTATATAAGGCCTACAGAAATAATTGCTTGTGGACACTAATAAATATTATAGCCTTATAGATGAATAATTCTAGTTGGGTCTGTAAATAATTATCCAATCGAATTTAGGATACATTTGTAAACGAAGCTCATTCATCGCAATACAATCACTGAGCTTCGTTTACAAATGTATCGTAAATACGTCGGCAGGTTTTCTGTAATAAGTCTTGAAATTTTAGTTTTAGAAGACTCGACTGTTCGAGGGCTCAGTGGCGTTATGGTTAGTGCGATGAACTGCCGCACAGAAGATCTTGGTTCGATTCCCAGCCGTAGCAACGCCTTAATAATTTTTCACTGGCCCTCCTCTCGTGATGATCTGACAAATCGTCCGAGTAGTATCAATTGTCATGAAAAGCTTATCTCAACTTAGCCGTTCGGATTCGGCATAAAACAGGAGGTCCCGCCATCGTACTAAGAAGTACACACGCACACATGAATGGTTGTGAGAAAAAAGCTAGGCCCTGGGTACTAACGAGCCTGTTGCGCCATCATTTTTTTTTTTTTAGACTTGACTGATCATTTGGCGTAATTGAAAGGTTATAACCGCATTTCAACCCTAGAACTTGTCCAATCAACAGAATATATTAAGAAAGAATCGCTAGTGTGAAACCTCATGAATAACTTATTTACTTACTTACTTACTTATTTAGCAGCTCAAAAGTCCGGAGTTAACCTACAACTCAAGAAACATGCTTTTCAGTTCTTCAGCTAAATGCTTCCAATTGGTTGAGATCTGTTTCTACTTGTACGTGCCTTGCCACTTATGGCGAGGTATTCTGATACTTCACCCCCAATCTATCTGAAAATCGGAGACGTTGCTTGCCAAAGGATTGGTGTCCACTTGCTCTACTTTCTATAGCTATATCTATAGATCCAAAGCTTACTCCTTTGGCCAGGTATCTGTCACGCACATCCCATAAAGTTCATCGTTAAAACGTTGTCTCTAGACGACTTCAACCCAAATAAAACTAGTTTCAATAGATCCTTAAAGTGGGATTGATTAAACTTCTTAGTGCTTCTTCTTCTTCATGTTTATTGCTAAATCAATTTATGATTTTTTTCGGTCGTTGAATGTGCACCGAAATTCCTCCATCGTTTGTGTGGTATACGGAAATTAGGAACTCCAAGGTTTGTCCCTGAAAATTTGATAGTATGTCCTTTTTAAATTGATAAATAATTAGTGAGCTTACATTTTAAAACTAATTGACATACTTCCAAGGGAATCCTTTCTTTTGGATCTAGCTTACATTTTTCAGACGTATTTACTTTTATTTGACCAAATTTAGCAAATGAGTTGGTGCGAATGCTCATCCCTGCGGCTTAATATAAAAATTCACAGCATCGACTATAATTTAACTCATCTAAACAGGATTATGCTCAAGATTTGTATCCCTGACTTGACTTGCAATTTGATACAACTTTCGAAAATAACTTTTTAAGTCTTGCCCCTTCTTCAGTCTGAAAATATTGTGTTAACCGCTCTCCTTAACCTATAAATCTCAAATGCAGTTCCGGGGGGTGGAACCGCGACCTCCGTGAACGAGTTACTTTTCTCGTTTTCTTAAAATGTGTATGTGGCATTATCGCATACGTGAACGTTTATTCGTAAACGTAATTTGGCACCTCCCGTGTGGTTCAATGTGGCACCAGCCTACATGGAAAAGATACGGCTGTTGGAGAGGCGGTGTCTCCGATCCTGCTTAGGATTGTACCGAACGCCGGGCTCCGAGTAAATAAAATATTATCGCAACGAGGTTCTATACAATGGGGCTCAGTTGAATAGAATTGACAATTTCCTGATTAACGTGACGCGAAGGCACGCTGCAAGGGCGATGGCTAGCAACAACAGCCTGATCTTTGGGGCTTATTACCCCAAATGATTTATACATGGAGAGCACGCTCATATCGGGCTTTATTCCACCAGAGGTATTCATTTACATCGATTCGTTAGGGTTAGTACAAGACAGGAACGGTATCCCGGTTTTATACCACCGCTATCGTGACGCGCGGGACAAACGGCTAATCCACGACGGGTACGTCGACAATGCTCCGGAGCTCCTCCGATTTAGCACGGCGGTATCGGATCGCGATAGGATCGATGCTGCAAAACAGCGCACTGAATTCTGGTGGCTATATGAGGAAGGTGATTCTGCACTTCCTCAGGACTTTGCGGACTTTTAGTCCAACTTTATGTTTAAGATTTTAAAATTAGGAACAAGGTCTGGGGCGGGGCTTTTGCACCATATTGGCGCACAAAATGGTTGAATGCATGCTCCCGTGGGACCGAAAGACGCAATCAGGATGGCTACTCCTCGGGGCATATGCAACGACGGCTCGCTACCCCGATTATAATTAAGTTAGGTTTAAGTAGTCTTAAGTTAGGCTTAAGTAGTTTAAGTAGTCTTAAGTTAGTTATAATCTAGATTAAGCTTTTTATAAAAAAAAGTCACTATTCAGAGTTTTTTTATTTTTTATTTGCAAATTAAAATTAAATTCATAATTAAATATAAAACCGACAAATTTAAGGCCAAAGGCAAAATAAAACAGCTAAATATAAGCTTACAGCGCCCACTAAGGGCCGATAAGTTATATTAAGTAAACAAGTTATTGATAAGTTAGATTTAAGCATTTTTGTCTAGTAGTAAGTTAATATTTGAAGTAAATAAAAAATGAATTTAAAAGTAAAAGTAATTTGGCACCACCACATGGCAGAACGGATGCCTAAACGTATACGTTCAATCTCAATGTAATTCGATTGGTTTTTAGTGTTCGTAATTTGTGTTTTGCGAGAAAAGGAAAGAAAACTATAAGTTTAGTAACAATTAATCTATTTATCTATCCACACAGAAAATCGTATTGGCAGAATACATGAGAGATCACTTGAACTTGGCCAAAAACTTACTTCCAAACACTCCCCAAGGCAATGTTACTTCCATAAGAATGAGGGAAAGCTTGGCCACAAAATGAAATACTGTTGCACCTCAAAGAAGTAAAATAATATAATCACCTCCTATAGTGTCGCTGCTAATTGCAAAACAGGATGTACTGTCGTGGATAATTGGGCACAGAAATTTTGTAATGCTTTTTTTTAAACGAAACTGCTTAATAATTCTATATAAAGTAAACCGTGTACACAAATTCACAAATATATTTCAATTAAACTCACGCTTTGCTTTGTAAGGAAAGCGGATTGCCTGTTATCCCTTAGCTGTTTGCGAACATTTTTTTTAATACCTGTTGCCACTTTCGTCCAAATAACTTAAGTAAATTAGCAACGTCGGGTCCTTTACAGCTCTATTTTTTTTTTTTTAATTTTGAAAACTTTGATTTTCCTATTTAAAATATGAAACGGTATTGTTTCTTCGAAATGACATTTATTTGACGTTTAAACAAGTTATTACCATTTTAATTTTAATCTATTACAACTACTACGTCAAATCAAAAAAATTACGTCCCATGAGCACTCGTGTGTCACAATCTCAATGCGTTCGTTCGTATGACGAATTACGTATTTCGTGTTTGTGCGATTACCGATACGGTCACGGAGGACGCGATTCGAACCCAGGTTTTCATCTGCAGCGTTGCCTTGAGAGCCAATTCTTGTCCGTTTTTTATATCACCATTCTTCTTAGAATTAGGATTTCTTGGTAGTAGGTGTTAGCAACAGAGCACATCAGTTCTTCAACATTTACCGTTGTATTAATAAACGCTGATTAGCTAATCAATGACCTACATGAAAGCTTTTCCCATAAGAAATACTCGCTCAAATGTCAAAAGTTAGTCAGTGATTAGCTACTCAGGATTTATTCATACGGGGGTTTATCACCAAACGGTTGAACACATCGACACATACACTATGGGATGTTTTTTTTTGTGATTGCAGCCTATCCACTCTAATTTAACGATCAGTTTGACTTTGAAAGTTACTTCTCATTAGAAGATAAATTAAACGCACTGTTGCTTGTCGATTAGAAAAATACGAAATTGATATTTTTAAGGTATAATCCTCTTAAAAAATCACAAAATTCACCGATCAACAAATCGATGATGATTTTGTTGTCCCAAAAGTGAATGGAACAATACCGTAAGTCCTTGCAATTATTATGCATACAAATAAAATAAAAATCATTATCATATACAAATACGCATGCAAAAAGTCAGTCATCCCTGCGGAAAAAGCAGGAACTCTCAACGGAAAGCTAACTACCAAACATTCATTTCTCGTGATAAAAAAATTGCTAGATAAATCGCATATTTAGTTGCAAAACAAATACAAAAAGGTTGGTGGTTTAAGTGAGTAGAAATCTCACACTACTTTGGGCACGTACTCATCGTGTCCATTAGGATTTCCACCAGCCCACGGAAAGAGAAACAAAAAGTCATCCATGTGTTGAAATAATTTAATAAAACAATAAATGTTGGTATAGATCGTGTTAATTTTAATTATTTATTGCAAATATATTTTTTACAATAGCACAAATTGAAAATATTTTTTTTATATATATTGAATAAACATTTAGAACTATAATCGATTATTTTTTATGTTTTTCTTATTGATTAACAAGCAATCTTATATTTTTATATTAAAGATATTTTTATTTACAAATTATATAGAGCAAATATAACATTTGTATAGTAATCAAAATTAAAATTTACCCAGCCTTGTAAAATTTAATTTTGTTACAACACTTAAATAAAAAATAAACCATAACATTTTAAGTGTGTATGTATATAGGGATGTTTTGATGCCGTTTTTACTCGTCGGTTTCGTTTTGACCAAAGGATAGTTCATTTATAACATCATTAATTTCATCTCTGAAAAAAGTTATTATTAAATTATATAATTCTAAGATATATATATTTTTTTAAATATTTTAAAGGTGCATTAATTCACAGTTGTCAAAATTAATGATTCCAACTAGAGCATTGTGTCAAAAACAATATTTGTACTTACGTGTTGCTACACCTGTAAAAGTTCTTTATGCCAGTATAGATGCAAGACATCATAAAAGGAGGGTTCAATTTAGTAAATGATGCCTGTTCAAAGTTTTGTGTTGGCAGTTCATCTGAACGCTTGCCGTATCGTGAACCCAAAAAGAATCGATCACTTCTGGGAGCAACGCCAAATTTTCTTGATTTAGACTCATGATAACGGGGTGATCTTCCGTATCGGCTTCCAACATAAAATGGTCGTTTACCAATGCCTATGTCTGAAAATATTAAAATAATTCAATTCGAAAAGTAAATATTTGTTAGTTTTAAAAAATAATAATTAATTTACAAAAAATAAGATACCCGGTTTAACGTAGACTTCGACGGCAAGTTTGAGAAACTTCCCATGATAGTGTTATTCTTGTATGTTTGTCAGACTTTCGCATGATTTGGGGCAGTAGAAAAACATAGATGCTAATTTCGGAATTCGAATAAGAGATCCAAAGCACTTACTAAATACTAGGATACTCTAGATAATCTTTTAGACACTCTTTATTTAAAAAGAAAATTATGGCGTTTTGACAATTTTATTTGATGTCGAAATACTCAAACAATTCAATTTCATGTTTCACATTGAATCCACAAGTTGCGAGCGACGTGAAAGCCCGTATACTATGCCGTTTTACATTCTGAACATTTTACTTACGTAAGCGGCGCAGTCCGGAGTGAACATGGGCCAATACGCCTCTCCAATGAGCCAGGTTCTTAGCTAAATGCCTCTAGTTGCACACTCCAAGTTGGTTTTGGTCGGTTTCTTCTTGTGCGTGCCATATAAGGTGAGGTCTTCCTCTACTGCGTCCGATGTCTGGCTTTTTCGAAGAATTTTCCTATCGACCAAGGATTTCTTCATCGGCTTTTGACACGGTCCATGCCGTAGAGCAGGACTGGGATGATCAGGGACCTATATGGTTCGAGTGAGGACTTTACTACTGAATTGCCTTCTTAGCCCGAAGAAACAGCGCTTGGCAAGAGTAATTCTTCTTTTGGTTTCTGACGAGATGTTGTTGTCCGAGTTAACAGCGGTGACGTTCTGTCCAAATCGTCGATGTTGTGTGTCCTTTCGAGTTGACAGCATATACTTAGTCTTGCCCTCATTTACTGCCAAACTCATTTTTGCCGCTTCCTTGTCTATATTAGCAAACGGGGCTATGACGTCTCGTTGAGTCCTACCAATGATGTCAATATCGTCGGCATTGTACCGATGTTTGGAAAATTGTGCCTTTATTGTTGGCTCGGGAGTTTTGCAATCCTCTCAAGAATCAAATTGAAGAAGTCACATGACAGCGCATCGCCTTGTGTAAATCCATTTTTGGTATCGAATGTGTCAGGTTTCCGACCCTGATGGAGCAGCGATAATTCTCCATCGTCATTCTACACAAACGGACGAATTTAGACGGTATACCAAAACTAGAAATGGCTCTGTATAGTTCGTCTCTATAAATGCTGTCGTATGCGGCTTTAAATCGATGAATAGATGGTGGGTGTCGATTTGGACTTGTAGGGATTTTTCCAGGATCTGCCGAAGTGTGAACGTTTTATCGGTTGTGGACTTTCCTGGCCTAAAACCACACTGATAAGTGCCGATCAGACTGTTTTTAAACGGTTATAGGCGTTCACATATTACAGTAGATAGGATCTTGTAGGTAGTGTTGAGGAGACTTATGCCTCAGTTCAGATGGTCCTCTTTTTTGGACTTGTTGGGATTTTTCCAGGATCTGCCGAAGTGTGAACATTTTATCGGTTGTGGACTTTACTGGCCTAAAACCACACTGATAAGTGCCGATCAGGTTGTTTTTAAACGGTTTTAGGCGTTCACATATTACAGTAGATAGGATCTTGTAGGTAGTTTTGAGGAGACTTATGCCTCAGTTAAGATGGTCCTCTGTTTTTATGGATCGGGCAAACGATGCTGAGGTTCAATTCTTCAGGCATACTTTCATCCGACCAGATTTGGCTTATGAGTTGGTGGATGTTACTTACCAAGTCATCTCCACCGGCTTTAAAAAGCTCATCGGGAAGGCCTTCATATCCGACAGCCTTATTAAGCTTGAGTTTAGAGATTGCTAATCTCACTTCACTCAGGTCTTAGGGAGGATGGCAGATTTCGCTGTCGTTCTACCTGACAGCGGAATGTTGTTCCTCATCCTCAGCATCAAATGTGTTTCAACTACGATATTTCCTTGTTCATTTCGACAGGATTCTGTTCGACTGAATTGACGTTGACGTTTTACACTTTAGTAAAACTTGTGAACATTGTTTCTGGATTTTTACCTCTCCATATGCTCGATCGCGCGCTTTTCTTGCTCTTTTTTCTTCCTTCTGAAAAGCCGGTGTTCTTTCCTTCTTTTTTGCCTATAGGGCTCAATGGCAGCTCTCGGCTTCACCTTCAACTTAGACTTGTAGGCCTTGATCTTGTCTGCGAGCATCTTTCAGCATTGCTCATCAAACCAGGGGTGTATTGCTGGTGGGATCGAGAAGCCTAGCACATCAGTTGCCGCTGTTCCTATGTTCCGCATTCTTAGCTTGACTGCAACAAGGTAGCCGATGTTTGCGCCTCGGAATGTTCGAACATCCAAAAGACGGGATGCGTGTCATTGAAATTTTTCAGACTCCAAAATTAGTTACATTTTTAAATTATTTCACATTACCCTAAATAGGTTAAAAATAAAAAAAAAAAAAAAGCCGACATAGATTTTTGGGCAGAAATGTATTTTTTATTTTTCGTATTTTTAAGGATCTGGTTTTGAGAAAATTTGACCAAATGCCCGCACTTTTATACGTTTCGTTATAAAT
Organism: Rhingia rostrata; assembly: GCA_949824845.1. NCBI lineage: Eukaryota > Metazoa > Arthropoda > Insecta > Diptera > Syrphidae > Rhingia > Rhingia rostrata. The sequence goes on from OX463758.1 coordinate 29,816,559, forward strand.
TTTTGCCATTTCACGTTGTTCATATGCGACGAAATAAGCGTACCTATTGGTATAAAATTCAAGTAAATAAATTTTCTAAGTATTAAAAGTATTTTTCACTCATTTTTAAACGCTAGTATGTATACGTTATCATATGCCTGAAGTTTTTACCGACATATCCAAATTTCAAATAAACTCTACTTTATGAATGCTCTATATAAAGTTCACAGACAATTTAATTTAAGTAATGATAAAGAACTTTTTAAATGCAATTAAATTAATCCTCAAAGCCCCTACAGGATAATATAATTTCAATAAAAATGTGAATACGTGTTAAAAGACTAGTGAAAGCAATTAGTGCAAACGGAATTTTTCATTTGCAGATATACGTTAAAAAGGACATAAGCTATAAAAAAGTGTAGACTCTAAGATTTGTAGAATAAAGTGATAACAGCAGAGTACTTTGACCATACAACCCAAAGATTTAAAGACAAGCATAAACGAAAAGGTTGTAACTTTGAAACATTATAACTTATGTACTTCAGTAAAAGGAAACTGAAAAGAAAATATACAAATGCAGATACATTGTTACATATAATATATTCTCTTGATAAAGACGTTTGCATGTATGATTTTCAACACAATTTATATAAATCACTTAAAGGATAGCAAATCCATCAAAATCATTCCTGTGATAGTAAGATTTTTAACACAAACGTTTTTGTATGGTTGGATGTTGTAGAACGAAGGTAGACTCTGGTCTCACCATCGTTTACTGGTCTCACCCAACCGGATTTGACTTGCTAAACGATAAGCGCGAGTGTTGATAACACGACGAAAAACAGCAACACTATAAACAGCCTGGTTGGAAGGGCACAAAATGAATACCCGGCCTGCTGTCCCAGACGAACCAAGACAAGCTGCTTCGACGTGTTCGGAAAACAGGTTGTCAAGGAATTTCAAGGGTAAGTCAGGCCCCTTGAACAGAGATGGTGGCGAATGGAACTCGAAATTGGAACTCGAAGTTGCGGGTTTCTCCATTATCGATATCGTTTATAAAGCAGCATGGAATAATACTCCTCAACAATACAAATGGAAAACTATTTTCCCCACGGGAAATAAAAGATTTGGTTAGACAAAAAAGAAAAGTTCGTAAAAGATGGCATCAAACTCGTGCTCCGCAAGATCTAAATCGGTTGAGTAACTTGCTGTCGAATTCGATTAACATTTTTAAAAACCATGAAGTAGGAAAAGTCATAAGAGTCATAAAACGGCCAAAAAACGCTGTGCCACCATTTAGAGTAACTCAACACGATTGACGCACACAGCTAGGAAACATGTGAGCCATTTGATGGTCCAGTGCAACATGAAAACGTTATTGTATTCGGGACTAAAACCGATAATAATAAAGAAAGATATGCAAGTTTTGCCGAGCTTAAACGGGAAATTCAGAAACTTAAGTCTATGACCTGATTACGGGAGAACTTCTCAAAATGCTGTCTCGAATAGCATTAATTAAGCTTCTCTATGTTATAAATGCGGACGGGCTCAATGGCGCGATGGTTAGTGCGATGAATCGCCGTGCCAAGGGGCTTGGTTTGATTCCAAGTTGTAGCAACACATAAAAATGACTTTTCACTGGCCCCCTCTCGTGATAATCTGTCAAATCATCCGAATAGTATCAGTTGTTGAGAGAAGCTTGTCTTTTCGCCGTGCGGAGCCGGCATAAAACATGTCCCACCATCGTGCAAGAAGTACACACGCACACATGAATGTTTGTGACACTAGCATTCATTTCGTAAATAGCAGACTTAAAACGACCAAACAAAATAGGAAAACGACGTTCGTAACTGCACCTGGAATGTGAGAACATTAAGCAGGAGAGGTGCAAGCGAACAACTAGCGGAAGCCCTAAACAGCTACAAAGCAGATATTTCTGCCATCCAGGAAATACGATGGGATGGGCCGGCCAAAAAGAGGATGAAAAACTGTAACATCAACTACGGACCGTGTTATAATTAGCAGAAACAGCGACTTTTCAGATTCGGATTTGTTATAAGTGCCAGAATTCTCATGTTTCCAAGACATTATCGAACGCATTGTTACAATCCGCATCAAGGCTAAATTCGCCAACATAAGCCTTATATGCGCTCACGCCCCAACAGAGGAAAAAGATGATTTAGCTAAGGATTGCTTCTATGAGCTCCTTGACAAAACATATGAGCGACAACTAAGTACAAACAGAAGAAGAGTAGACATCTTTAGCAGTATTGTCGGAATACACAGCACACGGTTTCCTCACCTCAGGAACGGTCAACCAAATCGATTACATTGCGATAGACAAGAGGCACGCATCCAGTATTTTGGATGCCCGAACATTCCGAGGAGCTAACATCGACTCGGACCACTACCTTGTTGCAGCAAAGGTAAGAATGCGGATATCCAACACGCCACAAAAATCCAGAAATACTGTGAAAAAATTTAATGTCGAAAGACTGCAATCGAGCACCGGCTTTTCAGAAAAAAGAAAAAGACCAAGAAAAGCGTGCGATCGAGGATATAGAGAGGTGGCACTCCAGGAACAATGTTCGCAAGTTTTACCAAAGTGTGAAACGTCAAAGCTAAGGATAGAAGGCTCAAACAAAATCCTGTCTAGATGAACAAGGAAATATCGTATTTGAGACACGGTCGATGATGAGGATATGGAAGAACCACTTCCGCAGATTGTTAAACGGCGATGACGAACAACATTCCGCTCTCAGGCAGAACGAACCATTCAATATTGGCAACGACAGCAAAAACTGCCAACCACCTGCCCTGAGTGAGGTGATGATAGTAATATCTAGACTCAAGCTTAATAAAGCTGCCGGAAATGACGGCCTTCCCGCTGAGCTTGATAAAGCCGGCGGAGATGACTTGGTAAGTAATATCCATCAACTGGCTTATGTGGTCGGAAGAATGAATGCATGAAGAATGGAACCTCAGCATCATTTGCCCGATCCACAAAAAAGAAGACCCTCTAAACCACGCCAACTACAGAGGCATAAATCTCTTCAACATCGCCTACAAGATCTTATCTGCGGTTATATTAGTACGCCTGAAAACGTTCTATCAGGATCGGAAACGACCTCACCGACACATTCGAGCCCAAAAATGGATTTAGGCAAGGCTGTCATGTGACTTCTTCAATCTGATTCTTGAGAGGATTGTGCAATACTCACGAGCCAACGCTAGAGGCACAATCTTCTAAAAATCGATGCAATTACTAGCATACGCCGACGATATTGACACCATTTTCAGGACTCAACGTGATCTCTTAGCCACGTTTGCTTAAATAAAGAAGGAAGCGGCAAAAATGGGTTTAGCAGTAAATGACGGCAAGACTAGTTGTATTCTGTCAACACGAAAGACACAAAACATCGACGAATCAGACAGGACGTCACCATTGGCAGATTTAACTTTGAGGTAGTATAAGACTTTGTCTATCTCGGCTCCGCTATTTACTCTCACAACAACATCTCGTCAGAAATTAATCGAAGAATTACTCTTGCCAACCACTGTTTCTTTGGGCTTAGAAGGCAATTTAGTAGTAAAGCCCTCACTCGAACTGCTAAGGAGATCCTATATAACATCCTGATTATCCCAGTCCTGCTCTACGGCGCTGAAGCATGGACCGTATCAAAAGCGGATTAAGAAATCCTTGGTCGATTCGAGAGCAAACGAAAAATCTTCGGTCACGTTTGTGTTGACGGGCTATGGGGATGAATATTTAACAAAGAACTATACGTGCTCTACGGCGACATGCAACTAGTCATAAAACTTCGCATTGGACGTCAAAGACAGCTGGGACCTGTAGAAAAAATGAACAGCAATACTCCGGTTCGCAGAGTCTTCGATTCCCAGGCAGACGTCGGACGCAGTAGAGGAAGACCTCGCCTTAAGTGGCGCGTATAATTAGAAACCGACCTCAACCAACTTGGAGTGCGCAACTGGAGGCAATTAGCCAAGGATCGGGCCAATTGGAGAGGCATGTTGGTTGAGGCCCAAGTTAATTCCGGACACAGAACCTAGAAATGCTCCTGAATGTCCTTAACACAGCAACATTCATATCCTCATTGACAGTAACATATTTTTAGAAATGAACCAGAATTTCCTGCGGATGTCGAAATGTTTAATGTGTCATTCATCATTAACCATTTAGATTAAGATTTGAGGTTGGATTAGATTGATAGTTCATTTTATAATGTGCAGAACAATATCCATTAAAAAATAATAGATGGAACAATTTATAATCACAGAAAATATCCCTTTTGAAAGAGTGACACATATTGGGTATACTTTGGTTAATCATGATTATCCTTCAATTGAAAATAAGGAAAGGACTATTCCCATCGACGCAAACGTACAATTCAATTAATAATATATTGGGTAGAATAGATGTTTAAATTTATACTTACCATCGTTTTTAACATCACTGCTTCCATATGACTCCAAGGAATTGGGATCGGTGGAATGTGTCATTGGCAATGACACAAATGCTATGAGCATCAGTCCCAATCCTATATATACTGAATTGCGAGAAACCATATTTTATGCTGTAAACAAAAAGAAAACAATATGTTTGATACATAAGTCAAGTTGTAATGAAGTCTTGGGAAGAAGATGTTCTTCTTAAGGGTTTAATTTTTTACATTGGTACTCTATGCGAGGAATGCCATTGGAGCAGAAGAAAGTCAAGACGTTGAAAGGTTGAAATACCTCATCTACATTGTCTTGCCAAATTAACTGAATTTGTTTTGTGCTGTACGATTTCCAATTTTTCTAGCTTAATATTTAAGGGCTACAAATACATATAGACTCGGTATAGTTTTATCCATGGGATCCACATGGGGTTAAATTTTATATGCAAAAAAATGTCTCGAACAGGTCGGATTGTCAAAAGCATATCCTTTCCCGTGTATAGACATGTTTCAAATAGCTCATTAGCACCGTCTAACTATTAGCGCTAGCTGTAAAAGACGACTATGGCGATAAATCAGACAAATGAAAGCATCAAAACACATCCACAGTTATTCCCCTTTGAAACACGTTAAATTAATTCCCACTTATGATTTCTTTATTATCAGTAATAAATAATTAAGGCACCGATTCCATAACTTCTCTTTCAAGCTAATTTTTACTAAGGACAGTGAAAAATTTTTTTTCATTTATTAACATGAAAAAAATAAAAAAAATGCTTACAGGAAAACACGTTTATTTCTGAAATGTGATATTGATATGAACATTTTTATGACCCCCCCTTTTAGAATAAAAGACAATCGCCAGTGGCACTTCAATTCTCCAACGCCAGAGTGTTCTACATTGTAAAATAAATAACTTGGATACTCGTTCCTTTGATTGCATCTTTTAACGGATTTGAAATTTTATTTACCTATGTATATATGGTGGTTCTTAAATTTAGGTATAATATTTAATTCTGTCCCGTTATCTTTTAATTAAAAGCTGAAACATTATAACGTTAAGATATTATATAACCTGTACAGAATTCCGTCATCCCTCATGGGATGGGCCGGGCAAGAAGAGGATGAAAAACTTTGACATCTACTACGGACCGTGTTAAAGTGAGCAGAAACAGGATGCGGATTTGTTATAAGTGCCAGACTTAGGCGAGAAGTCTTATGTTTCCAAGCCATTATTAGTGAACGCGTTGTAAAAATCCGCATCAAGTACAAATTCTCAAACATAAGTCTTATATGCGCTCACGCCCGTTTCGTAGCTAAGAATTGCTTCTACGAGCTCCTTGACAAAACCGCCAAGACTCGATTTGTGGGACTCGATAGCGATGGAGCTCTCCGCATCGAGAATAAAATCACAAAGGCTTCAATACACTGTGTGAATCACATTTTACTGAAAACGCGTGAAAACGTTGGTCGTGGCAAAAACTATGACGAAATATAGATGTTAGTATTGTTTAAATACCTTGTTCATAATTTTTTTTTTTTTCAAAATTCTTTACCGTATAGCCAAAAAGAACGTTTTTCTTAGGAATGGGCGCGAGAGTGGGCGGATTTCAAAAATGTTTACACTTGTTCTGCTTCGTCGGATAGAGAGTCTGTATACCAAATGTCAAAACTCTGGCTCAAAATTGAGTGTCCAAAAATCGGTGAAACTAAGACAGAGGAACGGAGGGATGGACAGACATGCATGGCTAGATCGACTTAGCTAACGACTCTGAGTCGTTCCATGTACTTTGAGGTATATCTAGCGAAATTATTTCTCTGTGTTACTTCTATGGAATAAATAAATACAAATTTTTGGCGCAACAGGGTCGTTAGCACCCAGGGCCAAGTTTTTTCACAACCATTGTGCGTGTGTACCTCTTGCACGATGGCAGGACCTCCTGTTTTATGCCGACTCCGAACGGCGAATTAGAGCTAGGCTTTTCTTGACAACGACGAGAGGAGGGCCAGTGAAAAATCATGCCTGGGAATCTTCTGCGCGGCAGTTCATCGCAATAACCATCGCACAACTGAGCCCATCACCCCTATGGGATAGGGTATAAATACTTTATTCAACCGTCGAAGAGGCTTAAAATCCAACTCAACTCTTTCTTCCGCCTACTTCGTGACAATAAACAAAACACTCTGCACCCTTCAGCAGGTGTAGAGTTTCCGTGAGAAGGGTTCGTGTGATAAGTTCTTAGCATTCTCAGCATCTGTCAGGTGCGTCTGCTGTCATGTCAATCACGTTATTCACTTCTGTCACCGAATTTCAAGACTAGACTCGTGGGAAGCAACGTATTTTGTGTTAACTTCTATTTCATTCGTCTGCTGTCACCTCAATCACGTAAATAAACTCTGTCACCGAATTCCATGACCAGATGTAAATCGTAATTTGTGTTAACTTTAATGTTGCAAATAATAAAAAAAGTACTGCTTAAGCATTATTGAATTAGACTTTGGTGGTTAGTCATTATTGAATAGGGATAAGTTAAGTAAGCATCTTGACTCTATTGATAAATTAGCGCTATTGATGGTGTGTTAAGTAGTATAAATATTGTAAGCTATGGAAATAAAGTTGTTAGTATCAAAACAACCATTCAAGACTTTTATTTTACTTCAAGTGAATCGGCTTGAGGAGTTGTAAAGGGTGTTTTTTTAGAGCTATATAACTTCGAATTGAAATAAAACACAAGAAAATCGAGCATATGAGGGCGTATGTCCGCAATAACGCCACGAATGTGGGCTTCCAAGTCCCCTAACGCTTCTGGTTTGTTGGCGTAGACGAGCGATTTCACGTTTCTCCAAATAAAATAATCCAACAGTGTCAAATCACATGATTTTGGTTGACAATTGACAGGTCCATTCCGCGAAATTATGCTCTCTTCGAATGTTTCCTTCAATAAATCGATTGTGCCGTGCGCTGTGTGGGATATAGCACCGTCTTGTTGGCAACACATCTCATCCAGGTTTATGCCATCCGATTAGGAAGCAAAATAGTCGGTTATGATGACTGTATAACGGTCTCCATCAAAGGTAGCTGAATCTCCAGCAGCAATTCGGAAGAAGTATGGCCCAATGACTCCACCAGCTCATAGAGCACACCAAACAGTCAGTTTTTGTGGATGTAATGGCGTCTCAAGGGTCTCATGTAGATTCTCTTCACTCCAAATGCGGCAATTTTGCCACATAGCCATTCAACCAATAAAGAGCCTCAACACTGAACAAAATTTTGCGATGAAAATCAGCATCGAGATCAATCTCATTTTCGGCCCATACACCAAAATTGTATTGTATTGTCTGGCAGCTTTAATTCTTGCACAAGCTGGATCTTATAAGATCCTTGAGCAAAATCTTCCATAAAGTTGATGGACATGGCTCCAATTGCTGTGCACGATGGCGAATCGATTCATTCGGGCCCTCTTCAACATTTTGGTCTACAGCGGCAATTGTTTCGCGAACTGAACCATTATTTTCGAAATAAATTTGCACGATTTGCAGGCGTTGTTCACTTGTCAACCTGTTCATGATGAAATGGCAAACGAAACTGAACATAAATGATATTGGAGTTGCCCGATTTGACCACAAAATGTCAGTTTTATCTCTATTCGAACCTCTAAAAAAACACCGTTACATAGTATAATTTACCACAATCTAGGTCTATGTACCTATGATTAAAACAGGTGGGATTAAATAATTCCACCGTAAGCGTTGGGAAAACCAAAAATTCAGTTTATATGCTTAAAAAAATGAATATAACATCTTGTTTCAAACATAAACTAATTAATTTTATAAATTTTAATTTTACCTAAAACATGGTAGCTGTCGTTAGTTTTGGCCCTTTATAATCCCAAACATCCTCTGATATTTATCCAAAAATCCTGCATATCGATTTTAAAGCTAATTTTTCCAACCATTTCCCAATATACATCATGAGTTAACAAAAATGTGGAAAATATTGTCAGATCCACTTTTCAAAACGTCATCGTAATCCCAGGTTTGATTAAAACCTTGATTTCGATTTTCTATGTAGACAAAACTTGCTTTATAGGAAAAAAGCACAAACATATTTTTGTTAAAATTCGAATGGCAATGCAAATATTTTTAAAAATGTTGAAAACGTTTCGGAATATACGATTGAAACAAGCATTCCACATTGCAGTCCTTTAGTAGACTGTCGTTGGTGTTTTTGTTTGTCAGACAGTTCTTTTCGCTGAGCAATATTAACATTTCATAAATAAATTTATCAAAATCGTGGACCTCTTATATCAAGTTCCATCTAGTTAATTAACTATGAAATTTAAAGTGCATGCATTCTAAAAACTCACAAAGCATATACATTTTTAGTGAGACCACTATAGACTAGGGATGTATTACATACTACGCATAGGAACATGAGTGCTTAATTTATCAAAACAAAGTGAGTTATGTCTGGTAGACGGTGAAGCACTTTAAAACACTGGATTGATGTGTAGGAACTACACTGAAAAGTTCAAGTGCAGATGAAATCAATAAAACTTTTGAATTTCGTAATAAGTATAAATTTTTCTCTCTCTGATTACTGTCACCAAATTGTATTTATCTCATTCGAGGAGAGTTAAACTGAAATATTAAGAAATGCCTTGCGTACTTTTTGACGATTCGCAAGCTCTTGGGTTCGTGTGTTAGTTATATGCAACAATATTGATGTTGACTGTTTGAAACGCATATGAGAGCCGAATGACATACAATTTAATTCAGACTTAAATTGTTGAAAAATGTGTTTTTGATTAGTTTCCAAACTTTTTGTATCGCACAAACTAGGCTGAAGAATTTGAACTATTTCTTGCCTCAGTTTCCAAGCCTACAAAATCGGTTTTATGCCAGTTGAACTCATCTCATAGTCTTTCATTAACCAACATACCGTGGTGTTCCCAAGCGTTCCCATATCTAAGTACTGCGACCGACGTTCCTTGGTTTCGGTGATCAGACGACAACCGATGTTGTGTTTCATTAAATCGACCACGCAACTACCCAAAAGAAGTTTCACTTCAAAAAGACAGTCATACAAATTTTGCCATTGGTCCCTTCTGCAAGATCTCCACTCTGAATATAATTCCGATGTCCTACGACAAAATTTCTTCGCGGAATTTATTTACGAATTGCAGTGAAGTGATTTTTTCTCCGATGACACATACCTCGAATAGAATTTGAACCTCCGACGAAGTATGCGTTGCGGAAAATTGTCGGCTTCGAAATTCTATCCGAATACATATTTTCGGGAGATGAATGACAGCATATGGCCGATTCGGTGAGGACAGCAATATCTAGACTCAAGCTTTTTAAGGCTGTCGGAAATGAAGGCCTTCCCACTGAGCTCTATAAGGCCGGCGGAGATGACTTGTTAAGTAACATTCACCAACTAATAAGCCAATTCTGGTCGGATGAAAGTATGCCTGAAGAATGGAACCTCAGCAACGTTTGCACGATATACAAAAAAAAAACTCTGTACTGCACCAACTACAGAGAGACTTATGCCTCTGTAGTTGGTGCATGTAGTTAATAATGTAGTTGAACATCGCCTACAAGTCCTATCTGCCGTAATATGTGAACGCCTGCAACTGTTTACCAACAACCTGATCGGCCCTTATCGGTGTGGTTGTAGGCCAGGAAAGACCATTACCGATTAAATTCTCATACTCCGGCAGATCCTGGAAAAAAACCAAGAAGTCCAAATCGATACCCACCACCTATTCATCGATTCCAAAGCCGCATACGACAGTATTTATAGAGACGAACTATACAAATTTTGGTATGACGATGGAGAATTCCCGTTGCTCCACCAGGGTCGGAAACGACCTCGCCGACACATTCGATATCAAAAAAGGATTTAGGCAAAAGGATGCGGTGTCATGTGACTTCTTCAATTTGATTCTTGAGGGGATTGTGCAAAACTCCCAAAGCAACACCAGAGGCACAATTTTGCAAAAATCGTTGCAACTAAATACTAGCATACGCTGACGATATTGACATGATTGGTAGGACTCAACGTGATTTCATGCCATAAAGCGGCAAAAAAGGTTTTAGCAGTAAATGAGTGTAAGACTAAGTATATGCCGTCAATACGAAAGGACACAAAACATCGACGAATCAGACAGAACGTCACCATTGACAGATACAATTGTGAGGTACAACGGGACTTTGTCTATCTCGACTCCGCTATTAACTCTGACAACAACATCTCGTCAGAAATTAAACGAAGAATTACTCTTGCCAACCGCTGCTTCTTGGGGCTAAGAAGGCAACTCAGTAGTAAAGCCCTCACTCGAACTACTAAGGAGAACCTATATAAGACCCTGATCATCCTGCCCTACGGCGCTGGAGCATGGACCGTATCAAAAGCGGATGAAGAAATCCTTTGTCAAATCGAGAGGAAAATTCTTCGTAAAACCTTATTTTCCGTTTGCGTTGACGGGCTATGGAGAAGGGGATTCAACCAAGAACTATATGAGCTGTACATGCGACATACCCCTGGTCAAAAAACTCCGCATTGGACCTTTGAGATGGCTAGCACATGTATAACGAATGGACACCAATACTCCGGCTCGCAGAGTCTTCGATTCCCAGCCAGACGTCGCACGCAGTAGAGGAAGATCTCGCCTTAAGTGGCGCTCACAAGTAAAAGCCCAACCAACCTGGAGTGATCAACAGGAGGCAGTTAGCTAAGGACCGGGCTAATTGGAGAGGCATGTGTGTTGTGGCCCAGGTTCATTCCGGACTGTATCAACACTTAAGTAAGAAGGTATCTTTGAATCCTAAATACTTTTTAAGTTTTTCTTCACACTAATGTTCTCAAGGAAGACACATTGTTGTGGGTGGATAGCTAATAATGGTCCTGATAGAAATTTATTTGTTTCTACGTCGACACTTAATTAGCAATTTTCTTCCGTGAAACTTTTATCGGTAACCAATAAAAGTCCACAGAGACACCGCTTAATGGCCTTTACTGCATCTTTGACTTCGACGCAAGATGACAACGTGAAAGTTTGAATACATTGAATACATTATCAGATTGCCGAAGAAGCACTTTGAAACTTGCAGGATGCCACATTAACATAACGTTTTACTGAGTTTTTTTTATCGAATGCATACTAGTTGAAATGAGCCAAATGCTAATGATTGTTGACATGCGAAAGGTTAATCGTATTTGTATCTTTTTGATGTTTGACGTCCTGAAGTTCTTTATTTCTATAAGTTATGCGGATGTAGGTATATGTAATTGGTGTCAAACGCAATGTTTCGAGTATTCTCTAAACGCTATTATAAACCACACCTTATCTAGTGAAAGTAATTAAATTACGAGAAACAATTTAGTTTCATTTCGAAAGTCCAATGTATGGTTTTTAGATTTTAAATTCAGGCATTTAGGTAACGAGAAGTAAATTAAATGTTTTTTATCGCAGGTAGTTTTTACACACTTATTTCGATAGCGTGATGAATACGGGGTTGTATTTGTAAAAATAAAATAAATACAAACTTAACAGGAAATCATAATTATTATACCAAAGAACCGTTCTTGACATGTTGACTATAATCACGGGTGATCAATTCTGAAGCTTCAATAAACTATTCACAATGATACGTCACATTGTATAGTATACGCATTTATTATAGAATGAATTAAATGTCAGAATATTTAAAAAAAAATATGCAATTCCATTTAATACTTACAAACTTCGTACATATGAGAAGTATTTAGGTGGAAGAGTAACTAGAACCCCAAACACCTTTGGGAGGGATAATATCTTCATATGGGTATAGTCTGCACGTTTTATGTGAGTAGTATTTTATGTAAACAATATATTTTATGAAACCCTGTGGGGTTTTATGTGGACTTTAATGAGATGATACATTTGTTCTTGGGACGCACTTTTGACGTCAAATATCGTAGTAGGCACCAGAACTTAAAGAGTATTTCGTGTAAAACAACGTCTTTTTGCTTTTTGGAGTATTCATTGACTGCAATGTCAGGTGCTTCTTCATTGTAAGGATTACATTTTGAAAAAAAGTATTGCCGGGAAACTGTATGCTTAAAAGTCCTTCACAATGACAACGACATTGTTAATGGCACTTGGCTAACAAATATCATGGGAAATTCTTCATCTTTTTAACTGGAATTTGAATATGGTTACATCCTTTTATCTGTGATCGTTATAGTCTACTCAACTATTGATTAGCTATCTTTTATGCCGGAATGTAAGACGTTTGGGTGTTGTAGAACGAGGGTAGACTCTGATTGGCCTTAACTAGGTAATTCCCAGTGGTTGTAACTCTGACTACACATTAGTTGTACTTATTTTTTCCTCCAAGTGGTAACACCATCGGATACTGGACTCATCCAAACGGATGTTATTTGTAAAACGATAATTGCGATTGTTTATAACAGCAACACTATAAACAGCCTGGTCAGACAGGCACGGAATACCCGGCATGCTGTCCCAAACCTAGGCAAACCTAGATGAGCTGCTTCTACATATTATAACAGCAGGTTATCTTGGAAATCTCAAGGGTTACTCAGGCAACTTGAACAGAGATGGTGGCTGATAAACCGAAAGGCCAACGGCAGCGCTCAATTCCGTAACGAATTGAAACATTCAACCAATAGCCTCGATCACTCGCCTTTTTGGCTCTTTTTTCGTCCTTCTTGAAAGCCGGTGTTACTGATTTTATTGTTGACGACCATGCGAAACGAAAAAAGACAACGACGTTCGTATATGCATCTGGAATGTAAGAACATTAAACAGAAGAGGTACAGAGTAGGGGATCCTCTACAAAGTAGACATTACTGCTTTCCAGGAAATACAATGGGATGAGCCGGGCAAAAAAGAGGATACAAAACTGATATCTACTACCGACCGTGTTATAGCGAGAAGACACAGCGACTATATGGTTGCGGATTTGTTATAATTACCAGAATTAGGCATCAAGGCCAAAGTCACCAACATAATCTCTAAATGCGCTCACGCCCCGGCGGAGAGATGATGGTAGAAGATTGCTACTACAAGAAGTACGATGTTAAAATCGTGCTGTGAGATTTTAAGGAAAAGGTAGGAAGAGAAGACATCTTTAGCAGTATTGCCGTAAAACATAGCTTACACGACAACACGTCTGGCAACGGACTTAGGCTAATATACTTCGTTACGGAACAAAATAGCCAGCACACGATTTCTTCACCTCGATATCCATGGCGGTCTCCAGATCAACGAACGGTCACCAAATTGATCACATTGCGGTAGACAAGAGGCATGCATACAGAATTTTGGATGTCTGAACATTCCGAGGAGCTAAAATGGACTCGGATCACTACCTTGTTGCTTCCATTTAAGAATGCGGATATCCACTACCCCACAACAAACCAGAAATACAGAAATACCGTAAAGACCAAGACCTTCGCGCAATGCGAACCTCTCGATTAACACCATACCCCCAGCATAGAATTTCGAAGAACAATGGCCACGATGCCAACAGGCCATTAGATCAGTCGTAGATATTCTTGAGAGGATTTCCAAAAATCGGTGCAACTACTAGCATTCGCCGACGATATTGACATCATTGGTAGGACCAAACGTGATGTCATTGCCACGTTTGCTATTATAGAGAAGGTAGCGCCAAAAATGGGTTTAGCAGTAAATGAGGGCAAGACAAAGTATTTGATGTCAACACGAAAGGATACACAACATCGACGAATTGGACAGAACGTCACCATAGACAGATATAACTTTGAGTTAGTACGGGACTTTGTCTACCTCGGCTCCGCTATTAACTCTGACAATAACACCTCGTCGGAAATTAAACATAGAGTTGCCAACCTTTTTTGCATCGGGCTAAGGACGCAGGATGTATTAAAGTCCTCATTCGAACTAACTAAAAATGAGATCCTTTATAAGATTCTGATTAATATAGGGATAGTCCTGCTCTACGGCCCTGAAGCTTGGACCGTAACAAAGTTGGAAATTTCGTCAAAAACTCTTCGATCCCGTTTGCGTTGACGGGCATGACGAAATTCTCCTTATCAAAAAAAAATCCACATTGGACGCTTAAGATCGCTAGGACTGGACCAAAATACTTCGGCTCGAAGAGTCTTCGATTCCCAGCAAGTGGTCGGACGCAGTAGAACTCAACCAACTTAGAGTGCACAACTGGATGCAGTTAGCTAAGGACTGTGCTAATTGCAGAGGCATCTTGGTTTAGGCCCAGGCTCCTTCCGGACTATAGCGCCACGCCGACACTTACTTAAAGTCGAAATATAAACATTGAAAAACTTTGACACTTATCAACCGATTGACTTGACAAAATATGTTTTTGATACGTAACTTCAGTACCATTTTAACAATGCATCTCTGCATAACGAAGCAGCGCCCCGAAATAGTTACGCTTTACATTGAAAATATTCGTTCAGTTGTACTAAGTCACCGACCGAACGTGCATAACGTCGAAAAAATCGTGTCGAACAAGCACCGTCTGACAACACTACTCGTCTAATTTTGTTGATACACTTTTGTTCAGTTTTTTTTTTATGTTTAATATTCACATTCGTATGTGAATATTCTCAATGTAATATACATCATCAGTTCATTTTATACTACTACACTTCTGCGGAGAGAAAAGCCGTTTCAAGAGCTCGAGTACCTTGTAAACTGTTGTGTTTTTAGTTTCATCCTTTCAAACAAATTAAAGTAATGCCCTGGGTATTGTAAGACTGATAGCCCTTTGTACCAAATATTGTGTTCAATGGCCATGTTGTTTTTGTAATTTACATAGTAGATACACTAACCGAAATGTGTATGTTATGTCAACCTTTTTCATATACAATGAATGTTTGAGATAAATTCAGATTTAATTAATATAGGGATAGTAATTTAGTGTTGAATAGATAATTCCATATCCTTAATACTATCCTCAAAGCATATAACTTTGCTCATTGGACAAAAGGTACTAAAATCATGGTATTGGAAGAGACCGGTTACAGCATTGCTAAATACATACTTTATAAATAATAAAATAGAACCCTTCAATCTATAAATATAAAATACTAATCATGTAATCATATTTTTGAAAAATGCCTTAAATCAAAAACCAAAAATGTAAAGTGAAACAACTACTATGAAGCAAATAACATAATCGGATACCTACAAGTAAAAGGATTTTACCTACTAACCCTCTAAATATTGCTTTTGCCATACCTATAAATTTAGGCAACCTGACTAATTAAAGAACAAGCAAAACCCAAGGACCTAGTGGGTTAACATTTTATAGGAAAGTCGACTTTTATGCTGAAATTTTTTGGTACTCTTTGTTAATTATTTCATACGTTTATTAAACCAACGTTTTACCAAGTTTTATATAACTGTACATATTTTCGAGAGATTCAGTTATTTCTTTTGGACTATATTTCTTTTTGAAGAACATTTCATTATTAGCTGAGGAATCCAATTGAGCGGAGGTGTGGTTGATTAGCTCGATGGACTTCCGAAGAACTTTCTATATAACCAAGAAGCTATCGCTCAAGGGCGCGGAAAGCACCTGCGGCTCAGTATAGAACTGCGTGCGATTGGCACCGTATAAGTAGGAAACCCCATTATGGGGACATGTAACTAAATAAGGTTGATTAAGCTGATTAAGTTGATTAAGCAATTGTAGCATTGCGGAATAGTGCATTCTGCGGTTTAATGGGGTAGACCGCTAACCAGTAAATCGTAGTCAGATAAATAGTTAATACTGTGAAGCAGGTTATTAATTCTGGTTTTACCCGTTTCAAATTGCCGCCCGTACCTTTGGTATCCTGATATAAATAATTTTTATCCGCTTAGAGATTGTCAAATCGAAATGGAAAAATTTTAGGACCTGGAATATTCCAAAAACCAGTATTGAATTCGTCACACGTTCGGAAAATATCGGTTTCTTTAATAACGTTAATGTCCGGTGAAACATAAGGTACTTTTTTTTAATTCGTGTGGCTTCTTTTTGGGATACTACCTGCGAAAAATATGATCTTTTTGACGATAATGTTAAATGATGTGCAGTCGGGCAAAGACTTGACAGCATAAAATGGAAGCTTTCCACTGTGGTATAGAACAGTCGCCTGTATTGTAAAATGAAAGGGACTGTGGGCAGGGGCCTGTTATTTTTACTAAATAAAAAAAAAAAAAAGTTTAAATCTTTCACGTTTAAGAAACAGACGCGGCTACATACTCGCAATGTTATTAATTTTTACAGTTATCGTTACTAAACCTCTTAAAATAGTACATAAAAGACTTATCAGTGGATTGCCTGGACTAGTGGACTAACGGCCAAGATACGGCTCCACTCACAAACGCCACAGTAACACCTAACAAAATGGCCACTTCCCGATTAGCTCTAAAGCCGAAAGAAATACAAATCGATTGCGTTCTGTTTCCAAATCAAAACGTCTGCGACAATACAAAATGTGATTTCTGCATTATTTTCAAATAGTGAGAAGGGACTGTTTTAAAAATTTGAGGGCAACATTTGTATACCAATTTTTTGATTAATTATTTATGTTAACAGTAAATTTGAAGCCCTTGGATGAAGAAGGAGTTAAGTGACACTTGCATAGTTTCGGGATACTTGAGCTTCAAGCTTTTGAGCTGTGACTTTGATTGTATTAACAACTCAGACTAGGGCCTTAGGAACACCATAAATTATATATATACGGTTTTCTAAGAGTAACGTTTTTATTTAATCAAAATTATGTGTAAGCTAATTTTTTGTTGATAAAAAAAAATTCTTCACCTACGCGCTTCAGTTGTATTTTTTAAAAGATTCTTAATTTCTTTTAGTATAATTTGTATATTTTTTGCCTAGTTAGCAACACCAAAAAAAGCTAAATAAAGTTAAATTCTCATATAGTGACTTTGGTTATAACGACACTTCGGTTATAACGACGAAACTTAAAGCTAAAGTTTGGTTTCGCATAAAATTGAATAAATTCATTCGGTATTAAGGACTTCTGCTATAACGACAATTTCGGTTATAACGACCATTATGACGGGAGTTGTTCGTCATGAAATTCAGATATAACGACGGAAATCAAAATACATAAACGAAAATGTTCCCAAAAAATTCGCACATTGAAGAATCATTATTGAAATGGTTTAAGATTCATAGGAGCAATAATGTGCCCATTACAGGGCCAATACTGCAAACCAATGCAATTGAAATTGGACAGCTTCTTGGAAAGAATTTTCAATGTTCTGAAAGTTTTATCTACCGTTTTCCCATGCGAAACCACATTGGGCTTGGTAAAATTTCGGAAGAAACTAACAGCGTTCAGCCAGGGCAATGCGATGAGGGTTTACAAAAAGTACAGTAAATAGTTCGAGGAGAGAACCGACGCTGTTAAAATTTTGATGTGGACGAAGCTGGAATTTTTTACAAGTTAAGACCTGACATTAAGTTAAAATTTAAAGGAGAAAAATGCACAGATTGAGAAATATCAAAAGAAATAATAACCATGCTCGTTGGTGCAAACATGAATGGATCGGAGAAATAATAAACTTCTCGTTGTTGCTTTTCAAAAAATCCAAGGTGTTTCAAAGGTACCAAGTACTTGCCTGTTGAATACACACTCAAGCAAGGGCTTGAATGACTTCCGAAAGACAAAGAAAAAGAAAATGTTGTTGCTTGTCGATAACTGCCGATTACATCCTAAGACTAACTTCAATAAAACTAGCTTTCCTTTTGCCTAATACAACATCGATATTGCAGACAATGGACGAGGGACTTAAAAGACTTAAGAAGACTTGAAAGCCATTGCCGCAAAAACCTTGTGTTCAAAATTATTCGAGACCAAGAAGCTAGACGCAGTCCGCATGGTGGCCACAGCTTGGGATCGTGTTAACAGCAGCACAATTGCTAACTATTTTAAGCATGCTGGCTTGCAGTCTTTCAACAACTCTAAAAAAAAAGGTTTGAAGAAGAGGATTCTTGGCCCCTTTCTGAATGGATTGTCATGATGAACAATTCAAGCATCGTCGCTTCAGGAACAGCATGTGAGGAGTACGTTACTATTGATGACAATATTTTAACTTCAGATGATCCAAACTAAGGTGAAATAGTGAGTGCTGCTGCTGTGGAAAATTCAGTTCTTAAGGACTCTAATGACGATGACGGTCCTTTAATCAAAACAAGCCCTTCAATAGTTGAGGCATTAATGTGTTTTTTTTAAACACAACACCAGGATTAACAAATAATGTAAGGGAAATATAAAGAAAAATTAGAACTTCTTTACCGTAAAAATAAACAAACAGTCAACTATTACACATTTTTAAATTTCCACATTAAAAATTTAAATTTCCGTATATGAATTCTGTGTATATAAATAATGAACATATAAAACTTGGACTAGTTTTATTTAAATGAAATAAAAATACATATGACATCACATAGATATTATTTTCGTTCGGATATAGCGACATCCGCTTATAACGACGGAAAATTTGTCTCACATGAGTGGTCGTTATAACCGAATTCTACTGTATTTGTCTTAATATTTATAATTCTGGAAATGGGACGCTCCAGGAGACTGTTTTGAGGTGTTTGAAGTTCATTAAAGTAGAGATTAAAATTTTAAACTGCTAGATAAACTGGAGCATGTTTAGGATATAACGTGAATTGCTGTTATTCATATATTAACTTGGGAAATATTAAAATTTGTCTGGGACATATATATTTATTTATATTTGAATTTATAACATTTATGTATTCATTTAACTTTTCAAAAGAATCTTTTTTGAATGCGTGTTTTCATTTGACAACTTCTTTACTAACATCTAAATGCGGGCTGTCTAATTTTACACACACTTTAAACGAATGCAAAAAGTATTGTTTTCAACAAAACAAATATAAGTCCTAGGGGTATGCCCTAGAAACAGCTAATTTCACCACATTCATAAAGTTTTACAGGAAAACAAAAAAATTACACACCTGCGACATGATATCATATCGCAAAATTGTTTTGTGTACGCGCAAATATCCTTATGAATATCTGCTGATACCGTAACACTTTCGCCGATGTTTAACGCTAATAGATACACCTTCCAAAATAAGACTTTCAAACTCCAATACTTACGATTTTACAAGAACATACAAGAAAATCGCATGTGTATCAAAAAAAAAGTTTCTGCACTAATCACCTCTTCATTTATAAAAGTTATTCGTTGATGTGAATACTGAATAAATATCTATGGTTTTAGATGAGATATACAGACGTACTTTTAAATACGAATCGATATCATCAAATATTTAGCTAACGAGCTAGAACCGACTTTATGCGGATTACTCAATTGATACCGTCATAAAATGAATCACATAAATGTTGCAACATTTAAGTATCTCTTTTGGCAATTTGTATTTTTTAAAAATGTGCAATTTGATGTTACTTTTATCACCTAAGATGTATGGACGTTTTTATTACTTTCACATGATTCTTTTCTTAAGAAGATCTCTTTCATACGAAACCGGAATGTATAATCTAAACACATTAAAAAAAACCGTTAACCGTTAAACCCAGCACCCATCCAAATCGCGTTCCTCAAAAACCATTTACCCCTTTTTAAATTCCATCCCCAATACCATTGGGATAGAACATCCATGAAAGCCTGGTGCAGCTATTGATTGAATTGATTTTAAATCACAGTTTCTTAAATTAATTTTGAAATCACAAATAATATATTAAAACAAAAAAAAAACTCACTTAAAACCACAAAAAAACAGGTGAATTGTCCGTTTTCTTAGATAGGAGAGTGTACTTTAAGTTTCTCGGTAGACACGAGCACCTGTAGAATACTGTTGAAACTGAATATCATCCATGGATTGAAGTTGCCTTTATATAGGACGATACTACGATGAGACCTGTGATGATTGTGCCTACACACCACCCTAAAACAGACAATCCACCCCAACCTACCAAGGCAATTTTATCAACCACAAAGTGCGAATACGCGATTACAAACAACAAAACAAGTGCACAACTTTCAACCCCTTTGCGCTCAAAATGTTGCGCAACATTTTCATTCATTAATTCAGATGTTGCGAGAAATGTAAATGCTGTAGGAAAACAGGACAATTGATTGCGCATATCTTTTTGAAATCATGCCATTGGGATGGATTGCATATTTTGTGAAATATTATCCGTAAAGTATTGCTTTTACTTATGACTTGTTAAAACCGACATTTTAAGCTCTCAAAGGTGATAAAGATAGGCAGTGCTTGAAGCTAACAACATATTCAACTTCTAAAGGTTGTTTTATTTGGAAGTATAGAACTTTTAAATGGAATAAAACACTGATGTGTTTTTTGTAATTGACATGAAATACAATTATATTCGAAAGATAATCTTCTGGCATTAAAATTTAAATATGATTTCTGGTAAATGACCGCTGGCATATGACCGCTGGCTCGGACGTTGTCTAATCTGGTCTAATCTGGCGCAGCGAGGGGACACACATGCCCAAGGCGGCACTTTACAGGGGACGGCAATTCGAAGCGATTAAAGTATATTAAATTTACCAGCATTAACCCTGCTTCACAGTTAGTAAGTAAGTAATAACAACAAAATGCTCCCTAGTATGCAACTGCATTTTATCTGAAATTACAACCCTGGGTACTTGTCCCATAACTTTTGAAATGATTATCGTTGATTATAGTGTAGGAGACTTGCTAGGTACGTAGAGCGTGGTTTTTAAAATGTGTGTGTGCACATGTAAAAGGTGGTTAAATTTTAAGGGCCGATGTTGATTTTGAATAAAACACAAATTATTTAGAAAATTACTACCATTTCTTTTTATTATGATAATTTTGGTATGGTTCCATTATGTATGAAACAAAATATCGGCCAAATGGCCGCCGCGACCTCGGCGGCACACCTCCATCCGATGGTCCAAATTTTCGATGACACTGAAGCATAATTGAGGTTCTATGCCGTTAATGTGCCGAATTATCTCATCCTTTACCTCTTGAGTTATTGCTGGCTAATCGACGTACAACTTTCCTTTCAAATAACCCCAAAGAAAGAAGTCCAACGGTGCCAAATCACATGATCTTGGCGGCCAATTGACATCGCCAACACGTGAGATAACACGGCCATTGAATTTGTCGCTCAAAAGAGCCATTGGTTCGTTAGCTGTTTGGCAAGTGGCACCGTCCTGTTGTAAATACATATCGTCCACATCCATATCTTCCAGTTCGGGCCATAAAAAGCTCATCATCTCACGATAGCGAACACCATTCACAGTAACTGCCTGACCGGCTACATTTTGAAAAAAATATGGCCCGATTATGACGACAGCCCATAAGCCGCACCAATCAGTCGCTCTTTGGGGGTGCATTGGTTTTTCGACAATCACTCTAGGATTATCATTCGCCCAAATGCGGCAGTTCTGCTTATTGACGAATCCACTGAGGTGAAAATGTGCCTCACCACTGAAGATGATTTTCTTAGAAAATTGATCATCCACTGTTGCCACCATTCTGACTATTGACGACGCTTGAAATGGTCAAGAGGCTTTAGTTCTTGAGTCAATTGCACCTTGTAAGCGTGTAAATGCAAGTCTTTATGCATAATGTTCAGCAACGACGAGCCTGAGGGGTGCAATTTGTTTGCAAGACGACGAGTTGAGGTGGACTGCTCTTCAGCCACACTATCGCGAACAGCAGCAATATTTTCAGCAGTACGAGCTGTACGAGCATGCACTGGTGTTTTCACAACTCCTACATATCCGGTTTGCTCAAATTTTTGCATTATTTTCCCGATTGTACGTACATTTGGACGATTAAATTGACCGAACTAATCACGAAGTGCACGATATGCATTTTGATTTGAACGCCCATTTTCATAATAAGCCTGAATAACTTTAATTGTGTTTTTTTCATGGTTCTAAAATTTAGAAATGTCAAATGAAATGCAGAAAAAAACTTGACGTTTCGGTGTGCTTTACATTCAACATCGGCCCTTCAAATTTTACCGCCCCATACATAAATTACACTGTAGGTACCCAGAAAGTCTCCTTCGCAACCCTCAAGGTCTCTAGTATGTTTCCTACGAGTCAACGATAATCCTTTCAAAAGTTACTGAATGAGAACCCAGTGTTGTCATTTCTGATAAAATGTAGCTTGCAGCGTTCATTGGATTTTGCAGTTAAGCAACACGAGGAATGTCTGATTGCTTACTGTGAAGCAGGGTTAATGCCGATAAATTTCAAATTTTAACCGCTCCGAATTGCCGCACCTAGTTAAGTGCCGCCCGTCTCTTTGATATCCTGATGTTTGTAATTTTTATCCACTTAGGTATTAGGAAATCGAAAAAAAAACAAATAATATGGGAGAATTGAAATTTGCGGCCTCATTTTTGATTCACTTGTTAGAAAGTAGTACGAACAACAGTTGACAATATTTCGAGAGAAATTTTACCAAGTTTATTGACAGATCGTGGTTTCAAGTTTGTATCGCTGGCATTTGACACCTGTAAAACTTAGCTGTCATTTGAATGGTCCTAATGTCAATTGAATGTTTGCCATTTACGATAGGGGATTGCTTAACAATCGAACAACGCGTTAAACTTATTAAAACTTACTACATGAGTGGTGATTCATACGTAGCCCTTTTCTCGAATCAGGAGATGATTATAGTCGTCAAAACCCACCGACTACGCCAGCAATCGGTAAAATTTTAGTAAGTATGTCAGTGCTCCCGTTATGATCTGACAAATCACCCGAGTAGTATCAATTGTCAATAAAAGCTTATCCGAAATAAGCAGTTCGGATTCGACATAAAACTTTACACACCTATGAATGGTTGTGAGACGTGGGTACTTTTCTGTTTATCCATGCCAAACAAAACGAATTGTTGGCTTATGTAATATTATTTCATATAGTTAACATGGGGCAGGGGGAAGGCCGTCGTTTTTGGCAGCCTTATTAAGCTGGAGTTTAGATATGCATTCCCCACTTCACCGAGGTCGGGTGGTTGCCAATATTGAATGGCTCGTTTTGCTTGACAGAAAAATGTTGTTCGTCATCGAAGTTTAACAGTCTGCAGAAGTGGTTCTTCCATATTGTAAGAATCGACTGTGTCTTAACTACGATATATCCTTGTTCATCTCGACAGTTTGAGCCTTGCATCCTTGGCTTTGACGTTTTACACTTTGGTAAAACTTGAGAACGTCGATCCTGTAGTGGCTCCTCTCTATATCCGAGATCACGCGCTTTTCTTGCTCCTTTTTCTTCTTTCTGAAAAGCCGATGTTCTTCACTTCTTCTTTGCATATAGAGCTCAATGTCAGCTCTCGTGTTCAACTGCGGTTTTGCCTTATAGGCCTCGTTCTTGGCTGCGGGCATCTGTCGGCATTCCTCATAAAACCAGGGGTTTCTTACTGGTTCACGCAAGAAACCTAGCACATGAGTTGCGTCTGATCTAATGGCTTGTTGGCATCATTGCCATTGTTCTTCGAAATTCAATGCTGGTCGGATGGTGTTAATCGAGAGATTAAGCGAAGTTAATTAGCTTAAGTCCGTTACCAGATATGTTGTCGTATAGGCTGTGTTTTCGGATAATACTGCTAAAGATGTCTTCTTTTCTTGCCTTTGCTCATAGGTTTTTTCAAGGAGCTCGTAGAAACAATCCTTAGCTTTATCATCTTTCATCTCCGTCGGGGCGTTAGCGCTTATGTAGGTGAATTTGACCTTGTGCGAATTTATACGATGCTAATGCTTATGGCTTAGAAACAAAAACCGAATTGATCCTTTTCAGCAGGAAATACAAAGTCCCGCAGATCGACCCTCCCAAACTTAATGGCGTCAGTCTCAAGTTCAAAGAATCAGTCAAGTACTTGGGTCTAGTTTTGGATAAGAAACTTAACTGGAAAGCCAAGATCCAAGAACGCGTTAAGGAAGGCACGGTAGCCTTACAGGTACCTTCTCTTGCAAAAAGGCAATTGGAATGAAATTGGGTATGCAACCACATATATATATATATCTATGTGTCTATCATTCGACCCATACTCCTAAGGTGCCTTAACCTGGTGGAAGGCTCTAGAAACAGCCTCCAACCGCAACCTACTTGGTAAAGTTTAAGGATCAGCTTGCACATGCATAAGCGGAGCTTATCAGGGATCTAGCTCAGAACTCCATTTGGAGCTTTGGTTTCAAAGATATGGCCATTCAAAGTTTTGGAGGTGTAAAAAAATGATTTTGAGGAATCTGATTTTCCAGACATATGTTACCAAGGCACTTTTTACCAATATTATGTCCTTGATAAAAAATTTAAAAATTCAATATTCGATGTATGAACTTTTTGCTGATATATAACAAGCATTTCGAGTACGGCAAAAGAAATATGCTCGAAACCAACATTCCCGTACCGTAGCCTTCCAGGCGTTTAGATTGATTCAATGCATTCAAAAGGTGTACTCTTAATCCATGGGTATTCCACTATTCGCCATAATTATTTATAAGTATTCTTGTTTGCTTATATTATCGAAAATGGATAGCAAAATACCATACACAAAAAACCCGGTAGACGATTTGACTACCTGCTATGTATCATCATAAATTATTTGTTTACTGGTAATGAAGCCCTTATCTTGAAAAATTGATCCCTTGTTTTAGATATTTCACCCAATCATGTCCAAATTTTTGGTTAATCTTTACACCATGAATACTCCGCAATCTGTTAAGTACCACCTATGATAAAATGCATTTAGCCACATATACTTAAAATGGTTATGCACTACTCTCATTTACGTTCTGAAATTAAAAGAATACATTACTGGTTTACCCCCAAATTAGTCATTTGGCCCCCTATATCTTATCTCTGACATTAGAGCGTGTCGTTTATTCATTTTTGTCTTCTTGTACTTAGAATTACCCACTCTAATTACACAGTGTACATTAAAAAGTAATTATTCATCCAGGAAAAGGGCCACACAGGGAACAGCTTTATCAAATAATATAAAAACAATGAGCTGACACAATATGAGATTTAATTAGAAAACTATGTACGAGAGTAATCAAATTATCGAGCAATTAGAAAGCACTAAAAAAGTTGTTACTTTCGGATCAGTTGTTCATTTAACTCTGATTACTCACTGCAAGAAGAGGCATATTGCGTTTATAAAGACATGTGCGCCCATAGTTGTAGCAACAAAGTTGGTGTATAATCAGAGTATTCGACTCTTGATATATTTGATTTGTTGATTAAACATTATTACAGTCGGATAATAAATTTTGAGTTGTAATTCACAAAGAAATTAATATTCCTTGCAGTTTTCGTAAGTAAACTTAGCAATAAGGAATGCAACGTTTGCTTGTGAGCATGACCATAGATGATTTTTATGTCAGTCAATTGATATTCTTTTCTGGAGGCAGTCAGCTAAGGACTGGTATATTTGAAGGGGCGTGGATTTAAAGTTCTCAAATTTGTTTCGCTGAAATATAGGATATATTTTAAAATACATATATGCCATTTATCAGGATAGACTCGATAATAGTCGCCATTTCCTTATACATATTTACATATTTCAGTATTCAAATTGAACCCGTCGCTTGGCATTGGTTCTTCTTCTTTCCATTTTGTCATTTGAGTTGATTAGCAAAAAAAAAATTGTGCAACTGATACGAATTCTCGTTTGCGTTGTAGAACTTTTTTTGGTTCAAATGTGCCATTTTTTCCTCAACATATTTCCATTTTAGAATTTTATTCGAAGTTGCCAAGTCAAATTTACATATTTTTTTATATTTTATAATACGACCTACATAAATAGGGCGAAAACATTATCAACTATGGCTTGAAATTTAGAAACATTTTTAATTATGATGCACGTACGAAATATTTTTGTGGTAAAATCGGAAGAATTGAAGCTGGAATTTTGTTTTATTGTGTGAAATTCCCATGTACCTTCCATTTTGATTGTAAATAGATGCTGCAGACAGCGATGATAGATTTTTCTGTTTTGAAATGTCTGTCTGCATTTCAACCTGAAGTTATCGAAAATACGCGTTAACACCAAAGTTGGCTGTAATCATCTACTTTTCTAATCAGATTAATTATCTGATTAAATATAATCATAATTTCTTTTAATCGGATTTAAGTAGCCAGGATTACTTTTAATCAACATTTCATGTGTAATATTTAATCAAGACTACATTTAAAGCAATTTAATTTATTTTTTTATTCAAACATTCATTAAATAAATAAAAACATATGAGAAGTCTCAAACATATCGTTTTATACCCTATCCCATCCCATCGTTTAATATCCTTTAAATGTGGGGTTTATGGCAAAAAAATATTAAAATTGAAATTGTCACAACATTTTGTTCAGACAGTTTATTAAAATCTTGTATGGTTCGACCAAAACCAACATTATTCTTCTGCTTGTATGGTTCGACCAAAACCAACGTTATTCTCCTGTCAATTATTTTGCATCAATTTTTTTTTCGAAATTTTGGAAATTTTACCGAAAAAAAGTTTTAATGAAAACACCCCCAAAAAGTTTTTTTTTTTTCGTGTGCGCCCGGAGGTGAGTAATCCTCATAGGATACCAGTGGTCCGTACTTTTGGTTATGCCCGACTCATATATTTTCGGGCCTGTCAATTTCATTAATGTCAGTCAATATATGCCTACGGGCTAAACCTCACCCCTCAGAGAGGCACTATGAGAACCGGCTGCGCGTGCTCATAGTAGTATGGAATTTATTCCTCTCATTTTTTCTTTTTTTTTTTGTGGTGACTACTACTAAGTATCCTTAACAAGTAGTTTACGCTTCTGTAGTGTTAATCGCTTTTGGTAGGTAGCATTCCAGTGAACGCACCTACTAATACCGTCATTACATGCGGTTTTTCCTTATGGCGCTAGGTCGAACGGTCTTGTTCTTTGTAGCCGGCGCTCAAGGTTTGTCACGTCCAGAGTACGGATTATTTCGTGATTACAATGAACATATATACGAGTACGAAGTTTGCGAGCAAAGTTTGTTGCTTCGTTACTCACGGTAGCAATTCCTAAATCTCTGTGAATATCACTATTCCTAATATACACTATTCATTCATTCACTATTGCTCTTAGGGTTTTGTTTTGGAATGTTTGCAGTATAGCAATATTGCTTGGTTTGGTACAACCCCAAAGCTGTATACCGTATGTCCAACAAGGTTTTAGCACTTGCTTATACAGAAGCAGTTTGTTGTATATGATTAGCTTCGAGTATCTTCCAAGTAGCCAATACATTTCTCTGAGTCTGATTGCGAACTCGTCTGATAGCGATTCTGAGACGATCCATATACTTTGAGGTATACTTAGCTAACTTATTTCACTATGTTACAAACTATGTATCAAAGCGAATATACCCCTTGAAGAGCCACACAAGATTTGGATAAACTGTCTGAACAATATTTTGTGACAATCTCGAAGTTTACGAAGTTATCTTTGGCAATGCACTATTCTCATTCGACAATTGACCATTTTCAGTCACGTGATATGGTCGATTGACACGGCCAATATTAAATCAAAACAAAAATGACTCCTCAAACTCACAGCTATTTATATTAGTGTTGGTGCGAGGAGGGGTAAATCATCTGAAAAATACAGATACAATTTGACTCCTTGAGTGGTGATTCAATATAGTAATAGAATTGTTCAGGACAACGTCAGTATCATACTGTCAAATGACAAACTGACATCATCTGTATGAAAACAAACTTTGATTCTGGTCATAATTTCCACTCTTTTTATATTTATAAATATTATGATTTAACACACTGACTTTGTATAACTTAACAAGGAATCAAATTGAAATTTGGGGGAAAGTTAATGTCAATTGTGATTTGACTTTGCTTTTTGTTTTAAGTAGGGTACGTAGGTAAAGAAGTAGATTTTGGTGTCAACACATTTATTCTCAGTAATTGAGACTTTTTCGGCACAAAGTTCCCACACTAATTTCTATAAAATATGTTATTTATTTTCTTTATTTATTTTTGTAAACTATTTTTCACATACTTTGAGTTAGGAGTAACAACGATTCTAATACTCTAAGGTTTAACCCCTGGCAATTTCTGTTGGGAATTTTTTGTATATTGTTTTTGTATGATTTGTGTTCATGATAAAGGGTGTAGTTATAGCTGTCATTGAAAACCATCATGTGAAATAATCATGTTCTAAATTTTATAAGCTTTGTTTTAACACCAACTCGATATTGAATGAATTTATAAAAAAAAGCCGCAAGAAGTAAAAGAAAATTTCCAATGATAGCTTTAATTGACCATTATTGACAGGCATCACCATTTTCAAAAACCCAGCTGATTTTATTTGAAAACAAATGAATGTTTTATTTAAAAACAAATTTATGTTTTATTGTAAAAAAAACTGTTCTGTGCTATTTCCCGACACATGTTAACACTGCTAATTACGAGTAATCCACGAGTGTGAGCAATTAGAGAGATAGAATCTCGCACTGCTCAGTAGGTAAATATAACAAATGTCAAAAATTAACCACTTGCTAAAATTTCAACGCGATTGACACAGGGCCCAAACGCCCTCATCAGATTTAATTTATTTTGATAGCGGAATAGAAAAAAAGATGTATAACATATAATGCCAGTAGAATTTGTACTGCTTGTAATAAATTTAGTTAAAGAGTTGTAACTAAACGTCAATCAACATTTTTTTATTGATAGGAGAACTTAATTCATGAATTAAATTTTAATCATCAGATTAGATTATCACCCCTGTATTAATAAATGCTGATTAACTAATCAATGACATGACAGCTTTTCCATGACAAATGATTAAATAATAATTAGTCAGTTGTTATTAATGCGGCTTTAAAACTTTTATATATTTCCCATATATATCCTTGCGTACCACGCAACCTTATGGCAAGTGGACTTACACTTTGAACTTTGACCAACAGATGGTGTTATCGCATGACATTTGTTCAGGCGTACCAACATATGAGTGATTAAGACTCCTTTTGTCAAAAGTTCTGAAATCCATCGCAGGGTGTGAATAATTTTTCAGGTAAATTATCCAACAATAATTATTACATCGTAACTGCAAAAATGTAAATAAAACTGGAATCATATATTTTATATCCTCATTAATTTATTTATACCTTCATTTTTCGATAAACTACTATCGTTTCGATGCAAATCTATTAAGAAAAAACGGGTTGTCGGTTTTTATATTTACCTCATAGTTTCGTCCATTTTTCTTTGATAATATTAATCAATAAACTTTTATCTTTTCAGCCAAGCCACACACGATTATAAAATGCCTGAACTAACCGAAGTTAAGTCCGACACCCAAGCTGAGGTTAAGCCTGCAGCCACCTCTGAAAACGCTGTTCGTTTGGAAGACGATGCCAGTGACAGTGATTCAGAAGACACAATTCCAGAGTTGGAAGATGCCACTGCTGGGGCAACCCAATTGGGTGGCGGTGCAACTGGATTGCCAATTGATTTGGTTTCCAAGGCAAAGCAGTCGCGCGGCGAAAAGAAGGCCCGTAAAATCATGTTGAAGTTGGGTCTGAAGCAAATCCAGGGTGTCAACCGTGTCACTATTCGGAAGTCGAAGAACATTTTGTTCGTCATCAATAATCCCGATGTGTATAAGAACCCACACAGTGACACTTACATCATCTTTGGAGAGGCTAAGATTGAGGATCTGTCTCAACAAGCTCAAGTGGCGGCTGCTGAGAAGTTCAAGGCACCTGAATCTGCTACCGGTGCATCTGATACCGTTGGCACAACCACATCTGTGGCACCAATCGCCGAGGAGGACGAAGAAGAGGTCGATGAGACTGGAGTCGATGACAAGGACATTGAACTGGTCATTACCCAAGCAAACACAACAAGAGCCAAAGCAATTCGAGCCCTTAAGAACAACGATAACGATATTGTTAACGCAATTATGGAGCTGACAATGTTATAAGCGAAACGGTGTCCAACTCACTTTGTTTCACTATAATTTGCATTTTACCCGCCTTTTGATCACACTCATTAATTCACACCCAAGAAAAACCAACAAATAGAATATTTAACCAAACAAAAATACAAAAATAAAATTGAAAACTTATCCATAAGTGATATGAAGTCCTTTTCGATAAATCGGTTTATCTGTTCTGTTTCGGATGTGGTTAGTTTGTAGTACACGATTCATACGTTGTAAGCATTCAATGAATAAAAAAAAATGTATGTGACTAAACATTGAACCAAAAACGTGATGAACTTCTTTCGATACAGGATCATACCGAGAACTATTAGGTAAGCATAGCACGGCAGGCCGGAACAATGCGTATATTTGGGAACATGGATTTGTATAAACTTGCAAAAAATTTTGTAGAAACGCGAATGGTTATCACACTACCTTACCGATAAACGAACATCAATTTAAATATAACTGAAACCTTTCGATTTTAGTGACTCAGATAATGCGAATAACTTAAGATTGCACAGGTTTTCTTCCAGAAAGTAATTTTTATGTTTAGAGGATCGATAAATCTTCGCGATTCCCAGCCAGACGGCGGACGTAATAAAGGAATACCTCGATTAAGTAGCGCGCACAAGTAGAAACAGACCTCGACCAACTTGAAGTGCGCAACTGGAGGCAGTTAGCTTAGAACTAGACATGTTGGTTAAGTCAAAGGTTCATTCCGGACTGTAGCGCCACTTTAGTATGTCATCTATTGAAAAATTGTGTGTCGAATGTACATATGGTGCTCATTTAGTGAAACGTCCTGCTAGAACCTATTCTTTGGTAGTAGCCAGATGAGAGATGCTCCGTGCAAGTTTACTGTCGTAAATTGTAGATTTAAGATAAACCCCAGGAAAGCCTACTACTTTCTTGCTTATCGTACTCCCGACCCGTGAAGAGCCTCTGTTTGAGACACTGCAGCCTTCCATCCTCTACTATCCCGGGCACTCTGCTTCCAGTTGTCCAGACCAAGCGCTCTGGCTTCCGAGTGGCTTGTTTTTTGAAACGGAGGTTCGGTCTTCCGAACTTGGGGGCTAGGATTCGAAGATCCTCTTAGCTGGAGTATTATTGTCTATTCGCTCGATATGTCCGAGCCAATCTATTCGACCTGTTTTGGCTTTTTGGCCAACACCCACATCTTGGTATAGCTCATAGAGTTCGCTGTTGTATCTTCTCCTCCATTCGCCCTCCTCGCACACCGTAACAAAAATCCGCCGAAGTATTTTTCTCTCGAAGGAATCCAGTATCAGCTCTCCCTTAGCACCAAAAAGTACTCCAACATTTCTACACATGCTCTAAAAACTGTAACTGCACGTTTTCTTTCATCTTCAACAAACAAGTGCCGGTAATTCCTCCCCGATATTGCAGCCTATACATCCGCTTTTGGCGAATGAAGAGATTTCCGATGCCTGCGTTTTGGAATCTTTGGGCTTCAGTAGAGTCAGTTCTGCTTATTTACTTGTCCATTGAAATGAAAATAAGCTTCATTTCAAAATAACGCTGAAAAGTGCTCAATTGTCTGGTTTACGTAGTCAAGCATCCTTAGGCTTGAATTCATGCTCTAATAAATTCAAGAATTTGTGAATTTGAAAGGTACGGATCGTTATGAACATTTTCTACCGTTCATGTTGACATTGATCATCTAGATTTTGGTATTCTTATAGTTATACCCGGCGAAGCATGATTGGCACAACATTTAACCTCGAATATTGAAGAATCGCTATAGTCCCCGAATCGGGGCTGTTCCTGTACAGTATTTACTTACATACTTACTTAAGTGTCGCTACAGTCCTGTACGAACCTGGGTCTCAACCAACATGCCTCTCCAATTAGCCGGTCCTTAGCTAACTGCCTCCAGTTGCGCACTCCAAGTTGGTTGAGGACGGTTTCTACTTGTGCGCGCCACTTAAGGAGAGGTCATCACCTACGTTCGTTCTACATGTCTTAGCCATTTTCAAAGTCCAATCAGGAGTTTTTTTTCGACTAGGAGCATGTCGCTGTACAGCTCGTATAGTTCGTGGTTGAATCTTCGTCTCCACAGCCCGGCAACGCAAACGGGATCGAAGATTTTTCGAAGAATTTTCCTTTCGAATCGAACAAGGATTTCTTCATTCACTTTTGAGACGGTCCATGTTTCAGCGCCGTAGAGCAGGACTGGGATGATCAGGGTCTTATATAGGATCTCCTTAGTAGTTCGAGCTAGGGCTTTACTACTAAATTGTCTTATTAGCCCGAAGAAACAGAGTTATGAATTCTTCGTTTAATTTCTGACGAGATGTAATTGTCAGAGTTGATAGCGCAGCTAAGGTAGACAAAGTCCCGTACAAGCTCAAATTTGTATCTGTCAATGGTGAAGTTCTGTCCGATTTGTCGATGTTGTGTGCCCGTTCGTGTTGGGAGCATATACTTAGTCTTATCCTGCAAACCCATTGTTCCGCTTCTTTTTCTATACTAACAAACGTGGCAATGACATCACGTTGAGTCCTACCAATGATGTCAATATCGTAGGCGTATGCTAGTAGTTGCACCAATTTTTGGAAACTTGTGCCTCTGGTGTTGACTTGGGAGTTTTGCACAATCCTCTCAAAAAAAAAAGAAGTTACACGACAGCGCATTGCATTGCTTAAATTTTTGGAATCGAATGTGTCGGTGAGGTCGTGTCCGACCTGATGGAGCAGCGAGAATTCTCCATCGTCATCCTACACAAACGGACGAGTTTGTATAATTCGTCTTTATAAATGCTGTCATATGTGGCTTTGAAATTTATGAATAGGTCGTGGGCATCGATTTCGAGTTCTTGGGTTTTTTTTGTAGGACTAACCCTCCAGAGTAGGTTGGTTGTTGGAGCCAACTTGCCACAAAAGACATTTTTTTAATGTGAGGATCAGTGGGAAAGTAGTGAAAGAAAAACCTTTATAAAATGAAATCGACTAACTAGCATATGATTTAAAGCTTTCTTGTCCTATATTTGGCTATTGCAATAAACAGCTAGAAACACAAAAATTATAAAATTAACTAAATTAAAAGACAAAGTCTACAACAATATGGTAAAAGGTACATTATTTCATGATAATTAGATTGAAGTGAATGATAATATAACACCGAAACAGGAATAGGTAGTATGTCCCATTCCATATATACTTGGGTTTTATATTCAAGCAACCCGAGACATGATGTTACATTAGGTTTTCAAACAAATGCAGTTCAACCCAGCCACCCATTTAAGAACTTCTGCCGTATTTTGAAACCCCTCCCATTCTTCTTACTTATTCTCATACTTCAACATTCGAACTTGACTTCTTGAGCTCAATAAAATATCACTAGGTCCCTGCATCCACGGTTCACCGTCAGCTTGCATTGGAACAGTGTCCTTTAGGTGTATCTAAAATTAATTATGTTTATATTTGCAAAATATATCATTCGTACTTTTGCTTACTTTGACCTGCTTTGCTTGTCCGATGCGAACTGGCTTACTTATCCCACATTGCAGCTGGGCAATATGAAATGAGGATACAATCCCGAAGACTTCTAACAAACCATCTGATATGGAGTTGATTATTTTCACCGTAGAATCGCTATTACTTAGTTCTATTAATAAAATAAAATTTTTCGTGTACAAACATATTCGTATTTACTAGGGAGGAGTTAAGTAGTTACCACAAAGCTTACAACCAGCTCCCCATGAATCAATATTTAAAAAAACAATCGACTGCAGCTCTGGCAAATTGATCAGAACATTATCCAAGTAAAGATCCATCTTCTGTTCGATTCCTTCACAATCCCGCTGGACTATTTGCTGGGTTCCAAACCCAAAATAAATTAACTGAAACAGAAAATATTTGAAAACACATTTCAATGATTCAAGATGAGTATATAACACTACGTACCTTATTAAATATTCGACTACTAAGGACATAAAATCGAGATTCACGAGTTTTGTGAAAGTTAAATGTGACCAATGCATCTACTCCTATGCTGAAGTAGTTGTAAACGTATACCATTTTTATGGGTGCGCGCTTTATGGGCAATCGATATCGGAAGGCTTCAATTTGCAAATCGAAACGATCCAAATTAATAGATTTGGCACTTTGTATCTGAAAAAAAAAATAACAGTAAACAGAAAATATTTGAAAAAAATTGAAAGAGGATATTATGCCACCTAGATATGTAATGCAGTCAGTCGGGCCATTTGTTAAACAACTGTGTCATTTATTACGGGACATGTAACTTGCGAAAGGTGATAAAAATATGTTAAATGATTTTCAGCAAAGAAGACTTCTCTAGGTGTATTTTCGGAAATCATCCAACACAACAGCTTGACCTGAAACAAACTGGCATCAGATGTCAAAGGCTAGTGACAACACTTTCGACAAGCCATACCACATAAAAGTTGCAGTAATATGTACAGAAAAGTACGCAATTGACGAAAATCGTACATTTCTGAGCTGCCATCGCGGCAGATCGATTTAATTTTGAAGTGAAAGGGCCCTTTTAACCGAGAAAGGACAATTGCAACCGAGATGTACTATCAAGTCTTATAACGTTTTTAATCAAAAGACTACTAACGCTATGTCGATTGTTGGATGTTGTAGAACGAGTGTAAACTCTGATTGGCTTTAACTTGGCAATACCCACTGGTTGTAACTCTGACTACACATCAATTGTGCTTATTTTTACTCCCGAGTTGTAACCATCGCATACTTGTCTCATCCAACGGATATGACTTGTTAAACGATAAGTGCGAGTGCTGATAGCAAGATGAGAAACAGCCACACTATAAATATCCTGGTCAGAGTGGCATGGAATACATGACCTGCTCTCTAGGTGAACCTTGATGAGCTGCTTCGACATATTTGGACGACAGTTTATCTAGGAATCTCAAGGGTAAGTCAGTCCTCTTGAACAGAAATGGTGGCGGATGAACCGAAAGGCCAACGGCAGCGCTCAATCCCGTAGTGGATACTGATGACCCCGTGTCTTAGGGTTATCTAAGAAATTTAACTGGCTCTCCAGGTTGGCGGTTGTGCTTTGGGTTAACTACCCACATATGGAAAAAATCCAATAGTTACGAAACAACCATAGCCTCGAAAAGGACTTGTTTTATTGTTGAGGAACCTGCTAAACGAAAAAAAAAACGACAACGAAGTTCGTATCTGCACTTGGAATGTGAGAAAATTGAACAGGATAGGTGCAAGCGAACAGCTAGCAGAAGTCCTAAACTGGAAACACGATGGGATGGGCCCGGCAAAAAGAGGATGAATAACTGTGACATCTACTATGGACCGTGTTATAGTGAGATGAAACAGTGACTATTCGGATGCGGATTTGTTATAAGTGCCAGAGCATTGTAACAATCCGCATTAAGGCCAAATTCGCCAACATAAGCCTTATATGCGCTCACGACCCAACGGAGGAAAAAGATGAGATAGCTAAGGATGGTTTCTACGGGCTCCTTGACAAAACCGATGAGCGACTACCGAAGAACGATGTTAAAGTCGTGCTGTAAGATTTATATACAAAGGTAGGAAGAGAAGACATCTTTAGCAGCATTGTCGGAAAACATACAAGACAACAAGTCTGGTAACGGATTTAGGCTAATTGACTTCGCTACGGAACGAAATGCCAGCACACGGTTTCCTCACCTCAATAAGGTGACTAAACGAACTAACGATCAACCAAATTGATCACGTTGCAATAGACAAGAGGCACGCATCCAGTACTTTGGATGTCTGAACATACCGAGGGGCTAACATCGAGTCGGACCGCTACCTTGTTGCAGACAAGGTAAGAAGGCGGATATCCACCACGCCCCAACAAACCAGAAATACTGTGAAGCAATTTAATGTCAAACGAATGCTATCGCAAGATATCGAGAAGGCCTTTACCGAACGCGTATCCCTTAACCTCTCGGATTTACAACATACCACCAGCACCGAATGTCAAGAAACAATTCAACGATGCCAACAAGCCGCAACTTATGCGCCATGTTTCAAGAAACCCCTGGTTTGATGAGGAATGCCGACCGATGCTCACAGCCGGGAACGAGGCCTACAAGGCTAAGCTGCAAGAAGAAGGGAAGAACACTGGGTTTTCAGAAAGAAGAAAACAAGCAAGAAAAACGAGAGATCGAGGATATAGAGAGTTGTCACTCCAGGAACGATGTTTGCAAGTTTAACCAAAATGTAAAACGTTAAAGCCAAGAATACAAGGCTCCTACAGAATCCTGTGAAGATGAACAAGGAAATATCGTAGTTGAGACACAGTCGATGCTGACCATACATTTAAGAACCACTTCTGAAGACTCTTAAATAGCGATGACGAACAACATTCCCCTGTATGGCAGAACGAACCATTCAATATTGCCAACGACAGCGAAAACTGCCATCCACCCGTCGTGAGTGAAGTGAGGAAAGCAATATCTAAACTCAAGCTTAATAAGAGCTTTATAAAGCTGGCTGAGATTACTTGGTAAGAAACATCCACCAACTCATAAGCCAAAGCTGGTCGGATGAAAGTATGCCTGAAGAATGGAACTGCATCGTTTGGCCGATCCACAAAAAAGGAG
This sequence comes from Rhingia rostrata, assembly GCA_949824845.1. Taxonomy (NCBI): domain Eukaryota; kingdom Metazoa; phylum Arthropoda; class Insecta; order Diptera; family Syrphidae; genus Rhingia; species Rhingia rostrata. Next base: position 29,853,620 of record OX463758.1, read on the forward strand.
ACCCTCTGAACTGCCTAAAATACAGACGCATAAGTCTACTCAACATCGCCAACAAGAACGCCGTGAACGGCCCTTAACAGTGTGGTTTTAGACCAGGAAAGTCCACCGATAAAATTTGTACACTTCGGCAGATCCTAAAAAAAAACCCAAGAAGTCCAAATCGATACCCACCACCTATTCATCGATTTCAAAGCAGCATACGACAGCATTTATAGAGACAAAGTATACAGAGCCATGTCAGTTTTAGTACACCGCCCAAACTAGTCCGTTTGTGTAGCATGAAAATGGAGAATTATCGCTGCTTCCCCAGGGTCGGAAACGACCTCACTGGTACATTCAATACCAAAAAGGATTAAGGCAATGAGATAAGCTGTCATGTGAATTCTTCAGTTTGATTCTCGGGAGAATTGTGCAAAACTCACGAGCCAACACCAGGAGCATACGCTGACGATATTGACATCATTGGTAGGGCTTAACGTGATATCATAGCCACGTTTGCTAGTATAGAGAAATAAGCGGCGAAAATTGGTGTAGCAGTAAATGAGGGTAAGACTAAGTATATGCTGTCAACATGAAAGGACGCACAACATCGACGAATTGAATAGAACGTCACCATTGACAGATATAACTTTGAGGTAGAACGGGACATTGTCTATCTCGGCTCCGCTATCAACTCTGACAACAACATCTCGTCAGAAATGAAGCGAAGAATAACTCTTGCCAGCCGCTGTTTCTTCGGACTAGGAAGGCAACTCAGTAGTAAAGCCCTCACTCGAACTACTAATGATATCCTATATCAGACCCTGATCATCCCAGTCCTGCCTTACGGCGCTGAAGTATGGATCGTGTCAAAAGTCTATAAAGAAATCCTAGAATTCCCGTTTGCGTTATCGGGCTTGGAGTGTGCAACCGGGCTAAGGAGAGACATGATTTTTGAGCCCCAGGTTCATTTCGGACTTCAGTGCCACCTAAATAATAAATATAAATAATAACGGTATAACTTTGTGTTATAGTACAATTGAGTAATAAACCCTAAGCTTAATTTTTATTGATTGGTTTCAGGGATGATGTACGTTTAAGTACCGTATTCAAAAGAATTGTAAAAATTTGAAGAGTTTTTGAAAAAAAATCTTCAAGAAATCATGGGTTACGTTTGTGAGGCTTTAAAAATTCACCAAACAACCTGTATAACCCCATAGATCTACCAAAAAAAGCCAAGCTGACCTCTTAAAATGTTGAATTACTTTTCTATACACTGCACAACTTAATGTTTGATTATTTCCGGTAAGTACTCGATGTATAAACCAAATGTTTACTTTTGGCATAATGTACAATCAAAAATACGAACACGTGAATGCTGAAATCAGTGCCTGCAAACTCTATAATCAGAACTATCAGTCGACGCTGACTTTATCAAGAATGAAATTCGCAATGCGTAATCGTAATTGATTTTTGTGATTGTCTAGGCACTTCTGACGTCGGCTTTATCTGAGGGTTATCAGTTTTGAGGCACAGTAAGTTGAAAAATCAAACAAATATTTGAAAATTTATAAAAAATATGTACTTTGTGTACTTACATCTCTGAGGATCTTTCTTGGATCAAGCTCAGATGGTGGTTCCGGACCCCAACCTAATATTCGAGATAAATCATTGCCGGTTCCAAGAGGCATTATTGCAAGTGATGGAATTGGCTAAAAAAAAAAAAAACATTCACCAAAAATTCAAATTTTATAATTAACGCACCTTAATATTTAGCGTGTAAATGGTGTTAAGGACCCAGCCAACTGTTCCATCACCACCGGCTACTAAAATACGACAAGGCCGTGGACTTGCCTTTGCCGCCCATTGCAATGCATCCTGGGGTCCACGGTGTCCCAACTCCATCACTTGCAATGGATGCAAGTATCCTTTAAGCAATGACACCACATCCGATCCGGCACTACTGCCAGACTTTGTGTTTGCAATTACAATCAGCGGGGCCCAATTATCGATTTCCGGTGGCTTTATTCCTGTTAAGTGCAATCGCACAGACTCTCTAGTACGAGCTGCTTCTATACAATAAGAAGGGAATATGAGATCCTTGAATTCCCCCAAATCACATTCTCCTTTGAGATCAACTCTCTTGTAACAGTTGTCATGGTATGCTCTCTGACACCAACAACATCGATATCCAAATAATCCAGGTGTCGCTTGATAGTCAATACCATCTTTACACGCATCACACTCGCAATTTAAGGGGAGATTACCTGAAAAAAAACAACAATAAAATCGTGTTGACGGAAAAGCCTTATGTTCAGTCAATTCATGTGGAAGCAAACCTCGAACCCATAAGTGGCGCATTGATTTTTCATTTTTTAGCCATTTCTCCTTGCATTTGAATTCCGTGTCTGCTTTCCTAGTGCAGGCTGCGTCAGCAAATATACCGCAACAATCACAAAACAGCCCGGCCGATGGCTGGAGTAGAATCTCGCAAATGCTGCAAAAACACGACTAATATGTTTGTTTCGCATTAACAACCAATCGGAAATCAACCCGTGTTTGGTAATGGAATTATGCTTACCCGATCTAATATGCGTATTGATTTCCAACTATGGCGGGATTTTCTCGGAATGCAGATGACGTCTTCGATTAGAAGGCTACGGCAGAATGCAAATAGCGCGACCAATGCAAACAGTGACCCAATAAGGGCTTCCGAGCTCAGCTCAAGATCCATTGTGTATATGGGTACCGTCGTCTGGAAAATTCTAATGACAGTTAATTTAAAATGAACAGTTGAGCACTGTCTGAAGTGTAACACACGCCGATACTCATGTTTTTTTTCTTTTTAGATTAAATCACGGAAATTTGTTTAAATCGATTTTGTGAAGAAATTAATGACGAAACCGACGGACCCTTAGCAATGAAAACAATTAAACGTCAGAGTTGACGATGTAGGTGTCGTTCGATGCAGTAAGTAGGACGTTGGAAAAAATACCATATAGCGGGATATTTGTTGAAAATTTCCCCGCTAAAAAAATATACCTAAAAACTAGCTAGGATTTGTATATTCAAATTACTGTCGTTGCTAGGTAGTAGTTATTGAAAACCTTGTTTAAGATTTATTTTAACTTTAGGTGAATTTATATTAAATGAATCGAGTATTTATTGAACTGAAGATTATGAATTTTAAGACGAGGTGTGGCTGAGGTTTTTTAATATAGCAAATCGATTTTGCATTTTAAATGTATTTTTTAACTTTAAATAGTTTATTCTAAAATAATGAGGGTATTCATGCAAAGTCGTAATTTCACTACGTGCGAAAGATTGTAATTTTACGACGACATCTCATGAACGACCCTTAAGCTGTACCGCTAAATAATGCGGTAACCTAATGAATTGAATATCAATTTAGTAATTTATTTATTGATAGAATTTTGGTCCTACTGTTCTCTTTTCGTTGAACATAATTTATTTCATTACAGCGAATATATAGTGAGTGAAAGCGACTGAATTAATGTCGAAATAGCATTGCAAAAGCTTATAACGTTTACCATCTCAGTTAACATACCCAATTCCTGTGAAAAATTTCGGATATTGTTGGAAAAGTTTTCCCATACATATTTTGACAGTTTTATCACGCTTACATGTTACAACGTTTACGACGACTTTCCGACGTTGCATGAATACCCCATCCCTACTATTTGTTTTTCAAAAGGGGTTTTCATGCAACGTCGGAAAGTCGTCGTAAACATTGTAATTAGCCACTGGATAAGTTTTATGGCGTTTTCCATTGGTAAATCTGGATCTGTTTTTGAAATTTGATCTTTTTCGTTATCAATGGAACAAGATTTCAGATTGATTTTTTTTTTGTCTTTATATTGTTGTAATTTCGTGTCTGTGAAGTTAATGTCGGTGTATCTGTCAAGGTTGTTTGCTTTCGATTTAATTTATATTACACATCCAACTGCTATGGTTTTAATGGTTAATAATAGTTTTTCACAACCGTAACAATATTAAATTAAAACGAAAATCACTCAAGTCAAACTGACAGCTATCATTTGTATTAGAGTAAGTGCAAGGGGTAAATCTGCCGAAAAATCCAGATCTGCAAATTTTATCTGAAATAAAAATATAAGCATTTTTTTGCCGAATTGAACACAACAACTGTCAAAATTGGCCTTTTCATTTTGTTACCAATGGAAACGCGATTTGTTGAGCAGGTTAAAATATTGAAGTCTATTCACGATACTAATGTCATTAATTATCCACTGGCTAAAATATTAACACAATGGACGCATGGGTCTTGATATTTAAATGTGTATTATATATGACATTACTGATAAATGTGTAAACTCAAAATAAGCACAAACTTTCCTCTCAGCGAAACAATTGACAGACTTCTTACAACAGTTTGAAATTTACATTTCCGTTAAAAAACTCATTATTGTTTGATGTTTTATTGACTATTAAAAAGTTTATGACTTATATAAAGCGCATTTTCATGTGTTAAGAGACATTAACAAATTCAATCATTATTTTTGCGATAATAAGCGGTGTGCATCAAAATATATCTTACAAAGGCGTAGTTGTAATAAATGAAGGAAGAATATAAAAAAAAATTTTTCAATGTTTAAGTTCCTTGCAATGGATATAATTATTTAACATCAATGCGAATACGTAAAAAAACATAAGATATGCGGACGATATATTCTCCAGAATTCATCATAGCTAGTTCGTGAAGTCTATCACCATTCAATGCTTAAAACTTAAAAGAATCATTAACTGCTTATTTCCCCTGCGCGAGTTATATACTTGAGTTATTTAAAAAAAATGTCCCTACTTAACATTCGGAGACATTTTAGGTTTTACTAAATCCACCACAAGACGTCTCTTCACAGTATTAGAAACAATAAAAAATTAGAATTAGAAACAATAAAAATTAAAAGACGTGTTACATGAAATTACGTTACATGCTCTTTGTTTTTTATTTGATAAACAGAATGATGTACTCTTTTCCGCCTCATGTAAACACTGGTAACGAGGAATAATCGATGACCGTGCCTTCCATCTTTGTCATACCAAATGTCATAAATAAGCCACTGGATATATTATAGCGAGCTGTTGAGCAGGTTAAAATTTTGAAGTCTCTATTCACCATAAAACAAACTATCTTGTTCTGGTTGTGTTGTGACTTGTGACATAGAGTGAAAAAATAATGATTTTTGACAAACGATGCTTGAAAATTGTGTAAAAGTGCAAAAAAAAACTACAGAACTTATTATAAACCAAATAAAAATATTCAGAGTAGTTGTTGTTGTTTGTGAAAACAAGAGAATAATAATCTTTACTACACAAAAACTTATCAATCTCGTTTGCAATCGGAATTATATTAACACTTTGCAATGGCACTGGTTGTCCATTTCATTTATTTCTATTTTATCATATTACACGCTTTCTCAGTTTAGTTATGAATTTATAATTTGTGTTTCACTCTGAACAACTTATATTTTCATATTTCAAAGCTAATAATCCAAAAATTATCCAAATATTTCATAGTTTTCCTCTAAAGGGCCGCCACTGCGTATCTGCAGCTGGTATCTTGTATCGCTGTCAAAAGAGACATATATTTCTTGCATGAAGTTGCCATTCATTCGACTTCAAGCCACATATTCACATTGTGTAAGCGCTTTCGGCTTGCTTTGTTTTTAACTTCTGACTCAGCTACAAACAGACATGCATTTAAGACCTTTTGATGTTTAAATCAAAAAGACAACGCATTTTTGAGGGAGATAGTTTCATGAACGGCTCTATTTTGTAAAGCTGAACATAAACGAGAGATGTGAGCGTGCCGTAACCAAGTATGAAGTTGAACACGCCCCATGCCAAAAAGTGGTGGCATAAAAGAGTATGACTATAAATACTAAAAAAAAATATTCGAGTAACGGTTAAAGCATAACCATTTTGGAAGCAACACTTTTTTGTTTCTCACGGTGAGGTTTATATGGTGTTGGGTATCCAATATTTATTGTATTATTGAATCGTAAGGTGCAAGTAAAAATTGTAGCTGCAATGGACATGTCGCTGGGTAAGAAATGTTTCGCCACAAAATGAGCTTTTTTTTTAATTTTTTTCATTTTTACCAGACGACTACATAAACAGTTTTACACCGTCAAACGCGAACAACAAACAGAATGGGTACTCAAATAAAAGTGAATCAAATTTTAAAGAAGGGCGACGTCAACCTAATGATAAAGATGAAGATGAAGAGATCGTGCTTCAGTGCCAAGAGGATGATTACGTGTCTTTGGCTCTGGAGAATGATGATCGTACACTGGTGAGACGGGAACCAGACGATTTGCGAAATAAAATTGGACTCTTGCCAAGCGCTAGCTCTCAGCAGTGGCGGCTAATGCAACCTAATGTCATGCATACGCGACCATTGGGAATGCCGCCCCTAGTTCCATCAGATTTGCTAGAGCACAGTTTAAGCGGAAACCGGGGCAATTGGCGAAACTACAACCATAAATATCGCCGAAATTATAATAAAAGCAATAACTTTAATAATCATAACTTAAATAATCATAACTTAAATAATCATAACTTAAATAATCATAACTTTAATAATAACAACTTTAATAATAAAAATAGAAACAACGGAAGAATCAATCGTGTTAATATGAATACGCGGTGCAACTTAAACAGGTATGGTTTGCGCTGACAAAGACTGGGTACTTTGATTTGAAAGGTTTTTTTTATTTTCAGTAAAAACATCAAACTAGTTTTGGAGCAACTGAAGGAACGAAATCCATTAATACTATACCCAGATGTAGGAGCCTCTAATCTGACCATTGAAGCATCTACCAATGATCAACAAAGATCAAATATGATTACTCAAATCAGAATGCCAACGAGTATCAAATCAAACTTGCCACAATTACCACCAACTGAGATCAACGTGCAACCTACTGGTTCTGACACAATGAGAAGTCTTCTTGGGGTTGGTGAGATAGGTTTAAAACACGAATCGATGCCTTCATTGGCATCTAAGCTAATCGATTTTTTAAATGGGGTAAATTCGACTTCACACAAGCCGCAATACGATATGAAGATTCAAAAGGAGATCCACGACATTCAGGTAAACGAAATATAACTTTGCACTGCTCCAGGGCGTTTATTTGATGTGTAATTTTCAGAAAAAGCCCCTTCTTTACAAATGTCCTGGCGGTGAAGTAGTCAGCTCAGATGGAGTCGGTATTCCAGACTGCAGAATACATCCAAAAACGTCAGGTGTATCTCTTAACAACAGATTTGCTTAACCATGTTCCCGGAGCCATCGAGTGCCGGTGAAATGAATTTTGATTTTTTTTTTTTTTTTTTTAGATTTTGACTAATTGAAATCAGACTCGACGATTATTATTTGATACATAAAAATACGCAATCGTTGGTAGGTTATTAGAAATGATATACATACTTATCATTTTGTGTCCACATTTTGTTATGGACTAATGGACTATTCTTATTGGATATGTTTATGTGTTATAAAAAGAAGGTGGAGTGCTTATAAGCATTGACATTGGTGTTAAATTAGAATTGCGTAATTTTTCAAAAACTTTACTTAAGTGAGACTCCGCAGTTGCCGTTGCTTCATTAATTCAAAAATAAAAATCGTAAGTGTACCTATGTGGGTATTTCTACATTAAAATATATGCTACACAGGCATTGTTGTAATAAATAAATGAAGAATAAAAAAAATAATTTTACAAACTTAAGCTCATTGTAGTGGATATACTTATTTGACGTCCATGTGAATACGTAAATAAATATTGTATGTATTTCATTCTATTTTGCTCTTAGTTCGATATATTTTGCAGAGTAATGATGCTCATAATGGTGTCCACACGATTTCCGGCAGTTAGTGCGTCTCATTTTGCTCAATAAAACAAAATTGCTAATCGATCGATGGCTCGTTTCTCAGACTGACCGCTGGTGGTCCAAAATTGTAGTTTTTAAAGGAAAGCAGAAAAAATATCCGTTGTATAAATGCAATAATCCAGTTCGAGTAAGGGTTTTACTACTGAATTGCCTTCTTAACCCGAAGAAACAGCGTTTGGCAAGGGTAATTCTTCGTTTAATTTCCGACGAGACATTGTTGTCAGAGTTAACAGTGGAGTCTAGGTTGTGTGTCTTTTCTTGTTGACAGCATATACGTAGTCTTACCCTTATTTACTGCTAAATCCATTTTTGCCACTTCCATCTCTATACTAGCAAACGTGGCTATGAAATCATATCCAGTCCGGTAGTTTTGCGCAATCCTCTCAAGAATCGAATTAAAGAAGTCAAATGACAGTGAATCGCCTTGCCTTAATCCATTCTTCAGGCATACTTTCCTCCGACCAGATTTGGCTTATGAGGTGGTGGATTTTACTTATCAAGTCAACTCCACCGGCTTTATAAAGCTCAGCGGAAAGGCCGTCATTTCCGGCAGCCTTATTGAGTTTAGATATTGCAATGCTCACCTCACTCAGGTCGGGTGATTGGCAGTTTTCGCTGTCGTTGCCAATATTGAATGGTTCGATCTGCCTGGCAGCGGAATGCTGTTTAACAATCTGCGAAAGTGGTTATTTTTTATATCCTCAGCATCGACTGTGTGTAAACATTGGTTTCTGTTCGAGCATTTTATTCTTTGGTAAAACTTGCGAACATCGTTCCTGAAGTGACAACTCTCTATATCCTCCTTTTCTTACTTCATATTCTTCTTTCTGAAAAGCCGGTGTTCTTCCTTTCTTTTCTGCTTATGGAGCTCAGTGGCAGCTATCGTCTTTTCCGGCGGCTTAGCCTTGTAGGCCTCGTTCATGGCTGCGAGCATCTGTCGGGAACATCAGTTGCGGTTGTTCTAAAAGCCTGGTGGTATGGTGTTAATCGAGAGGTTAAGTTGCGCGACGGTCTTGGAGGTCGGTTGCGATTGCAGTCTTTCGACATTACATTTTTCAAAGTATTTCTGGATTGTTGTTTCGTGGTGGATATCAGCATTCTTACATTGGCTGCAACAAGGTAGTGGTCCGAGTCAATGTTAGCTCCTCGGAATGTTTGCACATCCAAAATACTGGATGCATGTCTCTTGTCTATCGCAATGTGATAAATTTTTTTGACCGTTCGTTGATCTCCAGACCTCAATGTACCCTCATGGATATCGAGGTGAGGAAACCGTGTGCTGGCTATAGTGGCATTTCCTTCTGTAGCGGAAACAATTAGCCTAAATACGTTACCAGACGTGTTGTCGTGTAGGCTATGTTTTCCGACAATACTGCAAAAAATGTCTTCTCTTCCTACTTTAGCGTTAAAATCTCCCAGCTTGATTTTAACATCTTAGATACTTCCGTAGTCGCAGTCGTGGGTTTTGTCAAGGAGTTCGTAGAAGCAGTCCTTAGCTATATCATCTTTTTCCTCCATTGGATAATTTGGCCTTGATGCGGATTGTTACAATGCGTTCGCTAATGTCTTGGAAACATAAGATTTCTTGCCTAAGTCTGGCACTTATAAGAAATCCGCATCCGAATAGTCGCTGTTTCTGCTCAGTAACACACGTTCCGAAACAGATATCATAGTTTTTCATACTTTTTTTGGCCGGCATATCCCATCGTTTTTCTTGGGTGACTGTAATGTATGCTTTGTAGCAGTTTAGGGCTTCCGCTAGTTGTTCGCTTGCACCTCTCCTGTTTAGTTTTCCCACATTCCAGCTGCAGATACAAACGTCGTTGTCCTGTTTTCGGTTAGCAACTTCGTCAACAATAAAATCAGTCCTTTGCGACGATTCGTAAAAAATACTTTTTTCCATGGTTGGGTAGTTAACCCAAAGTACAACCCCCAAACCTGGTTACCACTTGGCGGTTAAAAATAAGCACTTGATGTGTAGTCAAAGTTACAACCACTGGGCATTGCCAAGTTAAAGCCACTCAGAGTCTACCCTATAGCTATACCTGGACCCTAAACTAAATCTTGATTAGTGAAAAATAAAAACTGATTTTCTGCCGAACCTATAATAAAAAATTTAAATATTTTTGGGTAATTATGTTCTAAAATACATACGCTTTGTTATGCCACCAACTCACCAATGATTGAATTTATAAAAAAGCAGCAAGAAGTAAAAGCCAAATTTCAATGAGGGTTTTCAATGATAGCTATAACTGGGCCCTAAGTACGCGTACAGTGGCGCAATAGATAGTGATAGGAATGATTTTGGATGTAGTGGAGACTTAACTCCATGGTTGGCGTACGAACTAACTTCGGGGAGTCACTGTTTCTTGTGTTCGTTAAATTCAATGAAACTTCAAAGATGGTGCATACTCTAAGGTGTAACAGCCGACCTTTCTGTTTTATATCTTTTGAATAAAATTTACGTGGATTTTGGCTGGGATTAAACGCGAAACTTTCCACTCAACAGGCGAACAAATTACCACTACACCCATTAAGATTTATAATATAAATAAAATACAAGCTGTACTACCTTTATGGGTTGCCACCCAACAGCATAAACGAACGTTCTTGATTATTTTTTTCTTACTTACTCTCTTGAAAAAAGTGGTCAGAAGAGTTTGTGCGAGAGAAGCATGCCAGTGGTTTGCGAGAAGCTCGCATTTGTCGCATAAAAAACCGCTCCACTGTGCGCGCCGCGCGTGTATAATACATGCGGCATTGTACGCGTGGCCTCTATTCAACGTTTTATAAGTTTTATGAATGAGATTTTTTCGTTTAGAGCCATTTTAAGTGTGAATAATTTTATAAACACCTTATAATGAGTTTATAATTAAGGCTTAAATGTATAAAACAAACATTGTTTTTTTTTATTGCAGACTTTATTATAATATTTAACTAAAAACAAACATTTTGAAGGGTGAATTATTAATTAAAATGATAAAATTTAGCTTGTTCAAGTTTGATAGCTGTCACATTGTATTTTCTTATTTTCATTTGACCCTGACGTTGTCGCGAAAAACTCTATGAAAGTGTTTTTCCATGTTGTAAAAGCGTTGTTGATAAAAAGTAAACAACAATATGGATTCAATACATTAATTTGTTTGCTTTTGCGATGAAGAACAATTATTCTAGATAAAGAATTAATAAACGATGTGCCTTGGGCATTAGACTTGAAGCCTGAACGTGGTTATTGACATCGGGTCATTTCTCTGTTGTCAAAAACATGTGCGAAGGCCGAATTAAATGTGTTTATTCCTAGTAAAAACAAATTCCTAGTGCCTTATTAAATAAAAAAGTATTTGAGTGTTTTAAAATGTCCAGACAAGACAGCAATCCATTTGCAACTCTTGGTCTGAAACCATGGGTAAGCAAACAGCTAAACAAATTAGGTAAGACAGTAAAAATACGTCCCAAAACAATAACAAAATGTAATCATGCTTAGGATTGAAAACCGCAACTCCAATTCAAAAGAATTGTATTCCACAAATCCTATCTGGCGCAGATTGCATTGGAGCAGCAAAAACTGGATCCGGAAAGACGTTTGCCTTTGCATTGCCTATTTTGCAAAAACTTAGCGAGGAGCCTGTTAATCATTTTGCATTAGTACTAACTCCTACTCATGAGCTTGCATATCAGGTATGGGTATCACCAAAGAGTATAGAACTACATAGAGTGCACATCTCATACAACGATTTTCTATGTGGGCTACTGTGTTCATATTGCTAGCCCAGCATCAAACAACAGCATAGCCGACGCAAACAATTCACCTTCGCACTTACCGCCCGCGTCTAAAACGGCTATAAAGCGTTTAGCTGTGATGCTTACTCTATGTAGTTCTTTACTCTTTGGTATCACTTATTTTTTTAGCAAAATACCCAAATAGTAAATATTCTCTTACCCTTTGTTAAGATTTCAGAACAATTTCAAGTGGCCGGTCAGCCATTGGGTGTAAGAGTGTGTGTGGTAGCTGGTGGAACAGATCAAATGATTGAAAGTCAAAAACTGATGCAGCGTCCTCACATTGTTGTAGCTATGCCAGGCCGACTGGCGGATCATTTAACCGGTTGTGATACATTTTCATTTGATTCACTGAAGTTTCTCGTCGTTGACGAAGCCGATAGGATGTTAAATGGAGACTTCGATGAAAGCCTGGGAGTTATTGAAAAATGTCTACCAAAAGAACGTCAGAATCTATTTTTCTCAGCTACAATGAAAGATTTCATAAAGGAATCTAGTATTTTTCCAATATCCAATCAGGTTGGTAAATAATTTGTTTTGATGACATTTTTTAACTTGCATTCATGTTAGGCCTTTGAGTGGTCAGAGGATTCGGAGGTGGCCACTGTTGACACGTTGGATCAGCGATACATTTTGTGCGCGGACTATGACCGCGATATGGTTCTCATTGAGGCTCTCCGCAAATATAAAGAGGATAATGAAAACTCGAATGTTATGATATTCACTAACACAAAAAAGTTACTACCCCTCGGACAATAACTTGTGGTTTACTAACTGTTTATTTGTAGATACTGTCAGTTGCTCTCGATGACTCTCAACAATATGGGCATTCAAAATGTCTGTTTGCATGGTTTTATGCGCCAAAAAGAACGTGTCGGTGCATTAAATAGATTCAAATCCAATCATGTACGTACATTGATTGCCACAGATGTTGCTGCAAGAGGTCTCGATATACCCAGTGTTCAATTAGTGATAAATCATCGCTTACCACGAACTCCGAAAGAGTACATTCATAGGTTTGTCAAATAAATAAATGTGTTTTGTTGATCCATTAACTTATTACGCTTTTATACAGAGTGGGTCGAACTGCACGTGCTGGACGGAAAGGCTTGGCAATATCGATATTTCGGTTTCCTCGGGATTTGGAACTTTTGGCTGATATTGAAACAGCCATCAACACTAAACTAACAGAACATCCAATTGATCGTAAGAATGTCTTTGTTTTTTTATTTATTGATACAAGTGCTCAAGTTTTTTCTTTTCTTTTTTTTTGCTTTTAGAGCGAATGGTCGAGAGAATATTTATGCAGGTGAACGTTACACGTCGTGAACAAGAAATAACTCTTGACAATAATGATTTCGATGAAAGAGCTCAGAACTATCGTCGTAAGAAATGGATAATGGAAGGATTAGATCCTGACGAGATGGAAGAAAAGTAAGTTTTTGTTTAATACAATATTTTACGACCACACTTTTAAAGCGATGATTTTATTAGATTTATTTTATACGAATCCGAAAACTCTTCTTATAAAATATATCCGAAAAAATCACTTGAAACGAGTTCCTCTGATTTAGTACAAAGATTCTGCAACAGCACATGTGTTATCCTTGAATTTCATTAATTTAACTGAAATTAATAATGGGGTCGTCCTGTTTATATTTACTACAAAAGATTGGCCGTCAACAAAATAAGTAAATAGGTTCGAATATTTTTTTATAAATTTGAAAGGAAATAGTGCAATCTTCATATTTTCTTTCGAAGTGCTGTAATATTTAGGGGGAATCTGAGCCCCCTCTCGCAAGCACAACTATGCAAGCACCGAGTAGGTTAGTATCTATTTTGTAGCGGCATAAATGGCGAAGTCTCCTTTCACTACGTTTTTCCAATTGATGGAATCAATAACTCCAAGCCATAGCGCTAGCTAAGGCCGTTGCTGCTTTTAGTAGCGAGGTAGTTAAGATTGTTTTATAATTTGTCGTGGCATAAACGGATAAACGCAATGGATGGAATCAAAAGCTCTAAGCTATAGCGTTAGTATCGCCTTCATCAAGCTTAATGCAATTATATAGGATCGTTTATATTTCATTTACTTACTTAAGTGGCGCTACATCTGGAAAGAACCTGGGGCTCAACCAACATGCATCTCCAATTTGTTTCCAAGATAGTTTTGTGCGAGGCGAGGTCTTCCTCTACTGCGTCGGACGTATGGCTTGAAATCGAAGACTCTGCGAGCCGAAGTATTGGTGTCCATTTGTTCTACATGTCCTAGCCACCTTATAAGTCCAATGCGGAGTTCTTTGACTAGAGGCATGGCGCTGTAAACTTCGTCAAAGCAAACTTGGCCGAAGATTTTTGGAAGAATTTTCCTCTCAAATCGATTAAGGCTTTCTTTAGTAGTTCGGTTGAGGGCTTTACTACTGAATTGCCTTCTTAGCCCGAAGTAACAGCGGTGGGCAAGATTAATTCTTCGTTTAATTTCTTACGAGATGTTGTTGTCGGTGTTGATGACGGAGCCGAGTGGTACAAAACCCAGTACTACCTTTAAGTTATGTTGTGTATATTTTCGTGTTAACGGCGTATACTTAGTCTTCTCCTCATTTACCGCTTCCTTCTCTATATTAGCAGACGAGGCTATATATGACGTTGGACCAATGATGTCAATATCATCAGCGTATGCATGATAGTAGTTGCACTGGTTTTTGAAAGATTGTGCCTCTGGTGTTGGATTGGGAGTTTTGCACAATCCTCTCAAGAAGCAGATTGAAGAAGTCACACTACAGCGCATCACCTTGCAAAATCGTTTTTTTTTTTTTGTATCGGCGGTATACCAAAGCTAGACATGGCTCTGTAAAGTTCGTCTCTATAAATGGTGTCGTATGCGGCTTTGAAATCGATGAACAGAGATGGTGGGTATCGATTTAGAATTTTTAGTTTTTTTTTCAGTGTGAAGATTTGATCAGTTGTGGATTTTCCTGGACTAAAACCACACTGATATGGTCCGACCAGGTTGTTGGTAAACGATTTCAGGCGTTCACACATTAGGGCAGATAGAATCTTGTAGGCGGTGTTGAAGAGACTTATGCCTCTGTAATTGGCACAATTCCTTTTTTTCCAAATTATGATTATTATCAGTTGCCGATTTACCACATTGATCTCGGCACCGATTTTATAATGACTACTTGGTGTTGAGGAACATAAAACATAACCCTCTAAAATACAATGTTGAAGGAATCACTTGATAATAAGTCACTTTGTCCAACTCATTTTTTTATTATTAAATTTTGAAGTGGGCTTGTGCAGACCTTGATACAGCAGTACTATATGTCCGTTGTCATTCATCAGAGACAAATCAGTTTTGGTCCAATACCACTCCTCATACAGGGTTTAATATTTTCTCACGATCGAAGAAACGTTTGCTTATTAAAAATAACAGAACATAAAAATATGCTTTTCTTTACAATGACCACTGCAAATATTTTCAGATACCGCAAGAAACAAAAAGACAAGCTGCGAGAAATTCGACGAAAACGGAAAGATGCGCAGAAGGAAATGGCTGACAAAGAGCCAGCTTTGATACAGGACGATCGTTTTAAATCCATCGAAACAGAACGTTTTGAAAAAGTTAAACGAAAACCCAAACAAAACACAATTGAAGAAAAAAATAAATCAATTGCCACCAAATCAAAAAACATTACAAAACCCAAAAGTGTACATAAGCAAATGTTAAAAAAAAAACAAATTAAGTGACGATAAACATGAATATAATGATAAAAATTAATAAAAAAAAAATATTTTATTTATATGTACATTTTAATTCTTTTGTTTACTAATGGGAAATGTGCTATATCACCTTACATTTAGAAATAAGAAAACTACAAACTTAAGAGTATTTTATTATTCAAACGCCGGTGGTGAGTTTATCTCGCTCAAAGATTTATTTATGAATTAATGGTTTGATTTAAGACTATTCGTGTGCTATGGTGTATGTTACTGTCGCTTGTTTGAACAAATCGCATTGCTGGAGTCTTAATGTGCTGCAAATATGACGCATAAGAATGGATAACATCCATCGATTATCTTAACAGCAGAGACTTTAGGATGTATGTGCCGAAAACATGAAAATATTGGCTGTTGTACCAAGGCCTGATTATGTAAAGGAGTCCCTCGTTAATTTATTATACCGTATTCATTCATACGAGGCTTAAATTTGTATAAGAAAGCTAGCTGACCTGGCAAACGTTGTTTTGTCATATAAATTATTTCAAGTGAAAATGTTGGTTGCTAGATAAAAAAACATGTGACAAGGCTGTAATCCGCTATATGGATCGCTATGTAGGGTACATATTTATAACAATGAACATAATAAAGAGATAAGGTAACCGTTCAGAATTATATCGATTTAAAAATAATTCGATTTTATAGACTAAATTTTTATAATTTTCAAGAGATAAATGCGTATTTGATCTATAAAATAGAATCGTCGATCATCGATCTCAAAGTAATCGAACGTAAATAAATCAAAAGTGAAATACATATAAAACTGAAAGTGTGCCGTTGTTGTGTGTCACGGTCCGTGTGGTTGCCCAAAAATATTGGGTCAATAAGAGTACTTTGCGTATCAACGATTATGCAGACAGTATTTGCATGGATAGCAATTTTTCCATCGCCGATATGTAACAATTGTTTCGAGAATGTTTCAGCCGATGGGATCTTGTAGCATTTCGATGGGCTCTATGTTTATCTGGACTTTATCAACATCGTTGAGCGTGGAATAATGAAAAGTGGTTTACATCGAATATTCAGAGACAGCTCAAATATTTAATGAGCTGTTCTGGATCCATCCAATAATATTGCGGCAATGCCAGACTATGCAACGGCCAATAGGACGCCATTTTTTTTATCATATAGCGAAATGTGAAATGTTTTGCCAGTTCCACCTGGTGCATCAAAAAAAAAAATAGAATGCCCCTTGTCAATCCGAAACTGCCAGCATAATGCGGTCGTTTTCTACAGAAAATACTTATTTAAGTGGCGCTGCAGTCCGGAACGATCCTGGGCCTCAACCAACATGCCCGGTCCTTAGTTAACTGCCTCCAGTTGCGCACTCCAAGTTGGTGGAGGTCGGTTTCTACATGTGCGCGCCACTTAAGGCGTCTGGCTGGGAATCGAAGAATCTGCTATCCGGTTTATTGGTGTCATTCGTTCTACATCTCCTAGCCATCGTAAACGTGCAATGCGGTTTTTATTTTGACTAGTGGATTGTTGCTGCACAGCCGTATAGTTCTTGGTTGAATCTTCGTCTCCATAGCCCGTCAACGCAAACAGGACCGAACATTTTTCCAAGAATTTTCCTCTCGAATCGACCAAGGATTTCTTCATCCGCTTTTGATACGGTCCATGCATCAGCGCCGTAGTAGTTCGAGTGAGGGATTTACTACTAAATCGAATTCATAGCCCGCAGACACAGCGGTTGGCAAGAGCTTCCTTCTCTTTACTAGCAACGGGGCTAAGACAACACGTTGGGTTCTGCCAATGATGTCAATATCTTCGGCGTATGCTATTTTTCTTTTTGGAAAATTGTGCCTCTGTTGTTGGCTCGGGAGTTTTGCACAATCCTCTCAAGAATCAAATCTAAGAAGCCAACAGCGCATCGCCTTGTCTAAATCCTTTTTTGGTATCGAACGTGTCGGTGAGGTCCTTTTCGACCCTGATGGAGCGGTACACCAAACATGGCACTGTATAGCTCACCATTTGTGTTTCCAGTAAAGTTTAGGGTTAAACAAACCCAAATACCTAGCGCTGGAAGATAGTGTAAGTGGTTGGTCATTAATACGGGGGAGGATGAAATCGGGTATTTTGATTTTGGTTACGTTTTGCTCGAGTTTACGCCGAGGCCACAACTTGCAGCCCAGGTGTTCACCTTATCCAGAGCAGCCCCGATGATTTCACTTATCACGGAGGGAAATTTACCTGACACTACTATTACCACGTCATCCGCATACGCTACAACTTTGACCCGTTCCTCGTCTAATTTAACTAGAATTTTCTTCATAACCATTAGTCAGAGTAGAGGAGAGATGACGCCGCTCGTGGCGTTCCTCTATGGGCAAATTTGGTTAAGTGGCTTTTTCCACATGTTGCTTAGATAATTCTTGTTCCGAGCATAGAGACTATCCATTGGTTAATAGATTTTTCTATACCTAGCTCGATCAGAGATTCAAGAACAGCTCAAGTGAGGACGTTTTTGAAAGCTCCCTCTATGTCTAAGAAGGAGGCTAGAGTGAATTCCCAACAGTGTAAGGATTTTAACGACCTTTCTGTATATCTGTCAATTAAAAAGAGTTATCGCTAATACACTTGGCCAATATTGATTGTGTAGAAAGAGGGTGCATATAATTGTGTAGAAAGGGAACATACAGGGTAGAAAAGATATGATGACCAGATGACGACAACTAGCAGTGGCATTTCCCAGCTATTATAGATCATGTTTCATTATCTTACTAGAATCTAGACACTGCAGAATCTATTTATTTCAGCGATACCAGACGAATTTCAAATTCAAAAATCAACGCGAACTTTACATTCAGACAAATAGGGGTGTTGTAGTGTGAGAGTTATATATTTGTAAACCTTCTACCCTAATATAACTCCACTAAACAGTAAAGAAGAATACAAATTTCAATTGCATGATATTTTAATATAAATTTTACCATTTTAAAACTATTAAATTAAGATCTTCATAGAAGTTTAAAACTTGTAAAATCAGTTTCATATACAAAATTGTTAGGAAGAAACCAGAAACCAGTACCGTAAGTATTAATTTCAAATGAACTTCTAAATATATAATTGATATAACAATTTGAATAGTATTATGCACAAGTGCTGTTATGGTGTAAACATTCCAGATGAGGACAGGTATAAGAAAATGTTTAAACCTTTTGTTCTGAAAAACAAAATTCAGAAGTATTAGGACATTCTTAATTCAAAACTTACTGGAATTATAATTGGAAGAAGACCAGACAAGTTGCATATAACCGATGAACAGTAAAAGAAGAATCCAAAATTTGATAAAATAACAGGATTGTTCAATTGAACTCCAATTTTATCGGCAATGACATCGTCTAGGATAAAAAAAAAAACAAATAACCACATAACAGACGTATTTAGCATTTGATGTGTAAGGTTTTATATACTTTTAAATGGATGAAAAGACCATTCCATATGATTATTTGCAATAAAGATTATTATAAAGAAGTTGTAAATTATCAATCCCAACGTATCGAGTCGATAACCATTCCAATTCTGAATCTAAAAAGAAACAAAATAAACAAAATTTCTTGGGTATTTTTGTGTTTGCAGATCTACCTTATAAAAGTCCTTAAATGACGTCGAAATGATTTTATACATTTTATATATTATGCTCCGCACGAAGGCGTTTATTTTTAATGACACTTAAATCAAAATCATACTGATTTTATTATAATACAAATGTTTTATAACTGATCAGCCAGTGCATTTTGGTTTAAAGTATGTTTCATAACTTTCTTGGTATTAATGTTGGTATTCGAAAAAAAAGGAGTCCAAACTCCAAGATCATGTATACTGTTATCGTAAGTCCTATTATAACGTATTTGTCCAGTGCAAATCCAGAAAAAAAAACAGCTTATTAAAAAAAAAAGATGGAAGCCGCTACCAACAAAAAAAAATGTTTTCTTCTATTTAATGAATCTGGTTATTTTTTGCAACACATAAATAATTTTTCACTCCTCTCGTTATGATCTGACAAATCGTCCGAGTAGTATCAATTGTCAAGAAAAGCTTATCACAAATTCGCCGTTATAGTCGGCGTAAAACAGGAGGTCCCACCATCGTGCATGAATGGTTGTGAGAAAGCTCGGCCTTGGGTACTAACGAACCTGTTGCGCCAATGAAATTGTATTTGTATTGATTTTTAGATTTAACAAAAACGAATAACCAGGACACTGAAACAAGAATTTGGATTTTCCGCCGCTGTCACGCACTGGAGTCCGTAGTTTCGGTTCAAAAAGAGTATAGGAGCAAGTCAGATGGACCATAATGATGCTTGTTAATAATTTTTCCAAGCATGGGACAATCGAAAGAAGACCTTACCATCGAAACCCTTCAGTTCGGACGGAGGAAACAATCGCTGCTGTAGCTGCTGCCATACAAAACAATCCAAGAGTATCAACAAGAACATTATCTGCTCAAATGTGTATAAGCAGATAGTCATTGCAGTTAGCTATGTAGCTTTGAGTTCGAAAGTTGTATTTACTTACGATCAGGATTTCTTTAAATAAAAGGAGAACAAATTTCTACAGATAATGAAAATGGGAGTGCTGTTTTATACGATGAATTGGACTTACAGAAATGAGAATATTACTGGAGAAACCAGGCGAACAGGTTGTCTAGGAATTTAAAGGCTAAATCAGGCCACTTGAACACAGATGGTGGCGGATGAACAGATGGTCTGCACCTGGAATATGATAACATAAAGCAGGAGAGATGCAATCGAACAACTAGCGGAAGCCACCAACTGCTACAAAGCAGACATTACTGCCATCCAGGAAATACAATTGGATGGGCCGGGGAAAAGGAGAATGAAAAACTGAAATATCTACTACGGACCCCGTTATAGTGAGCAGAAACAGTGACTATTCGGATGTGGATTTGTTATAAGTGCCAGACTAAGGCAAGAAGTCTTTTGTTTTCAAGACATTAGCGAATGCATTGTAACAATTCGCATCAAGTCCACATTCGACAACATAAGCCTTATATGCGTTCACGCCCTGACGGAGGAAAAAGATGATATAGCTAAGGATTACTTCTACGAGCTCCTTGACAAAACCTATGAGTGACTACCGAAGTGCGGTGTTAAAATCGTGCTGGGAGAAGGTTGGAAGAGAAGACATCTTAAGCAGTATTGTTGGAAAACACAGCCTACAGGACTTAGGCAAATTGACTTCGCAGCGGAACGAAATGCCACTATAGCAAGCACACGGTTTCCTCACGTAGATATCCGTAAGGGTACATGGTTGTCTCCAGACACTATCTGCTGTAATATGTACACGCCTGAAAACTTTTACCAACAACCTGATCAGCTCTTATCAGTGTGATTTAAGGCCACGAAAGGCCGCAACTGATCAAACTTTCACACTTCGGTAGAAAGAAATTACAGAAGTCCAAATTGATACCCACTACCATCGTTCATCGATTTCAAAACCGCATACGACAACATTTACAGAGACGAACTGTAGAGAGCCATGTATAGTTTTGGTATACCGCTCAAACTCGTCCGTCTGTGTAGGATGACAATGGAGAATTCTCGCTGCTCCATCAGGGTCGAAAACGCCCACACCAACACATTTGACAGCAAAAAAAGAATTTAGGCAAGGCGATGCACTTTCATGTGACTTCATTCATTTGATTCTTGAAAGCATTGTGCAAAACTCCCAAGCCGACAGCAGAGACACAATTTTCCAAAACTACTAGCATACGCCGCCGCCGACGAATATTGACATCATTGGTAGGGCTGGAGGCAGTTGTCAACGGACCGGGCTTATTGGAGATGCATGTTGGTTGATGCCCAGGTTCATCCCGGACTGTAGCGCCACTTAAGTAAGTAAGGTTACTGGTAGATCTTTTCCTTTATAAAAACCCTCGATATGACGAAGATATGGTTTTATGTTTAGAAGTCATACTATAACTTCATTATTTAGTATTCAACTTTAAAACAAGTAGAATCTTAACTGCATAATTGCACAAAAAAAAATTTAATTTAAGGATTTACTGTTAACTTTAATATTATAAAAAATTATATATATTTGCACATTCAATCATTCTTAAATAAATTAAGACACATCACTTTTATATCTTAACCTATCACGTCACACGTAAATTACTCTTGAGAAAATAACATTTCCAGTCGGTGTTTTGGATCAGGTCAGATTAATCCAAGGATATTGTTAATAAGGCATCTTCAGGATGAACTTCTAGTAACGCTTTAGCGCCATCATTAAATGGATAAGAAATGCTGCCATCGATTACAAGACCTTTAAAGAAAGAGAAGTAGAAAACAGCATATGAGTACATGTTATTCGAGAATTTGTACAGATAAATAGCTTTCACAATACACGAAGCCAATGGAAGATTTGATTTATGAGCCAATTTAAGCACAAATTAAGGTTCCAATGTCGTGGGAAATATAATCATTCAACGCAGATAATGTGGAAAAAAATGCACTGGTGTTATCGAGTATCTGTAGCAAAAAATAAATGCAACCGCACAAATATAAACGCATGCATTCTTCGTTATTTATCAACAAAGTTCTGATCTGAATAGATAGTTTATAAGACTCCCCATTGATCCTCAAAGCTTAAAGTCTTAAATAATGTATATACTTACTAGCATCAATGCATCTTGATCGGACGAAGAAATTTTTAACAAAGTTTCGAGATGGAAAGTTCTTTGGTATCGGCCAAACTCCTACGCAAATTTGTTCACGTATAGAATAGCAGAGTCGTGGATCATCTGAAATTATATTTTAGATTGAACATTTTACAAGTTTTATAGTTTATAAACAGAATGATTATCTATTAAATGTAATTTGTAAAACACAAAGTTGCAATATCGTATAAAATATACAAGCAATAAACTTAAGGCTGGAAACGCAAATTCTATGGACCACGGATATTAACTGCTGTGCGCACGCCACCGTACGCTCAATGCTATGCTCTAAGTCATACCTAAGATTAAAAAAAAATCGGATGGACTCTACATCCTTTTTACGACAGCATTACCAATTCACCACCACTACTCAGTAATAAAATAACTTACTTACCGACTTATTAGAGGGCCTACTAGGATCGATCTGAGCATAGGTAACGGGTGATCCAAGTAGAGATACTTTTTTCAATAGCCTTTTTTGACAGATCACGTGTGAGTCGTGTCATGCTGTCATGTTATTTTTGTTTAGTATTGTTTGGCATTTCATAATGGAAAGACTTACGCGTGAACAACGTTTACAAATTGTTCAACTTTATTATGAAAATTCACGTTCTGTGAGGAATGTGTTTCGTGCACTTCGCTCAACTTATGGTCAACATAATCGGCCTACTGAGCGTACTATTCGCAACACCATCACCCATTTTGAGACCCAGAGAGACCACGTCCAGCACGCTGTGAAGAAAATATAGCGGCCGTAGCTGAGAGTGTACACGAAGACCGTAGAGAGTCGATTCGGCGTCGTTCGCAGCAACTCGGACTGACGTATGGAACGACTTGGCGCATTTTACGTCAAGATCTTAAATTGAAAGCGTACAAAATACAGCTTGTGCAGCAACTGAAGCCGCTCGACCTCCCAAGCGACATCGCTTCGCTCTATGGGCTCTTGAAAAGTTCCAAGAAGATCCGACGTTTTCGAGGCAAATTTTGTTTAGCGATGAGGCCCATTTCTGGCTCAATGGGTATGTAAACAAACAAAATTGCCGCATTTGGGACTAAGAGCAACCTGAAGAGATTGAAGAACTGCCACTTCATCCAGAAAAAACAACGGTTTGGTGTGGTTTGTGGGCCGGTGGAATCATCGGTCCATATTTCTTTAAAAATTATGCGGTGCGAACGTAACCGTCAATTGCGACCGTTATCGTGCCATGATAACCGACTATTTGATGCCTGAAATTGAAGCTCGTGATCTCGGCGACATTTGGTTTCATTTGGTTTGATACGGCTGGGAATCGAACCCAAACCTTCTGCGCGGCAGTTCAACGCACTAACCATCGCGCCACTCAACCCGTCGATGCGACTTATCTAGCAATTTGTTTTATCACGAATTTATATAAATATTTGGCAGGTAACTTTTTGAGAATTCCTTCTTAATCCGCAATTTATACCTCGGTTTGTGTTTATCGGGCTAAATCCAAAGGTTTAGTTCTTTGAAGACGCCGCAACAAATTTGCTTCGTCAAGAGTTTGGAGGACCTTTGTGTTAATGTGTCCTAATAAATGATTTTTTTTATGTTTTCGTGCAAAATTGTTTGTTTCAACTTTAACCGCGGGAATACCCAGATCTCTGCGTAGATCTTCGTTCCGTATATACCACGGCGCATTGAGGAATGATCTTAACATTTGGTTTTCACAAGTTTGTAAAATATTTAGATTCGTTGTATACCATATATCCAAACCGGCTTTAGCACTTGCTTGTATAATAGTAGTCTGTTAATAAAGTTAAGCTTCGAATATTTTCCGATCAATCGGTAAAGTTCTTTGAATTTATTTTTGAGTTCTTCGCATTCTTTTTATTCCGAGATATTTCGCCTCATTTGCAAAGGAATTCGAACCGTATTTAGAAATACAGGAAATACGAAAAATCTTTTTTTGTAATTTTATATTCGTTTCGCCTATTGTTGTGCCAACTGCTATTGGCAGCTATTGTATCGTTTCTTTGTGGGATATCACGAGTGAATAGGAGGTACAAGAGTGGTCCAAGTACGCCTCCTTGGGGTACTTTCGCCATTATTTCTTTGAATTCTGAATATTCGTTTCCAAGTTTCACACGGAAGAGTCAATGCTTAACATACAACACGATGATTTTATATAATTGTTCAGGCAGAACTTTTTTTTCTTTGTATTGAAGGCCTCTTTGGCACACCTTGTCAAAAGCTTGCGACACGTCAAGAAATACGGCTCAGCAAATATTCTTTTCTCCGAAAACTTTTTCAATTACGTCTGTAACTCGATGTACTTGGTCCACCGTCGAATGTTAACTTTTAAGCCCAAATTAATGGTCAGGTAAAAGACGTTTCTAATCAATTATGGGGTGTAAACGGCCGAGTAATATCCTTTCAAAAACTTTTGAAATTGTTGGAAGAACTGAAATAGGCCGGTATAATTTTATTTCATTCGGTGATTCATTCGATAATCACTTCCGCGACTTTCCACTGTCTTGGTATGTATTTTAATCTAATTGCTGCATTTACAATGTAGAGGAGTTTAGTAAATGCTTTTCGAGGCAACATTTTAGGAAGTTTAGATGTAGATATCTTTTTCTTGTATAAACAATTTAAATTCTCCAAGTTTCTGCCAAAAGCCATTGGTATTCCACGTAAGAATTTTAAGAAATCTAGTCATGTTGAAGGCGGATTACGTCAGTTGTACAAAACTTAAGAGTAACTTTCGTCCGTATTTTTTGCAACTCTTTAGCTACTTCGCAGCCGCGATAATTTACGGAATGATCGCCTTTACAATCAATGCAAATAGCAGGAGGTTTCTTGTCTGACCTGCAATCTACCGTCAGATGATTTCCGGCACATTTTGCACACCGCGGATCTTTCTGACAATAAGTTTGCGTATTTTTATATTCTTGGCAGTACTTGCAATGAGGAACTAACTTTGAATACTTACGCATGGGTTCGATTCCTACAACAATGTTAAGAATTGCTTTGATTTCATATATTTTTTTAAACTTTCTGCTTTATCGAAAGTGAGTATAAGTAATGGCTGACAACGTTTTGTTATATTTGCTTCACGCTCTTTTTGCTGTTTTTCTCGCTTGACAATGTTATATTGGCTGTTTTTTTTAAATCGCTAACTATGTCATCCTTTAAGCACGACGCATGTAACCCTCTGGCTAAAACGGGTAAAGGACTTTAAGATTTATTCTGAATACCATTCTGTTTTGTTGTTGTACTTAGTTTGCGAGATAATAGAGGGTTTCTGGATCTTTTACGCAGACTTTCCATGTATTTTTTTTTTCGTCTCGTTTTTCGTGAGCCGACATTTCTGGCGTTGTCGGGCTCCTGGAGACGCACATATTTTTTTGAGGTCCAGATATAGGTGACCTCGTTACCCTTGGACTTTTTCGAAAGGGTTACAAAATTGCACAAAATTGTGTAGAGAAATAGAAGCTCTGTTCAGAGATGTAAGCTCGTTTGATTTGCTACCGCTCAATTCCGGCCAAAGGCTGTTTGTCTGTTTACAAGTGTTAATGTTTTGCCACCTAGATTTTGTAACACTTTGCGTGTATTTAGTTATTGCCTGTTTTTTTTTAAGCGATTGGGGTTAAACTCCACTGTCACTGGACTATCTAAGTAAATGGAAATATCTTCAAGTGATAAGTTCAATACCTCAGCCGATTAGGCAGCTTGTTAGTCGATGGGACGTTGCTAGCCTGATTTAATCGGAGTATACCAAAGAGCCCACCCCTATATCCATTTTAGACCCATCGGTATAGATTGCAATTCCATTGTTAGATACCACGTTGTTTGACCTCCATTCGTTACTTACTTACTTACTTACTTACGTACTTCCTTACTTAAGTGGCGCTCCAGCCCGGAATGAACCTGCACCTCAACCAACATGCAATGCCAATTAACCTGGAGCAAAACTTGGAAGATCAGGGTCTTGTATATGATCTCCTTAGTAGTTCGAATGAGGGCTTTACTGCTTTATTGCCTTCTTAGCCCGAAGAAACAGCGGTTAACCAGAGTAACTCTTCGTTTAACTTCATCTAATTATTGCTGTGGAAGTGATACAGGCGGTCTATAGATCCAGCCTGTGAGGTTTAGAAAACGGATAAGATGATACGGACCATTGCCGCAAGTGATCAGTGAAGAGCTGAGCCTTGCCTGGCCAGCTCATCTGCACTCTCGTTTTCTTCAATGTCAACCTGAAGCGTTCGGCAAGTGGGCAAGTTTGTTCCGGCATTCCTGTACCAGTTTAGAGGATATGGTAAGCCGAGTTAAAGGTTGTTATGGCTGCTTGGCTATCTATGAGAATAGCAATATTTTAATTTGCCGTAGTGTCGCGCCCCATTAGCGTGCAAGCCTCTCGGATAGCCAGTAGTTCCGCCTGGAATACGATGGCAAAATCCGGTATGGAACCGATATTTTCGGTGATTACGAGTAGACTCCGGACCCCACACCACAGTTCATTTTAGGTCCGTCGCTGTAAACGACCGTGTCGAAATCTCTTACTACTTCGTTTCTCTTGGACTGAGCTCTGGTAGAAAATCCTACGTGGAAGCCATTCTTGATGCCGTTTGGTAACGAGTCCAGGCCAAACAGCCTTGCATTCCATCATCCTGACTCCTTGAGTCTTACTGAGCTACTGTCCAATTCTTTTCTTCCGTGTCCCATGTTTGTGGCTTCCTTCTCTATACTAAGAAAAGTGGCTGTCTGATCAATGATTTCAATATCGTCGGCGTATGCTAGTAGTTGCACCAATTTATGGAAGATTGTGCCTCGGGAGTTTTTCACAATCCTCTCAAGCATTATGTTAGAGAAGTCACATGAAAATGCATTTCCATGCCTAAATATTGTTTTGGTATCGAAAGTTTTGATTAGGTCGTTGCCGATGCTGATGGACGAGCAAGAATTCTCCATCGCCATCCTGTACAAACGGAGTTTGGGCGGTATACCAAAGCTAGACATGGTTCAAAAGAGTTCATCTCTCGTTTCCGGTTTGAAACTGATGAATGAAATGAGGGAGTTTTTTTTCATCTGCAAGTTGTGGACTTTCCTGCCCTTTGACCACACTGATAATGGCGGATCAGGTTGTTGGTAAACATTTCCAGGCGTTCACATATTACCGCAGATAGAGTAGGATATAATTGATGTTAAGGCGACTTATGCCTCTGTAGTTGGCGCAGTTCATAACGGCTCCTTTCTTGTGGATCGGGCAAACGATGCTGAGGTTCCATTCTTCAAGCATACATTTATCCGACCAAACTTTGCTTATGAACTCAGTCAATCAACACTAAAGGAATATATCCGATATACCCTACAACCACTTTAAAATCGATGAATTTGACTTTGTACTACTGATGGCCATAATCGAATGATTTAAAGAATCGAGTCGTCTGTATAAACGAATGATCAGTCGAGATATCCAACAATCTTAATACTCATCGGAAAAAAAAAATATTAAAATCGCCGTAATTGCTACGTTTGCATCAACGAAAAATTCAACTTTGTTAAACTCCAACACTTACAGTAATTGCATTATGATTACAATTACAACGCAAACGATAAATTTAAAAGTTATAGCCCATCCAAACTTAAGTGAAAATTTCTTGCGGAGGTCTCTTCAAATCAGGGATTTTATTCTCTTAGCGACAACAAAACTACTTTTCCAACCAAATCAAACATACGAAAACATCTCTCTCGATCGACGATCGAGGCAATAGACATGACTGATTGTCCACACAGAACCGTCGTTGGCGCATGCAACAGATACACATTTACCCACACCAAAGAAAAGGGAAATTTGCTGGGTGTTGCACTTCTCAAAAATGTGTTTAGTAATGAAAGCCAGAGTTTTTAGTAACCATTAAGAAGGGTTGAAATGGAATTTCCGTTATACTTTGTGCATGGACACGCAGGTCTTCACACGAACGCAGATAAAGTAGAAAAAAGCATTAACAATTTCATGCGATCAAAAGTACCTTAAAAGATAAAATATCCCTTAAATAAATTGCTACTGCGCATGGATGATGTCCAGTAGCCTGCCACACCAGTATACCCGTACAGTAATCGATTCAAATGCAACCCCTCCATCAGTACAGGTATCTACACGAGAATCGAGATATTAGCTGATGTGCAACTACTAATATTCTCGAGTTCTCGAAAGGCTCTCACTCATTGTGCTCTCCATTCATTTGATTTTAATCATTCGAGATATGCATGTGAGACATGAGATATGAATGACGAATGAATCATATTTCATTATCCATTGATTCGATTCAAATCACTCGAGGTAATGAGACATTTGCCATGAGATATGAATTATGAACGAGACATACAAGATTCAAGGAACTGATAGGGCATGAAAAAAACCACTCAAGATGTTCTAAGTGAGAGAAATGAGAATGAGAATTAAAATTAAATACGAAAATAATGTGTGAAGCTCTGATTATAGTCGTAGGAGAAAGAGACGAGAACACAAGTCACACTCACAACTCACAAGATAAGAGACAACACACAAGCACAACGTGTAAAAAACGAAATCATTCGAATGATTTTGGGTGAAGAATCGAAACATCTCGAGATATTTTCATAATCGATTATAATTGATTATTTCATTCGAATGCGCCCATCACTTCTTTGTACCAAATAACTCTCCAGCCTCAAACACATACACCTAACATGTAGTTACCCTAATCACGAATATATCTATGTAATACGTTTGTATAAAAAATTTATATCCGCTTACAAAATAACCAGGGAACGGATTATTTTGACCTTTCCCTTATTTGCTTTTTTTACCAACATTGGCCTTTTCTGCCTTTTTGGTCATATTTATCAGTTCAGGTTTAGCTGGCATACATCCAAACCAAATTTTAGATTTTTAGCGGCTCTGAAGGAGCATATATTCAAAAGATTGCAAAAAACTGTATATATTGAGTGTTGTGGTTCTAATTTGATTTATTTTTCTCATGAATATCGTTTTTTTCTTATTTTTACTCTTAAAAAATCCGTTCCCTGGTGAAAGTCTTTCTATACGAATTCGTATTATATAACTTTTTATCAAAGAGCTCTAAGCCTTCGTATGTTCTGCTCATTAATTAATTTATCATATCATTTGTGATTATATGTTTAATAAATAATAACACGTTGCCACAAATGTTAGTTGAATTTAGAATGTCCTCTACCTAATCACAAAATAAGTTATTATTGGTGCAAAAGACTCGTTAGTACACTGAGCCTAGCTATGTTAGCAACCATTTATGTGTTCTTATGAATATCTTGCACGATGGCCGAGAGTAATTTCTCTATAAGTATAAATGATAAAATT
Organism: Rhingia rostrata; assembly: GCA_949824845.1. Lineage (NCBI taxonomy): Eukaryota > Metazoa > Arthropoda > Insecta > Diptera > Syrphidae > Rhingia > Rhingia rostrata. The sequence continues at coordinate 29,883,118 of OX463758.1, forward strand.
GAACCTTTCACATACCTGGTGCAAACAGTAGATTCTGATTGTATGCATCAGCTATTTGCTCAGCGTCAATATCTTCCAAGTGTTTATTGTTCCCAGGGAGAATTTTAATCAGATCTTCCACGTGCCTTTTAGTCACACGATTGATACTATTTTTATGTAAAAGAAATGCAAAAGCATTAGTTTGTGTCTGTATGTATGGTAAGTTAGGAAATGCAATGCAATAACGTTATTGTTATCAGCGCCATGTAAATTGATAAGACAAGTTCCTTAACGTGCATAGTGAAGCAGTAATCTATACATATATATTTATAGTACCTAGTATGCCACGAGGTTGATCCAGATCCGGTGCTTACACACAGTCCAGAGCACTTTGTTTTGTTTACCACATCTGAGTGATTGACAATCATTTGGAGATGTGAAACTCGCGCCGACAACGTTTCACCAATGAAAACCTAAACACAAAAACAGTTATGAATTAGTTAGTTAGTAGTTGCGGAAATGCACAACCTCCAACCTCATTTAATGCCAAGTATGGAAGCACACGCATCATTTTCGCTTTGTATTTCATTGAAAACTCTTTACTGAGAAGTTCAGGCACAGTCTTTTCTTGTTCCATCTTCGATACACTATGACCGTGTAAATCAATAGATTCTGGAATTTCCCCATTGTTTCCCAAAAGAGTTGTGCGAATCCTTGATCGATGCATCCAATGAAAGTCACCCTATAGATTAAAAAAAAAAATCATTAAAACAACACGTGTTATTCGCATACCATATCTTACACTTTTAATTCTTGCAACAGCATCTTCTGGACATTCTGAGTACTGTTTGGGCAGCATAAGTCTACCTTCGGAACGTTTCGTATCGGAATTGAATCCAACAATTGGCGTCTTTTGCTGGCTCTGTGCAAATAGAGGACTTGCTCTTCCGGCAGCTAATAGAAATGTTCCATCACCGCCTATAGGTACAATGACATCAGCCCATTTCATAACATCCTTGCTAAGGGATGTCCTAAATTCAACTCTTTAAAATTAATTAAAAATGAATAATGGATGATGGAACAACATTCTTGGACGGTACATGATTAGAGTGTACGCTACCTGTTGGTCTGTCTAACTTCGCATCCGACATCCTTGAAGCTTTTCGCTATCTTCCTTTCAAACTCTTTGTGGACGTTGTGTAAGTATAACAAATTATCATAATCTGTCCCTCGATTTCTGAGCATCTTTTCAAGTTGTTCGTTGTTAAGATTTGGATGACGCAATTGCTCGAATTCATATCGCGAGAGTTTTGTTACAATCAATGCTCGTTGCAGTTTAAATGATTCATTTCGACGACACGGATTTGTGTATTTTCGTGAAATTCGGCATTCTAAAAAAAAAGAAAAAATTTTACTTAAGGAGTTATCATAAAGATTTACACATATATGTACAAAGACATCGCACAATAAAAAAAACATAAATTAAAACTGCTTAAGATTCCCCCAGTATTAATAAACGCAGATTATCTAATCAGGTGTTGTAGAACGAGGGTAGACTCTGATTGGCTTTAACTTGGCAATGCGCAGTGGTTGTAACTCTGACTAGACATCAATTGTGCTTATTTTTAACTTCCAAGTGGTAACCATCGGGTACTGGTCTCATCCAACTGGATTTGAATTGCGTTGATAACATGACGAAAAACAGCCACACTATAAACAGCCAGGTCAGAATGGCACGGAATGAATACCCGGCCTGCTGCATCGACTGGGACCACGACTGGGATGCGGCCAAGGAAAGAATGCGGATGTCCACCACGCCACAACAATCCAGAAATACTGTGAAAAAATTTAATTTCAAAAGACTGCAATCGCAAGAGACCGCCAAGACGTTCGAGCAACCTCTCGATTAACACCATACCACCAGCGCAGCGTCGAATGTCGAAGAACAATGGCAACGATGGCAACAAGCCATTAGATCAGTCGCAACTGATGTGCTAGATTTCTCTCGACCACCAGGAAGAAACCCCTGGTTTTCTAAAATATGAAACATCAGCATCGTTTGCCTGATGCCAGACAAAAAAGGAGACCCTCTAAACTGCACCAACTACAGGGACATAAGTCTGTAGATGTAGTCACTATCTGCCGGTATATTTGAACGCCTGAAAACGTTTACCAACAACATGATCGGTCCTTTACAGCGTGGTTTTAGGCCAGGAAAGTCCGCAACTGATCAAATTTTCATACTTCGGCAGATCTTGGAAAAAAACCCAAGATACCCACCACGTATATATTGATTTCATAGCCGCATACGAGAGCACTTATAAAGACGAACTGTACAGAGCAATTTCGGTTTTGGTATACCGCTCAAACTCGTCCGTTTTTGTAGGATGACGATGGAGAATTCACGCTGCTGCATCAGGGTCGAAAACGACCTCACAGACATGCAATATGCAAGGCGGTGCGCTGATATGTGACTTCTTCAATTTGGTTCTTGCTAGGATTGTGCAAAACTCCCGAGCTAACACCAGAGGCACGATTTTCCATAAATCGGTAAAACTACTAGCATATGCCGACGATATTGACATCATTGGTAGGACTCAACGTCATGTCAAGTCGAAACACTCCACCAAAGCTGCATTCAAAAGCATACATGTTCAGGAGCTCTATTTGGCGATGGTCGGATTCAGAATCCTGACGAAACTGATTCAGCTGTGTCGCGTGACGCTGTAAAACACGCGCTACAAAGTGCAGTTTGGAAGTAGCTCCTCCGAACTATTCCAAACTTGCACTGGATTTCGGCAAGGAGACGCGCTATCATGTGACTTCCTCAATCTCGTACACGTTTGCTAGTATAGAGAACGAAGCGTCAAAAATCAGTTTAGCAGTAAATGAGGGCAAGAAAAGTATATGCTGTCAACACGTCACCATTGACAGATATAACTTTGAGGTAGTACGGGGCTTTGTCTATCTCGGCTCCGCTACCAACTCTGACAACAACATCTTGTCAGAAATTAAACCAAGAATTATCTTGCCAACCGCTGTTTTTCGGCTAAGGAGGCAATTCTGTAGTAAAGCCCTCACTCGAGCTACTGAGGAGATCCTATATAAGACTCTGATCATCCCAGTCCTGCTTTACAGCGCTAAAGCATGGACCGTCTCAAAAGCGGATAAAGAAATCCTTTTTCTATTCGAGGGGAAAATTCTTGGAAAAATCTTCGGTACCGTTTGCGTTGATGGGCTATGGAGACGAAGATTCAACCAAGAACTATACGAGCTGTATAGCGACATGCCCCTGGTCAAAAAACTCCGCATTGGACGTTGGCTAGGACATGTAGAACAAATAAACAGAAATACTCCGGCTCGCAGAGTCTTCGATTCCCAGCCAGACGTCGGAGGCAGTAGACGAAGACCTCGCTCTAAGTGGCGCTTACAAGTAGAAACCGACCTCAACCAACTTGGAGTGCGTAACTAGAGGCAGTTAGCTAAGCAGCGGGGTAATTGGAGAGGCATGTTGGTTAAGGCTACAAAAAAGGCGATCCTATGTCTTGTAAGAACTATTGAGGCATATCCCTGCTAAGTGTCGCATACAAGATCCTATCCGATGTACTGTGTGAAGGTCTAAAAACGCTCTGCAACACACTAAGCGGCATGTACCAGTGCGGCTTCCGGCCTGGCAGATGAACTAAGGACCAAATTTTCACAAGAATTTCAAGTCGAAACACTCCACCAAAGCTGCATTCAAAAGCATACATGTTCAGGAGCTCTATTTGGCGATGGTCGGATTCAGAATCCTGACGAAACTGATTCAGCTGTGTCGCGTGACGCTGTAAAACACGCGCTACAAAGTGCAGTTTGGAAGTAGCTCCTCCGAACTATTCCAAACTTGCACTGGATTTCGGCAAGGAGACGCGCTATCATGTGACTTCCTCAATCTCGTACTGGTGCAGATAGTACGAAGAGGAGGTGTCAACACTGAAGGCACTATTTTCAACAGGTCTGTTCAGCTGCTGGGCTATGCGGACGATATTGACATCATCGGTCGCTCCCAGCGTTCCGTGATAGAAGCGTTCACGGCGATTAAAGAACATGCGAAATCCGTTGGCCTTGAAGTAATTGAGGACAAGACTAAGTACATGCTATCAACAAAAAAATAAGCATCTGTCCACCGTCTAGGACAAAACGTCACTATTGATAGCAGCAACTTCGAGGAGCTATTCAAGGAGTTCACCTACCTCGGAGTAAACATAGACTCGACGAAGGAGATCTAGCGAAGAATTACCCTAGAAAACCGTTGCTACTTCGGTTTGGCGAAACAACTGGGTTCAAAACTCGAAATGTGTGCTCTACAAAACCCTTATCCTGCCGCCTCTGCTTTAAGGCGCCGTGTGCTGCAAGATGGGAAATCTGATACTAGGCTCCTTCGAGAGGAAAATACGGATTTTTAGTCCTGTGTGCGAGGAGGGCGAATGGAGGAGAAGTTACAACCGCGAACACTATGAGCTGTACCAAGATGTGTGTGCCGTCCAAAAAGCCAAAACACGTCGACTACATTGGCTAGGCCACATCGAGCGAATGGACAATAATGCTCCAGCTAAGAGGATCTTCGAATCTCAGCCCCCAGGTTCCAGAAGTCAAGAAAGACTGAACACCTCCGTTTCAAAAACCAAGCCATCGCGGAGGCCAGAACGCTTGGTCTGGACAACCGGAAGCAGAGTGCCCTCTGCTCAGTTGTCTGAGCCTCAGACAGAGACAGTCTCAGGCAGAGACTCTTCACGGGTCGGGAGCTCGAAAATAGAGAGTGTTGGTTAAGGCTCATGATGATTCCGGACTGTAGTGCCGCTTAGGTAAGTAAGTACTATAGGAGCAAGTCCACGACACGAATACTGCCACATGCTAGAATATTTCGACGGAGTTATTATCAGAATTGATGAATCATATTATAATTAACCAATTTATTGCATTCCCAATGGTATTTGGCTTTTTTTACAAACTTTTTCCAGTTGGAGCCAAGTAGCCTTTCCCGTTTATTTATATGATTTTTAGTTACAGTTACAGTTAGTTACGGCACGGCTGAGTGTATTATTATCAAATGTGATCGGATTTATTTATTTTGCAAATCAAACTTTTATTTATAGTCCTTTTTCTGAAGATTGCTAAATGGCCGATTTTACGAAAAACCATATGTTCACAATAAATACGCACATTACTGATAAGATATTCAAATAAAAAAATGTTATTTTTTGAATTACCCCCAACGCAGGAACAGATAACTTTTGTTTATTTATTTTATTTATTCATCATACATTTCAAGGTCTCTTGATTGCATTCAAAAGATAAACCAGAACACAGGATCGAGATAAATAAATTTTATTTGTTACAGAGAATTTGGTTATATTCTGAAGCGAGTGGTGGGTGCACGACTTGGTCGTATCAACATTCCCTTTCAATGTGAGGTTGGCGTAATATCAAATACCAAGCATGCAAAAATTTATCGACTTTAATAGTTTGGTCAAATATTGATGATGAACTGTTACTGATGATGAACTTAAAAGAAAAACATAATCAGGAACAATTACAGTTCTATAAAGAACTGTTATTGTCGAAAATTGGTTACCATGTGAATTATAATGGTTTTCTATAATTGGCCAAAACTGAAAATTTCGTTAAGGAATATTTGGGCTAAAACTAATTATGTGGAATTGTTGCAAACAGTAATAGTTTCACTGAACTTGACCGAACAGTTTGCGAAAAAAGGAGCTATGCCGACTAGCCAGGCGAAGTATTCCAGTCAATGGCTCGTCGTTACTGTTGTTGGTTCGGTGGAATTTGAGTCGGAAGAGGGGAACAGATCTTAGATTTCTATAGTTAGAGTTGAATGAAATCATTTCTAGCAGAGCGGGGCAATCAATATTACCTGCAAGAAGCTGATGTGCATAAATAATGTCGGCTATTTCGCGACGCTTTTGTGGTGATTGAAGGTTTATTAATTACAAACGATCCTCGTAGGGGGGTAAATTAAAAGTGTGTACCCAGGTGAGACCGCGTAGAGCAAAACGGATAAATCTGCGTTGGACACTCTCAATACGGAGGGAATGTGTTTTGTGATAAGGCGACCATACTTGGCTAGCATATTCAAGGATAGGTCTAACAAATTGGAAAAACAGAAATTTTGTGACATAGGGGTTAGAGAATTCATTAGAACAGCTTTTTATAAATCCAAGTGCGGAGTTGGCTCTGCTGATGATATCATCAATATGAGAGCGAAATTTAAGTTCTCTGTCACAGATAACACCCAGATAACACATGAAAAGCACATTAGGTACGGGATCACCAAATATTAAATAGGATCTAGCGTCTGATGGGAGACGCGTACGGGAGTAGGTGATGGTCTGGCATTTGCTGACATTGAGCTCCAGGATTTTTTTTGGCACCAAGTTGAAAAGTTGTTTAAATCATTTTGAAGTGGGTAAGAATCAGTGGGGGAGGAAATGTGCCTAAAGATTTTTATGTCATCGGCATAAACAGATAAATATGAGTTTTCAATGACACTGTCAACGTCATTGATAGACAGAACAAATATCAGCGGACCAAGATGGCTACCAGGCACTCCGGATGTGGCTAAAAAGGAGTTCGATACAGAGCATCTGAAGATATATTAAGTGTAATCAAAACTGTTAGAGCTGTTTTCGACAAAATTTACGTTATGTGTAATTTGCATAAAGTGTGGTACGGTTAATAAAATGGCTAAGAGCCCAAATGGCCTAGTACTACGGACAGACGGACGGATGAATATATATTTTTGGGTGTTTCATTAAACTCACATTTAGAAGGATCACGCGCTTTGAATAAAACGCTTTGAATAAAACGTATATTAAGACGAATGATTTTAAATTTTTACCGATTCCTAATGCGTCTTCACGAATGCGTTTATTTAAATAAAGTGAGTGAGTATCATGATGGAAAAATAGATCGACACGTCTGGAGATCGCCAAGGTTATAAAAACTAGATGACTGTACTCCCGTATTAATGCAGCTATCGATACGTAACGTAGGTATTTGCGTCCAAGAACTTACTCGTGTTACGGAAAACTCAAAAACAACATTGATCGATCATAGACAATATTGATCATAGAACACCTTCAAAACAGTGAGCTTGAGCTTGAAAGCATATTCAATTCCCAAAGGCAAAGCATAATGGGTAAAATACTGGAAGGTGAGCTTATTTAATTCACAAACTTATTTGTGTATAAAAAAGAATTTTAATCAAAAACAAATGATTGGTACAGTGAATCTTTAAATAATAGGAAACGAGAAAAAATTAACAAATACCAAGAATGACGATTTTCGAAAAGTGAAGTGAACAACTATCGCGAAATAAGAATCGATACAAAATTGAAAGGAAAACAATGAGAATAGTGAATTGCCAAACCGAAGTTTTCTCAACTCGAAGTTTTCAAACCGAAGTTTTCTCAACTTGTAAAAAATATTTCACTTTTCCTGTAAATTTTTTTATCCTACCATGAAGACACTTGTTTGCCGAAAATTTAAACGAGCAAGAGCAATTTTTTTGCGAATAACTCTTCATTCATTTGGGTTTTGGAAAACTTCCCACATATCGATCAATATACTTGAAGGTATATCGGGACATTACTTAGCACCGCCGGCTTTATAAAGCTCGGCGTAGATGACTTGGTAAGCTACATCCACCAACTCAGAAGACAAATCTGGTCGGAAGAAAGTATGCCTTGAGAATGGAATGTTTGCCCGATCCACAAAAAAGGAGACCCTGCGCCAACTACAGAGGCATAAGTCTCCTCAACATCGCCTACCGTCTGAAACAGTTTACCAACAACGTGATTGTTGTAATTTTGTATTCAGTGTAATTTTGGACCAGGAAAGTCCACAACCGGCAGATCCTGGAAAAAATACAAGAAGTCCAAATCGATACCCACCACCTATTCATCGATTTCAAAGCCGCATGCGGCAGCATTTATAGAGACAAACTATAGTGAGCCTTGTCTAGTTTTGGTATACCGACCAAACTCGTCCGTTTGTGAGGGATGACGATGGAGAATTCTCGCTGCTCCATAAAGGTCGGAACGGAAACGAATTCACCGACACATTCGATACCAAAAAAGGATTTAGGCAAGGCGATGCGCTGTCATGTGACTTCTCTAATTTGATTCTAGAGAGAATTGTGAAAAACTCCCGAGCCAACACCAGAGGCTCAGTGTTCCAAAATCGGTGTGCAACTACTAGCATTAGCCAACGATATTAACATCATTGGTCTACCAATCAACATGATGTCATAGCCACGTTCGCTAGTATAGAGAAGGAAGCGGTAAAAACGGGTTTAGCAGTAAATGAGGGTAAGACTAAGTATATGCTGTCAACACGAAAGGACACACAACATCGACGAATCGGCAGAACATCACCATTGACAAATATATCTTTGAGGTAGTACGGGATTTTGCTTATCTCGGCTCCGCTATTAACTCTGACAACATCTCGTCAGAAATTAAACGAAGAATTACTATTCCCAACCGCTGTTTCTTCCGGCTAAGAAGGCAATTCAGTAGTAAAGCTCTCACTCGAACTACTAAGGAGATCCTATAGAAGACGCTGATATCATCCCAGTCCTGCTCTACGGCGCTAAAGTATGGACCGTCTCAAAAGCGGATGAAGATTCAACTAAGAACTGAACGAGCTGTACAGCAACATGCCTATGGTCAAAAAACTCAGCTTGGACGTTTAAGAATGCTAGGACATGTAGAAGAATGGAAACCAACACTCCGTCGGACGCAGTAGAGTAAGACCTCGCCTTAAGTGGCGCGCACTAGTAGAAGCCGACCTCAACCAACTTGGAGTGCGCAACTGGAGGCAGTTAGCTAAGGACCGGGCTTATTGGAGTGACATATTGGTTGAGGCCCAGGTTCATTCCGAACTTTAGCGCCACTTAAGTAAGTAAGTAAGAGTGCAATAAATATTTTCAATGCAATGGTCAAACCTCACTTTGAGTACTGCTCGTCCATATTATTTTTATGTAGTGATTTTATGTTGTTCAACTTACAACGTATTTATAATAAAGCTATGCGAATAATATTAAAATGTAACAGATACACACCTGTTATGTTAAATATGTTAAAATTGCTATGTGTGAAACAACGAATTTTTGTCAATGGTTTGTGTTTTTATAAAAAACGGTTAGCTTCCGATGTACTTAAAAAAAATACCTATGGTTTGGTGACTCCCAACTTTACAGTTTAAGAAAACAGTAGAGAAAACTTAGGACTGCCCCATTACAAAACATTTGACATACAAAATAGTATTGTACAAAGGTCTACAATTGTTTAACTCAATCCCAAAAGACTAAAAAATTTGTTTGTAGCTTTTAAAAGAAAAATCACAACTTTTATAAAATTTAATTAATTTCCCCCCACAATATGTAAATACTCCACTATTTTTCCCTTTCAGCTAAATTAGTTAATAACTAACTAACATAACACTCGAAATGCGGCGTGACAGTCTAGATATTGATACCAAAATTCGATGATTAGGTTTTATCATGAAATGTACTTGTAAATAATTTGCAATCACGTTTCAACAATTTAACGGCCTTGAATAAAACACATTTATGTTGATAATAACAATAATTACGGATAACATAACTTGCCTCATTGGCAAATCAAATAACCTGAATTGTTAGTGCGTTCGCGAGTGATATTTGAACGTATCTACTGACAGCCCGGAATGAACCTGGCTCTCAGCCAACATGCCTCTCCAATTAGCCCGGTCCTTAGCTAACTGCCTCCAGTTGCGCACTCCAAGTTGGTTGAGGTCGGTTTCTACTTGTGCGCGCCACTTAAGGCGAGCATTTCCTCTATTGCGTCCGACGTGTGGCTGCGAATCAAAGACTCTGGGTATTGATTTGGAGTTCTTGGGTTTTATTTCCAGGATCTGTCGAAGTGTGAAAATTTGATCGGTTGTGGACTTTCCTGGCCTAAAACCTCACAGATCACCGATCAGGTTGCGACAGACAGAATCTTGTAGGCGATGTTGAGGAGACTTATGCCTCTGTAGTTGGCGCAGTTCAGAAAGTCTCCTTTTTTGTATATCGAGCAAACGATGATTAGGTTCCATTCTTCATGAATACTTTCATCCGAACAGATTTGGCTTATTAGTTGGTGGATGTTACTGACCAAGTTATTTCCGCCGGTTTTATAAAGCCCAGCGGGAAGGCCGTCATATCCGGCAGCCTTGTTAAGCTTGAGTTTAGATATTGCTATCCTCACTTCACTCAGGTCGGGTGGTTGGAATTTTCGTTGTCGTTGCCAATATTGAATGATTCGTTCTGCCTGACAGTGGAATGTTGTTCGTCATCGCCGCATAAGTGGTTCTCCCAAGTCGTCAGCATCGACTGTGTCTCAACTACAATATTTCCTTGTTCATTTCGACAGGATTCTGTTCGAGCCTTTTACCTTTGACTTTTTACAATTTGGTAAAACTTGCGAACATCGTTTCTGGAGTAGCACCTCTCTATATCCTCGATCGCGTGCTTTTCTTTTTTTTCTTCTTCATGAAAAGCCGATGTTCTTCCCTTCTTCTCTGCCCGTAGAGCTCAATGGCAGCTTTCATCTTCACCTGCAGCTTAGCCTTGTAGGCCTCGTTCTTGGCTGCGAGCATCTAACGGCATTCCTCATCAAACCAGGGGTTTTTTTGTTGGTGGGCTCAAGATACCTAGCACATCAGTTGCGGCTGATCTAACGGCACGTTGGCACGCTTCTATGTGCATATAAAGCTATGAATGATGTTGAGCCACGAAAGTTGACCAACAGTCCACACGTCGTTTCTTGTGGAGGTAGTGACATGCAAAACGATAATCTTTTGACTTCGGAATCGGTCATAACAAATGCATCGGTAGCATCTCTACCGATTATAATCAATACACCGGAAGAAAAACCCACCGAAGGCAACGAAAAATGAAGCAAAGTTTTGCGTAAAAACGAAGTAATAAGAAACGCGCACAAAATAAAAAAAAAACCCATTATAGGTGACAACACATCCACGCTGAATTTTGTTGCTATAACGAAAAAGGAATTGCATGTAGCTGACACCACTGAAAGCGCGGTAATTAATTCTATTATACAGAAACTTGTCGTCAAAAAAGACCAAGTGGTCTGATTTAACTAAAATGCGTAAAAGTCTCATTACCCATAGATATTATAGCATGCGCATTAAATCCGGAAAGTTGGCCGTCGGGAATTCGCAAAAAAAAAAACATTTTATTCCAAAAAACGGGAACTTCTTCATACGGTTCTTCAATATGTGATTGAATCTGTCAACAAAATAAGTGACAAGCTACCGGATGTTTAGCCAATTGTGGGACGAAGTTTACAATCGTTTGCTGCTGCATACGGAAGTGGCTCTCAAAAGGTATCTGTTTGACACGTTTCTTTAATCTCTTCGATACTGTTCTAGAATTTCTAGAAAATAGAGACAACGAACTGCAAAACAACTTAATTAAATCAAAACATGATTTTGCTTACATGACAGACATATTTTAAATATTAAACGATGTAAATCTCCAGCTGCAAGGTGATCACTTGAACCTTATAAAAAGAAAGAACGATTTCACATACCCTGACCGGAGCAACGAAGTTGCGTGAGCGTGGACTGTCCCCACAAAGAGAGTTAAAATCCTTTGTTCACGCGAAGCGGTCCACTCAGAATACCTTTTACAAAAAAAAAAAACTGTTGACTAAGGCGCCTGCCTCACGAATTTACATACTCTGGGCGGAGCGACATTTAGTTTGTTATTTGATGTTTTTGGTAATCTCACTATAAGGTGTTACTGTCGAGAGTTTTAAAATTAACAGAAGCTTTTAAAACACCGAACCTCTCAACCGTCCCAAATCCTACAGTGTACCCAAGCAGGGGTGTACTCTCAAGCAAATCACCTTTTCCATAGTAAAAAATGCTTGTATTGAACTGTTCTACAAAAAAAAATGTTGTTTTTTCTTTGCGCCTAAGTTATCGTACCTACTCTCCTTTGATCACCTATTAAAAATCCGAATTCGCTAAATGTTTCGTAGAAATTTCATTTTTGAACCTCCAAAAACTCCATATCTTTGAAACCAAGGCTGCAAATGTAATTGTGAGCTCAATCGCTGATCACCCATGTACATTCCGAAGAATATTTTTAAGAACAAACATTATACGACTTTTTTAACATTGTGGTGAAAGAATTAAAAAAACATTCCATAAATCAGTGGATGCTAGAGTGCGCCAACTGGATTGACATGATTTGTCAAACCAAATGAGATGCTACTTTTAGGTTTAAGAGGTTTGATAAGCTATCGGCTGAAGTTGGGTAAGAATTAAACAAGATAACACTAAATAATCGCTCTCAATCAGGGACAGGGACCTTACTTGAACATCTAATTTGAGGTGCGCAACTAGAAGACGTTATCTACGAGCCGTTAAAATCAGGGAGGGAATTTGGTTTACTGTAATAAATATGAAAACTTCGAAATATTTATTCTTTTAATCTAATGTATTTCACGAACTATCCTAGATCCGTGTTGATGCTCATGATGCCCATGCTTGCTATTTGAAGTAACTACACGACTCTTTAACATGCCAAGCAAAGTATTTTACAGTTTGTAACCCTACATATACTAGATAAATCAAAAAACATTTGTTTGTAAAATCAAGAGACATGTTGCGATGGCGAATAAGGAGTACCACGAAAGAAACTTTAAAATCGAGAAGAGCCTTAAGACACATTCTACAGGAAAACGATACGGAAAATAATAGGGTAGGGCACTTATCTGATTTATTTACACAGCTCTCGCGGCGTAATTGCAGCTAAGCTATACATGACTATTGACTATGCAATCTGCCTAATTCTATTTCCATCAACTGCTTTAAATGACCTATTTCGAGATTTCCATGCAATATTATTGGTATTTCAAACTCTCAACGCATATTAATGTCGTTATTTGTCATCATGACATTATCTAGCATCTATCATAAATAGAAAACAATTACAGTTCATATCACCGGATCGAATAAACCTAAAAACAGTATTGTTACGCTATTTTTAACTGATCGCTTGGATTTGCTCGGTCATCCATAATCAACAGCGTTATCAATTTTTTTGAACATTGCTTTGGTAACGAACCCTCCACTGATAAGAAATTCGTGCAGATAACCGAAAATACAATGTTCAGATGACTACGGAGACGGCTTTAATAAAATAAAATCAATGCTGCATTTATAACATAACTAACAATAGAGATCTTTGCACAAACAAAAAATAAAAACAAATTGCCAAAATCGCATACAAAATAAACGAAAGAAAATAAATACCAGTCCACTCACCAGTAAGTGCCTGATTAATTAATCCCTTTGATTTTAACATCGGACTTTGTGGATTATTGATGCAATTACGCTGTCAGTTTTTACATTAGCCGTGTTTGTTTAATTTGATTAATAGAACCTGGAAGGGCTAATAAATTAATAATTGCGAAAATAGAAAGACACTGCACTAAAGTCAGTCTAAAGCGAATAATAGAACCTGCAGCTGCACTGGCGGGCGAATTGATAACTAAACTAGTTGGGTACTTGTCTCGATGACGTCTGTACAGTTTTGTCTGCAAAGTAAGTATTGACATTTGTGGAAGGTGGAACGAATGAACAGCAGTGCTACCATCTTTCGAATCGCTACCCCGAATTTAGAAAAATGTTACCCCTTATTATTAACGTTATAAAAACATTATTTTTTCACATTTTACTAATAAATTTCCTGGTAGCTTAATAAACGAGTGGTGGGTGCACGACTAGGTTGTAAGCAACTTTGCTTTATATATGAGGTAGGCGTTCAAATACCATGAGTTAACTCAGAGTTAACTAAGCCCGGAATAAATTTAATCCAGAGTCAACCCATGAAGCAGTTGTTCAGTGCAGCATTGAGTTTGACTCTTTGTGTGGTGATTTACTTGGTAACATTCAAGATTTATCAACTTTGCTGTCAAAAAGTTATCAAATACAAACTGTAACAGCTCAATTATCAGCTGTTTGGTTTATTTTTCCCCATACAACTCAAATTGCTTTTGTCGCCATCTTACAAGTCCTTTTCTTCTTAAAGCAGTCAATCTCATTATTTAAAGCGGTTTCGAGTCGTTGGGATCTGAATTTAAATTTATCGTACACGTATTTTTAATTTCTAAAAAAATAAATAAAATAAAAACCGTTTTTTTTTTGGTATTTTACCATCCGTCAAAAACGTCTGACCATTTAATCCCAGGGTTAAATCACCCAACTTTCTAACCCTCCAAGTGACTTTGGATTCAAATTGACTGAAACACTACTTTATCGAACTAACTCGAGTTCAACCTCGAAGTTAGGATAATCTTGCACTGAAAAACTGGGCCTTGAAAAAACTTAAATTAGGAAATATTTTCTTTCAAAGCCGAATAAAAATTTCACGTCGTTCGAAAGATTATTTGATCTTAAAAATTATCATTTGTATTAAAATAATGATTTTTTTTATATTGCAACATTTTAATATTTTCGGGAAACTGTTTTTGACTCAGTTTTTTTACTTTTAGTTGAGTTATGAAAATCATTTAAGAGTCTTTAGTCTAAACTATAAACGGTAAATTAATCTTTGACTATTTCTGAAACATTTGCTAAGGAAACCAGCTGCATTTTTGTTCTTTATGCGTTTTAATTATACGGAATGCAGCCAATAGAACCATACTCTCAAGAAATGATAAATTTGTTTTGTATTATTTTGGTCGTTTAATATTTTTCCCACAAAATCAATTAATAAAAAAGACGTATTTCAATCCAACACACGATTCTGTGCATCCTGTGCACCAATTTTGTTTAACTCATGAAATTGGTAGTTGTGAGTTTCACCTTTATATTAATAATTTATATAAAAATATCTTGACTTGTTCAAAAGTTATTATCTTGCAACCAAAAATGGAAACGGGCCCACTGTGTATTTTGACAACCAATGTCATCTGCCTGCGAGTAGGCGAACTAATCTTCAAATATTAAAAGCAGATTGAGTTCGGATTGTCTTATTGAGATTCTTTTTCTTTGATAAAACTCACGAAACACCCCTCTTCATTTTGATTATTGATGTTAAAAATATAAAAATGATGTGGAGCAGTGATTATAAGAACTTTTAGTTGAAAGGATTCTGTGTCCATTTGAATTATAATGATTTTCCGTTTTTGGCCAAAACTGAAATTCGTTTAGAACTATTTGAGATAAAAATAATTATGTGGAATTGTAATTGTAAGAAATATATTACATTTCATTTAATTTGACTTAAGTTTGCGATAAATTAACAATTATTTTTGATCAGCCTCTATCTGATAATCCGGTATCCGTTATAAATACCCGTTTTCAAAAAAAAAAAAAACATGCTTATGCAGTTTTGCTGGAACTACCGTAAACATTGTATAGGTATGTTAAGTTTACTCAAAGTCGAAATCGAAGAAATTGACGCTGTCTTATACGGGGTAGTTAATAAAATGGCAAAGAGCAACATATTGGCCTACGATTGTGACCCAAGCAGTTGCCAATACATGGAAACTTCATGCAAGAAATTTATCTCTCTTTTGTAAGCGATAGAAGATACCAGCTACAGATACGCTTTCTGGGCGGCACTTTAAGACGTTCTCAACTAACTACAAGATCGGCCGCAACTAGTTAGAATCCCAAAGGAAACTCAATCAAAATTGAGGTCTAAAGCAATAGGTTAGGCTAGATTGGCTGCCATTGTTCGCCAGCACGCGTAGACCATTTTGGTCTATTGTGTTACAACGTGGATCTTGTCCATTCTAATTAATATCCGTGAGAAAACCATTCTGAGCTTTTGATGAAGTGGAGGATGCCTTTCACTTTCGTTTTTTTGTCAAGTCTTTGAGAGTTTGAAAATAGGGGCTTCCTTTTTTTTGATTGAATCGGGCAGTTGCAAAGGAGATGAAGTATCATTTCCTCTTCCTCTAGGTACATCCATTTAGTTCTTTGACTGCATCCTGCATCCTACATCCTACACAAGTCGTTTGAGTAGAGGCCAATCCTTTCTGCATGCGGGCTTATTAAACAGTGTCCTGTGATGACACCTATAGTGGCGCTAATATACGATCTATCCAGCGAAATTATTTACTTTGATCTTCTCAAATCTAGCTTTGGCCAAATTTATTTAACACGTCGTGCCAAGATTCAAGACTCCATCTAATGTTTGATTTGCTATTAGCATGTAGCGCTAAAAAGCTTTTGCATGTAGCGATACGAATACCTAGTGCACCCGTGTCGGGTACAACTGGTAATTTAGTCTGGCGAGTTCATCAGCCTTAAAGTTCCCTGGAATGTCACTATGCCCAGGCATCAGCATAGTTGAATGTTTAAATGCTTGTCTTTGAATTTTTTGAGATTTATTCCAAGGATTTGATGGCCGCTTGGCTGTCTGAGAAGATGTTAGAGGTTAAGGTTTCATTGATCGCAATGAGCTCCTCCTGGAAAGCGCTACAAAGGTCGGGAAGGCGAAGGGATATGCATATGATAAGCATCTCGGAGAAAACACCTCCACCAACTCCAGATTCCGTTTAGACCCATCCGTGTACTTTATGTGAATTGAGTTATTGGTTTTAATCGAATCCGACTCCCATTCAAGACGACTGGGAACGGTTGTCCTGAATATACTCAAAACTGCGTTGGGTAGTGGTCGGTGTTTTCTGTAATGTTAAGGTGATTCAGAATCTTTATCTGTTCACCCTGATTGGGAGTTCATTGTGACGAGGATCTCAGTCTCACAGCTGCACAAGTTGCGGTCTCTTTGTCGTAGATATCTAGGGGCGCTAGGTGTAAGATAGCATCTAAGGCTGCAAAGGGGGTTATTCTAAGAGCTCCGCTTGTGCATATGCAAGCTGATCTTTAAACTTTACCTAGTAGGTTGCGGTTGGAGGCTGTTTCTAGAGCCTTCCACCAGACTAAGACACCTTAGGAGTATGGGTCTAATGATAGACACAAAGAGATATATATATATGTGGTTGCATACCCAATTTCTTTCCAATTGCCTTTTTGCAAGAGAAGGTACCTATAAGGCTACCGTGCCTTCCTTAACGCATTCTTGGATCTTGGCTTTCCAGATCAGTTTCTTATCCAAAACTAGACCCAAGTACTTGGCTGATTCTTTGAACTTGAGACTGAACGCCATTAAGTTTGGGAGGGTCGATCTGTGGGACTTTGTATTTCCTGCTGAAAAGGATCAATTCGGTTTTTGTTTATAAGCCATAAGCAAAAGCATTGTAACAATTCGCACAAGGCCAAATTCACCTACATAAGCGCTAACGCTCCGACGGAGAAGAAAGATGATAAAGCTAAGGATTGTTTCTTCGAGCTCCTTGAAAAAACCTATGAGCAAAGGTAAGAAAAGAAGACATCTTTAGCATTATTGTCCGAAAACACAGCCTATACGACAACATATCTGGTAACGGACTTAGGCTAATTGAATTCGCTTAATCTCTCGATTAACACCATCCGACCAGCATTGAATGTCGAAGAACAATGGCAATGATGCCAACAAGCTATTATATCAGACGCAACTGATGTGCTTGGTTTCTTGCGCGAACCAGTAAAAAATACCTGGTTGAGCTCTATATGCAAAGAAGAAGTAAAGAACATCGGCTTCTCAGAAAGAAAAAAAAAGAACAAGAAAAGCGAGTGATCTCGGATATAGAGAGGAGCCACTACAGGATCGATGTTCGCAACTTTTACCAAAGTGTAAAACGTCAAAGCCAAGGATACAAGGCTCAAACTGTAGAGATGAACAAGGAAATATCGTAGTTAAGACACAGTTGATTCTTACAATATGGAAGAAATACTTCTGCGACTGTTAAACTTCGATGACGAACAACATTTTTCTGTCAAGCAGAACGAGCCATTCAATATTGGCAAGCACCCGACCTCGGTGAAGTGGGGAATGCATATCTAAACTCCAGCTTAATAAGGCTGCCAAAAACGACGGCCATCCCGCTGCTCTTTATAAAGCCGGCGGAGATGACTTGGTAAGTAACATCCACCAATTCATAAGCTAAATCTGGTCGGATGAAAGTATGACTGAAAAATGGAACCTCAGCATCGTTTGCCTGATCCTATCTGCCGTAATATGTGATCACCTGAAATCGCACACCAACAACCTGATCGGCCCTTATCAGTATGGTTTTAGGCCAGGAAAGTCCACAACCCATCCAATGGTCACACTTCGGCAGTTCCGGGAAAAACACAAGAAGTCATATATTTGTCTAGTTTTGGTATACGGCCGAAACTCGTCCGTCTGTGACGATGGAGAATTCTCGCTGCTCCATCAGGTAAAGCGATGCGCTGTCTTATGACTTATTCAGGATTGTGCAAAACGCTTGAGCCAACACAAAGTTTCAAAATTTGGTGCAACTACTAGCATATGCCACGTTGGTCAGTACATATAGAGAAGGAATTAGCAAAAATGGGTTTAGCAGTAAATGAGGGCAAGACTAAGTATATGCTGTCAACACGAAAGGACACACAACATTGCCGAATTGGACAGAACGCCACCATTGACAGATATAACTTTGAGGTTGTACGGAACTTTGTCTTCCTCGGCTCCGCTATTATCTCTGACAAACATCTCTTCAGAAATTAAACGAAGAATAACTCTTGCCAACCGCTATTTCTTAGGGCTAGGAAGGCAGTTCAGTAGTAAAGCGTTCACTCGAACAACTAAGGAGATCCTTTATAAGACCCTGATCATCCCACTCCTTCTCTACGACGCTGAAAATGGAGCATATCGAAAGTGGATGAAGAAATCCTTGAGCGATTCGAGAGGAAAATTCTTCAAAAAATCTTCGGTCCTGTTTGCGTTGACGGGCTATGATGGATTGGACATGTAGAACAAATGGACGCCAATACTCTGGCTCGCAGTCTTCGATTCCCAGCTAGACGTCGGACGCAGTAGAGGAAGACATCGCCTTTAGTGGCGCACACTAGTAGAAACGGCCTCAAGCAACTTGGAGCGCGCAACTGGAGGCAGTTAGCTAAGTACCGCGATAGTTCGAGAGCCATGTTGGTTGAGGCCCTGGTTCGTTCCAGACTGAAATAGCACATAAGTCAGTAAGTAGTAATCATGTCAATATCGACTTTGCTAGTAGTTTCGACAATTTATAGAAAATTCTGCCCTGGTTTTGGTACCTAGAAGTTGTTCATTCTTATTTCTTTGTAGTTATACAATTGTCTTCATAGTTTTACCGCAAACTTATCTATTTAAGTGGTAAATGAGAAAAGAATCAGTATTTGCTGCTAATAAACCGACGAATTTGACACTATCCGACATAATTGTTCGTCTTACGAATTTTTTTTTATAAATTTAAATATTTTCAATTGAATGACTGATAAGACATTACCTAGTATTACCATCGTATCACTGTTCCGATAATAAAGAAAGCCGATTCCCTCAAAGCCTTTCGGAGAAAATGTTTAATTCGACTTTCTATCAAATACTAGCATCCTACAACCTAATTTATCTCTATAAAATAAAATAAATTAGCTAAGTGAACACCACACTGCAATCAATATTAAGTTGTAGTTTACCAAAAAACTGTACACAACGAAAACAATTTCAAGAAACATAAAAACTTCATCAATCAGACCACTGACGTAGCAAATAAACAAAAAAAAAAGCAATGCTGCGCAAAATTTACTTTTAAAGTTGTTTTATTGATAAAAATTACTCCTTCAACCCAAAAGTAAACCAGACTTCTAGCATAGTAAAAATCATACGTTTTGGAATTCCGTTTACTTCTTGGCGGCTTGACCAACCTTGGCCTTCTTGGTACCACGGACCTTCTTCATTCTGTTTCTGCGTTCCTTACGTTGCTTGCGGGTCTGCTTCTTCTGTTCGAAGAGTCCATGACGGGCCAATCGGTACTTGGGTTCGAACTTCTTGGCAAAGTCGAGGGTATCGTAGATCAAGGCAAATCCAGTGGAGCGACCGCCACCGAAGTTTGTCCTGAAACCGAAAACAAAGCAAACATCTGGTGTCACTTTGTACATGCCAGCGAGTTTCTCGCGGATGTCCTTCTTGTTAACCGATGAGAGTCCAGGGTGCAAGACATCGCAAACCATTTGTTTTCTGCAGAGCAGACGGTTTGTCATAAATTTACGGGTACGGATTGTAGCGGTTGTTCCAGACATTTTGGCGGATCTACAGAGAAACGTCAATTAGTTAATGTTTGACCATATCCAATACACAATTAGAAAACAATTCACAAGCTATAAATAATGAAATTAAAATGTTACCACTTTCGAAATAAACTACACAAATGTCAAACATAACCTACAAGGCATATTGGTCACACGTGTATGAATTTACACGAAATCAAACCGAAATTCAATCAATTTTTAATTTCATTACTTTGGGCAAGAATTTGTCGTCTTTTTGGCGATAAAATAACATTTTTGAAACTCATTTTACCTGTTAAAATACTAAAAAAGTATCCAAACACGTCTTCAGTGCAGGCACAAATTTTTGAGAAAGGAAGATGGCTTCCGTGACTTTTCGACGCATTGCCGTCATGTTGGTCAGCCTGGAAAGATACTCGAAACTAAAAGTCAAACAATGAGCGTGTTCAAAAAGTTCTCCTCCATATTGTGGCCATTCACAATAGACAAAAGCCTCGAAAAAACATTAAGTGAAAAAGTGAGGATTGGTTGAGGACTAAAATTTCAGATTATATCTTCTCACCATTTTTGGTAAAAGAATATACATAATTGGTTGATTTGTGTGTGTTATGATGGGAGTTCATTATTATTATTAGCCGGGAACTAAGAATTTTTAGGAAGGTCGAGATTGTCTTTCCAATTTCGGCTTATAGTAGGTACCAGAGATCAGGTAGAGAAGAGATACTTCACTTTTTCTTCGTTTTCGGTTTTGACAAGATATTTTAATCTAGTAACATGGGGAAATGATTTTGAGAGGCGGAAAAAATAATAGCTTTGTAGTAGACTTTAAATTTAGTTTCAGCTAAACACAGCGTTCTGGTATGTGAAATAGAATGGCGAAAGCGCAATGTATAGCATTTCGGGAGAAATCACGAATTTCACTGAAATGGCACATTTCGACTCAGTGGAAATATACGATAAGCAAGAGGAAGATACGTTTAGTGTTGACACACGCTTCATGAAGTATATATAAGTTTTAATTATGGCAATTGGAAAATCAAATTCTTAAATAACGGCGCTGTGTTCGGTTGAATTCTATGTATACGTCGATAAAAATGCTAGTACTATTGCTCGAAAATACCATGCTGCTCCTATGCACTAATGGTGTTTTCATATAGTAAGGAAAATCAATATTTCTTTCATCTAGATCTGTCAAAAGACCGATTTTGACAGTTGTTTTGTTCCATGTTGGCAAACATCACATTTACTCTAATACAACATTATTTTTTCAGGTACAAGTCTCTCAACAAATGTATCGCTATGTGCCTACATGGCCTATGCGAGTTTGACGACTCATCTGGGCCTCAACAACCCATCAAACCTAACCTATACCTAACTTCATGGACACAAAATCCATTCATGCAATTTCGGAAAGTCGTCGTAAACGTGGTAATTTTACGACGTGTTAAATGAACTGTCAAAATTTATTCGTGAAATCTTTTACAAAAATAAGAGTATTCATGCAATGTAGTTAGTTAACAAAGAGCGAAGAATTTAGTTTTACGACACTTTTTCACGAACGCTCCTAAAACTGCACCACTAAATAATGTCATAAGCCTTTGAATTCAATCTCGTTTTACTTAATTTTTTACTAATAGAAATGTTTCTCTTTGTTCAATTTCCGTTCTAGATAACTTTCTACAGTATATTAAATGAATAGCCTTTCGAAAGTTAACAACGTTTATCAATTCGTTTGGTAAATTACCGATATTGACAGTTAACATTTGCCAAATACCCCTGTTGTAAGCGTGGTAATTTTACGACGTGATAAGTGAATTGTCAAAATTTCTATGTGAAATCTATTACAACAATAAATAGCCGCCGAGAATGCACATTTCTTGCATGAAGTTGCCCTCCATTCAACTTCAAGCAACAGATTCACCAAAACATAATATTGTGTAAGGGCACGGCAAGTCGTCATTGTCTTGTTTTTAACTTTTGACTCAGCTACAAGCATCAGCTACAGATACGCATTCTGTATTCATGCCAAGTCGTAAGTTTACAAAGTGCGAAGAATTAAGTTTACGAGTTTACGACATAGTTTCATTAACTCTCCTAAAACTGCACCACTAAATAATGTCATAAAACACCGAATTCAACTTGTAATAGTATTTTTTGATTATTAAAATAAATTGTTCCTTTTGTTTTCTTACCGTATCGATTATATTATACTGTTGAATGAAGCCGGACTTCGAATGATAAAACACTTTTCTGTTTTTTGTTTAACAATAATTTATTTAAACGCACTCTTATTTCTAGAATTATGTTATTAACAAAACAGTTTCTCGTTTAACAATTCAATTACACTTATTTGAAA
This sequence comes from Rhingia rostrata, assembly GCA_949824845.1. NCBI lineage: Eukaryota > Metazoa > Arthropoda > Insecta > Diptera > Syrphidae > Rhingia > Rhingia rostrata. The sequence continues at coordinate 29,905,691 of OX463758.1, forward strand.
TCAAACACCAACGATTAAATTCGCGCACTTTTATCACTTTCCAAAATTCACTTAGGTAAGTCACTCAGTCAAACCAACTTAAATCTCGTTCAGGTCACAATTTAGACTAACTCGCTGGTTGTTGTTTCATCTCTATTTATATTGTGCTTTGGGTTAACTACCCAACCAAGGAAAAAACTAACGGCTACGAAGCAACCAATAGTCAATAGGCTACAAAGCAGACATTACTGCCATCCAGGAAATACGATGGGATGGACCGGGCAAAAAGAGTATGAAAAACTGTGACATCTACTACGGACCGTGTTATAGTGAGCAGAAACAGCGACTATTCGGATGCGGATTTGTTATAAGTGCCAGACTTAGGCAAGAAGTCTTATGTTTCCGAGACATTAGCGAACGCATTGTAACAATCCGCAACATTAGCCTTATATGCGCTCATGCCCCAACGGAGGAAAAAGATGATACAGCTAAGGATTGCTTCTATGAGCTCCTTGACCAAACCTATGAGCGACTACCGAAGTACGATGTTAAAATTGTGCTGGGTGATTTTAACGCAGAGATAGGAAGAGAAGACATCTTAAGCAGTATTGTCGGAAAACATAGCCTACACGACAACACGTCTGGTAACGGACTTAGGCTAATTGACGTCGCTACGGAACGGAATGCCACTATAGCCAGGACACGGTTTCCTCAACTCGATATCCATAAGGGGACATGGCGGTCTCTAGATCAACGAACAGTCAACCAAATTGATCATATTGCGAAAGACAAGAGGCACGTATCCAGTATTTTGGATGTCCGAATATTCCAAGGAGCTAACATCGACTCGGATCACTACCTTGTAGCACTCAAGGTAAGAATGCGGACATCCACCACGCCACAACAATCCAGAAATACTGTGGAAAAAATGAATGTCGAAAGACTGCAATCGCAAGAGACCGACAAGACCTTCGCGCAACGCGTATCCCTTAACCTCCCGATTAACAACGTACTACCAGCATCAAATGTCGAAGAACAATTTCAACGATGCCAACAAGCCATTAGATCAGACGCAACTGATGTGCTAGGTTTCTCGCGCCCACCAGCAAGAAACCCCTGGTTTGATGAGGAATGCCGACAGATGCTCGCAGCCAAGAACGAGGCCTACAAAGCTAAGCTGCAGGTGAAGACAAGAACTGCCGTTGAGCTCTATAGGCAGAGAAGAAGGGAAGAACGCCGGCTTTTCAGAAAGAAGAAAAAAGAGCAAGAAAGGCGGGCGATCGAGCATATAGAGAGGTGCCACTCCAGGAACGATGTTCGCAAGTTTTATCAAAGTATAAAACGTCAAAGCCAAGGATACAAGGCTCGAACAGAATCCTGTCGAGATTAACAAGGAAATATCGTAGTTAAAACACAGTCGATGCTGAGGATATGGGAGAACCACCACTTCTGCAGACTGTTAAACGGCGATGACGAACGACATTCCGCTTTCAGGCAGAACGAACCATGCAATATAGGCAACGGCAGCGAAAACTGCCAACCACCCGACCTGAGTGAAGTGAAGATAGCAATATCCAAACTCAAGCTTAAAAAGGCTGCCGGAAATGACGGCCTTCCCGCCGAGCTTTATAAGGCCGGCGGAGATGACTTGGTAAGAAACATCCACCAACTCATAAGCAAATCTGGTCGGAAGAAAGTATGCCTGTATGTCAGCATCGTTTGTCCGATCCACAAAAAAGGAGATCCTCAAAACTACGCCAAGTACAGAGGCATAAGTCTACTCAACATCGCTTACAAGACCCTATCTGCCGTAATATGTGAACGCCTGAAACCGTTTACCAACAACCTGATCGGCCCTTATCAGAGTGTTTTTAGGCCAGGAAAGTCCACAACCGATCACATTTTCACACTTCGGCAGATCCTGGATAAAACCCAAGACGTCCAAATTGATACCCACCACCTATTCATTGATTTCGAAGCCGCATACGACAGCATTCATAGGGACGAACAATACGGAGCCATGTCTAGTTTTGGTATACCGCCCAAAGTTTCTTGATTGTTCGTGAAGTGGTTTTGACAGATACCCCTATTCCAGTCATTCATTCCAGTGGGCGCATCCACTAGCACAATTGGATATGTTCCACATTGATACACATACACATCTCCATATTTCAGCGTACGTATAAATGTAGGCAGATCTTACGGTCTAAAAATGTTTTGTAGTTCCAGACCTGTTCTTATAAGCAATGCAAGTTTTAAATTATATTATAAACATTTTTATTTTTAATGAAACGTAGGTACAAACATATTTTACAAAATTCATATCACATTTTTTTAATTTTGCAAATTTTAGATCAGCTTTTCGAATCGATATTATATAAATTATTAACGAAAAGGAAAAGTCCAAAGATCGCGTTGATACAATAAAAGATTGTCCCTTTCAAAGAGTACAAAGTTTGCAATTGGCTCAATAGTATGTAAATTAGAAGAGAAAATGAAGTCTTTACTTAGAGTACAGTCTTCAGTAAATATTAATAAGGCATCACTGAAATGAACGACAATTGGTATTAACATACAGTTATAAACTAAGGTCTCTAGAGCAAAACGAAATATAAATTTAAAGATTTACGCGCACTATGAAATGAGAAGAATACGGACCTTCCCAGCCGAGTCATATCTCATGTTCTTTAAAACATGTTTAGCCATGCATACACAAATCATAAACAAAATAAGCTGATTCCTGGCTTCAGCAAAATGAACTTAGATATTAAACATTCAGTATATATAAAAAAAAATCATGTTAGCACGAAATCACTTAAGTTGCCCTTGGGTTGGACCATATTTGGCGGCATCAGTTGGGCAATTTTATTAAATAAAAATGCACGACGACTCTTCAATTCAAAAAGATAATCCTGACGTGCGCGCTTTCCGCCACTCTTGCGATACAGGAAATAGGATGTATTATCAGATAAAGTCGATGTACTTTCGTAGGATTCCATAGAAGAGTCCTCCTCACCTTCGACCGGTGTTGGTTCATTCGTCTTTTGCGACATATCTAAACTTTGAAAACACAAGTTAATTTGGCGGCTTGAATGCATAAATTACTGCCATTACCTTCAAGTTCAGGATTTAATTGGTTTTCCACTGGCAGCGTTGCAAGAGGCTCAACGGGAGTGGGTTCTTCAGGTCTGAACAAGAATGCGGCTAGCTTGTGGAACTAAACAAGAAATGTTAATCAAAAATTGTTGACAGCAGTTAAAAGTACTTACGTTATTCAACTGAACCGGATCCGAGTGATCAATTACTTCGGATACGTGGGTTTGAAGATATCGGAGGGCTCGGATTGGATCCACTCTCGTTATTTCCTCATAGTAAAGTTTTCTTATTAAATACCGGCAATGATTCAAGACTTCTTCACGTTTTGGCCTGTAAAATTATTATTTTTAGAATTTTTTAAAAAGTAAACTAACTACAGAGCTAAAAATGTGAACGCCTGAAACCGTTTACCAACAATCAGTGTGGTTTTAGGCCAGGAAAGTCCACAACCAATCAAATTTTCACACTTCGGCAGATCCTGGAAAAACCGCAAATAGTCCAAATCGATGCTCACCATCTATTTATCGATTTAAAAGCCGCATACGACAGCATTTATAGAGACGAACTATACAGAGCCATGTCTTATTTTGGTATACCGCCAAACTCGTCCGTTTGTGTAGCATGACGATGGAGAATTCTCGCTGCTCCATCAGGGTCGGAAACGACCTCACCGACACGTTGGATACCAAGGCGATGCGCTGTCATGTGACTTCTTCAATGCGATTCTTGAGAGGATTGTGCAAAACGCCCGAGCCAACACCAGAGGCACAATTTGCCAAATATCGGTGCAACTACTGGCATACGCCGACGATATTGACATCTTTGATAGCAGTAAAGATGGGCTTACATGTCGTCAGAAATTAAACGAAGAGTTGTTTCTTTGATCTAAGAAGGCAATTCAGTAGTATAGCCCCCACCTGAACTACTAAGGAGACCCTATACAAGAGCCTGGTCATCCCAGTCCTGCTCTACGGCGATGAAGCATGGACTGCATCAAAAGTGGATGAAGAAATCCTGGGTCGATTCGAGAGGAAAATTCGGTCCCGTTTGCACTTACGGGCTATGGGGACGAAGATTCAACCAAGAACTATACGAGCTGTACAGCGACATGCGTCGGTCAAAAGACTCCGCATTGGACGTTTAAGATGGCTAGGACATTCAGAACGAATGGAACCCAATATCCCGGCTCGCAGAGTCTTCGATTCCCAGCCAGACATCGGATGCAGTTAGCTAAGGACCGGGCTAATTGGAGTGTCATGTTGGTTGAGTCCCAGGTTCATTGTAAGTAAGTAAGTAAGTAAGTGTTACAATACGACAAGGTCACGTTTCCAACAGACTGCATCACAACTACACTAAGTTTCAAAAAAGGCGTCCACGTAGGCTTTCCTACCAGAGCTCAGTAGAAGAGGTACACCGGCGGATATAAGACGAACTGTGGGTGGTACGGAGTCTACTCGGAATGACCGAAAATATCAGTATCATACATAACGGAATTTGCCAGCGTATTCCACGCGGAACTACTGGCTATCCAAATGGCTTGTATGCAACTAAGAAAAAGCAAAATATTGCTATCCTCATAGATAGTCAAGCGGCCATTAGGGCCATCGACTCGGCTACCATATGCTCCAAGCTCGTACGGGAATGCCGGAATGCCCTCCTGGGCGAGCACTTCAGGGTCACACTTCTCTGGGCACCAGGGCACATTGACATTTAAGAAAACGAGCGTGCAGACTAGCTGGCGAGGCAAGGCTCAGCTTTACACGGCTGACTTGCGGCCAGGGTCCATTTCCCGCTGGGTGTGGTTAAGGGACGAATCCACTCATACTTCCCGAAGAGTCCGGCTCCAAATGGAGAAGGTGAACAAATTGCTTCATATCAAGGAAGATATGGCCTTCCTACGACAAAAACAGAACAAACGACCAACTGAATAGAACCCGCCCAGATATCGCAAGAACTACGGCGATAGTCACGGGGTACTGGCCAATTGGAGACCATCTGGCCAAACTAGAATCCCATACAACTCCCAATACCGCAGCTGCGGCAACGCAAATGAGAGAGAACCACTCTCATTTCATCTGCAAATGTCCGGTACTAGCAAGATCCATATTGCGTGCATTCGACCAACCATTCATCGAGAACCTTAGCGATATCTGGGGTATAAGGCTACAACATCTAATCCGTTTTGTAAACCTCACAGGCTGGATCTATAGACCGCCTGTATCACAACCACAACAGTCATAACAAAGGCACATAAGTTCATGCTGAACCACTACCTCAACCTACCTACCTACCCCTTGTCACGTCTCTTAGCATTGACCGTATCAAAAGCAGATGAAAAAATTCTTGGGTAGGTACTTGGACGCCACAATGCTTTAAAAAATCGTAGACCTCATTGTATTGTCGGTTTTGGAAAATATGACTCAGCGAATAATTAACCACAGAAATATAATGACATCGAAAACTTGGAGTGGACAACTGAGATGGCTACGTCTTGTAAAACAAATTAGCACAATGCAGGGTCTTCCCAAGTTAAGTAATACCACGCTGGAACAAGTGCAAGTAAATAGAATTATCATCCAACTAAAGATCGTAGAACCGCATTGTGCGAAAAGTTCGGATATCGGTCTCAGCATACAAAGAAAAAAGTCGACCTAACCATAGCCAACCTCCACCAGTGAAACGTTGATTACTAGTGGCTAAGCCCACCTGGACAGTAACATATAAGAACAACTAATTAATGTACGCATTTTCAACGTCATTTAATAAAAAAGACTTGAACTTGATAACTTTCGGCACAAGATCAAAATACAAACACAACAGGCTCGTTAATACCAAGGTCTAAGCTTTCTCACAACCATTCATGTGCGTGTATGTACTTCCTCCTGTTTTATGCCGACTCCGAACGCCGAATTTGTGTAACAACACAATCGAATCCAGACCTTCTGCGCGGCAGTTCATCGTACTAACCATCGCGTCAATGAGCCTGTCGGCACAAGACCAGTTCCGTTTAATGATACTTCGCAGCACTACTGCATACAGTTGACTACTTATTACAATTGTGTGCTACCAAATTTAAAAGAATACTGAAAAAAGCGAATCCCCAAACTCACTTATCTAAAGCTAAAATCCAAAAGTCATCCAGTCTCAGCTGCGGTAGCGTAGTTCTTCCTGGATTCCCCCCAAACAGGTAGTGCTTCTAAAAAACTTGGTGTATTATAGAGTTCACGAAAAATTGAAGGAAAATATAAACTTACCTTAGCCGTATCATCGTAAATCAACTGATGGGCATACCTCGGGCATGGTTCCATCACTGCAGTTGGACTCTTATCTGCTGGCGTAGAATCAGCGATATATCGACAAGTATAGATGCGAGACCATGTGTTGCTTTCCAGCGAATACACCCAAAACGAGTTCGACGAATCAATCTGCTGGACATCTCTTCGATCCTTTTGTTTGCTAAGGCTCTGCAAATGTATTCAACAGCATTAGACAGCTACAATACTTAAACAAATAGTGTCCTTACAGAAAATATATATATCTCATCTTTATCACAATCAATCGTTGCCCGGAGTGTAAATCCAGCCGATGGTTCATTCTTGTTCTCATAGCCAGAGTTTTCCTTGTTCAGCACATTTATTGCTTGAGTATCAACATCGTAGGAGATAAATTCATCAATGTCCTCCTTGCCTCGCTGCCCGCCATATATATATAATTTTCTTGTTTTCTACACACCAATGACGACAAAACATTTTATTTAGTTTTTTTTTTTTTTACTTTTAGCTCTTACATAGTGAAACACCATACAATGAGTGATTCTGGATTTGATAGAGAGTACCTCCGTTTGGCATGCAGACGGATGATGACAATCGACGAGAATCTGTGTCCAAGTATTTGTTGCTATGTGATAGGAGAAAAGTCCAGAGTACTCGGGCTCACCGGATGAAATATGATTGACACTCCGTGGGGTTAGAATTTTACCACCAAATACATAAATCATTCTTCTCTCGATATCTATGCACATTTGGTGATCATAGACAAGTTGCGGTCCGGACACCTGACTCGTATCGTCACAGATTTGCAACCATGCGGATGCTCGTGTGTCAAACAAATAAAAATCACTTTTAATATATTCCGTAGTTCTTATGGAATTGTCCAAATAACGGCCCAACATGAAGATATTCTCACTGACCGGATCAAATACCATTTTGTGGCACGACCGCGGCGTAGGGCCACCAAATTGTTCAGAGTGTTCAAACAATAATGACCAGGTACTTGTTGCTATATCAAATACCCAGAGATCGCTCAAATCTTGAAATCCATCCCAGCCTCCAAAAAGATAAACCAGCCCCTTTTGGGTGTCCATTACCAACTGATGACCGCCTCGGGTTCCTGGGCATTTAAATGTTCGCATAATACACAATTATATTGCATTCATTTAATTGTTTATTACCCGGTTGTTCCATGCTCTTTGCCTGCTGTAGTTTCCACGAGTGTCTGTAGTCTTGCCTTGTCAGATACGAGTCCATAAAACCCTCGTTTACACATTCAGCTATGAATTCTTCTGCCTTGTTAAAGTCTCCATTAACTACCAACGACTGATGCAAGTTCTCTATTAGAAGTTTCTCCAAACGTACATTGGTCTCCTCTTGTAAGGCCTTAAATGCCATATCATATCCTTGCTGACGGAAGTGCTTTAGACAAAGTTTTATAATTTCGATTTCTCTCAACTGTGGGGTAAGTAAGATCGTAATTATAAGTAGAGGTTTGTATTTCCACATACCATGTTGTAGTTTTTTAAACTCAAACCCATAAACATAGGATCATCCTGTCCGTGCAGCTCGACGTACCATATGCTGAAATTGAAACTTGGTCCCCAAGATAACAGTGGCATAATTTTGATGTACAAAATTGGAAGTTTATCACCTTCTTCCGTGAGACAGCGTAGGCTAAACACTTCTGGCAGAGAATCGTTTTTAAGACCACTAAAATAGAAAAGCAGTTGAATGTGAAAGAAATCGTAGAAAAAAATTTTTTGTTGACAAGAATCATTCCTGCGGTACAAAACAAGTGTCCCGTATAAACTTCAACATAACATCATTTAAAAATAAAACCTTTTGGAAGTTGAATTTAAGAAGCAGATGAAGAACAGCGACCTAAGGTCCCGACGGAATGATTTTTCATTACAATTGATAATCGGATGATATGTCTGGTTAGCACTGTCGTTCAATGTACTACACTGGAGAACTGCGAACCCCCTAACGGGCGTATTTATATTCCTCATATAAAAAGAATGAAACCTCATCATCGTTTGCCCGATCCACAAAAAAGGGACCCACTGAACTGCGCTAACTTTAGAGGAATAAGACTCCTCCTTTCTGCCGTAATATGTGAACGCCTGAAACCGTTTACCAACAACCTGATCGTCCGCTTATCAGTGTGGTTTTAGGCCAAGAAAGACTACAACTGATCAAATCTTCACACTTCGGCAGATCCTGGAAAAAACCCAAGAAGTACAAATCGATACCCACCACCTATTCATCGATTTCAAATCCGCATACGACAGCATCTACAGAGACAAGCTAGCCATTGGTATATCGCCCAAACTCATTCGCCTGTGCAGGATGACGATGGAGAATTCTCGTTGCTCCATCAGAATCGGAAACGACCTCACCGACACATTCGATACCAAAAAGATATTTAGGCAAAGCGATGCGCTGTCGCGTGACTTCTTTAATTTGATTCTTGAGATAATTGTGCAAAATTCCTGAACCCACAAGAAGCGCAATTTTCCAAAAATCGGTGCAACTTATAGCATACGCCGACGATATTGACATCATTGGTGGGACTCAACGTGATCTCATAGCCACGTTTGCTAGTATAGAGTAGGAAGCGGCAAAAATGGGTTTAACAGTAAATGAGGGTAAGACCAAAGATTATAAAGGCATACAGATGACGCACTGCATAGAAGAAAAAAATGTCTTTGGCGTGTCGTACTGGCACAGCCCGTGCACACAGTGCCATATGCTTCGATTTCGTTTCTCACTGCACACCACCCGCCCGTAAAATGAAGCTGCTGATCAAAAGTTTCTGTTTTTCGTTCTCAATGCGTCATCTGTATGACTTTACAACCTTTGGTAAGACTAAATATATGCTATCAACACGAAAGGACACAAAGAATTGGACGAATTGAACAGAACGCCAGCATTGACAGATATAACTTTGGGTAGTACGGGACCGCTATTAACTCTGACAACAACATCTACGAAATAAAATGAAGAATTACTCTTGCCAACCGTTGTTTCTTCGGGCTAAGAAGGCAATTCAGTAGTGTAGCCCTCACTCGGGCTACTAAGGAGATCCTATATAACACCCTGATCATTCCAGTCCTGCTCTACGGCGCTGAAGCATGGACCGTATCAAATGTGGATGAAGAAATCCTTGGTTGATTCGAGAGGGAAATTCTTCAAAAATTTTCGGTCCCGTTTGCGTTTACTTCCTATGGATATGGAGACGAAGATTCAAACAAGAACTATACGAGCTGTACAGCGACATGCCCCTATTCAAAAAACTCCACATTGGACGATTAAGATGGCTAGGACATGAAGAACGAGTGGACACCAATACTCTGGCTCACAGTCTCCCCGTAATGCGTGCACAAGCAGAAACCGATCTCAACCAACTTGGAGAGCGCAACTGGCGGGAGTTAGCTAAGGACCTTGGTAATTGGAGAGGTATGGTTTGTGAGGCCACTGCATGTTTAATAACTATGGTTTGGGACCTTTTGATGTTGTTTTTGTATTCCGGGTTTCGGTATCGGGGAATGCATTAAGACAACAATATCATCTAGTGTGTGATCGTTGTGTGTTAGCCTGTTAGGTGGAAGGTTATCGGTGACAATAATATATAAACAACTGTTCTACCTTTATATTATTAAGAATATTTAAGACCCCTTAGTTCATCCGGCATTAGGGGTATCACACTTGTCACCTTACACTGAATTGCACCAACTTCCTTATTAAATGTTCTATTGAAATTGCGGCCACTAGTTTAAATAAATCCGTTGGTGCAAGTGACTCTAAAATGTTTATTCAAATAAAAATTACTTTTGCAAGTTGGTAATATGAACCGATTACGTTTAAACAGAAAGTTGAATATATATCGTTCCATCATTCTAATGTCTCAACTCTGTTCACTTACCTCTCCAGTAACAAAATCAATCGATTCTCATCCAAACCACCATACACTCGAAACTTTTTCAAATTGCAAACATGTGACTTTTCGAACTTGCCAAATTTTATTTTCTCCACAATAGCCGGTCGTTTAAGTTTCAGAGTGAGGAACTGCGGTGGGTTATTTGTATTCGATGACCATCGTGAGGCCTGATTGTTGGGAGTGTCTTCCAAAATGTTCCTGAAATAATAAACAAACAGGAATACAATTCACAGATACCGACATTCGAATTGTCGAATCTGATCCGACAGTTTCTACTTGTCTCCTTTTGATAAACGCTACACTAATTAACAGTTAATCAAATATTAATGTTAACAGTTATCTATTTGTGGCATTATTTTCTGGCTATCTTGAATCAGTTACAGGCACTCACAGAGTTGTGTTAAAGCAGAAAAAAAAAGTGCAGCTAGCCACAATTTGCAAACTGTATATTTTTGCATTATTTGTGCTGCATGGGGAACTTACTCTGGCAAATAGGAAGTCGCGTAGCTAGAGTATTTATGAATCTCGTAAAGTATTTTTTCGCTATCGCCCATGTTGCCCGCCATTGTTAGTTTTTGTTATTTTCTTAGATTTTTAAAATATTTCCGGTTTTCTAAACAATGAACGACAGGAATTCAAGCTAGAAAATAAATTCTGCAGATGACTTTACTCCCAATTGGGATTATTTGTTTTCCTTTGGAATATGCAAATACACTACATTGCCGACCGATATGCATATCTGTCAATTAGTAAGTGAAGAGATACATGGGGTATCATCAGCGAAATGTATGGGATGTGTTCAAATATTTCTCAATGGAGTTGTTCATGAAACTATCTCTATCACAAGTGCGTTGTAGCTTTTTGGAGGAAACAATGTGCCAGCTCACACGAGAGTACAATCACTGATTTTCATCGATTAGTGTAGGTGCGCAGGGAAATATGCGTAAGAGGAGGGGAATGAAAAAACACTCCACAATTTAGATTTATTCGGTGAGTATCTTTGACGATCTCTCTTGTGGTCCTATTCCATCTTTCCGGATAAGTCAAATTTATTCCATTTATGCTTGAGCTCGCGGATAGAAAGGTAACATTACATTATAAGCTTCCATCTGCACGAGAAACTTTACTTTCCGCCATGATGGAAATCCCAGTTCCCCACGTACCTTTTTGTCGGAGACACTGGATATCGTGCCAGAATTCAGTTTTCACCATTTTTAAATAAGGGAAGAGCAGAGAGAAATGAAAATACGCAGAGGAACATTGGGTGTTCACATGTAATGAACATTATTACATATGAACACCCAATGTTCCTCCAGTGTGAACTGCGACAATCAGATATTTTTTATTGTTCATTATACTTCGACCTCACACGTGCGTTGTCCCTTTCATTAAAACGTCAACATCACTTGGAGGAAAACATGTGACATTTATGTAGCGGAATTGCTGTTTTATGATTTTAATTTTAAAAATAAAAATATTAGTTGTTTACTGTAAAACACAAATTATTAACATACACACATATAAAGTGAGTGTGCTAAATCATAAAATAAAATTGGAATGGAAATGTGTGGAATTCATGACCAGTATCATTGTAAAGTGTGAATATAAATGCAATTTCGATTAGAAAAAATATTCTGTGCAAAAGTTTGTCAAAGTTTGTTTTCATACAGATGATATCAGTTTGTCATTTGACAGCTTGACAATGACGTTTTCCTGAACAACTCTATATGCTAGAAACATCGATTTATCTTTTCGATGTATTTTGTATCCAACTAATTAATAAGAACGTCATATTCGATGGATAATCTGTGGAGTAACTAGTCATTAATAAAATTTGCGTCAATTGCGTTAACATTTTAGCCAGTGGATACATTTTAATTTTGACATTAGTATGGTGAAAAGAGACTTCAAAATTTTAACCTGTTCAACAGCTCGCTAAAATGTATCCAGTGGCTAATTTTTGTTATTTGGTATACCTACTGAGGGGTGACAGAGATGGAAAGCACGCTCATGGATTATTCCTCGCTATCAGTGTTCACATGTGGAGGGGAAATAGCACAATATTATGATTATAAAATGAGAAGTAAAGAACGTATTGTAATCAGAAAACGTAATGACAATTGTAAAATAAACTAAAATTTTTTTTTTTTTTCAAATATGGTTTCAAAAATCTTATGATTATATTTGTTTCGCTATATGTGCAATAAGATTAACATGAACAAAGTAGGATGGATGTCTTTAATCATCAGCAAAAATTGTACAACAATATTTCTATGGCAGACAATAACCAATAATTAAGGCATTTTTGATGATCTTCCGGGAAATTTATTCGTTTTTTTTTTTACAAGATTTTATAAGGAAAGAAATTTTGTTCTAATTCTTTTGGGAAATTAATGAAAACAGTATTTAAATAATATCCCATTTAATCCAATTGACTACGCAAAAGGTAAATTTTGTTGACCCCTGCAGAAATGTCAAAAATAAGCCAGTGGATAAAGTTTAACCCCCATTTTAACGCAATTCACACACGGCCTTAGAGACAATTTATATATTTCAGCATGCTTAACTAAAAAACCTCTGAGACATACTTTAAGCATATATAATAAATGTTGTATAATTTGGTAATTGAATTATCCTACATTACCAAAAGTCGATAACAACGTAATTCAGTAAAAAAAAATTTTCACGAACACTACCATACCTACACTCTAATTTGCCCGAATGGCAGTGCTGCAGAAATTTACTTTCGTTTCGCCATTTTTATCGGTCAGTTTTATGTGTATCGTATTCTGCTCTAGCTATAAAAGAAATCCGTCAAGGAAAAGTTAAAGAAACTTTCTAACAAAACTCGAGCTAATCTCCAACAAATGAAATAAAATCCACCATAGTGCGATAAATAAGTTCGTAATAAATTGTTCGTTGTACACGGTGAAATAAATTTGTTTAACTCAAAATGGTAATTTGCAATTCTTAATCAAAATTCTTAACTCCGCAAAGTGTGTTTTTTCGTTTCTCCTTATCCTTTCTGAATACAAAAGAATAAAAAAAACCCAACTCCCCCTATATATTACTACAAAAAAAGAAAAGAATCCTTGTGAAAAAAGAACCTGCAACGAATACTAATGAAATCTATAAAATTATACATATAATTACCCAACTCTCTAGCTAAGATTTAGATTACTCAACTGCGAGTTGCACGTATAAAATAAAATAGAAAAAATGCAAAAAAAATTGAACTAAATATTTTCTTTCCAATATTGTTTTTCTTTTTCCCAAAAAAAAAAAAATCCGTAAAAAATCTCTTTGAATCATACCAAAGTGCAGTGATGCTGATGTATAATTTTCTTGGTGAATTTTTCAGGGTAATGAAACATCCTTGCCCATGGAGATGTGCTCCAATTGTAAGTTTTGCAAATCATATTTATTTTAATTTTAAGTTTTTCCTAGTCCTAAGTAATGAGTTCAAGATTGCTGCGTAAAGGTGATGGTGGCCTAAAGTACAGAAGGGTGGGGGCTACTAAATAGTACAATTTAATGGGGTCGAGTTGAAACAAGTAGGAGGGATACTTTTGTCTGACAGTGCCTGGTGGCGGAAGCAAAACAGAGTGCGTATGTGCAGAATTCCTTGATGTGTGCGGCAAAGACTTGTGTTTAGTCAAAGAGAATTTCATTTCATTTCATTAAATAAGCCCGCTGGGTCACAGGTTTGTCCATCGAAAAATCGACAACAACAAAGCCACAAACAAGCAACATCAAAGCGGGTAGAAGGACCACCAGAAGAAGCTACAACCGAAGAATGTAACCCACCTGTTACGACGACGGCTATGATGATGATAACGATGACGACGGCGACTACGACTACGACGACGACTCAGACAAGGCAACAAAGGGAGCAAACGGTTGTCGCCGCGGCCTCCGCCTGCTTCTGTGTGTGGTGCCGAGGTGGTTGCTGCTGCCATTTACAAACCGCACACATATTTAATTTTTCATTTGGCCTATTTTTAGATTTTTTTTAATTATCAAAAAAAAAAAGTGTTTACACGTTTGTATTTATATTGGCATTATGCTAATGAAAATTTAACCCTTTTGCGATTTTTCTTGTTTGCCCACCTCCCCTTCGGTTCAGCGCGCGTATGTAGATCGATTGAGTGCGTTGGCTTTTGTTTGATCGGGCGCAGGGGTGTACTGTGGGAAGGTAAATTGGCTCACTGCGCGAGATGTGTTGTTTACTATGCTTATTAATTGCAGTTAATTACTTGTCATTAAGTGGTGTTTCTCTAGGGAAGTTCATTGAGTCGTAAATAAATTATCTCAGAACGAAACGATGCGAAGATGTTGTAAATAGCAACTCAAATCCGAGTGGTCCAAGTAAGCGATTACGAAAAATAAATCGGCGGTGTCATTACCAGTGAGTAAGCAAAACGATAACATGCCACTTATCAGAATGGTATGGTAATTCCGCTAGAGTGGGAGAACACGATAGTTCTTTAATACGTCTCTACAACTGAATGCTTTTTGAAGTTGAATTAGGTCACGAAATTTGTACACGTACACTATAGGCGGTGGGGTAGTTACTCAAGGTCTGTGTTAAAGAAACACCAAGGCCGATTGCTTACTCGGTATGACCGCAACATCCAATAGGTGCTTATATAGCTTGGTCGTGTTTAGTAATTATTGATCTGCTTTTTATTTCCCAAAAACAAAGCCACCCACAGAAAATCCAATAACACCTCATTTTTAAGACTTTGCCTGTGTTGCCAGCATGGTATCTAATATAGTTTTCTACAATACACGCTTTGACGTTATTTTATCCTGCGATGTTGTCTGTACTCTCCCGTCAATGGACCAGATTAGTTTAATTTCGATTAACGTTAGTATTTCGTTGTTCTCTATTTGTCATCCAATATAATACTGGCCTAAACAGTAATAGTTATGGATTGGCTGACTATAACGACTAGAACGATAGTGAAGCTTACATACATATCCAGTCAACGAAAAAGGGACCGAAGATATTTCGAAGAATTTTTCTGTCGAATCGTACAAGGATTTTTTCATCCGCTTTTGATACGGTCCATGCTACAGCGCCGTAGAGCAGGACTGGTAGTTCGAGTGAGTACTTTACTACGGAATCGCCTTCTTAGCCCGAAGAAACAGCGGTTGGCAATAGTAATTCTTCGTTGAACCTGGGTTTCAATCCCAATTATCCCGGTCCTTAGCTAACTGCCGCCTATTGCACACTCCAAATCAATTGATGGCGGTTTCTACTTGTGCGCGCCACTTAAGGCGAGGTCCGACGTCTCGCTGGGAATCGAAGACTGCGAGCCGGAGTATTGGTGTCCATTCGATCTTCTTAGCCATCTTAAACGTCCAATGTGGAGTTTTTTGACTAGGGGCGGTTGCTGTACAGCTCTTATAGTTCTTGGTTGAATCTTCGTCTACATATCCAGTCAACGCAAACGGGACCGAAGAGTTTTTGAAGAAAATCCTCTCGAATCGACCAAGGATTTCTTCATCCACTTTTGATACGGTCCATGCTTCAGCGCCGTAGACCAGGACTGGTAATTCGAGTGAGTACTTTACTACGGAATCGCCTTCTTAGCCCGAAGAAACAGCGGTTGGCAATAGTAATTCTTCGTTGAACCTGGGTTTCAACCAACATGCCACTCCAATTATCCCGGTCCTTAGCTTACTGCCGCCTATTGCGCACTCCAAATCAATTGATGTCGGTTTCTACTTGTTCGCGCCACTTAAGGCGAGGTAGAGCAGGACTGGAAAGATCAGAGTCCTATATAGGATCTCCTCAGTAGTTCGAGAGAGGACTTCACTACTGAATTGCCTTCTTAGCCCAAAGAAACAGCGGTTGGCAAGAGTGATACTTCGTTTTATTTCGGAGATGTTGTTGTCAGAGTTAATAGCAGTCCCGTACTACCTCAAAGTTATATCTGTCAATGGTGGTGTTCTGTCCAATTTATCGATGTTGTGTGTCCTTTCGTGTTGACATCATATACTTAGTCTTACCAAAGGTTGTAAATTCATACAGATGACACATTAAGATAAAAAAAAGAAGCACTTGCTCACCATCTGGTCCAGTGTGCACACATGAGAAAAGGAGATCGTAACATATGGCACTGTGTGCACAGGCTGTGCCAGTACGACCCGCCATAAAAACATTTTCTCTGGTCTTAACTTCATTTACTGTTCAACCAATATTTGCCGCTTCCTTATCTATAATAGCAAACGTGACTATGATATCATGTTGAATCCTACCAATGATGTCAATATCGTCGGCGTATGTTGAAAGTTGCACCGGTTTTAAAAAAAATTGTGCCTCTGGTGTTGGCTTGAGAGTTTTGCACAATCCTCTCAAGAATCAAATTGAAGATGTCACATTACAGCGCATCGCTTTTTTTGGTATCGAATGTGTCAACGAGGTCGACTCCGACCCTGATATAGCAGCAAGAATTCTCCATCACAAACGGACGAGTTTGGGGCGGTATACTAAAACTCAACATGGCTCTGTGTAGTTCGTCTCTATAAATGCTGTCGTATGCGGCTTTGAAATCGATGAATAGATGGTTAGTATCGATTTGGACTTCTTGGGTTCTTTCGACGATCTGCGAAAGTGTGAAAATTTGATCGGATGTGGACTTTCTTGGCCTAAAACCACATTGATAAGGGCCGATCAGGTTGTTGGTAAATTGTTTCAGGCGTTCACATAATACGGCAGATAGGATCTTGTAAGCAATGTTCAGGAAACTTATGCTCGGTAGAGTGTAGTTGGAGCAGTTCAAAGGGTCTCCATTTTTGTGTATCAACATTAAATGCTTTTTTTTTTTAAATAGCATTATTGAGTAATACGCGCCCAAATAGAAAAAATTCAGCATATAGTGAAGAAAATGTAGCTAAGAGCAGGCTCATGAGCTGCTCGTGATTGGGCGCATTCAAATGAATCCTTGAAAGACGAATGCGCTCGTGGGTTATCAGCTTTCGAACATAAGATAGATTTATGAATTATTATGCATATGCATGTAAAAATAGTCTTACATGCATCTGAGCGTACTTTAGTAGGTTCTACTCTGAGGTAAAAAAGAGTAGAACCTGAATTCTCAAACAAAAGTTTTGCGTTTCTTTTTATCTTAGGTACTTCGACAACTTGTAATGCTATTTTAGAATCAGTTGACCTAGCATCGTGAGTACGAACCAATTAGGTTAGGTTAGGAAAGAGTGACTGTTGTCGATGCACCAGCACAACTAGACCAGTTTTTGGTTCATTGTGATACCATGTGGATTTTGTTCATTTTTCTTGTCTCATTTAAGAAAACCGACTTGAGCTATTAATGAAGCGGAGGAGACTTCTCGCTTCCTTGTTTGTCAAATCGCTGATATTTTGAAAGAATTAAGCTCCAAGTTTTTTGTTTGATAGGGCTGAGCAGTTACAAAGAAGGTGACGAATGGTTTCTTCTTCCTCTTCGTCCATACAGTTCCTGCAGAAATCGTCCAATGAATGCCTAGCTTTTCTGCGTGCCTACCTATTAGATAGTGTTCACGTTCAGTGATGACACCTATTGAGGCGCTGATGTAATGTAGCGAGCGTTATCAATCCATTGGATCTTTCAAAATTTTTTGTTATTGTACGATTTTTACCAGGACTCCATTTGATTTGCTGTTAGCATGCTGCGCTAGTAAACATTTGCATTCAGCGATAGTAATGACAGGTTTACCCGTTTCGGTTGATAATTTATTTCCATGTGTGTGGAGTTCACCAGTCTTGTAGTTCCTGGAATATCACTACGCCCAGGCACCCTGCATAGGTGAATATTAAACCGCTCTGACATGATGCGCGCTTAAAATATTGAATTTAACGATAGGAATACTAAGTGCACCCGTGTCGGGTACGACTGAAAATTTAGTTTCATGTCTGTGGAGTCAGTTTACGAGTCTTACAGTTCCTGGAATATCTCTATACTTAGGCACCCAGTATAGGTGAATGTTAAACTGCTCTGACATCTTCTGAAGAGATGAGCGGCAATATAGGGTTGTCTTTGAATTTGTTGTGACTGATTCCAAGGATGGCCGCCTGGCTGTCTGAGATGATGCTAATATTCTTGGCAGATACAACATTCTCACTCAGACAAGGTAAGGCTTCTTGATCGCAATGAGTTCCGCCTGAAAAATGCTGCAATGATTTGGAAGACGGAAAGATAGTCTTAGGTCAGATAAGACAGCAGCACTCACTCCATTATTTATTTTGGAGCCATCGGTAAAAAATGGATCAAGTCCTTTTGAACAGGTTCATTACTTTCCCAAGAGATGGGTCTGAGATTAAACCCTGGAGACTCTTATCAAAGTTTAACCTGGTATGGTCGTAGTCGGTCTTTTCAGGAATATTTGTGTTTTCATTTAGAATTCCTGAGAGACGAGTTTTAATCTTGTGGCTGTGTTGGCTGCCATTTCTTGCCATAGATATTAAGGGATAGAAGATAAAAGAGAATGTCTAGTGCTGCTGAAGGTGTTATACAGACACGCAGTTCTTTGCACCTTGCATAGATTGTTGCTGTAAAAGCTATTTTTAGCGCTGTCCACCATACTATTACGCCATGCAGAAGTATTTTTCTTATGGTCGATAGAGCCAGTGCGTGGTTGCATACTTCACTCAATGCCCATGACTTTCTTGTAAGAAAAATGCGACCGTCGTTTTCTTTACTCTTTGGCTTTCAGTTAAGCATCCTGTCCAAAATAAGTCCCAAGGTGTCTGAGATGGCTAGTTCGATTCTGTTTAGTTGACTCCCCAATGAGAGGAATTTTATATTTTCTAGTGAACGGGACCAGTTCAGTATTTTGGGGTATTCTCCCAAACCAAAGATGACTACACGTTTGGAAATTTTATGTAGTGCGGTTTGGAGAAGTTTTTGGAGTGTATTCAAGTGCTTCCCTAAGACTGCAATTGGAAGGTCATTCGCGTTATCAATCACGTAGCATTCCCCTGTTTCCAGAATAAATAAAATCGCGTTTACTACTAAGTTCCAGAGAAGGTGGGATAGGACTCCACCTTATGGGGTCCTTCGAGGTAGCTGTTCTGAATATTTCTCCGACATTTTGTAACGCATCCCGGCGAATTACTTTGAAGTGCGTTCAAGTGCATTTTTCGTGCAATTTTTGACAGCTAAGTGCAATTCTTTTTCCGATTTATTGCGACACAAATTCTTCGCGGAATTTATTTACGAATTGTAGTGAAGTGATTTTGTTTTACGATGACACATACCACGAATAGAATTTAAACTTCCGAGGAAGCATGCGTTGCGGAAAGTTGTCTGCTTGTCTGCTTTTGCAATTATTGAAAATCGTTGCATCATGACTTGATATAGGCAATCTTGCATTGCATTGCTTGATTATGTACATTGGTGAATATAATTTCAGCATTGCAAACCCCTTGGACGTTTATAAAAAAATAACATTTTCGGTTTCGAAAAATGTCTGTATCAAGCCCTAAAATGCAATACATATTCCAAAATCATTTAAGGAAAACATAATAGATACTAACCAAAAGACTGACTTTTTTTTATTTTGGGTGCCATCAGCACCACATTTGGATGCTATTGCAAAAATATCCCTTATCGGTCGGGTTTTCCGATAATTTGATGAAGTCATTTTCAAGTCCAGCTAGGTTAGGTATCGCTTTAAAAACTTTTAAAATTATCCTTGAATCTGTTAAGACATGCATGCTATTGCAAAAATATCCCTTATCGGTCGGGTTTTCCGGTAATTTGATGAAGTCATTTTCAAGTCCAGCTAGGTATCGCTTTAGAAACCTTTAAAACTATCCTTCAATCTGTTAAGACATGCATTCCTTCAAAATCATCTATGTTTCCAGTTGCATAAAACCGCAAATCAACCAAAAGTTGATTGATAGGAGTGATGGAGTTTGCTGTACCTGTTTGATGGACATTCCAATGAGCTTCATATTTTCGCTAAAACCGCAACTGTAGTTTCTTTTGGTAGCCGAAATCTTTTGTAAAAAGAGCGGTCATCAAATGAAGAAAAATATTTATTTGCACGTTATCGTTAAGCACATCCAGAATTTCGAAATCCATTTTTAACTTTCTCTTACAAAGAGCAAAATATTGTTATTGTGAAAATTTTCGAGCTCGAGATTTCAATTGATTCTAACATTACGATAATAGCCGAATCCAAAAAAGTGGTTTTTGGAATTCCATCCACCGGTTCGTAGGTCTCTCCAGCCTAAATGACATGAACTTTTCTTCACAATGGTCAAGCTTTTATGAAGCGAGTGGCCAAAAATATTTTTACTAACCCTTTCAGGACAGCTCTTGACCTAACAGTGCTAAATTTATAAAATTTGGTGGGTGTCCATTTTAAGACCTAAAAAACCTCTACATGAAGTTTGAAACCCACATGTCCTTCCTACTGGGTCCTGTAGAAAGTTGCTTAAAAGCAACACTTGTCCATAGTGGTAAATAAAACGAGGACATAATAACGGAAGATTTCATTTTTTTTTTTGTTCATAGTTGTTATGGAAAAATGCATGTTTTATGTATGATATGAAAGAAAACAATTTTTACTTCCTGAGCAATAGTGAACTCCACATTTTGAACATTTGGAAAGAGGGGTTCCAGTTTTGCAGAGACGACAGCGGCCTTTTTGACCCCAAACGACCCAATGTCCTTTTTGATCATATCGCGATATTCCTGTTGGGTCTAGTGTGTACTTCCGTTTTAATGAAGAGCTGCTAACACTGATTGATGGCGATGACAAAGGTGATGGTGACAATTTTGAAGTGTGCGGGGTGTGCGGGGATTGCGAGGCCACTACAGGAGGACGACCTCTTGAGCGTTTGACGACGTTGGAGGAAGACGAAGCACTTAGTAGCGATTGCGCTATTTCCATATGAAAAAATATAAGTGCCATAGGTTTACAGTTAGGTTTGACAACTTTTAATTCTTTGCGATATAGTAGCCAGGCATTTACAACAGCTGCTCCGATGCACCAGTAAGCTATACGCATATACTACTTTTTTGACCTGTGGTTAATTCTATATATTTCCATTAATATATCGCATAGGTCAACTCCTCCCATATGTTGATTATAGTCGTTAACTATAGCTGGTCGAGGGATATGTATCATTTTGTTTTCCTTGCTGCAACAGCGCCTACAGGATCCTAATGGTTCGACAGACATATGGGTATACAACAGCTGAACACCTTTATTATCAAACCAGCGGAGTGCTGATATGTTATGAGTTAGTGCGCATTTTTGATCATACGAACCTCTGCCACGTTTTTTTTAGTTCGGCTTCTGAAAGGATATCGTATTTACCCATTCTATTTTGGCGCACGGTTCCAGTTGACAATATGCCCATTTGCTTCAAAGCTCTCATAAGGCTTATTGAAGTAAACCAATTATCAAAATATAGTTTATAGTGTTGATTTTTGGGCATATAGTTGAAGCCAAAAACAGAACTAAATCGGATGAAATGCCGAGCCCGTATTTTGGACATGTTCCATCACCAACATACAAAGCAAAATCGTATCTCATTGCTGATGTCCCTGCCCTCTTGAACATTTTCATTCCCCATTTATGTGGCTTTGCTGGATTATATTGCTTTAGACTTGACCTTCCTTTGAAAGCTATAATCTGCTCATCCACACATTGGAATTCTTCTTGAGGCAATTCGTCAAACTTCCTCTTTAGCAGTGACAGCAAAGGGCGTATTTTATAAAGTTTGTCAAAATTTTGTTCGCCTTTTTTTGGCTGTTTTGAATTTTCGTTCAGGTGGAAACAACTTTTTAATTTTTTAAACCTTGATCGTGACATAGCATCAGTTTTAAAATTGAACTTTAACTGCTTTGACCAAATCATTCTTATCTGCGGTATTTTGATGATCCCCATATATAAAAGTACACCGATATAACGCCGCATTTCAAATGGTGAGCATTTTAGCTCTTTTCCATATGTTTCCATTGCATATAGATTGCTTTGGGATGTCATGAGATCAAATACTTCTTCATCAAAAAACTGCGCAAAATACTCTATTGGTGCTTTTTCCTCACAAACGTCATAAACTTCAGCTCTTCCCCTCCAGGTTGCATCGACGCCCAACATTTCCTGTCTTCTCCATTTCAATGTGGACGCATCAATTTTCTCAAAACTGACCCTAGCACTTACCTCTTCATCAGAATCGCAGTTTCTACATTCGTCATCCTGCAGCAAATTTTCAATCATTTCTGATTCTATCTCCTCGCCTCTAGCTAAAATTGCTTCAATTGCTTCTTCCAAAAAATCTGGATCATCCCTATCTTCATCAACTTCATCTTCATTGGCTGACTGGTCCCAATCAAAGTTGGCTATAGATTCTATTTCAGCATCAGTCAGCCCTTTCCTATGCAAACGTTTTCCTAAAAACCGAATTTATAGTTAATATTTACATCCTCTATGGACAAAAGTTGCTTATAAGCAACTTTGGTTTTACAAAAATTCTAGCTCTCTTAATATTTACATTTCTATCCAACTGAAAACATAAATAATACAACTTACCTTCGTACTTCAACATTTCATAAACTTTACTGTTTTCAGCTACTCGGAAACATTTTAAAATATTGTTTTTTTGCTTAGTAATTTCTTAGTGCACCTTTCGCGCATGTGAACATATTCTGAATAAATTTCCGAAACACAAAACACAAGCACATTTTAACCATTTTTTTCCTCTTCTCACACTAACAAAATACTAGTCAATAGTCTGCATGTATCTCTTTTATATCGGGGCCTGCCAAACGAGACTACGAAGGAAACAAAATCGGATGTTGCTTATAAACATCTATTGTCCTGAAAGGGAGATATCGCTTTAATTTTTTTTTTCCAAAATTCTATAAAGTTATGAAAAGTAATGAAACATATAGTAGTTGTACCTGAGCATCTGCAAAACCCCACTCCAGCACCTGCGACCCTCCGACCCTAATTAAAAAGTACAAAATGTGGTATGGTATTTCGGTAATAAGCCTATTGTTATAATGTATAACATCAAATCAAAAACATGTTTATTTTAAATAGGTTTATACTTAGGTGGTAATGTTCGCTGGCCTGTTATAAACGGGTCGGATGGTATAAATAGGTTTAACAAATCTGTATTTGTTGTCTCACGAAAAGTTTTCCGTGTATGCTGAAGACGAAATTTTGTTTTGTCTCTATTTCTCGACCCAGCAGCTTCCTCGGAACATACGAGAGCACTTTGAATAATTGCAGGACCGTGAATTAAAATTTTATGAACGGAAGTGGACCGGCTCAGTGGCGCGATGGTTAGTGCGTTGAACTGCCGCGCAAAAGGTCTGGGTTCGATTCCCAGCCGTAGCAATACCTAAATGATTTTTCACTGGCCCTTCTCTCGTGTTGATCTGAAAAATCATCCGAGTAGTATCATTTGTCATGAATAGCTTATCTCAACTTAGCCGTTCGGATTCGGCATAAAACAGGAGGTCCCGCCATCGTGCAAAGAAGTACACAACCACACATGAATGGTTGTGAGAAAAAAGCTAGGCCCTGGGTACTAACGAGCCTGTTGCGCCATAAATTCATTCATTCATTCATTTCATTCAAGTGGAATATTTAAATATTTAACAGTAAGGTCTTCTGCTATAATAACTGCGGATACCTTAAGTTTTTCGATATTAATAAAGGGTGATCCATTTCGAGGTTCCCTACTTTTTTAAAGAAAAAAACACAGAAAATTCAAATTTAATGGCGAATTTTTATTATCATTTGAAAGAACATTCTTTGGCATTTATTTTTTGAAGATTATGTCTATCAAATGTTGGCCGTGTTGCTACGTCGCAGATGGTCCATCCGTTGAGTCAAATTTTCGACCTCTCGTTCGAGCATTTCGACTGGTAACTGGCGAATGACACGCGTGATGTTTTTCTCCAAGGCCTGAATCGAAGCGGGTTTGTCGGCATAAGCTTTTGACTTTACATATCCCCACAGGATATGTGTGATATCACACGATCTTGGTGGCCAATCGACCGGCCCAAAACGTGAAATTATGTGCTCACCGAAATGTTCTCTCAATAAGTCCATTGATTGATGCGATGTGTGGGAAGTGGCGCCGTCTTGCTGAAACCAAATGTCGCCGAGATCACGAGCTTCAATTTCAGGCATCAAATAGTCGGTTATCATGGCATGATAACGGTCGCCATTGACGGTTACGTTCGCACCGGCATAATTTTTAAAGAAATGTCGACCGATGATTCCACCGGCCCACAAACCACACCAAACCGTTGTTTTTTCTGGATGAAGTGGCAGTTCTTCAATCTCTTCAGGTTGCTCTTCGTCCCAAATGCGGCAATTTTGTTTGTTTACATACCCATTGAGCCAGAAATGGGCCTCATCGGTAAACAAAATTTGCCTCGAAAATGTCGGATCTTCTTGGAACTTTTCAAGAGCCCATAGAGCGAAGCGATGTCGCTTGGGAAGGTCGAGCGGCTTCAGTTGTTGCACAAGCTGAATTTTGTACGCTTTCAATTTAAGATCTTGACGTAAAATGCGCCAAGTCGTTCCATACGTCAGTCCGAGTTGCTGCGAACGGCGCCGAATCGACTCTCTACGGTCTTCGTGTACACTCTCAGCTACGGCCGCTATATTTTCTTCCCAGCGTGCTATTCGGTCGAATATTATCCAATAATAAATGCTGGGTCTCAAAATGGGTGATGGTGTTGCGAATAGTACGCTCAGTAGGCCGATTATGTTGACCATAAGTTGAGCGAAGTGCACGAAACACATTCCTCACAGAACGTAAATTTTCATAATAAAGATGAACAATTTGTAAACGTTGTTCACGCGTAAGTCTTTCCATTATGAAATGCCAAACAATACTAAACAAAATTAACATGACAGCATGACACGAATCACACGTGATCTGTCAAAAAAGACTATTGAAAAAAGTATCTCTACTTGGATCACCCGTTAGAACATAATACTATTTTTCAAACAGAAGTATATATGTCCAGCGTCGGAGTCATAATCCCGAAAACCCGAAAACCCAAAAACCTAACAAAATTTCATAACTTTGGAATTTTGTGTTCTCATAACGGGTGTTTTTTAGAGGTTGGCTTTTCGAATAGAGATAAAACTGAAATTTTGTGGTCAAATCGGGCAACTCTAATGTCATTTATGTTCAGTTTGGTTTGCCATTTCATCAAATGACCAACGCTTGCAAATCGTGCAAATTTTTTTCGAAAATAATGGTTCAGTTCGCGAAGCTTAGTGCAAGCTCCGTCCATTTTATGGTCGACAATCGTTCATCAGAGCAATTAATTTGGTAAGCCATGGATCGTTTTCGCACTACGTTTACACTATGTGATAATACGCATCCACAGAGTCGTCGAACAGTGCACACCGAAGAAACAATTACCACTGTAGAGCAAAGTGTTGAAGAGGACCCGAATGAATTGATTCGCCACCGTGCAATTGAAGCTTTGTCCATTAACTTTATGGAAGATTTTCCGCAAAGATCTTGGCTTACACCAATACTCCGGCTCGCAGAGTCTTCTATTCCCAGCCAAAAGCCGAACGCAGTAGAGGAAGACCTCCCCCTAAAGTGACGCGCACAAGTAGTAACCGACCTCAACAAACTTGGAGTGCGCAACTGGAGGCAGTTAGCTAAGGACCGGGCTAATTGGAGAGGCATGTTGGTTGAGGCCCAGGTTCATTCCGGGCTTACTTACTTACTACTTAAGTAAGCCAAGATACTTACTTACTACTTAAGTAAGTAAGTAAGTATCTTGGCTTACGACCTTATAAGATCTAGCTTGTGCAAGAATTAAAGCCGCGAGCAGTTAGCTAAGGACCGGGCTAATTGGAGAGGCATGTTGGTTGAGGCCCAGGTTTATTCCGGACTGTAGCTCTACTTAAGTAAGTAAGTAAGTAAGTATCTTGGCTTACGACCTTATAAGATCTAGCTTGTGCAAGAATTAAAGCCGCGAGCAGTTAGCTAAGGACCGGGCTAATTGGAGAGGCATGTTGGTTGAGGCCCAGGTTCATTCCGGGCTTACTTACTTACTACTTAAGTAAGCCAAGATACTTACTTACTACTTAAGTAAGTAAGTAAGTATCTTGGCTTACGACCTTATAAGATCTAGCTTGTGCAAGAATTAAAGCCGCGAGCAGTTAGCTAAGGACCGGGCTAATTGGAGAGGCATGTTGGTTGAGGCCTAGGTTTATTCCGGACTGTAGCTCTACTTAAGTAAGTAAGTAAGTAAGTATCTTGGCTTACGACCTTATAAGATCTAGCTTGTGCAAGAATTAAAGCCGCGAGACCATGCACTGCGTAGTGGTTTTGGTGTATGGGCCGAAAATGATATTGATCTCGATGCGATGCTGATTTTCATCGCAAAATTTTGTTCAGTGATGAGGTTCCTTTTTGGTTGAATGGCTATGTCAACAAGCAAAATTGCGACATTTGGAGTGAAGAGAATCCATATGAGACCCTTGAGACGCCATTACATCCACAAAAAATGAGTGTTTGGTGTGCTCTATGGGCTGGTGGAGTCATTGGGCCATACTTCTTCCGAAATGATGCTGGAAAGTCAGTTACTGTTAATGGAGACCGGTATGGAGCCATGATAACCGTCTTTTTTGTTCCCGAATTGGATGAGATGTGGTTCCAACAAGACGGCGCTACATGCCTCACAGCGCACTTTACAATCGATTTATTGAAGGAAACATTCGATGAGCGCATAATTTCGCGAAATGGACCTGTCAATTCGCCACCAAGATCGTGTGATTTGACACCATTGGATTATTTTTTTTTTTTTGGATATGTGAAGTCGCTCATTTACGCCATCAAACCAGAGACGTTAGCGGGCTTAAAAGCCAACATTCGTGGCGTTATTGCCGACATACGGCCCCAAATGATCGAAAAATTGGTTAAAAGTCGGACTTCTAGACTTGGCTTTATTCGAACCAGCCGCGGCGGCAACATGCCTCAAATCACATTTCAACATTAATGCCATAAAATTATCCTTCCAATTAAGCAAAATTGATGGCCATTAAAACGATTTTCTTGTGTTTTATTTCAATTCATATACCTCGAAAAAAAAACACCTGACATACATATGTTTATGGTATACATCCCAATAACTTAAGAAAATAATAAAATAAAATCCTATGCCTGATATTACTTAAGCGTCAATGTGGAACATAAACTCTTAAGTTTCGTATCAGCAAACGGGCCTAAATGCTTAAAAAAAAGGAAAAAAATCTAAGTATCCACTCAGCCTCGGGTAATGAAAGATTTACCACTAAAGTTCATATGGTTGGTTGGTATTAAATACGCATCTCGATGTAAAATTAAATAATAATTATTGAGTATGTAGATATTATTAAAAAAAAACTCGTTTCCGTTGATTATGTATTTATATTCTCATTAGTCCTGCAATACGTATATTGTACTTTAATGTAAACAAAGAACATTCTTCACCCTTGGGATGAAATCAGGAAAAGTTTTCGAAAAAATGCTTTTTACCTTTTGCATTTTATATTATGATTATTTACTTAACCTTAACCTTTTTGGTAAGTTCCACCCCTTCTATATTTTTACTCCGCAAGTCATCTAAGGTTGAAATCGTTGCGTTTCAAAGTTTTCTTTTAAATATGATATCCATCAATCTGAACCATCTCCCTTGGGATTGGAATTACATTAACCAAAATTGAATAATATATTATTTATATTTTTTTTGCACTGTTGTAAAATTTATTATTTAGGGGAAGGTAGTGTACCTCGGACCGATTGTAACATTATTATTCTTTTTTTTAACATTTATATGTTTTGACTGACGACAAAAACGCACTCGTATTTAGCAAGAGTATGGTTTTTTCTTTAAAAAAATGCAAAAACTAATTGGATTAGTTAACATTTTTATACCCTATCCAATAGGGGTATATTAGTTTTGACACATAGTGTGTAACAAAGAGAAATAATTTAGCTAGATATACTTCAAAGTAAAGGGTTTTTCAATAAGAGCGCTACAAACGTTTTTTTTTTAAATAAAACAAAAAAACGGTTTTGGATATCAATGAAATTCTTTATTCCTGTGAAAGTACGTTCGATGCCGTTATGTATGGAACTCGATTTTATTTGCATGGTCACCACGGGCACGCTTGCAGACGTCCAGACGCTGAAACCTATTTTCGACGGGTTTCAAGCATAAATCGGCCGATACTGCTGTAATTTCATGTTCGATATTCGTACGAAGTTCATCAATCGTCGCTGGCTTGTTGGCATAGACCATAGACTTGACGTAGCCCTACAGGAAATACTCTAACGGCGTCAAATCGCACGACCGAGGCGGCCAAGCGACTGGACCATTTCGTGAGATAACACGTTCTGCAAACTTGGTTTCCAATAAATTGATTGTGGCATTCGCTGCGTGGCTTGTGGCGCCGTCCTGTTGGAACCACGTGTCCTCCAAGTCCATATCATCCAAATGGGGCCAAAAATATTCGGTTATTATTGAACGGTCGCGATTCTTATTCACAGTAACGTGCCGGTCTTGATCATCACGGAAGAAGTACGGCCCAATGACGCTGACGCCCCATAAACCACACCAAACCGTAATTTTTTCGGGATGAAATGATGACTCATGGAGTACGTGTGGATTGCTGCCTGACCAATACCGCATATTTTGTTTATTGACGAAGCCATTCAGCCAGAAATGAGCCTCATCGCTGAAGATGATTTTTCGATGAAAATCCGAATCATTTTCAAGTTGTTGCTCAGCCCAATTCACGAACATACGACGCTTCTAGTGGTCAAGCGGCGTTAGTTCTTGCGGCAATTTAATCTTGTAAGGATGTAGGCCAAGATCTTAACGCAAAATTCGCCACAACGTCGTCACAGAGATGCCCAACGCTTGAGAACGACGTGGGAGAGACACATTTGGGCTTCAGTCGCTCTCCAACTCCCGAAGTGGTTAGACGGCTTAGTTAGCGGAAGTGATTTACAATCTTAAAATTAAAGCAAATAGTTTGAAGTGGCAAGTTGGCCAGGTAGAAATTTGTAAGCCATTGGTGCAGTGCGTGTAGCACTCGACTGGCATTCTCGAGCTATCCCTGGTTCAATCCCCAACCAGGCGAATGATCTTTTTTTTTTTTTTTTTTTTTTTTTTCTTTTTTAACAAAAAATTATAATAAAAAAATAACAAGTGGTTTTTAAGTCGTCCGTGGCGAAACGTGTAGTGGCGTCGGACGGGCAGGCGACGGGTCAACGGTCCAAACCCAGGCCAAGTCAAAAATTATTGGAGGCGTTTTTGCACAATCGCGAAATAACGAAGTTCATCGAGTGGGAAAATCGCCAGATGGAAAAACAAAAAATAGCGGGGTTACCCGCTAATACGGGACCGACGTCGATGATGACAAAAAGGAAGAAGAAGATGATGTGTACGCCGAATTTAGTGAAACGGCGTACAAACACAGCTTCAGCCCCGCTGCCCGCTGAAGTGATGGAGACGTCAGGGCCTACGACGTCAGCGGCAGCAAAAATTATACAAAACCAGCTTGCCTTATCAGTGGATGATGCTGTAGACGAAGTGGGATATGTATCCGACGAAGGGGAAGGTCGGTACACTACAGACGACAGCAACAGGTTTGCGGTACTGTCGACTGATGATGACGATGAAGAGGAGGAGGATTTTCTAATTGCAAAGATCGATAATCTAAAATCCCAACTGGAGCCACTAATTATGGCTCTAAAACAAAAGCAGCAGGAACGTCGCGATAAGGAAAAAAAAGCCAGCGACGAAAAAATGCGAGAAACGAAACTGCAACAACAACAACAAACACAAACAACAGCGGCACAAACCAGTGGTAAGACTGCGGCAAAATCAAAAGCCCAACAACCACAGTCAATGCCAGCAAAACAGCCACAGCCACAGCAACCGCAAACCCAGCTAAAACAACAACAAAAACAGCAAGCTGAGCAGCAGCAACAACAACAGCAGAAGAAGCAACTGCAGCAGCGACAACAACAACAGCAGCAGAAGCAGCAACAACAACAGGAACAGAGGCAGCAGCAGCAGCAGCAGCGAGGACACCAGCAGCAGCCACAGCCGCCTCAAAATAAAAAAGAAAAAGTGCCACCAATAAATACCTACAAAATGGACCTTAAGGAGACTATTGAAATATGTAAGTCGGCCATAGGCTCCAATTTTACAATTAAACGATTGAGTCAAGATAGGCATGCTATCCACTGCCTAACAGTGGAGCAGTATAAAATAGTTAAGCAATTGCTTGCAGACACCACAACGGAGTTCTTCACATTTACTCCGAAAGTAGAAAAGTGCCAGACGGTTGTCTTAAAGGGCCTAGATTCCTCAACGGATCCGCAGGCGCTGTTAAGTGAGCTCCGCCAAGTAGCGACGGACGAGCTCGAAGTCGTAGGTGTAAAGCCATTCACCACAGTGAAGGCCAGACGGGAGAATCGGAAACTACCGATCTTCCTAGTACAGCTATCGCCCCAAAGCAAGATGGAAAAGTTGAAGAGTATCTCAGTCCTCAACTTCCAGGTTGTACGATGGGAAAAATTAAAAAGAGGTGACAGCATGCTTCAATGCATGCGTTGCCAAAGGTTCGGCCACGCCTCAGCCAACTGCGAAATGCGGTCACGCTGTGTTAAGTGTGGAGAGAACCACAACATAGGAGAGTGTAGTTTAGGAAAGGAGCGGGTCGATGACATGACCCTACTTAAATGTGCACTATGCGGTGGCGGCGGGCACCCCGCAAACTATCGGGGCTGTCCAAAGTTTCAGCAAATTAAAATTAATAAAAAAGCGAAGCAAACGGCTGTGTCGAATCAACCAGCCGTTCGCCCTCCCTCAATGTCCGTCAATCCCCAAATTTCCTACGCCCAAATGGCGTCAGGAAAGGGAAAAACGGTACAGCATCCACCTAAGGAAGCCAGACAGGCCCCCGTGCCTCAGGCTCCAGCAGTGGATGCGGATTTGTTGACTGCGTTGCGGGCCATTCAAGGTCAGCTAACCGGTCTTCAAAACCAGTTACGGGAGCAGGCGTCAAGAGTAGACTATATCTACTCCTTGTTGCCAAGCTTAACGCAAATTAGATCGTAATGGGCGCGCTGCCAGAGAGACACTTAAAGATCCTGGCTGTGAATGTAAATTCACTGATTAGGATCGAACGTAGAGCTAATCTTTTCCAGTTGCTTACAGACCAAAGTCCCGATGTGCTTATGGCTAGCGAAACTAAGCTAAACCAGAAGCATAAATTGACTAATAGTAATTACAATATCGTAAGAAGGGACCGACCCAACTCCACTCAAGGAGGCGGGGTTGCTATCTTTATACGAAAAGGCATTAGTTATAAGGTCATATATAGTGGTGAAGTGCGCCGATTCCGGCTGCTGGAAGCCTGCGTCATATGCATTCCTCTCCAACAAGGGAAGCGACTGTATGTGATAGCGGCCTACGCACCGGAAGCACCTCAGCCTACACTTTTTACAACAGAGCTCGGAAAACTTTTCGAATCTCTAAGACTGAACTCAGTGGAGAACTTTTATCTTTTGGCCGGAGATTTAAATGCCAAACACGAAGATTGGGGAAATCAATTACAAAATCCTCGGGGTAACCATCTTTACAATTGGATGGTCCACTACAATGTTGAATATAGGATCGACATTCTCGCCACAGATAGGCCATCGTTTCCGAGAAGCGGTGCTTTCCTGGATCTTTTACTGCGAGACACAAGACTGACAGTAACTAACAGAGTAGGTCAACACCCGCGAAACTGTTTACGGACGATTGAGTACGACAGTGATCACTGCGGACTCGCCGCCGTAATACAGCTTCCGAACGAGCTTGTGGCGCTGGAGGAGTATGTGCCTGTGCATTCTTACAACTACGGTAAGATGCGCTGGCCTCGCTTCACCAACGCCTTATCTAGAGAACTACGTTCGAGGGCCATTTCACCCCCAAACAACAGAAACCTAACAAACAACGAAATCGACGAATACTTACAACAAATGGACGAAGCGATTCAACGAACAATGAACAGGACGATACCGAAATACAAAGAACATGACATAACATCTACGTACAGAAACGCGACCATTGACGCACTACACAGACAAAAAAGCGGACTTCTGACAAGACTTAAACTCTTGTACAGACGACTGACAAACCCACGCGACCCGGAGATTAGAACACTGAAGGCGTCGATCAAAAACATCAACCAATTGATCAAGGAGAACTATCGGTTGTCCATTAATTTGTTTTGGAATAACAGAATTCGGGCCGTAAATTCCAGCGACCCGAGTATGTTTCCACAAATTAATAAGATCTTTAGGAGGAAAGGTCATAACGACCTTCCGTGTATTAAGCTCCAACGAACAACTGACAATACAAACATACTTTTGACAGCAGGAATTGATCCGGGGGAAGCCGTCTTCGACGACGATTTCTATGTTATTGAAGATCCTCAGGAGAAAGTGGAGGCAGTGGGGGCTGTCTTTCAGGAAGTGTATAAGGTGAATGATAGCATTCGCCCGAACCGCGTCCTGGAAAACAATGCCCTACTCCATCATTTCTATCTCCGAAACGACATAACGCAATGGCGATCTGAGAACCGTGGTTTCACCCGGTTTGATGACGAAAACTTGGCAAACGCCATAGTCGCCGAGCGAAGTGGGTCTAGTCTCCTGTTAATCTCGAAGGTGGAACTCCAGATCATCTTCGATTCCATAAAGAAAAAGAAGTCAGCGGGAGTCGATGGTATATCCAACATTGTACTGCGACACTTACCACCTGAAGCTGTGGACATTTACGCCACGCTGTTCAACAACGCGCTGAATAATGCATATTATCCAGTACGTTGGAAGACGGCGGTGGTTCATCCTCTCCCGAAAAAGGGAAAGGACAACTCCAATCCGGCGAATTTCCGGTCGATAAGTCTCCTTCCGAGTATCAGCAAGGTTTTCGAAAAGATTCTCAATCGAGCACTGTTCAAGTGGTCTGAGGACAATAATATTATACCAGAGAACCAGTTTGGTTTCAAGGCTGGACATGACTGTATTCATGCCGCCTCCAAACTCGTCTCTGATATACAATGGAACAAAGCCAAAAAACAGTGCACTGGTGCATGTCTGGTTGATTTAGAGAAGGCTTTTGACACCGTATGGTTAGAGGGCCTCTATCTAAAGCTGACCAGACTTGGCATAAGTAAACCACTGCTATATATGCTTCATGACATGCTGACTGGTAGAACGTTTGTTGTCAAAAGTGGCAATGTAACTTCTACCACAGAATTTTTCATTAAGAATGGTCTGCAACAGGGAGCGGTAAACTCGCCGATTCTCTTCAGCATTTACACCAGTGATATGATAGGTAGTCTTACTCAGGCAATTGCGTATGCGGACGATCTTATCGCGTACAGAACAGCCTCTACTGTCGAAGTCATTCGAACTCTTTTGCAGCGGGACTTCGACAAGATCCAGAGATATTGTGATGACTGGAAGTTGAAAATCAACTTTCAGAAATCAGAAACTATCCTGTTTAGGACACCGTTGTCTAGGGCCTCTAGGGATACGAGAAAGAACTGGCGAAAGCTGGTGATCGTGGGACCAAACGGACAGCCACTGGCGAGTAAAAGTGTAGTAAAGTACCTTGGCATCTGGTTAGATCAGTATCTATATTTCGGAAGACATGTAGATGCTGCTCTGGCTAGAGCTAGGGGAGCATTTGCCCTGACAAGACGATTGTTTTATAGCAGTCGTCTTGACAGCAGGGTGAAGGTGATTTGCTACATGGCCCTCATTAGGCCAATGATTGCCTATGGGTGCCCGGTGTGGTTCAACGTTGCCCCATCTCAAATGGAAAAGATACGGGTGTTTGAGAGGCAGTGTCTGAGGAGCTGCCTTGGACTTCACAGAACACCAGTATCTGACTACACAAAATACTATTCCAACCAGGTCCTATACAACGGGGCCAACATAAACCGAATAGACAACTTTCTGGTGAAACTCATTCGGTTTCACGCTGCAAGAGCGATGGCTTCGAACAATAGTCTCATCTTTGGGGCCTTCTATCCCAATGATGAATATTTTGAGAGTGCGCGTTTAAGCGGCTTTATTCCGCCCGAAGCTTTCCTATATTTGGATAGTCGAGGGCTGATACAGGATAGATCGGCGGTTCCGCTAATCTACCACGTCTTCCGACGAACTGTGGATAGGCGGCTCCTATACGACCGAGACGTCGTCGCTCAGGGCGGAGGAGAGCGCCTGCGGTTCAGCAGGAGTGTGTCCGATTGGGACCGTCGGAGTAGGTCACAACAGGAGAACCTGTTGTGGTGGTTGAATGAAAGATAAGGATAGTTGACTTAAGATTGGTATTTTATGGCCGACTTACATAGTTTTAGTCTTAGGTTTAGGTGCACAGCAGCCATGGTGGCACAAAAAAAAAAAAAAAAAAAACGTTTGCTGTGGCTGTTCTAGTTTTTAAGTTATTTTTAGGTAGCTTTAATTAATTTTAAGTAGCTTAAGTTAAGTCGAATAAGTAGTTTTAATTAGTATGTAAGTTTAAATAAAATAAAATAAAAAAAAGACGAGGAACCAAGTTTTTCAAAGTTTTCTTGGTAAAAATTTTGTTACTTCATATTTTTATATATTAGATAATAGGCCGAAAGGCATTAGAATTAAGTTATCGTATAATTTAGGGCGCCCGCATATAGAGCAAGTAAGTTAGTTAAGTAGTTGATAATTAGGCTAGTTTTTTCATGAATTTTTGTCTAGCATTTAAGTTAGTTTTTAAGAAAAACAAAATAAAAAATGAATTAATTAAAAAAAAAAAAAACACATTTGGGCTTTCTTCAACTGAAGCTTCAGCGGCAGCAATATTCTCGACACTACGGGCACTTCCTTGTCTCACTGGCACGGGAAAATTTAGTACTGTGCCTGTGGATTCAAATTTTTCCACTAGACGCTCAATTGTTGATCTGCTAGGACGATTATGACGACCATAAATTGGACGTAGCGCTATTAACGTTGAGGCCACTGACTCCGAATTTCGGTTGTAAATTTTAATAATTTTGACTCGTTGTTGGATCGTATAATCTTTCCATCATGAAATGGCCAACCTTACTGAAGAGAAATGTCAAAAGAGCGGCAAGAAATATGGCGCTCTTAACGTTGAGGCCACTGACTCCAAATTTCGGTTGTAAATTTTAATAATTTCGACTCGTTGATGGATCGTATATCTTCCCATCATGAGATGGCAAACCTTACTGAAGAGAAATGTCAAAAGAGCGGCAAGAAATATGGCGTCGTTTGCTGTCCCTGTCGCTCAACTTTTGTAGCGTCCCTGTTGAAAAACACGATCGATATTGATCGATTCAGAATCGCTAGCTGAGTTTTGTTCAGTAAAAAACCTTTTTCGGTAAAATTTTTAAATATTCGAAAAAACTTTTGATGCAAAATCATAAGCATTGATAAAACAAATATTTCGTTACACATCATTTAAACCCACGCACACTTTTTGGAGGCGTTTTTTCTACAAAAAAAACATTTGTATACCCTATACCCTAAGCCATGACATATGCAGGAGAAAAAGTTTTTTTTTCGTCGATATTGAAGATTTTGTTAAACTTTCTGAACAATATGTTGCGAAAATGTCAATTTTAATATATTTTTTGCCATTAAGCCCACATTTTAGGGATATAAATTTTAAGGATGGGATAGGGTATTAAATGATCCACACAGTGGATTGTATCCTTCTCATATGTTTTACGTTTGAAATAATAATATGACAGATGTCAAATTGACATTGACATTGACAAAAGTAGCGAATAAAATTTATTTTCCATGGGCTGGTGGAAATCTCCAGAGACACGATGAGCACGTGCCCAAAGTAGTGTGAGATTTTTAATCATTAAAACCACCACCCTTCCTGCATTTGTATTGCAACTAAGAATTTTTTTTTTTTTTCGTGTGCGCCCGGAGGTGAGTAATCCTCATAGGATACCAGTGGTCCGTACCATTGGTTATGCCCGACTCATATATTTTCGGGCCTGACAATTTCATTAATGTCAGTCAATATATGCCTACGGGCTAAACCTCACCCCTCAGAGAGGCACTATGAGAACCGGCTGCGCGTGCTCATAGTAGTATGGAATTTATTCCTCTCATTTTTTTTTTGTGGTGACTACGACTAAGTATCCTTAACAAGTAGTTTACGCTTCTGTAGTGTTAATCGCTTTTGGTAGGTAGCATTCCAGTGAACGCACCTACTAATACCGTCATTACATGCGGTTTTTCCTTATGGCGCTAGGTCGAACGGTCTTGTTCTTTGTAGCCGGCGCTCAAGGTTTGTCACGTCCAGAGTACGGATCATTTCGTGATTACAATGAACATGTATACGAGTACGAAGTTTGCGAATAAAGTTTGTTGTTTCGTTACTCACGGTAGCAATTCCTAAATCTCTGTGAATATCACTATTCCTAATATACCATGGAGCATTCACGATTGCTCTTAGGGTTTTGTTTTGGAATGTTTGCAGTATAGCAATATTGCTTGGTTTGGTACAACCCCAAAGCTGTATACCGTATGTCCAACAAGGTTTTAGCACTTGCTTATACAGAAGCAGTTTGTTGTAAAGGGTGATCCATTTCGAGGTTCCCTACTTTTTTAAAGAATAAGCTTTTGACTTTACATATCCCTACAGAAAAAAGTCTAACGGTGTGATATCACACGATCTTGGTGGCCAATCGACCGGCCCAAAACGTGAATTTATGTGCTCACCGAAATGTTCTCTCAATAAGTCCATTGATTGATGCGATGTGTGGGAAGTGGCGCCGTCTTGCTGAAACCAAATGTCGCCGAGATCACGAGCTTCAATTTCAGGCATCAAATAGTCGGTTATCATGGCACGATAACGGTCGCCATTGACGGTTACGTTCGCACCGGCATAATTTTTAAAGAAATATGGACCGATGATTCCACCGGCCCACAAACCACACCAAACCGTTGTTTTTTCTGGATGAAGTGGCAGTTCTTCAATCTCTTCAGGTTGCTCTTCGTCCCAAATGTGGCAATTTTGTTTGTTTACATACCCATTGAGCCAGAAATGGGCCTCATCGCTAAACAAAATTTGCCTCGAAAACGTCGAATCTTCTTGGAACTTTTCAAGAGCCCATAGAGCGAAGCGATGTCGCTTGGGAAGGTCGAGCGGCTTCAGTTGTTGCACAAGCTGTATTTTTTACGCTTTCAATTTAAGTCGTTCCATACGTCAGTCCAAGTTGCTGCGAACGGCGCCGAATCGACTCTCTACGGTCTTCGTGTACACTCTCAGCTACGGCCGCTATATTTTCTTCACAGTGTGCTGGACGTGGTCTATTCGGTCGAATATTATCCAATAATGAATGCTGGGTCTCAAAATGGGTGATGGTGTTGCGAATAGTACGCTCAGTAGGCCGATTATGTTGACCATAAGTTGAGCGAAGTGCACGAAACACATTCCTCACAGAACGTGAATTTTCATAATAAAGTTGAACAATTTGTAAACGTTGTTCACGCGTAAGTCTTTCCAGAATGAAATGCCAAACAATACTAAGCAAAAATAACATGACAGCATGACACGACTCACACGTGATCTGTCAAAAAAGGCCATTGAAAAAAGTATCTCTACTTGGATCACCCGTTATATGCTTAGCTTCGAGTATCTTCCAAGTAGCCAATACATTTCTCTGAGTCTGATTGCGAGCTCGTCCCGCTTTTTTTTAACGTGTGGCTTCCACTTAAGCTTTGCGTCTAGAGTCATTCCTAGATATTTTGCCTCATTTGCGTATGGTATTTGTGCAGAGTTAAAATGTAAAATTGACATGCGTTGACTTGGTCTCGTTAAGTGCAATTCGCCAGGTTTTTGTCCACTTACATACTTTGTTAAGAGCCCGTTGGAGATTTCCCGTTGATGATTCGACTGACTCATCCATTGCGAGGATAGCCGTATCGTCTGCGATCGTTGCTACGATGGTCCCTTCATCTTGTGGTATATCTCTTGTGTAGAGCAAGAATAGGATTGGTCCGAGAACACTTGCCTGCGGAACACCGGCGTGGATTTCTTTGATTTCTGAGTATTCAGTCTCATGTCTAACACGAAACAGTCTGTTTTCAAGGTAGGATTCCAGTATTTTGTATAATTTTGTCGGTAGGGTTGTCCTTAATTTATACCTTCGACCTTAGTGCCATACCTTGTCGAAAGCTTGTGAGACGTCGAGAAAAGCGGCAGAGCAAATCTTTTTCCATTCTAGAGTATTTTCAATTTCATTCGTTATTCGATAAACCTGATCGATTATGGAATGTTTGACCCGGAAGCCGAATTGATGATCTGGGATCAAGCGTCTTTCTTCAGTTACTGGCTGTAATCGATTTAGCATCATTTTCTCGAAAACCTTAGATATTATCGGCAGGAGCGAAATGGGTGTATACGATTTCTTATCGTTTGTACTTTTCCCCGGTTTCGGGACCATAATGACTTCGGCGACTTTCCATTGCCTTGGTTCATATAAAAGTCTCAGAGAAGCATTTCTAATGTAGAGCAACTTAACTAATGCTTTTTTCGGTAGCTCCTTCAGGATTTCGCCGGTGATTAAATCATATCCCGGAGCCTTGTTATTTTTTAACCTGCTTATTGTCATTCGAAGCTCGGACAGGGATACGGCTTTTACTTTATAGTTGTCGGCTGCCGTATTGGCATTCGGTTCTTCGTTCAAAGGTTGTCCATCGAACGGCTTGAACGTTTCCTCTAGATGCTCGGCAAATAAATCCGCTTTCTCTGTGTCTCCTTTTGCCCATTCGCCGTTAGCTTTTCTAATTGGTGGCGAGTGTATTTTGGGTTTCCTTATGGACTTCAAGGCTTTCCATAGTGAGTAGTTTGAAGTCTTGTCAGCAGTCAACCCCTCGAGGTATATAGAAGTCTCGCGATTTCTTAAATCCTGTAGCTCATTCTTGAGTTTGTTGCAGAGATAGTTCAGATATGTTTTATCAGGGGGTGCGCGGGATTGTTGCCATCTCTTGCGCGCTCTCCTCTTTTCTCGTATGAGGTCTTCGATGTCAGGCTGGTAGTTGACTTTTTTGTTGCGTGTTACTGTCTTCCGGAAGGGAGTGTTTTTCCACGCTGCACTCTGAATGGCTTCCACGAGCTTGTCAATTTCGTCTTCTATTTCGAGCGGTGTGTTTAGTGGCACATTTAAGGCCACATTTTCCTTGCAGTCTTTTCTGAAAAGATCCCAGTTAGTTTTTTTATTAGTTAACCTAGGAGGTCCTTCTTTTTTTGCTAGACTTCCGTGCATTTTCAGAGTGACTGCTGAGTGGTCTGAGCATAGATCATAGCATTCTTCGACTTCCGTCTGATTTTTAGTTAGCCCTTTTGCGATAAAAAAGTCGACTAGGTCAGGGGTTTTATTTCTGTCAGTTGGCCAATACGTTGGCTTTCCTGTCGAATAAAAGTCCACCCCACGCTTCATACAGGCTTTGTATAGTAGTCTGCCTTTCGTTGAATTGCATCTTGAACCCCAGGAAGTGTGTTTCGCAATAAAGTCCCCACCGATGATAAAATTAGACTCTATTGAGTCAAAGAGGCGATCGAGGTCGTCGTCTACCAGTCTATATCCCGGGGGGAAGTAACTTGATCCGATGAGGTAGTCTAAATGGTTTATTTTTACAGACACTGAAATTATTTGCATAAAATCAAGTTCTATTTTTATGTTTTCAGAGTGCTTCATACATTCATTGATGTAAAGAGAGGATCCTCCTCTCGCATTTTCCGAAGGATGATGAGCGTGATAACCACTGTACCCATTTATTTTGGGTCCAGAACCCCTTTTTAAGTGGGTTTCCGATATCAAGCATATATCAATATTGTTTTTCCGTAGAAAAACTTCTAGTTCGTCAATCTTGTTTGTGAGACCATTTGCGTTCCATGTTAGTATCTTCAGAAGCTGTGCCATATTCATGTCTTATTGTTTGGTTTTCGAGGTTTGAACTCGAGCTTGCTCAATTTGTCAAATATAACTTGATTGATCTTGGTTTGTTCATCAAGTTTTTCTTATATCACAGTCAGTAGTTGGCGGATCGGATCTGCTGTATCTGATCTTGTCTGATTTCCCTGTGTCGCAACTTGCGCGTATGATCTCGCACCAGCTAATGCCGATTTTTCCTTTGCGCTTGGGTCGTTCTGTTTTATAGTTTTTTTTTTATTTTCTTTTATCGGTTTCGTCCTTTTAACTGGCTTAGTTGTCTTTGGCTTATCAGCTTTGGTATCTGCTAAGCTTGGGTCTGGGTGTGGCGGTTTCCTGAGAATGTCGCGTCTTTTTTGCAGTTCTTTCGCGATTTCGCAACCTCGATAATTCGCTGGGTGGTTTTTTGTGCAATTGGCGCAGACCGCTGGGGACTGCTTGGTTGTGTTGCACTCTACAGAGAGATGTGTACCGGCACATTTAACACACCGTGGTTCTTTTTGGCAGTATGCCTGCGTGTGGTTAAAACCTTGGCATCGTTTGCACTGAGGTACCGTTTTCCTTTCCTTACGCATTGGCTCGATTTTGACCTTGATGTTAAGAATGGTCTTGATTTTGAAGACGTCGTCCATATTCTCGGTCCGATCAAAGGTGAGCATAAATAGTGGAAGTCCGCGTTTGACTACGGTGTCTTTGTCTCCTTCCCTACATTGCTTTTCCTTCTTGATAATATTCACGGCGTCAAGAATTTTGAAACCTTGGGTTTGTACGTCTTCGATAATGTCTTCCTTTGTGCAAGACGGGTGGAGTCCCCTGGCGATGACTCGTATCGGTTTTTCGTACTTATTTTCGTAGGTAAACCATTGGATATTCTCTGCGTTTAATCTTAGAGACAGTGCTCGGTAAGAATCAGAGTCCTCTACGTAGATTTTCCACACGTTATTCCGGCGCGAGGTTATATTGTGCTTTGTTCTAAGCGTATTTTTGAGAAGATTACGACGTTTTCCGTGATCCTCTATCCCGGTGACATTTATTGCGGGTGGAGGGCGAGTTTACGCATGAATTTTGTTCTTGTTTGGTACGTCGGGTACGTTTGGTTCCTTTTGTAACAATTCGGGTGAGGTGACAGCTTTACGTTTTTTGTTAGGCCTTTTCTTAGAGGCGGGATTCGTTTCGCGATCAAGTTCTTCCTCGTCCGTAAAATATTCACTTACTGGACGGCTCGGTGTTGTCTCGAGATGTTTCGGTGCACGAATGTTTTTTAGATCCTCGTTTTCTTTTCGCAGAGAATCGACTTCCTTTTTAAGCTCAAGGAAGAGTTGCTCCATTTTAATAAGTTTTGCTCGTAATTCGTTATTTTCTACTACGAAGCACTTTGTTTTTACTGAGTTCTGATTAACCGGCGGACTTCTTTTCCCGGAGATACACGATCCAGATGGAGATCGACATATCTTTGTTCTTTTTTCAAAGGCATTTGTCGGCAATATTGTTGGACTTGCACTTGACGCTATCGGTGGTGATCTTAGCTTTTTTTTTTTCCCCTTTGAATGGGTCGTTGGGTAGCAATAGTTGGTCCTACCCAGAATCCGAGGGACCGACCTCTGCCACCTGGGGTAATGAAATCGTTTGTTTGTTCCATTGCATATCTTTTTTTTTTTTTAATTTTATACCTTCTGCCAGGTTTTAACGCAACTAAGAATGCAACTTATCTAGCAATTTTTTTATCACGAGTAATGACTTTCCTTTGTGAGTTCCGGCTTTTGCGGTTATTATCTGGCCAAATCCAACGGTTCGGTCCCTGCGTAGATCCTCTTTCCTTATGTACCACGACGCATTGATGAATGATCTTAACATTTTCTTATCAAAAGTTTGTAAAATTGCAGTGAAGCCCGAGGTATACGAGATGTGATCGTGTCCTTGTTTGTAGCAGAGGGTGGCACGCTTGCGGAAGGCCGGGCTGATGCTCGTCTTTGGGGTGGGTTCTTCCTGCTACTATCCTGGTTGCAAATATATACCGTGCCTCATATCGTATCCACATGAATACAATATAAATCAACATTAAAAATGTACATGCGTCTAATCCCCAAAGAGAATTGATGTCACCAGGACACCAGACTAAAGAAAAAAAAACATTATGGTATAGGAAAAGTTAATATGTGAAAAGAGAGAGGAGGTAGTTAGGGATAGAAAGAGAAGATTATTATAAAGGAATAGAGAAGGGGTTGGTCTGATCTTGATGACCTTGCAGATTTCTGCCCTATAGCACTGATCTAAGTCAGTAACTCCATGGCTACCTAATACCGGTAAGTATGTATGGGAAAGGTAGATTTTTTCGATGTAATTACTTTAGTATTTTATAAATTTCACTTGTAGTTATTATGTTTTGTTTGTATATTCTTATATAACTTGCCAAAAGAGGATACTAAGATACTTTAATTCTGACTTACGTATTCTATTAGAAATAATATTGTTTTCCGCTGGGTGTCTTATGTATGATGTTATTGAATGAACCGCAGACTCCGCTTTGTGCGCACAAATCGTTGCCGTCGATTAAGTGTTGGTGTAAATGGAATGATTGCTGTATTTTTTTTGTGTGTATGTAGCTATTTGGAAAAGAAGGTGTTAAAAATGTATCTTGGTATGATCTATATGGCAAATGATATTACCTCGGTAGCTTATAAATGTTAATACCTTTCTGTACACTTATTTCTAGAATGTAATTAACAAAAAAAAGATATCTTAACCTAAACACTTAACATGCAGGACAATACACAAAAATTCGCTTCACGTTCAGTTGATCTGTTAGTTTGGATAGACTTCAGATTTTAATTTGGCCAGCAGTTTAAGCATGCGGTCCGCTATTTCTTTCGAACAATAGTACGGCTTCAAAGAGAATCGATGTGTCTTAACTGCAGATCAGCACTGATGACTGTGGTGGTAATCGTCGGGTTTTTGGAAATGATGATGATTTCGTGCGATCGTGTACTTGACGTATAGTTAGAGGGCGACTGTCGATCGTTTTAGCGTTTGCCGATCTGAGATTAGCTATTCGCTTCCCAAGAGAAGTTTTTTTTAGGGTAGTGAGGTTATTCGCGCAGTAATTTCTGCTGACACGAGGTTGATTTTAGCACTGGCACTTGACACTTCCTTGGCAAATAGAATTTCTGGTTCACGAGTCGTTATTTGGGTTCACGAGGTTATTTTCCTGGCGTGATCGTGCTTGGAATCCCTGTACGTAGTCAATGGAAGTATTGCCGAAGATGCACTAGTGATCACAAAAGTTGTGTCTATGTACTATAAAAAAAAATAATTTCTTAATATTACTGGAGAATCGATCTACGAGTTATCACGTTTTTGTTAGTACATAATACTAATAATATCAAACTCAGAATTAACCGAAAAATATTTTGATTTTGTTTGATTTGTTTGAGGACTTGCTCACTCAATATTTTTCCACTGTCTGAGCGATGGGCGTTACATTTTGAAAAAAAAAAAATATTAAAATACATTCGCATGATAGGATGAATATACGTATCCTTTGTAGTAAGATACGAACCAGTGTCACGCTACAAAATGTTAAGATTCGTTTCAATGGTAAAACCCCATAGTTGTATACCATATATCCAAACCTGTTTTAGCACTCGTTCGTAACTATAATAGCAGCTTGTTATCAAGGCTTAGTTTTCGGAGTAAACAGTACAGTTCTCTGTATTTATTTTTAAGTTCTTCGCATTTCTTTTATACATGCGACTTCCATTTTAATTTAGCATTGAGTATCATTCCGAGATATTTCTTTGCATTTGCAAACGTATTTAGAAATACAGGCGAATTGTTTGTCCCTTTATACGAAAAATCTACATGAATCGATTTGCTCCCGATAAGTTCAACCTGCCACGATTTTGTCCGTTCATTAACCTCGTTAAGAGCGTTTTGTAATTTCATATTTGCTTCCTATATTGTTGTGCCGACCGCTAGGATAGCTGCATCGTCAGCAAACGTGGCAACTATTGTTTCGTTTTGTTTGTGGGATATCGAGTGTAAAAAGAGGTACAAGAGTGGTCAAGGAAGCTTCCTTGGGGTACTTCTGCCAATATTTCTTTGAACTCTGAATATTCGCTTCCAAGTTTTACACACAAGAGTCTATGCTCAGGATACGAGACGAGGATTATATATATTTTTTCAGGCAAAACTTGTCTTAATTTGTATTGAAGACCTCTATGGCAAACCTTGTCAAAATCTTGCGACACGTTAATAAATATGGCTGAGCAAATTTTCTTTTCTTCGAAAGCTTTCTCAATTACATCAGTAATTCGATGAACTTGGGCCACAGTCGAATGTTTACTTCTAAACCCAAATTGATGGTCAGGTAAAAGGCGTTTCTGTTCAATAATAGGGAATAAGCCACCGAGTAATATCCTTTAATTTTTTTTTTAATTATTGGAAGAAGTGAAATAGGTCTGAACGATTTTATTTCATTCGGTGATTTTCCTGGTTTGAGAACCATAATCACTTCCGCGACTTTCCATTGTCCTGGTATGTATTCTAATCTAATCGCTGTAGTTAATGCTTT
Organism: Rhingia rostrata; assembly: GCA_949824845.1. NCBI lineage: Eukaryota > Metazoa > Arthropoda > Insecta > Diptera > Syrphidae > Rhingia > Rhingia rostrata. Next base: position 29,950,566 of record OX463758.1, read on the forward strand.
CCGAGGCAACATTCTAAGAAGTTCGCCAGTAAGCAGGTCATAATTTTTTTAGGCTTTGGTTTCTGAATTTCCCGTTTAAGATCGGATATACTTGCATATCAATCTATATAAACGGGTGATTTTTTAAGAGTTAAGTTTTTCAGGTTGGCAGCACTGGATAGTAATGGCGTCCAAACGTCAAGTGAAAACTTTTCAGTATACTCTGCCATTTAATCATGGAAAGACTGACAAACGAGCAACGATTGCAAATTATTGATATTTATTATCAAAATTCGTGTTCTTTGGAAAATATGAAAATCCGCTGTTTTATCGAAAAATTGTGTTCATTTCTGTGATGAGTGATGAACAGCCACATGCCATGCAAGAATCACCGATGCATCTCCAAAAAACGACCGTTTGGTGTGGTTTATGAGCTGGTGGCATTATCGGTCCATTTTTCTTCAAAGACGACCGTGGAAGAAACGTTACCGTAAACGGCGAACGGTATCGAGCCATGATACGCGACTTTTTTTGTTGCCCCAGTTGAATGAGTTGAACTTGGTTGCTATGTGGTTTCATTAAGACTGTGCAACATGCCACACAGCTCGTGAAACCATGGAAATGTTAAGGGATGAACTTGGTAAGCAGCTTATGTCTCGAAATGGCCCTATGAGTCGGCCGCCAAGATCATGCGATTTAACGTCTCTTGATTATTTCTTGTGGGGTTATGTTAAGTCGTTAGTCTATGTGTACAAGCCGAACACGATTGAAGCCATACAGGATAACATAACACGCGTAATTCGTGGAATACAGGCCGAAATGCTCGAAATAGTGAAGCAAAATTGAACCTTCCGAATGCACCATTTGAAACGGAGCCGCGGACAACATTTACATAAAGTTTTCTTTAAAACGTAAATGGCAAAGGCCTATTTATCGATTACAATAAAATTTTTGAATATTTGATGCAAATTTGAGTGTGGCTGAAAAGGAATGTAATATCCACGAAGTATTTTAACATCTTCAGCGACAGCCAAGCGGCAATCGAATCTCTGGAAGTCATATCGTCCAACTCGAAATCAGCCCACGAATGCCGACTATCTCTTAACGAGATGGCAGAACAATTTACCATTCTTCTCTTTAGGGTGTCAGGCCACAGAGACATGTTTACCCAGGAATTGCAAGGCAGATGAGCTTTTAGACAGGAGACCATTCTTGATTCTACCGCCGGTAGATATGTCCCTCGCTGCATGTAAATCACAGATCAAACCTGCGATCAAGAAAGCAAACCGCAGATGGATAAACAGCATAACCTGCCAAACACCCAGGCAAATCTGGCCAAATTTAAACCAGATGCCTGAAAATGCTGAACAGATCAAACACCAGCAACATAATCGGTGTCCTCACAGGACACTGCACTATAGACCTACTCGCAAAAAGACTAGGCTTCTTCAGCAACGAAGGCTTCAGCGCTGAAGAAGCCTAGTACAACAGTGCGGCTTCAGAGCCCGCGCCGTAGAGCAAGACTTCGATGATCAGGATCTTATGTAGGATTTCCATAGTAGTTCGAGTAAGAGCTTCACTACTGAATTGCATTCTTAGTACGAAGAAACAGTGGTCAGCAGGAGTAATTCTTCGTTAAATTTCTAACGAGATGTTCTTGTCAGAGTCAATAGCGGAACCCAGGTATACAAAGTCCCGTACTACCTCAAGGTTATGGTGACGTTCGATCCAATTCTTCGATGTTGTTACCCTCATTGACAGCTGAGCCCATTTTTGCCGCTTCCTACTCTATACTAGCAAACGTGGCTATGACATCACGTTGAGTAGCACCAATGATGTCAATATGTTCGGCATATGCTAGTAGTTGCGCCGATTTTTTGAAAATTGCGCATATGGTGGGTGTTGGCTCAGTAGTTTTTCACCATCCTCTCAATAATCAAATTGAAGAAGTCTCATGACAGCGCATCGCCTTGCCTAAATCCTTTTTTTTTTGGTATCAAATATGTCGGTAAGGTCGCTTTCGACCCTGATGGAGTGCGTGAATTCGCCGTCGTCATCCTACACAAACGGACAAGTTTCGGCGGTACACCAATACTAGCCATGGCTCTGTATAGTTCGTCTCTATAAATATTGTCGTATGCGGCTTTGAAATTGACGAATAGGGGGTTGGTATCGACTTGGACTTCTTGGGTTTTTTTCCAGGATCTACCGAAGTGTGAAGATTTGATCGGTTGTGGACTTTCCTGGCCTAAAACCACACTGATAAGGGCCGATTAGGTTGTTGGTAAACGGTTTCAGGCGTTCACATATTACGGCAGATAGGATCTTGTAGGCGACGTTTAGGAGACTTATGTCTCTGTAGTTGGCGCAGTTTAGAGGGCCTCCATTTTGTGGATCGGGCAAACGATGCTGAGGTTCCATTCTTCAGGCATACTTTCTTCCGAACAGATTTGGCTTATGGGTGATGCTACTTACCAAGTCATATCCGCCGGCTTTATATAGCTCAGCGGGAAGGCCGTCATTTCCGGCAGAATTGTTAAGCATTAGTTGAGATATTGCTATCCTCACTTCACTCAGTTCGGGTGGTTGGCAGTTTTCGCTGCGGTATGTTGTTCGACATCGCCGTGGAACAATCTGCAGAAGTGGTTCTTCCATATCCTCTGCATCGACTGTGTCTCAACTGCGATATTTCCTTGTTCAGCTAAACAGGATTCTGTTCGAGCCTTGTATCATTGGCTCTGACGTTTTACACTTTGGTAAAACTTGCGAACATCGTTCCTTGCTCATTTTTCTTCTTTCTGAAAAGCCCTTGTTCTTCCCTTCTTCTCTGACTATAGAGTTCAACGGCAGCCCTCGTCTTCACCTGCAGCTTAGCCTTGTAGGCCTTGTTCTTGGCTGCGAGCATCTGTCGGCATTCCTCATCAAACAAGGGGTTTCTCGCTGGTGGGTGCGAGAAATCTAGCACATCAGTTGCGGCTGATCTAATGGCATGTTGGCATCGTTGCCATTGTTCTTCGAATTTCGATTCTGGTGGTATGGTGTTAATCGACAGGTTAAGGGCTACGCGGTGCGCGAAGGTCTTAGCGGTCTCTTGCAGGATTGCAGTCTTTGGACATTACATTTTTTCACAGTATTTCTGGTTTGTTGTGGCGTGTTGGACTGCAACAAGGCAGTCGTCCGAGTCGATGTTAGCTGCTTGGAATGTTCGGACATCCAAAATACTGGATGCATGTCTCTTGTCTATCGAAATGTGATCAATTTGGTTGAACGTTCGTTGATCTGGAGACCGCCATGTCCCCTTATGGATATCGAGGTGAGGAAACCGTGTGCTAGCTATAATGGTATTTCGATCCGTAGCGAAGTCAATTCGCCTAAGTCCGTTACCAGACGTGTTGTCGTGTAGGCTATGGTTTCCGACAATACTGCTAAATATGTCTTATCTTCCTAACTTTTGCGGTAAAGTCTCCCAGCACGATTTTAACATCCTACTTCGGTTTATTTTTGATACGATGGAAGAATTCATGAACTAGAATTTCATCTGGCTAATAGTCTTTCGATATAAACTGATTGAAGTAGCCATCAGGAACTAATAACTTATACGAAGCGATTTTACGGGACTCATTGAACGAATATTTAAAGCACAAAATATCCGTTGTTTATGAGGATGAGTTACAAGTAATGTAGGTCATATTTAATTACTTAAAAAAACGCCGTCAACCAGCCGACGTTCTATTTGCACATCTCTGCTATCTGATATCCCCCCACGAGAACCCCCGAAATCTTGGACATTGGACATCAACTTCGCACATGAATGCAACGAACTACAGACACGTAACAGCACTGGCGACTGAGGCCATCGGCTTATATCTGTTCCCCTCTTCCGACTCAACTTCCATCGAACCAACTTTGGCTATAACGAGTAAATGATTAGATTACTGCTCACCGCTAATGGGCATAACTCTTTTATTTTCATTGTACCTCACCTCATCTACCATCACTCCTTAACCCCTTTTTTTAATAAATAAATAAAGTTAGGCTAATCCGGTCTTAATCCCAACTGACACTAAGCTTAAATAAAATAAAATTCCAACTGAATAGACAAAACATATCGACGCTATTGCTGCGTTGACGACCAGACTCTATAAAGCTGCAGCCGACACTCAACGCAGCAATCAGATAGATTTGATTTGAAATAAATAATTAAATAATGTGATGGTCACCATTGGGGCTATGGTCAGGAGTCCAACGTCTTATCTATATAATTCAAACTATGCTCACCAGTGGCGCCACATCGTCGCCCGAGAATTGGTTTGTTCCATACGCCACTTTTGTCGGTTTTGAGTTAGGAATGGATACGATGGTAGTTTTGTATGCTCTTTCTAAATCTGTGTTCAGATTTGCGCTACGTCTTTTCAATCCCGAGATATCCAACATCAATTTTGTTCCATATCCACCAAAATCAACATTTTCTAGATTTGTTTTGTACCATAAACCATTTTTTGGCGTTTGGGACATTTTTTCCATATAATTTTTGTCAAGTTTTTTGTCAGAATTGTTTTGTTCCACGTGCATATTACGGTGACAAGGGATAGAAAAAATACTAAGAATGTTGAGAATTGGTTTGTCCTACGTGCACGTGTTTATGGGACAATGATCGCAAACAAAATTTTAGTATTGGTTTGTGCCATGTGCACATGTGCACAAAATTCTTTACTGAATCGGAGAGATTGGATATTTTTAATTCGTTTTGGAGGCTGTCAGACGAAGAAAAGAATAATTTTTATTTCAAATTCATAACCCGAAAAAAAGTAAAACGTCGAAGAGTCAAGCAAACAGAAAACGAAAAGGACGCAAAGAATCATTCGTTCCTTTATTATTTCGATAATTCCATTAAATGTAAGCAACGCGTCTGTAGAACACGTTGTGCGTGAGTAAAACAAGAATATATTACTGTTTTGCGAATTTAACAAGTCCAAAAACTGGTGCACCGATGCCAAGAACCAAAGGAAAAAAATATCAAACGTGTCACTCCCCCTGAAAAACTGATAGATGTTCGAAATCATATTAACAGTTTACCCACGATTGATTCCCATTATTGTCGCGCAACTTCAGATAAGAAATATCTGGAAAGCAATCTCAGTTTAGCTCGGATGTACAGACTTTATGTTGAATATTATCAAAATCCAGTAAAGGAGAATGTTTACCGATCAATTTTCAATAGCGAATTCAATCTTTCATTTCATAAACCTAATAGTGCTTACACACCGAATCATAAACTGAGTTTTTGGCAAAAAGTTTACGTAAACCACTAGATGCTTTCGCTTTCACACCGAACTCTGACCAGGTTTCGTTTGACATTTCAATCAGCTGTCAATTGTGATTTTGATACTAGCTGCAACATTTGTGTGTGAAAATATTGTAATTGAATAATAAAATGAATTCTAATATAATCAAACTAATATTAGCATTTGAAGTTCAAAATGAAACAAATCTAAAGATTTTGACAACAGTTTTTGACTCTCAAGACCGCCACTACGAACAAAAACGCAAAAAAATGCTTTTGCAAATTGTGAAACGCCAACACAAAAAAGCTATTCTTATAAAGGCATTAATGAAACGCCAACAACAGAGAATTACGTGGATAAAGGTGAGTTTTTAATTAAGTTCAAAATAATATATAACACCTAACTCATATATGTGTTTTGCAGATGCGGACGAGTACATTCTGGGAAAAAGAAGTGGTTGAGAACAACGAAGAATATTTTAAACAACACTTCAGAATGTCTCGTCGTACTTTTGAAATTCTTTGTCGTGAACTACAATGTTTGGAAAAAAAAAACACAAATTATAGAAAATGTATTCCATTAAAAAAGAGAAACAAAAAAAAAAAAAAACATTTGTTTTGACAGCGAGTTCATCAGCTGTTTTGTGGGACGTGTGGAACACGTGTAGAGTCTATGAAAAGGTGTGTTCGTTCCAACAACCTTTAACGAGATGACGTCTGCGAAGTGGTTTTGAGAAGGTTACGCCATAACCTACTTGTTTTTGAGAACTGAAAACGTATGGGAAAACTCGGTTTATGATGAAGGTTTCAGGTGCTTTTGCGTAAACTCAGTTTTTGGTTCGGTGTGAATGCCCTATAAGAAAGACCAATGCGACAAATGCGTTTTATTTAAAAATAATGAAAACAATCTGACACCGGACGAAAAAGCTAAATTTGAAGAACACATAAAAGAGAAAAAGCTTTTGAAAGCCGACCGAGATTTAGATAGAAGCAATTTGGATGCAACAAAATGTGTAATAAGCTATGACTTACAAAGTGTATTCAGCTTGCCAAGGGGAAATGCATTTTACTATAACAGGAAGCTTAATATGTTCAATCTAACTGCAACAGTTGTAGTTGCTATCCCTGGCATAAAAAGATTTACTTATTGCGTAGTTTGGACAGAAGCTCATAGTGGTCGCTCAGGAAATGACATTGCAAGTGCATTAATAAAAATTTTGGACAGGCTTATCGAAGTATACCCCACCTTAAAATCCATCATACTACGGAGTGATGGAGTGAAATAGTGACGCAAAATTGGACCTTCCGAATGCACCACTTGAAACGGAGCCGCGGATAACATTTACATAAAGTTGTCTTTAAAACGTAAATGGCAAAGGCCTATTTATCGATTACAATAAAATTTTTGAATATTTGATGCAAATTTGAGTGTGGCTGAAAAGGAATGTAATATCCACGAAGTATTTTAACATCTTCAGCGACAGCCAAGCGGCAATCGAATCTCTGGAAGTCATATCGTCCAACTCGAAATCAGCCCACGAATGCCGACTATCTCTTAACGAGATGGCAGAACAATTTACCATTCATCTCTTTAGGGTGTCAGGCCACAGAGACATGTTTACCCAGGAATTGCAAGGCAGATGAGCTTTTAGACAGGGGACCATTCTTGATTCTACCGCCAGTAGATATGTCCCTCGCTGCATGTAAATCACAGATCAAACCTGCGATCAAGAAAGCAAACCGCAGATGGATAAACAGCATAACCTGCCAAATATCCAGGCAACTCTGGCCAAATTTATACCAGATGCCTGAAAATGCTGAACAGATCAAAGATCAGCAACATAATCGGTGTCCTTACAGGACACTGTACTATAGACCTACTCGCAAAAAGACTAGGCTTCTTCAGCAACGAAGGCTTCAGCGCTGAAGAAGCCTAGTACAACAGTGCGGCTTCAGAGCCCGCGCCGTAGAGCAAGACTTCGATGATTAGGGTCTTATGTAGGATTTCCATAGTAGTTCGAGTAAGAGCTTCACTACTGAATTGCATTCTTAGTACGAAGAAACAGGGGTCAGCAGGAGTAATTTTTCGTTAAATTTCTGACGAGATGTTGTTGTCAGAGTTGTTCCGCAGAATAGGAACAAAATCAATTCCACCGCAATTAAAATGTTCCTGAACCAAAGTGATGTAGAGATGATTGTCCAGAGATATTCCGAGCCGGGACATTCCTTAATTCAGGAGGTGGATTGTATTCATTCGGCAATCGATAAGTATTTGAAAAACCTTGAGATTCAGAGTCCACTTCACCTAGTCAAGCTTTTAACAAGCATGAACATAGCCAAAGTTGAACTTTAAAATTATTCAAATGCTTCCTGAAGATTTTAAGGCGTATTCCATTTTGGCTAACAAAATGGACTTCAGCAAAGTAACGGGTGATTTTTTAGCTGGTTTGGTTTTGGCAACACTGGTTTTGACAGCTGACGTGTGTTTAGTACCTTGTGTCACTGTCAAACAGCTTCAGTTTGGTTTGCAATTTAACCATGGATCGTCTTACAAATGAACAACGCTTGCAAATTATTGAATTTTACTATCAAAATTCGTGCTCGGTACGAAATGTTCATCGCGCGCTGCTTCCATTTTATGATCGGCATTCTCGACCTTCTGAGCAGTCTATTCGGAAGATTGTGACCAAATTTCGCACCAAATTTACTTTGTTGGACATTAAACCACCAACACGTTTACGTACTGTGCGTAGTGAAGAAAATATTGCGGCCCTATCAGCTAGTGTGACAGAAGACCGCGAAATGTCGATTCGGCGCCGTTCCCAGCAGTTAGGCCTTTGTTACAGCACTACGTGGAAAATTTTGCGGAAGGATTTGGGCGTAAAGCCTTTTAAGATACAGCTGGTGCAAGAACTAAAGCCAGCCGACCTACCACAACGCCGAATTTTTGGTGAATGGGCTCTTGGAAAGCTGGCCGAGGATCCGCTTTTTTATCGAAAAATTGTGTTCAGCGATGAGGCTCATTTTTGGTTGAATGGGTACGTAAATAAGCAAAATTGCCGCATTTGGAGTGAAGGTCAGCCAGAAGCATTGCAACAGCTACCAATGCATCCCGAAAAAGCCACTGTTTGGTGCGGTTTATGGGCCGGCGGCATTATTGGGCCATATTTCTTCAAAGATGATGCGAATCGCAGCGTTACTGTCAGTGGTGAATGGGCGGATGGGCTACCTGAGAGGCAGCCGCGGTCAACATTTGCATGAAATTATCTTTAAACAATAAATTGCAAGGTTCAAACTATCGATTCAAATAAATATTTCATTCATTTTTTCGAATTTTTTGTGTTTTTTTTTAAAAAAAGTTCTAAACCTCTTAAAAAATCACCCGTTACCTTTTTCCAAAGTAAAAATATTACTTTATGAAAAAAATTTCGATTTTGAAATAAAATTTAAAAACTCGGCGAAAGAAAAAGAGTACAAAACTTTAAGTTTATTTAAGACAGCCACCAAGGGTGCACACTACCAACACCGAAAAATTAGCTTTGTGCAAAATTAACACAAACCTTTAAAACACCGATCTCAAAAGAAAAGAAAAAAGACCTTAAAGACTTGTTACCGTTTTTATTGAAAATTGATAAGCAATATCTTAAAACATTGCTTAATATTTAGAAACTAAAATTTATTTTATTTTTATTTTGTTTGTTTGTTTATTTTTAAAGAAAAATGTTTATTTTTTATTTTGTTTTTTTTTTTTATAAAAGACTTTATTGAAAACAAAGATTTTCATGATTTTCTTTTAAAATTTTAGCATCCAACTACATGCTTTCTTGCCCTTCACATTATATATTGATGAGAATTGGTTTGTGCCATATTCATTTTTGTGTGTTCCACGTGTATGAAAAAAAAAATCATTTTCAAAATGTATGAGGTGGGATACAAGCCAAAAAAGTAGACTTTTGTGCTGATTAACGTATCTTGTTAACGGTAAGGCAAAACACTTTGAAAATTGGTAGGTGAAGTCTTAATAAGACTAACTTCAATTTAAAAAAAATAAAAATAAAATCCTATCGCACAGTTTCGGAGTACTAAGTACGCGAACCTTTAAATGCGTTTTTCTCGAAAAAGTGTCAATAGCGTATGGAACAAACCAATTCTCGGGCGACGACATGTTTTGCCTCCAATCCTCAATTAAAGTGAACAGTTTCCGTCATCATATAACTCTTCAATTATCTGCTAACTGATTATAGATTTATGACTTCTTTGTTACATGAAATGTTTATAATAGATATGTTTATTCATTCATATACACGTTCAATATAAATGCTTTAAAAAAAATCATTTAGTTTATAATAAATGAATCACATGAAGAAATTTTGTAATAAAATGTGAAAATACTCATTTGCGTTGAAAAAAAAAATTACGTAGCTTGCCTTCGACAAAAATGCGAAGGAACATTTTTTTATTTATAAAAAAAAATCTTTTAAACCTTACCTATTCGTCACTAATTCACCTTACTAGAAACTTATTTAACTAAAAATAGTCTACAACTAATTAAACGGACAGACAAGAAACACCAATGCGTGTATTTTTACTGCATGAATGCATAAGTATGTATTATTGAGTATAACAGGCAAGACATCTACCAAAATCACAAGTGGAAATGGTCGTTTGTTTTTTTTAATGCTTATCGCACTCTTAACAATAGAATTTTGCTTCGCATTATTAAATTAAAAAAAAAACATCGTGTGTCAAGTTTTTTATTTTATAAAACAATACGTGTGGTTGGTTCCTATAAATAGCTTTAGGCGTTCCTAATTGGACATATTTTGAATGACTTTTGTTAATATTTCTGTTTACCAAGTAAACAATAAAAATTGAATTTTAATCGTGTTTTGGCTAAATATATAACAACTTTTTGCTAATTAATTTATTTTTTTGTTTTGTTTTATAAAGTTGACTCAATAATTATTGTTGTCCTGTTTTTTTGTTGGCGGCTTAGCTTTTTTTTTTATAATTTGCGCGCACTCAAAGGGGTTATGAATACCCTTTATATGTTTTAGCACAGTGCGGGCGTTAAGGAAATTAGGGATAAGAAGAAAGGAGATACCGATGCACATTGGTTTTAAATGTCTGTGAGTTATAATGGGAAGGAAAAACAGAGTTTGGTAGAGCATCACACATTCGTGTTGTTCGGTTTATGTACGAATCTCTATATTTCAGCGTACGTCCGAAGATAGGCTTGAGGGTAAACTGATTTGCATTCATTGCGTAACGAGTATTGCGGCTGAATTGTTGAATGGGAGGAATGCAGCTGGCTATTTCTTTTGAACATTGGTTGTTAAAATAGCGATAAAACAAGGTAAGGCAGGAGATGTTTCGACGTTGTTCAAGCGAAACTAAGGAGTTCGCTATTCTTATGTCTCCTATAAGTTTTTTCGCACGTGTTTGAATCCTATCTAGTAGGTGCAATGTTGATTTTGGTGCACCTGACCAGACGTGGGCATTGAATTCAAGTTTTGGGCGTATAAACGCTTTATATATTGTGGCCAGATCAGAGGGGGTGAAATATTTCTTACATCGATTTAGGAAACCTAGATTTAGGAAACCTAGACATCGAATATGTGGTCGTTCCAACGTAAGTCGTTACTAACACACATACCTAGCATGGAAAGCAGTTCGGTTTCTTCAACGTAAGTGCCATTCATGGATAATGGCTCTAGATTTTGGTTACGCTTTAATGACAGAAGATAGCATTGTGTTTTGGAAGCATTGAATTCCACTATATTAGATTTACCCCATTTGATAATGCTGTCAAGGTCGGAATTCAATGAGCTTAAAATATTTTGGCGTTTAGAGTCCACGTTCGAAGGTGAGGGACGAGGGCCTGTAAACGAATATGAGAAGCTGAGGGTACTGTCATCAGCGAAGGAATGAATTGGATTAAAAGTTGCAGACAGGAGATCATTTATAAAAATGAGAAAGAGAGTCGGAGACAAAACTGAGCCTTGAGGGACACCAGCATTTATTTGGTGAGTTACAGACTTGAAACCATCCAAAACAACTTGAATTGAACGTTTCGAAAGATAATGTCTAATCCATAGAAGAAGTTTTTCGTCGATTTTAAATGCACGCATTTTCGACAAAAGGGCTTGATGCCAAACCCTGTCAAATGCCTTTGAAATATCAAGCGCAACAATCTTGCTTTCGCCACCATGGTGGATTGATTGGTTCCACTTTTCGGTGAGATATGTCATCAAATCACCAGTAGACCTGTTGCTGCGAAAACCATACTGCCGTTCATTGAGAAGTTTTCGTGTACCGAGATATTTCATAAGCTGATGATTTATCAGCGTTTCTATGACCTTGGAAAGAAGGGACGTAAGTGCAATTGGTCAGTAGTTGGAGAGAGAAGAAGATTCGCCTTTTTATGGTACAGGCTGGACAAATGCTGTTTTCCATCTACTCGGAAAGAGTCCTGATGAGTAGGATAGATAGAAAAGCTTACGCAGTGGTTTTGCTAGCGTAGAAGAACACCTCTTCAGAATGATGGGGATATACCATCTGGACCAGCGGATGTATGTATGTCAAGATCAAATAAAACTCTTGCAACTGTACGAGTACAAAAGTGAATTTGTCCCATAGAATGATCTACGTTCTCAATACAATACGAAATGCGCTGCAAGCAGATTGGCTTTGTCTAAAGAGCTGACAGCTGGAATGTCATTGTGAATGAGCGTCGGAATTGATGTTGATGCCGAATTTTTTATGTTTTTAACAAATGACCAAAAGTTTTTACTGCCTCTGGGACATTGTAGAATTTTTTGCCTCAACGATCGGTCATAGAGGAATTTCACACGCTTTAAATGGGCATTACAGTCATTTCTGGCTTGTTTGAACTTTGCTCGGTTTTCCTCTGTTGGGTTGGTCTTGTACAACCGAAAGTTTGTCTCTCTCATCCTGATAGCTTCTTTGCAGCTCAAGTCATACCACCCTTTTGCCTTTGGTCTGATACTTTTAATTCTGTTGGGAGTACAAGATCTCATACCAAAGAGAATGATATTTGATATCATATCAGCAGCAGCAATGCGATCGTGTACTGTATATGTTTGCAGATTGTTTGCCAGTTTATACGATGTTCTTACCAAGACAGTCTTAGGCGGCTACAATTCCAAAGGGCCGCCCATGCAGAAATGAGTGTTTGTAGCTGGTATTCTGGTAACGCTGTCTAAAGAGAGATACGTTTCTTGTAACGGGCGATCCAAGTAGAGATACTTTTTCAATAGCCTTTTTTGACAGATCACGAGTGAGTCGTGTCATGCTGTCATGTTATTTTTGTTTAGTATTGTTTGGCATTTCATAATGAAAAGACTTACGCGTGAACAACGTTTACAAATTGTTCAACTTGATTATGAAAATTCACGTTCTGTGAGGAATGTGTTTCGTGCACTTCGCTCAACTTATGGTCAACATAATCGGCCTACTGAGCGTACTGTTCGCAACACTATCACCCATTTTGAGACCCAGCATTCATTATTGGATAATATTCGACCGAATAGACCACGTCCAGCACGCTGTGAAGAAAATATAGCGGCCGTAGCTGAGAGTGTACACGAAGACCGTAGAGAGTCGATTCGGCGCCGTTCGCAGCAACTCGGACTGACGTATGGAACGACTTGGCGCATTTTACGTCAAGATCTTAAATTGGAAGCGTACAAAATACAGCTTGTGCAACAACTGAAGCCGCTCGACCTTCCCAAGCGACATCGCTTCGCTCTATGGGCTCTTGAAAAGTTCCAAGAAGATCCGACATTTTCGAGGCAAATTTTGTTTACCGATGAGGCCCATTTCTGGCTCAATGGGTATGTAAACAAACAAAATTGCCGCATTTGGGACGAAGAGCAACCTGAAGAGATTGAAGAACTGCCACTTCATCCAGAAAAAACAACGGTTTGGTGTGGTTTGTGGGCCGGTGGAATCATCGGTCCATATTTCTTTAAAAATTATGCAGGAGCGAACGTAACCGTCAATGGCGACCGTTATCGTGCCATGATAACCGACTATTTGATGCCTGAAATTGAAGCTCGTGATCTCGGCGACATTTGGTTTCAGCAAGACGGCGCCACTTCCCACACATCGCATCAATTAATGGACTTATTGAGAGAACATTTCGGTGAGCACATAATTTCACGTTTTGGGCCGGTCGATTGGCCACCAAGATCGTGTGATATCACACCGTTAGACTTTTTCCTGTGGGGATATTCTCCATTAAATTTGAATTTTCTGTGTTTTTTTCTTTAAAAAAGTAGGGAACCTCGAAATGGATCACCCTTTATGAAGGTGCCCACCATTTTACTTCAAGCTACAGATTCACGAAGATACACATTGTGTAAGCGTTTACGGGTTGCCTTGTTTTTAACTTCTGACTCAGCTACAAGCGTCAGCTTTTTAGGCCGTGATTAAGGCCAACGCTAGTTAGTCCTAGTGCTTTAGTAAATCGAATGTATAGATAATCAATAACGTGGTCACATTCTTCACCTGAATGAAATAAGTGGATAACTCGAATTTTTACTTTTATTTTTGTGATATCTACGTTTTTTGATACCTAGAATCGATAGAAATTTAGGGCAATAACCAACAAACACATTTTTCTGATTTGCTGCCACCAATTGGGTATTAGAAAGAGTTAGTGCACAAAATGGATAACTGGGGTCGAATTACCGCATCAGTTATCGAGTCATGCGTGACTGAAAATGTGGATTTTGAATGATCGCACACGAGATTCGAGTATCGAGTATCGAATTTTGGTATTCTGTCATCAGTGATCGAGCATATTTTCATACGGTAGGGTTTGTGGTGTCGAGTGGATGCATTTTAGTGAGAAAAAATATAAGAAATTTTCGTTTTGTTACTATAAGTTGCTCCCTTATAAACAAGAATGCACCCTTTTTCACTCTGAACCTTTGAGTAAAACTGCAATAAGTTTAAGTTATGAAATATGTTTAAAAAAAAAATCTAATTTTTAAAGATAAATGATTGCTAAACGTTTTCGTTAAATGGTGTCACGATGTCCATCTTCTGACTCGGAAGATGAAAACACAACCAATAATTTATTTAAAAGTTGTGTTTTCATCTTCCAACCAACAACCATACTTACTTACTTAAGTGGCGCTACAGTCTGGAATGAACCTGGGCCTCAACCGACAAGCCTCTCCTATTAGCTAACTGCCTCCAGTTGCGGACTCCGAGTTGGTTGAGGTCGGTTTCTACTTGTGCGCGCCACTTAAGGCGAGGTCTTCCTCTACTACGTCCGACGTCTGGCTGGGAATCGAAGACTCTGCGACTGCGAGCCGGAGTATTGGTGTCCATTCGTTCTACATGTCCTAGCCATCTTAAACGTCCAATGCGGAGTTTTTTGACCAGGGGCATGTCGCTGTACAGCTCGTATAGTTCTTGGTTGAATCTTCGTCTCCATAGCCCGTCAACGCAAACGGGACCGAAGATTTTTCGAAGAATTTTCCTCTCAAATCGACCAAGGATTTCTTCATCCGATTTTGATACGGTCCATGCTTCAGCGCCGTAGAGCAGGAATGCGAAGAAGGTCTTATATAATCTCCTTAGTAGTTCGAGTGAGAGCTTTACTACTGAATTGCCTTCTTAGCCCGAAGAAGCAGCGGTTGGCAAGAGTAATTCTTCGTTTAATTTCTGACGAGATGTTGTTGTCAGAGTTAATAGCGGAACCGAGATAGATAAAGTCCCGTACTACCTCGAAGTTATATCTGTCAATGGTGACGTTCTGTCCAATTCGTCGATGTTGTGTGTCCTTTCGTGTTGACAGCATATAATTCGTCTTGCCCTAATTAACTACTAAGCCCGTTTTGCCGCTTCCTTCTCTATACTAGCAATTGTGGCTATGACATCACGTTGGGTCCTACCAATGATGTCAACATCGTCGGCGTATGCTAGTAGTTGTACAGATTTTTGGAAAATTGTGCCTCTGGTGTTGGCTCGTGAGTTTTCCACAATCCTCTCAAGAATCAGATTGAAAAAGTCGCATGACAGCGCATCGCCTTGCCTAAATCCTTTTTTGGTATCGAATGTGTCAGTGAGGTCGTTTCCGACCCTGATGGAGCAGCGAGAATTCTCCACCGTCATCCTACACAAACGGACGAGTTTGGGCGGTATACCAAAACTAGACATGGCTCTGTATAGTTCGTCTCTATAAATGCTGTCGTATGCGGCTTTGAAGTCGATGAATAGGTGGTGGGTATCGATTTTGACTTCTTGGGTTTTTTCCAGGATCTGCCGAAGTGTGAAGATTTGATCGGTTGTGGACTTTCCTGGCCTAAGACCACACTGATAAGGCCGATCAGGTTGTTGGTAAACGGTTTCAGGCGTTCACATATTACGGCAGATAGGATCTTGTAGGCGACGTTTAGGAGACTTATGCCTCTGTAGTTGGCGCAGTTTAGAGGGTCTCCTTTTTTGTGGATCTGGCAAACGATGCTGACAAACAGGCATACTTTCTTCCGACCACATTTGCTTATGAGTTGGTGGATGTTTCTTATCAAGTCATCTCCGCCAGCTTTATATAACTCAGCGGGAAGGCCGTCATTTCCGGCAGAATTGTGAGGCATTAGTTTAGATATTGCTATCCTCACTTCACTAAGGTCGTGTGGTTGGCAGTTTTCGCTGCCGCTGCCTATATTAAATGGTTCGTTCTGCCTGACAGCGGATGTTGTTCGTCATCGCCGCCGTTTAACAGTCTGCAGAAGTGGTTCTTCCATATCCTCAGCGTAGACTGTGTCTCAACTATGATATTTCCTTGTTCATCTCGACAGGATTCTGTTCGAGCATACAAGGCTTGGCTTTGACGTTTTACACTTTGGTTAAACTTGCGAACATCTTTCCTGGAGTGGCACCTCTCTATATCCTCGATCGCGCGCTTTTCTTCCTCTTTTTTCTTCTTTCTAAAAAGCCGGTGTTCTTCCCTTCTTGTCTGCCTTTGAGCTCAACGGCAGCTCTCGTCTTCACCTGCAGCTTAGCCTTGTAGGCCTCGTTCTTGGCTGTGAGCATCTGTCGGCATTCCTCATCAAACCAGGGGTTTCTTGCTGGTGGGCGCGAGAAACCTAGAACATCAGTTGCGGCTGATCTAATGGCTTGTTGGCATCGTTGCCATAGTTCTTCGACATTCGATGTTGGTGGTATGGTGTTAATCGAGAGGTTTAGGGATACGCGTTGCGCGAAGGTCTTGGCATTCTCTTGCGATTGCAGTCTTTCGACATTAAATTTTTTTACAGTATTTCTGGATTGTTGTGGCGTAGTGGATATCCGCATTCTAACCTTGGCTGCATCAAGGTAGTGGTCCGAGTCGATGTTAGCTCCTCGGAATGTTCGGAATCCAAAATACTGGATGCGTGGCGCTTGTCTATCGCTATGTGATCAATTTGATTGGCCGTTCGTTGATCTGGAGACCGTCATGTCCCCTTATGGATATCGAGGTGAGGAAACCGTGTGTTGGCTATAGTGGCATTTCGTTCCGTAGCGAAGTCAATTAGCCTAAGTCCGTTACCAGACGTGTTGTCGTGTAGGCTATGGTTTCCGACAATACTGCTAAAGATGTCTTCTCTTCGTACTTCGGTAGTCGCTCATAGGTTTTGTCAAGGAGCTCATAGAAGCAGTCCTTAGCTATATCATCTTTTTCCTCCGTTGGAAACCAAACCAACAACCAATAATTTATTTAAAACGCAGGTGGCCATGGCTCAGAGGAATGCGTAGTTGACTGCTAAGCCAAACGCTGCGGGTTCATGCCCCTGCTTCGGAAGCATTCTTTTTCTACAAAAATCGCCAGCTTATCTGAGGCCACCTGTGCGATAATATGAGACAATATAAATCTATGTCTCCTCCACTGTGCCACGTAGGTTTATGTTATATGGCTTTCCTTTTATGTGTCTATCTGTCTCTCTCTGTTGTATTTATGTCTCGCTCTGTCCCAGCCGATGGCCTCAGTCGCCAGTGCTGTTATGTGTCTGTAATTCGATGCATTCATGTGCGACGTACTATGATGTCAATGTCAATTATTTAAAAGTTTAGAATTTTTACATACACGAATTTGTTTTCATAACATTACAGAATAACATACAGAAAAACAATACATTTGACATCAAACATCAATATAGCAGAATAGTGCTAGTACGATTGGTACAATTTTCAATGTGCATTCGATACGTGACCATTCATTTGTGATCATCCCAATGTAGTTGCTCGATCATTCGATAACGTATGCATTTCACTCTCACTCGATTACTGAAGTGGTTATTCGACCCTTGACCTTTTTTAAATTTTAATATTTTTTTCTCAATAAAATATAAAGGGTGATCCATTTCGAGGTTCCCTACTTTTTTAAAGAAAAAAACACAGAAAATTCAAATTTAATGGAGAAAGAACATTCTTTGGCATTTATTTTTTGAAGATTATGTCTATCAAATGTTGGCCGTTGCTACGTCGCAGATGGTCCATCCGTTGAGTCCAATTTTCGATCACTCGTTCGAGCATTTCGACTGGTAACTGGTGAATGACACGCGTGATGTTTTCCTCCAAGGCCTGAATCGAAGCTGGTTTGTCGGCATAAGCTTTTGACTTTACATATCTCCACAGGAAAAAGTCTAACGGTGTGATATCACACGATCTTGGTGGCCAATCGACCGGCCCAAAACGTGAAATTATGTGCTCACCGAAATGTTCTCTCAATAAGTCCATTGATTGATGTGGTGTGTGGGAAGTGGCGCCGTCTTGCTGAAACCAAATGTCGCCGAGATCACGAGCTTCAATTTCAGGCATCAAATAGTCGGTTATCATGGCACGATAACGGTCGCCATTGACGGTTACGTTCGCACCGGCATAATTTTTAAAGAAATATGGACCGATGATTCCACCGGCCCATAAACCACACCAAACCGCTGTTTTTTCTGGGTGAAGTGGCAGTTCTTCAATCTCTTCAGGATCTTCTTGGAACTTTTCAAGAGCCCATAGAGCGAAGCGATGTCGCTTGGGAAGGTCGAGCGGCTTCAGTTGTTGCACAAGCTGTATTTTGTACGCTTTCAATTTAAGATCTTGACGTAAAATGCGCCAAGTCGTTCCATACGTCAGTCCGAGTTGCTGCGAACGGCGCCGAATCGACTCTCTACGGTCTTCGTGTACACTCTCAGCTACGGCCGCTATATTTTCTTCACAGCGTGCTGGACGTGGTCTATTCGGTCGAATATTATCCAAAAATGAATGCTGGGTCTCAGAATGGGTGATGGTGTTGCGAATAGTACGCTCAGTAGGCCGATTATGTTGACCATAAGTTGAGCGAAGTGCACGAAACACATTCCTCACAGAACGTGAATTTTCATAATAAAGTTGAACAATTTGTAAACGTTGTTCACGCGTTAGTCTTTCCATAATGAAATGCCAAACAATACTAAACAAAAATAACATGACAGCATGACACGACTCACACGTGATCTGTCAAAATGGCTATTGAAAAAAGTATCTCTACTTGGATCACCCATTACATACAATCTGTTCTTCATTCCTTTGAATATTCAAATATACTATCATTACTTAAAAGTATAAAAACTGGCTTGTTTGGTTACATAAGTAAAGTTATGAATTTAAAACTATTCTACAAGTTCAAACGTAATTACAAACGCGCCTTTTAACTTACACGTAACACTGTTTTTATAAAGTTTATACGCAGATTTTTTTAATTAGTCCATTAATAGATTAAAGTTAGTATCATTATCATCACAAATAACCTTTCTTAGTTCAACCTCAGGGGTTCGGCTTATTTCATAATAGCTCGTTAAAATATTTAACGTTTTATTAAATGTAGTGTAGGTCATCAAAATATGGTGTGCTTGGCCCTTTGTTTGTGTTAGATGTGTAAATATGTTGAAATAATTTTTGAAAACATTCATGCCGATGATTGAATTCGGGATTGAATCCACTGAGGGCGTATTTAATTCGATTCACAATCATTCACTTCACCTCTGAAAAAACTTTTATTGAAAATGTCGCCATTATCTCTATCTGCGAAACCATTACCGATGCGTTGTATTTCAATGAGTCATCTATCAACTGAAAATTAAACACTACATAGATTGCATTTTTATTTAGTTTAAAAAAATCAAAAAAATAATTCTAAAGTTTAATCTTATCGATTAAAAATTTGTGTCATTTTATGTATAACAAAAGTCCTTGGTATAAACGTATAGCCACGTAACCAGAAGCATTAGAAAGTGTGATCAAAGAAAGGGTGATCAAAATTTAAATGTATCGTGAAATCGTTAATCGTTAAGTAGCGCCGCACACTGGGATTTTGCGAAAAAAGATGAAAACAAATGGTATTTTCAAGTAAGAATAAAATCTGAATCGAAATTACTGAAATCGGACTTCCTTTGAATAGCTTTGTGAAGAGAGTATGCCTGAAGAATGGAACCTCAGCATCTTTTGCCCGATCCACAAAATGGAGGCCCTCTAAACTGCGCCAACTACAGAGGCATAAGTTTCCTCAACATCGCCTAGAACATCCTATCTGCCGTAATATGTGAATGCCTCAAACCATTTACCAACAACCTGATCGGCCCCTATCAGTGTGGTTTTAGGCCAGGAAAGTCCACAACCGATCAAATCTTCACACTTCGGCAGATCCTGGAAAAAACGCAAGAAGTCCAAATCGATACCCACCATCTATTCATCGATTTCAAAGCCACATACGACAGCATTTATAGAGACGAACTATACAGAGCCATGTCTAGTTTTGGTATACCGCCCAAACTCGTCCGTTTGTGTAGGATGACGGTGGTGAATTCTCGCTGCTCCATCAGGGTCGGTAACGACCTTACCGACACATTCGATACCAAAAAAGGATTTAGCCAAGGCGATGCGCTGTCATGTGACTTCCTCAATGTAATTCTTGAGAGGATTGTGCAAAACTCACGAGCCAACACCAGAGGCACAATTTTCCAAAAATCTGTACAACTACTAGCATACGCCGACGATATTGACATCATTGGTAGGACCCAACGTGATGTCATAGCCACGATTGCTAGTATAGAGAAGGAAGCGGCAAAACGGGCATAGCAGTAAATGAGGGCAAGACGAAGTATATGCTGTCAACACGAAAGGACACACAACTTCGACGAATTGGACAGAACGTCACCATTGACAGATATAACTTCGAGGTAGTACGGGACTTTATCTATCTCGGCTCCGCTATTAACTCTGACAACAACATCTCGTCAGAAATTAAACGAAGAATTACTCTTGCCAACTGCTGTTTCTTCGGGCTAAGAAGGTAATTTAGTTGTAAAGCCCTTACTCGAACTACTAAGGAGATCTTATATAAGACCCTGATCATCCCATTCCTGCTCTACGGTGCTGAAGCATGGACCGTATCAAAATCGGATGAAGAAATCCTTGGTCGATTTGAGAGGAAAATTCTTCGAAAAATCTTCGGTCCCGTTTGCGTTGACGGGCAATGGAGAAGAAGATTCAACCAAGAACTATACGAGCTGTACAGCGACATTCCCTTGGTCAAAAAACTCAGCATTGGACGTCTAAGATGACTAGGACATTTGGAACGAATGGACACCAATACTGCGGCTCGCAGAGTCTTTGATTCCCAGCCAGATCTCGGACGCAGTAGAGGAAGACCGCGCCTTAAGTGTCGCGCATAAGTAGAAACCGACCTCAACCAACTTGGAGTGCGCAACTGTAGGCAGTTAGCTAAGGACCGGGCTAATTGGAGAGGCATGTTGTTTGAGGCCCAGGTTCATTCCAGACTGTAGCGCCACTTAAGTAAGTAAGTACGAAGGGATTAGTTGTTGAAAGTATTAAATATACGGTGAAAATTCTGTGAAATTAAAGTTCAATGTAAGGGTATTCACTTAAACACATAAAACCCTCGTAAACCTAGTAAACTTTGAGAGTTCCACCTTTGTCCGCAATTAATAGCGCGGTTTGTTATTAACGGGCCAAATCCAAGGGCTTAGTTCTTTGAAGGCGACGCAATAAATTTTGTTCGTCAGGAATTTTGAGTACCGTTGTGTTAACGTGTCCAAATACATTTTTTTTATGTTTTCTCGCAAAATTTTTCGTTTCATCTTAACCTCCGGGAATACCCAGATCTCTGGGCAAATCCTCATTCCTTATGTACCACGGCGCATTGACGAATGATCTTCACATTTTGTTTTCAAATGCTTTGATTAGTTTCACTGGTACAGCGCCATAGTTTTATGTCCAAACCGGCTTTAGCACTTGCTTGTATAATAGCAGCTTGTTATCAAGATTAAGCTTCGAATATTTTCCGAGTTACCGGTACAGTTCGTTGTATTTAATTTTAAGTTCTTCGCATTTCTTTTTTAAATGCGATTTACAATAAATCACAGTACAGCACTGGCGACTGAGGCCATCGGCTGGGACAGATCAAGACATTTATACAACAGAGAGAGACGGATAGATACATAGAAGGAAAGACATATAACATAAACCTACATGGCACAGAGGAGGAGACATCGATTTATATTGTCTCATGTTATCGCACAGGTGGCCTCAGATAAGCTGGCAATTTTCGTAGAAAACAAATGCTGCCGAAGCTGGGGCTTGAACCCGCAGCGCTTGGCTTAGCAGTCAACTACGCATTCCTCTGAGCCATGGCCACCTGCTCCATGAATTTATTAAGTCTCGTTACGGGCAGTCCGCAAGGGTATTGTCCATTCATTAACCTCGTTGAGAGCGTTTTCTTATTTCGTAGTTGTTTCGGCTATTGTTGTGCCAACTGCTAGTACAGCAGTATCGTCAGCAAACGTGGCAACAATTGTATCGTTGGTTTGTGGGATATCACTAGTGAATAGGAGGTAGAAGAGTGGTCCAAGGACGCTTCCCTGCGCTACACCTGCCATCATTTCTTTGAACTCCGAATATTCGTTTCCAAGTTACTGCTAGTACAGCAGTATCGTCAGCAAACGTGGCAACAATTGTATCGTTGGTTTGTGGGATATCACGAGTGAATAGGAGGTAGAAGTGTGGTCCAAGGACACTTCCCTGCGCTACTTCTTCTATTATTTCTTTGAACACCGAATATTCGTTTCAAAGTTTCAAACGTAAAAGTCTATGCTAAAGATACGACACAAGGATTTTATATAATTGTTCAGCCAGAACTTGTCTCAATATGTATTGATGGCCTCTATTCCATACCTTGTCAAAAGCTTGCGCCATGTCAAGAAATACGGCTGAGTAAATTTTCTTTTCTTCGAAAGCTTTCTTAATTACGTCTGTAATTTGACATACTTGGTCCACCATCGAATGTTTACTTCTAAAACTAAATAGATGGTCAGGTAGAAAACGTTTCTGATTAAAAAAATGAAAATAAGATGTTGGTAAACGTTAAAAAGCGCACAATTGGCTGGTTTTTGAAGTCAAGCCTCTCACTGGTATCTTGCGCCTTTAGTTCTTCGATCAATAGAATTTAATAGGCTGGTGCTTTATGTCTTTGATCAAAATATGGTGTAACGATGACCCCTATGAATTACGAGTTCAAACGTTTGGATCGTCACCAACAGACTGATAAACGCTATTTTTGTTGGTCTTGATCTTTTAAGAGAAGTACCTATTTTCCATTATATAGGTTTTGAATGCCTAAATCGCCTTTGCAACATGCTTAAGATTGGAATTTTATTCAATTAAGCATCATCGTAAAAGACCTTGCTGTGATAGAATTTTCTGAAAACCTTCGTTCGGTCAGTCGTTTCCATGTAGGATGGCGCTTCATTTTGCAAAAGAACGGCATTCTGGTCTCCATTGACGTTTGAAGTCTGCAGATGTGGTTTTTCGAAATTTGTATTTCCATTCACACGTTTATTGGCGATTCTTCAAAATTGTTCGTCCAATTGTTTATGTTCTGTAATAATATTATTCCATTGTTTTGATAAAACATCTGCTCTTCATTTCATGAAAGATTGTATGTTTTTCGTGGCATTTTTATACCCTATCCCATAGGGGTATATTAATTCTGACATTGAGTTTGTAGCATAGAGAATTAATTTCGAAAGATTTACTTTAAAGTATATGGATGTGCTGAGTCGACGTAGCCATGTCTGTCTGTCCGTCCGTCCGTCGCACAGTGACATTGCCATTTCATAAATGGTTTTTACGAAAGTCAGTCGCCGAACTCCAGTGAGTCAGAATATTGAATTGACTGAATTCTTGCACAGACTTTTCAAAAGCGTTTACGGGAAATGTTGCATTCAGAACTATGTAACGGGTGATTTTTTAAGCGTAGTTTTTTTTTAATTGAATAAAACACTCAAATTTGCATCAAATATTTAAAAATTTTATTGTAATCGAAGTAGGCCTTTGCCATTTACGTTTTAAAGACGACTTTATGTAAATGTTGTCCGCGGCTCCGTTTGAAATGGTCCATTCCAAAGATCCAATTTTGAGTCACTTTTTCGAGCATTTCGGCCTGTAATTCACGAATTACGCGTGTTATGTTATCCTGTAAGGCTTCAATTGTGTTCGGCTTGTCCACATAACCTAACGATTTTACATAACCCTACAAGAAATAATCAAGATGCGTTAAATCGCATGATCTTGGCGGCCAACTCACAGGGCCATTTCTTATCTCTGCTCACCAAATTCATCCTTCAACATTTCCATTGTTTCACAAGCTGTATGGCGCCGTCTTGATGAAACCACGTGTCAACCAAGTTCTACTCAGCCAACTGGGGCAAAAAACAGTCGCGTATCATGCCTCGATATCGTTCGCCGTTGACGGTAACGTTTCTTCCACGTTCGTCTTTGAAGAAAAATGGACCGATGATGCCACCAGCCCATAAACCACACCAAACTGTCGTTTTTTTCTGGCTGTGGCTGCTCATCACTCCAGATGAGATTTTTCGATAAAACAGCGGATATTAATGGAGGCCCCTTCACCAAATATTAGACGTTGTGGTAGGTCATTCGGCTTCAATTTTTGCACAAGATGAATTTTATAGGCTTTCAAACCCAAATCGACACTTAAAAATTTCCATGTGGTTGAGTAACACATGCCCAATTGCTGAGAACGACGACGGATTGACATTTCACGATCTTCATTAATATTGGACGCTACAACTGCAATATTCGGTAAGCACTATACGCAAGTGAGTCGATGGTTGTTGTTGTTGGACATTAACAAAGTAAATTTGGTGATAAAATCATGAATGGTTGATTCACCAAGTCGATTATTTCAATAATTTTCATTTCAATAATTATTTCAATAATTTGCAATCGTTTCTCGTTTGTAAGTCTTTCCATGATTAAATACTAAAAGTATGCTAAAAACGTTTCGCTTTGACAGATGACGTTTGGACGCCATTACTAACCAGTGCTGCCAACCTGAAAGATTTAAGTCTTAAAAAATCACCCATAGGTATTATACATTTTTGAAAAACTCAGAGCTTCAAAAATACAATCATAATAGTGTTGTATAAAATTTAGAGGATATATCCTGTGTCAGCCACTTTTTGGATGTTTTTTTGTATTCAAACAGACATTTGACGGTTAGCGCAGTTTGGCTATGCCTTGTTACTTGTCTCATTAAAATATTTAATTAGTCTAAATTCCAATGGGATACATTTTTTGCTCCTTTTTGCATTGATTTCTTTCCTTTTTCTAAATAAGTCGATGGTTGTTTCCTGCACTTTCTAAGCCTTTTGATTATATGGTAAGCAAATGGCGTCAAATGTCATTGTTCATATGTTGTAGACATTTATCGAGCGATACACACCTGATTAACGTGTAATTATTTGACAAATTTCTGGTTTGTTTTTTAAACGCAGCGTGAATTTCGTCAGACTTATTATGAAAACAAAGCTCTATTGTTTTCATTTCTAACAAAATGGTCTGCATACTTTTAGCTTTGAGATTTTTTGTTAAAAATTTTTCGAAGCATGTACTAATGGTCGACAAAAAAGTGGCGACTGGACAAATATAAATTTCATCGACTGTTAAAATGTCGACTGAAGTTTGATCGACAGATAAATGTTGACAGCTAAAAATCCAGACCATTTAAATGTCGATTGAAAAGTTGTCGGTAAAATTGTTTTCGGTGTTGTATGGGTGAGCGGAAAAAAGTCCGTAAAAACTGATCGACTTAACCGATTTGGATAAAATTTTCAGGAATTTAATTTCAACCCACTGCCTCGATGTTTTCGGCCATACGGTTAACAATTTTGAAAAATTATCTGATTAGCATATTTAGACAATTGCAATACATATCTATAATTCATTAATATAAAGTTTTCCTGGCACGCCCACTTTTTTAAGGTGTTTTCTTAAAAAAAAAGTCGGTACAGTTGTAGGAAAACTCATAAAAGCTTTTTATGAAAATACTTCGAGAATAATACTATGAACATTTCGTCCATATATAATTTAAACCCACGCCCACTTTTTGGGAGTGTTTTCTTATAAAAACGATTTGTATAGCCAACTGCATAGCATATTCAATAGAAAAACGATGTTTTTGTTGAACCACAAAAGATTTAGATAAACCGTCTGAACAATATTCATTCAGTTTTTAGAAACCCCATTTCGGGGGATATTGGGGACAACGTTTTCTACTTGCTTTCTAATTTCTAACAAAATGTATATATGTAAAGGGTGATCCATTTCGAGGTTCCCTAATTTTTTTAAAGAAAAAAACACAGAAAATTCAAATTTAATGGAGAATGTTTATTATCATTTGAGGCAACCTAAAAAAGCAAAAAAAAAAAAAAAATCACATATTTGGTTCACCCCGAATTGACGCAACACTCTATGAAAGTTGAGTCAAATTACCACACAATTTCCAATATTTTACCTTGGTCGCCTATTTAGGAGTTAAAACTTTAGTTTTGACCCAAATTGTTAGTGCACCCAGATTCTCTGTCTAATTTACTGTTAGAACAATGAATTAGCTAATCGAAATCAGCACTTTCGGAAAATCGACATTTTTCCGCCTCTGCTCCACTGTGCGCCGCGTGCATTTCAACATCATTCGCTTTGCCACTGTCAACCTTTTATGAGTCGACTTTATGACGGTCGGTTTTTTTTTAAATCGACATTTTAAAAATCGGCAAATCGTACCCAACCCTTAAAGATCTGTTTTTGTAGAACTTTTCAACAGAACTCAAGTTCTGTAGATTGACTATTTCGTCAGTCGTACAGTTCACTTCCGTGTCAGAGTGCCCAGGAGTCACACAAAAAGCTAATTACGTTAAAATAGTACAAACATATCCTAAGAGAAAATGTAAATAAAACTATTTACACTGCTATTAAATTCACAAAAGCTCTCTAATTTAATGTGTCATTATAAAAGTACACAATAGTTAACAACAAAAACAATTAATTCATTAATATTTTGTCAACGAACTTTATCAGCAATCGCTCCATTGTTGTTCAAGTGAGTATACAATGCTTCTCCCATACTTCAGGCCACCACTAAATTTTAAAATAGAAATTTTAAATTTAGAAACAATTATTCCGTTAACCTTTCTTATTAATACGTATGCTAATAAATTATTTACTATTTTCCAGTTGACGCAGATGAAATCCGCCGCTTGGGCAAACGTTTCCGCAAACTCGATCTGGATAATTCAGGTGCACTGAGTGTTGATGAGTTCATGTCACTGCCGGAACTGCAACAGAATCCCTTGGTACAACGCGTCATCGACATATTTGATGCCGATGGTAATGGTGAAGTAGACTTTAAGGAATTCATCCAAGGTGTTTCACAATTTAGTGTCAAAGGAGATAAATTATCAAAATTACGGTTCGCATTTCGTATATACGATATGGACAATGATGGTTACATATCGAATGGTGAACTGTTTCAGGTAATCTTTCTAATATATAAAAATGGACTGTATGTTTGTTTGTATGTGGCTAAACCGCTAGACCGATTTTCTCAAAATTCTCACAGGACTTAGCTGGGTATCTCGGAGGAGGAGAATAGGCTGTAATTTTTTTTTTTTTTCGATATCTCAAGGGGGCGTGGTACTTCCGGTAAAGTGGTAATAGAACCTCCAATTTTAAGTAAATATTAAATGTCATATATCTGGAACACTATAATAGTGAGTCTTGAAATTTTGTCCAGGCATATTGGTTGTGGTTTTGGGTCGTCGTACAACAAATGGGCGGGATCCAAAAAGTGGCAATGGTTGGTACCTCTCATAAAAAAAATATCTGTAATATGATGAATGCCACAGTAAATATTTAATGTCATAAAACTGGAACACTAATATAGTGAGAGTCTAGGAACTTGGGTCCAGGCAGTTTGTTTGTGGTTCTGAGTCGTCGTACCTCCCACACAAAATAAAATATTTAATGCCAGATATATGTATCAGCAAATTAGTAATTGCCTAAAATGTCAAAAAATACGGAAAACACAAAAAAAAAAATCTCGAAAATAGAAAAATCCAACAACTAAAAATCCTGAAAATCAAAAGTGTTGAAAACCCCAAATCCCTAAAACTTAAAACACCCAAAACCCAAAATCATAAAAATAAATAATTCGTCAGAAATCTCTAAAACCCAAAAATTCAAATTACCGAAAACCCAAAAACTCAAAACCTCAAAAACAAAATCTCAAAAACCCAAGAAACTTCATATTCCAAAAACCCAAAATCCCGATAATCAAAAATCCGGAAAATCCAATAACTAAAAATATCAAAAACCCAAAATCGCGAAAACCCAAAAATCCAACTACTTAAAATCCTGAAAATCAAAAGTGTTGAAAACGCCAAATCCCTAAAACTTAAAATACCCAAAATCATAAAAATCAAAAATTCGTCAAAAAAACTCGAAAACCCAAAAATTCAAAATACCGAAAACCCAAAAACCCAAAAACTCAAAAACCTGTAAATACAAAATTTCGAAAACCCCAGAAACTTCATATTCCAAAAACCCAAAATTCCGAAAATCAAAAATCCGGAAAACCCAATAACTAAAAATATCAAAAATCCAAACACCAGAATACCCAAAAAACCCGAAAATCAAAAATCCGAAAAACTAAATCCTGAAAACCAAAAAATCAGAAAACACAAAATCCCGAAAACTTTTAATACTGAAACCAAAAAAATTCCAAAATCTTGAAAACAAAAAAAATCAAAAAACCCTAAAATCTAAAAACCCAAATACCGAAAATCTAAAGCCCAGAAAACTTAAAATCACAAAAATCCAACCTCCCGAAAACCCGAAATATTGAAAATCAAAAATACCAAAGCCCCAGAAATTCAAAAAAACTAAAACCCCGAAACCCAAAAATCCCATATTTCACACGGTTCATGCTTCAGCGCCATTGAGTAGGACTGGGATGATCAAGTTCTTATAAAGGATCTTCTAGTAGTTCGAATGAGGGCCTTACTACTGAATTGCCTTCTTAGCCCGAAGAAACATCGGATGGCAAGATCAATTCTTCATTTAATTTCTGACGAGATGTTGTTGTCAGAGTTAAAAGCGGAGCCGGGGTAGACACGGTCCCGTACTACCTCAAAGTTATATCTGTCAATGGTGACGTTCTGTCCAATTCGTCGATGTTGTGTGTACTTTTGTGTTGACAGTATATACTTAGTCTTACCCTCATTAACCCTGCTTAACGTAGCCATGACATAACTTTAAGTCCTACCAAAGATTATAAAGCCATACAGATGAGGCACTGCATGCAAGCCTGCTATATAATTTGGATCTCGTTTCTCGTGTGTGCACGTGCACACCACCCGCCCGTACCATGAAGCTGGTGAGCAAAAGTTTCTGTTTTCTGTTCTCATCTGTATAACTTTATAATCTTTGGTCCTAACAATGACTTCAATATTGTCGGCGTAAGTTGCACCGATTTTTGGAAAATTGTGCCTCTGGGGTTGGCTTGGGAGTTTTGCACAATCCTCTCAAGAATCAAATTAAAGAAGTCACATGATAGCGTATCGCCAGGCATAAATCCTTTTATGGTATCGAATAAGGTATGGTAAGTCGGTAAGTCGGTAAGGTCGTTTCCGAACTTGATGGAGCAACGAGAATTCTCCATCTCCATCCACATGGCTCTGTATAATGGTCTATAAATGTCATATGCGGCTTTGAAATCGATGATTAGGTGGTGGGTATTAATTTGGAGTTCTTGGGTTTTTTAGGATCTGCCGAGGTGTGAAAATTTGATCGGTTGTGGACTTTGCAGGCATAAAACCACACTGGCATGGGTCTATCAGGTTGTTGGTAAACGGTTTCAGGCGTTCACATATTACGGGAGGATAGTATCTTGTAAGCAATGTTGAGATGTTGAGGAGACTTATGTCTCTAAAGTTGCGCAGATCGCTTTTTTTTGGATGGGGAAAACTATGCTGAGGTTCCATTTTTCAGGCTTATGAGTTGGTGTATCTTACTGACCAAGTCATCTCCGTCGGCTTTATAAAGCTCGCTGCTCCATCAGGGTCGGAAACGACATCACCGGGACGGCCGTCATTTCCGCCAGCCTTGTTTAGCTTGAGCTTAGGTATTGCTGTCCCCACTTCACTTAGATGGTTGCCAATATTGAATGGCTCGTTCTTCCTCACAGCAGAATGTTGTTTGCCATCGCCGTTTAACATCATCATCATCGACTGTGTCCCAACTGCGATATTTTTAACTTTTCATCTCGACAGGATTCTGTTTGAGCCTTGTATCCTTGGCTTTGACGTTATACACTTTGGTAAAACTTGCGAACATCTTTCCCGGAGTGGAAGCTCTCGATCGCGCGAATTTTGGATTTTTTTTTTCTGAAAAGCCGGTTCTTCCCTCCTTCTTCATCTATAGAAGTCAATGGTAGCTGTCGCCTCGTTGTTGGCTGCGAGCATTTGTCGATATTCCTTATCAAACTAGGGGCTTCATTGCTGGTGAGCGCGAGATTTATAGCACATCTGTTGCTTCCGATCTAATGGCTTGTTGGCATCGTTGCCATTGTTCTTCGACATTCGATGCTGCTGGTATGGTGTTAATGGATACGCGTTGCGCGAAGGTTTTGGCAGTCTCTTGCGATTGCGGTCTTTCAAAACTAAATTATTTCACAGTATTTCTGGATTGTTGTGGCGTGGTGACTATCCGCACTCTTACCTTGGGTGCAACAAGGTAGAGGTCCAAGTCGATGTTAGCTCACCAGAATGGATGCGTGCCACTTGTCTATCGCAGTGTGATCTATTTGGTTGACCGTTTGTTGATAAAGAGACCGGCATTTCCCGTTGTTGATATCGAGGTGAGGAAACCGTGTGCTGGCTAAAGTGGCATTTCGTTCCGCAGCGAAGTCAATCAGCATAAATCAGTTGCCAGACGTGTTGTCGTGTAGGCTATGTTTCCGACAATACTGCTAAAGATGTCTAACTTCCTACCTTAGCATTGAAATCTCCCAGTACCATTTTAACACCGTACTTCGGTAGTAGCTCATGGGTTTTGTCAAAACGCTCGTAGAAGCAATCCTTAGCTATATGATCTCTTTCCTCCATCGGGGCGTGAGCGCATATAAGGCTTATGTTGGCGAATTTGGCCTTGATGCGGATTGTTGCAATGCGTTCGCTTATGTCTTGGTAACATTAGAGTTATTGCCTGAATCTGGTACTTATAACAAATCAGCATCCGAATAGTCGCTGTTTCTGCTCATTTTAATACGGTCCGTAGTAGATGTCACAGTTTTTCATCCTTTTTTTGCCCCGCCCATCCCATCGTATTTTCTGGATGGCAGTAATGTTTGCTTTGTAGCAGTTCAGAGCTTCCGATAGTTGTTCGCTTGCACATCTTCTGTTTAATGTTCTCACATTAAAGGTGCGGTTACGAACGTCGCTGTCCTTTTTTCGTTTAGCAGGTTCGTCAACAATAAAATCAATCCTTTGCAAGGCTATTGGTTTTTTTTCATGGGTAGTTAACCCAAAGCACAACCCCGAACCAGTTCTAATTTATTAGATACCCCTACAGGATACGGGGCCATCAGTATCCACTTTGGGATTAAGCGCTGTCGTTGGCCTTTCGGTTCATCCGCCACCATCTCTGTTCAAGGGGCCTGACTTACGCTTGAGATTCCTAGATAACCTGTTGTCCGAACATGTCGAAGCAGCTCATCTAGGTTTGCCTGGAAGTGCAGGCCAGTCTGACCAGGCTATTTATAGTATTGCTGCTTTTCGTCTTGTAATCAACACAAGTACTTGTCGTCTTGTTATCAACACAAGTACTTGTCGTTTAGCAAGTCAAACCCGGTTTAATGAGAACAGTATCCGATGGTTAACACTTGGAAGTAAAAATTAGTTCAGTTGATGTGTAGTCAGAGTTACAACCACTGGGTATTCCCAAGCTAAAGGCAATCAGAGGCCACCATCGTTCTTCAACATCCAACCATCTTTTATTTATGTTACCATCATCTTCGTTGATGACAGAGCTTTAATTTCGATAAATGGGACTTGCGTGATATCGAAAATACTTTGTTTTACCCGCACTACTCTGGAGCATTTGTCTGTCCTTTCCAAGCACGTTTTTTTTTTTATTAATTTGTTCTCAATTTTTCATGACAACTAGTCTCCAGTCATGATTCAGCATAAACATATGAAATCCCAAAAGAAAATCACAAACAAAAAGCATGTATTGCAATACATGGAAGATTACCTTCCCCTTTAATATGTGATCAAAAAATAAATTGGCGGAATGTAAAGTATTCGCCCTCTGGAAGTATTTGTCCTGAAAGACAAAACAACAAGAAAACCTTTTTGAGGGACTTCAAATGTGATATTAGGGAACATTAAAGCCACTCCATCACATAAATAAGATCAAAATAATTCAGGAAATCAACGCCGCCAAGAGGAGGGTGAAATCTGTGACTATGGACAACTTAAGGTGAAGACGAATGCTCCATCTTGTGAAAAAAAAAAATAAACATAAGTGGATTTTACAAAAAGTTCCTCAGGGTCAGTTTTTACACCTTCCAAGCTACATGCCGTTGAGCAACAAGCTCCTCAGAATTGACCTCAAATATGACACCTGAATGTCGTCGAAACCAGCTGACATTTGTAAAATTTACTTCCCACCGACACATTAATATTCGTCTGTCGTTGTTGTTTTCATTCGCGTTCGATTTCAAAAAAAAAAAGTCTATTTTTGATTTCATATAGTGAACTGCATAATAAATTTCGAGAACGGAGAGAATTTTAATTGCCAAATAGTTTGTTGATATTTGCTTAGTTCTTGTTGTTTTAAAATATTTGTTAAGAGATGTTCATCTATTAGTTCTCTGAAAGCACGACGACAACAAATACGCTAAACGTTTTGGTCCACAGAACATGTGCTTTTGAGGTGGAATTTTCGCGCGAAACTCGATATTTTTTGTTTCTTTCATTAAAATTTATATAGTTCTGCTAATGAGTGGATTTTTGTGTCAAAAAATAACCATTGCCATAGGTTGTTCTCGGAAGTCTAAGATGTTTCTTCATGTTTTAGTGCGGATATTATTTTTCTGATATTTTTGTATTTGCCTGTTTGAATACTGAAATAGCAATCGGTTAGTTTGCAGGCTGATAAAATTTGTTTTGCAAAGGCTTATCTAAAAGTGCCGGCATAAAGCTAATTAAAACAATGGATTTCAGTTGCCGATTAGTAAATATCTTAGAGTTTGAATTGATTGCTTACATTTTTTTTAACATTAAGGTTCCACCAAATGCTAAAATCATTGGTAGCCAATGTAAACGAAAGTAAACATCAAATTTCAGTGTATGTATTTACTTTTATTACATTATCTATGTGACGCTTAAAATATATTAATATTATAAAAAGAGGCTTGCAAATTTTTGTAACTTAAGATTGTTTGTAAAAATTGAAAATCCCAAAGTTCATCAGTGTTGAAATCAAAATCATGACAAAATACAATCGGACCGACAAACCTGATAACTAGGCATTTAAAACTTATGCGTATCTATTCAAAACTAGGTGCAGAAAAATGTGCTCTAGATTATCCATCTCACTCTCGTTTAACTAAAAGCAAAACCCTTTCGCACAGCATACGTTCTCATAGGGGTTTAGAGATAAAATTGACATTTTGTGGTAAAATCGGGCAACTTTTTTTTTTTTTATTTTATTTTTTACTTTATCTTAAAACTAACTTACATGCTAGACAAAAATTCATGAAAAAAAAACTAGCTTACTTATCAACTACTTAACTAACTTACTGGCCCTATGCGGGCGCCCTAAATTAAATGATAACAACTTAATTCTAATGCCTTTCGGCCTATTATCTAATAAGTAAATCTAATAGTAATAAAATGATGTTTACCAAGAAACATTTGAGAAAAACTTGGTTTCTTGTATTTTTTTTATTTTATTTAAACTTACATTCTAATTAAAACTACTTATCGACTAACTTAAACTACTTTAAGCTACTTACATCTACCTAAATATAACTTAAAAACTAGAACAGCCACAGCAAACATTTTTAGAATATTTTTGTATTTTTTTTTGTATATATATATATATATATATTTTTTTTTTGTGCCACCACGCCACGACTGTTTACCTTAACATAAACCTAAACAACTATTTAAGTCGGCCATATATTTTCAAAAGTCAACTAACTATAACTACGTTAACCACCACAACAGGTTCTCCTGTTGCAACATACTCCGGCGGTACCAATCGGACACACTCCTGCTGAACCGCAGGCGCTCTCCTCCGCCCTGAGTGACGACGTCTCGGTCGTACAGGAGCTGCCTATCCACAGTTCGTCGGAAGACGTGGTAGATTAGCGGAAGCGCCGATCTATCCTGTATTAGCCCTCGACTATCCAAATATAGGAAAGCTTTGGGCGGAATAAAGCCGCTTAAACGCGCACTTTCAAAATATTCATCATTGGGGTAGAAGGCCCCAAATATGAGACTATTGTTCGAAGCCATCGCTCTTGCAGCATGGAACCGAATGAGTTTCACCAGAAAATTGTCTATTCTGTTTATGTTGGCCCCGTTGTAAAGGACCTGGTTGGAATAGTATTTTGTATAGTCAGATACTGGTGTTCTGTGAAGTCCAAGGCAGCTCCTCAGACACTGCCTCTCAAACACCCGTATCTTTTCCATTTGAGATGGGGCAACGTTGAACCAAACCGGGCACCCATAGGCAATCATCGGCCTAATGAGGGCCATGTAGCAAATCACCTTCACCTTGCTGTCAAGACGACTGTATAAAACAATCGTCTTGTCAGGGCAAATGCTCCCCTAGCTCTCGCCAGAGCAGCATCTACATGTCTTCCGAAATATAGATACTGATCTAACCAGATGCCAAGGTACTTTACTACACTTTTACTGGCCAGTGGCTGTCCGTTTGGTCCAACGATCACCAGCTTTCGCCAGTTCTTTCTCGTATCCCTAGAGGCCCTAGACAACGGTGTCCTAAACTGGATAGTTTCTGATTTCTGAAAGTTGATTTTCAACTTCCAGTCATCACAATATCTCTGGATCTTGTCGAAGTCCCGCTGCAAAAGAGAAAATCGGGCAACTCTAAAGTCATTTATGTTCAGTTTGGTTTGCCATTTCATCATGAACAGGTTGACAAATGAACAACGCTTGCAAATCGTGCAAATTTATTTCGAAAAAATGGTTCAGTTCGCGAAGCTTACCGCAAGCTCCGTTCATTTTATGGTCGACATAATAGACCATCAGAGTGAAGAGTATCCACATGATACCCTTGTGACGCCATTACATCCGCAAAAACTGACTGTTTAGGCTGGTCGATTCATTGGGCCATACTTCTTTCGAAATGACGCTGAAGAGTCAGTTACCGTAAATGGAGACCTGTATATAGCCATGATAACCGAATATTTTGTTCCCGAATTGGATGGCATAATTGTGGATGCAATGTGGTTCCAACAAGACAGCTCTACATGTCACAGAGCGCACGTCACAATCGATTTATTGAAGGAAACATTTGATGAGCGCATAATTTCGCGGAATGGGCATGTCAATTTGCCACCAAGATCGTGT
Source organism: Rhingia rostrata (assembly GCA_949824845.1). NCBI lineage: Eukaryota > Metazoa > Arthropoda > Insecta > Diptera > Syrphidae > Rhingia > Rhingia rostrata. Next base: position 29,985,855 of record OX463758.1, read on the forward strand.
GATTTGACACTATTGGATTATTTTCTTTGGGGATATGTTAAATCGCTTTTCTACGCCAAATAACTAGAAACTTTATACGACTTGGAAGCCAACATTCGTGGCGTTATGGCTGACATACGGCCCCAAATGCTTTGAAAAGTGGTTGAAAATTGTACCTCTAGACTTGGCTTTATTCGAACCAGCCGCGGCCACATCAATTATCCTTCCAATAAAGCCAAATTGATGGACATTAAAACGATTTTCTTGGGTTTTATTTCAATTCGAAGTTCTATACCTCTAAAAAAAAAAGGTTATATACTAAAACTTTACATAGGCAGTGCTTTCTACTAATAGCGAATAGACGTGTTTATACCCTATCCCATAGGGGAATTTTAGTTTTGATACAAAGTTTGTTACAAAGTGAAATGTCGGGTTTTTCAACAGGGACGCTACAAAAGTTGAGCGACAGGGAGAGCAAACGACGCCATATTTCTTGCCGCTCTTTTTACATTTCTCTTCAGTATGGTTGGCCATTTCATGATGGAAAGATTATACGATCCAACAACGAGTCGAAATTATTAAAATTTACAACCGACATTCGGAGTCAGTGGCCTCAACGTTAAGAGCGCCATATTTCTTGGCGCTCTTTTGACATTTCTCTTCAGTAAGGTTTGCCATTTCATGATGGAAAGATATACGATCCAACAACGAGTCGAAATTATTAAAATTTACAACCGAAATTCGGAGTCAGTGGCCTCATCGTTAAGAGCGATACGTCCAATTTATGATCGTCATAATCGTCCTAGCAGATCAACAATTGAGCGTCTAGTGGAAAAATTTGAATCCACAGGCGCAGTACAAAATGTTCCCGTACCTACCAGTGAGACAAAGAAGTGTACGTATTGTCGAGAATATTTCTGCCGCTGAGGCTTCAGTTGAAGAAAGCCCAAATGTGTCTCTCACACGTCGTTCTCAAGCGTTGGGCATCTCTGTGACGTCGTTGTGGTGAATTTTGCGAAAAGATCTTGGCCTACATCCTTACAAGATTAACTTAAGTGGCGCTACAGTCCGGAATGAACCTGGGCCTCAACCAACATGCCTCTCCAATTAGCCCGGTCCTTAGCTAACTGCCTCCAGTTGCGTACTCGAAGTTGGTTGAGGTCGGTTTCTACTTGTGCGCGCCACTTAAGGCGTCCGACGTCTGGCTGGGAATCGAAGACTCTGCGAGCCGGGTTATTGGTGTCCATTCGTCCTGAATGTCCTAGCCATCTTAAACGTCCAATGCGGAGTCTTTTGACCGAGGCATGTCGCTGTACACCTCGTATAGTTCTTGGTTGAATCTTCGTCTCCATAGCCCGTCAACTCAAACGGGACCGAAGATTTTTCGAAGAATTTTCCTCTCAAATCGACCAAGGATTTCTTCATCCGCTTTTGAGACGGTCCATGCTTCAGCGCCGTAGAGCAGGACTGGGTTGATCAGGGTCTTATATAAGATCTCCTTGGTAGTTCGAGTGAGGGCTTTACTACTGAATTGCCTTCTTGGCCCGGAGAAACAGCGGTTGGCAAGAGTAATTCTTCGTTTAATTTCTGACGAGATGTTGTTGTCAGAGTTAATAGCGGAACCGAGATAGATAAAGCCCCGTACTACCTCAAAGTGATATCTGTCAATGGTGACGTTCTGTCCAATTCGTCGATGTTGTTTGTCCTTTCGTGTTGACAGCATAACTTCGTCTTGCTAAATGCATTTTTGCCGCTTCCTTCTCTATACTAGCAAACGTGGCTATGACATCACGTTGGGTCCTACCAATGATGTCAATATCATCGGCGTATGCTAGTAGTCGTACAGATTTTTGGAAAATTGTGCCTCTGGTGTTGGCTCGTGAGTTTTGCACAATCCTCTCAAGAATCAGATTGAGGAAGTCACATGACAGCGCATCGCCTTGGCTAAACCCTTTTTTGGTATCGAATGTGTCGGTAAGGTCGTTTCCGACCCTGATGGAGCAGCGAGAATTCTCCATCGTCATCCTACACAAACGGACGAGTTTGGGCGGTATACCAAAAGTAGACATGGCTCTGTATAGTTCGTCTCTATAAATGCTGTCGTATGCGGCTTTGAAATCGATGAATGGGTGGTGGGTATCGATTTGGACTTCTTAAGTTTTTTCCAGGATCTGCCGAAGTGTGAAGATTTGATCGGTTGTGGACTTTCCTGGCCTAAAACCACACTGATAAGGGCCGATCAGGTTGTTGGTAAACGGTTTCAGGCGTTCACATATTACGGCAGAAAGAATTTTGTATGCGATGTTGAGGAGACGTATGCCTCTGTAGTTGGCGCAGTTTAGAGGGTCTCCTTTTTTGTGGATCGGGCAAACAATGCTGAGGTTCCATTCTTCAGGCATACTTTTTTCCGACCAGATTCGGCTTATGAGTTGGTGGATTACAAAACGCTATCCAAGAGAATTAAGCAAGCTTTCAAAGTCAATTTTCTCAAACTTGCATCGTAGTGGGTGGTAAATAGAAGATATCTTCAGAATGGATTGTCTGCTTCTAACTTGTATAGAGCTAACATGCATTGTTTCGATTTCTAATTTAAGATCAATCGAATATTCGATACACTTTTATATATAGTGAGACTCCACCTCTAGCCTTATTCCATGGATGTAGAGCATGAAAGTCGAGGTAACCTTTAATCTGTAAGTTCGGATATTTCGGATATTAAACAGATGCCGATATCTCTCCTGGATAAAAAATTCAAATTCTCGAAGTTTCTGCCAAAGACCATTGGCATTCCACGTAAGAGTTTTAAGAAATCTTTTCATGTCGAAGGTAGATTACGTCTGTTGCGAATACTTCTTTCAAGCTTTACTAGCCTGTCAAAAATAAGTTTATTCGTTTCGCTTTGATCTCAATGGAAACATTTTTGTTCAACTTCTTCATTTCGCGAACGAGTTTGCAAAGTTGTACGTCCAATTTTATTCAAATTTGCGTTTATACACGAGTAGCTTTAACGCACCTACATTTGTAATCTCATAACACAATAGATAGTTCACAAAACGTATTTCTCATAAATGGGCTCTAAGATGATAATAAATGCTTCGACACCCTAATAATATTAATTTATACTTAATTTCCATATCCACATCGATCACCCTAAGTATTATAGCACGCTTTTCACCTCCTAAAACTGACACTCTGTCTGTCTCAATAGTAGCGAGTACAAAGAAATACGCATTCGTCTGCATCTTCTTTTGGCTTATACATAGCTGTGTGTATTTCTGGCGATTTTACTGACTCACGTCGATGTCTTCAAAACAAGTCACGAGTTTTTTAATCTTTGTCGATAAATATTAATTTTGAAATCAACTAGTGTCCATTCATACGTGAGTGTGACCAAAAAGTCGACAGCACCTCTTGTACATCAAAAATAATTTCAAAGACAACCTATTCGTGTTGTCTTTTCAGTTCTATTAATAACGAGTCAACGTGTTTCAATTACACGTAGCATTATATATTTTAAAATTGAGGATCGCGCTTTAAATTTATTGAAAAAAAAATTTATACAATAAAATACCTGCAGCTAAACACAAACAAATTATTATCTGTAAATATATAAAATATGATTTCTTCTTTCAGGTGCTTAAAATGATGGTAGGAAATAATCTTAAAGATACACAATTACAACAAATTGTAGATAAAACTATTTGTTTCGCCGACAAAGACGAGGACGGTAAAATATCATTCGACGAGTTTTGTTCGGTCGTCGGTAATACAGATATTCACAAAAAAATGGTTGTTGATGTTTAAGTTAGTCTATGCAATGTTTACATTTTTATTTTTTATACATCATTATTATCATATTTTTGTATGTTTAGATCAAGTTTTTTTTAATTCTTCTCCTGTTTTTTTTTTAATATTAACTTAAAGTGTTTTCCTTCTATTTGAATAGAGAAATATATACTTAAAACAAATTATATATATACATTAAAAAAAAGAAAGAAATGAATAAAAAAAAATTAAATAAACAAACAAATTTTATTGGATAATTTTACTAGATTATATGTGGCGTAAATTAACTAACACTAAACAAAAAAAATCAAAAACCTTATAAAACAAATTGAATTAACAATTTTCTATGGCGATCATACACAAAAATCTCTTAATCTCTTCGCATATTTACTGATTAGCTCTTTAAAATTCAAGAGAAACTCCCAATGCATATACTTAAATTGGAATAAAAACAAAAGTAACGCAAAACAAGAACAAACAAATTATAAATAAAAAAAAAATAAATTAACACGTAAGACATTTTACTAATTAAAACAAAGAAAAAAAAAAACAAATCAAGCATTAAGAAGTAATCTTTAATAAAATATAATAAAAAAAAATAAACAAATAACTCGTTTCTCATTTCTATTAACAAAAAAAAAAACACAACATAATAATAATAATACAAAGAATAAACATTTTTCTACTTCAAACTTAACAATTAAATTTAATATACTTAATAAATAAATTTAAAAAAAAAAAAAGAATAAATACAACAACATTAGGATCATTTAAGGAATGACATTAAGAAAATAATTAATTATTGTAGTGTAGAAACTAACACGAAATATTGCCTTTTTGTGTATTCTCTAATTAACTTTAAAAACAAATTTGTATATCATAAATATAAAAAAAAAACAAAAATAAATAAATCCTTAATCTCGCCTCCTGTTCTACGTATCGTGTTCTTTTCCTTCTTTGGTTTATTAAAATTCGCCTTATTATGATTTACTTTTGTTTGTGTCTCATATTGATTATATGAATGTATATTTCTGCATTTTTGTGTAAATTGTGTAAAAAAGTAAAAAAAAAAAAATATTATTTTGTATGTAAACTCTAGTCAATGTGAATTTTTTTTGTAATCCTTTTTACTGTCATAAGTTTTTTATTTCTTGTTTTTTTATTTTATTTGCCATATATAAAAAGAAATAATGTTATAGAAAAAAATAAATATATTTACATATGTATACTTGGTTTTTATTAAAAAAAAATGTTTTTTTTTGTTTTTTTTTTAATGGAGAAGTTAACAAGCGAATTACTTCCTTTTTTTCGTTTTCTAATATTTAGAGGTGTGTGATTTTATACCCTTTTTTCTGAGTTGTTCCTTTTTGTGTTTATGTTTTTAATCTAAGCGGGTAGGACGTGACATATTAGATGCTACAAAAGTCAAGAATACTTTGTTTTTGCAGCGGGTCCTCTTAACTGAATGTCAAACAGTGCTTTCTATACGCAGTGATGATGATTATCGTTTTAATAAAAAAAAAAAGTTGATTGGTTAATTTGAAAACTTGTGCTTCTCAACGACGCAACAGTCTGAAAGATCTAAAAAATCATTTAATAGGTACTTTCAAATTATCATGGAATCTTTATCCCAACTCGGCCGTTGGGACTCGATTGAAAATTGTTGATTCCGATAGTCAGGGCTATCGCGAATAAATTTTCCCGGGAAACTGTTCCCATTCAGCAATCTGATTTACATTGCTGACAAGGGAAAAATTCCGGGGAAACTTTATTCGCGATAGGCCTGATTAACACAAGGCTTTTATGTGACATTAATCGGGCCTATCGCGAATAAATTTCGCAGGGAAACTTCCTTTCAGCAACTTATTTACCTTGCAGACAAGGGGACAATATTCCCGGGAAAATTAACTCGGGATAGGCGTGAATATTTGATTAGAATGTTGACGTTGTTTTGATAATTTTAAAATATTAAAACCTGTAAATATCTAAAAATGTATTTTTCACAGCTTACACGTAAATAAAATTAAATAAATTTATGGCGCAACAGGCTCGGTAGTACCCAGGGCCAAACGTTTTTCTCACAACCATTCATGTGTGCGTGTGTACTTCTTAGCACGATGGCGGAACCTTACACGCAAGGTATTAAGCCAAGGATGGCATTCATAACAGAATTAGCTTAAAGTAGGTATCGTGGAATATATCAAGAAAAGAATTTTACTTTATAAAATACTTTCTAAATATGCTATTGTTCACTTTAAATCTTCGCAGTTACAGAAAACATGTTTTAATTATAATATGGGAATTCGATCACCTTTGTACCTCTCTCAGAGGTAGGCGGTGTGGGTATTCCCTAATCACATCCAAGTCAATTTAGACTAATTGTGATGCCCTTTGGGAGTCTACTTGTGTGGTTGGTTCCTTCTGTCCATTGTTGTTAGTCGCTTTCTGGCCATCCAGATGTTGCAAACCTAAACAAATTAGAGAGTGGGATTTCGGATAGATCCGTGAGGTCATGGACAAAGTATTTTCGTATGGTTCTCATTCTTAATTGGCTAAGACATGGGCAGTGGCTCAGCATGTGGAGGGTATCCTCGTGTATTTCTTCATAACAGAGGTCGATCGAATTACCACATCAGTTAAGGAGTGAGTGAACTGCACACGTTATCGAATGATCGAGTCAATGAAAATTGCACCAATCCTACTAGCAAAATTCTGCTACATTGATGTTTGATGGCTGACAAACGTCAAATGTATTGTTTTTCTGTGAATGTTATGAAAATGAATATAGTTGTTCATTGAACTATCTTTTCTCACTTTGGAGGAAAACATTGTGATATTTTATATAACGGGAGTGCTGTTTTATGGGGTTATTGCGTTAAAAACATACAAATATAACTTGTTTACTGTCAAACACAACTTATAAAAATACGAAGTGAGTGTGTTAAATCAAAAAAATTTATATAAGGAATGGACTGCATATAAATGCAATTTCAATGAGAAAAAGAAAAAGTATTCTGTGCAAACGTCTATGCCAGTTTGTTTTCACACAGATGATGTCAGTTTGTCAATTCACAATTTGACACTGACGTTGTCCTGAACAACTCTATTCATCTGGGTTTGTTCGATCAAAAATCTGACTTTATGAACACGTCTAACGTAGATCTTAGTTAGGCAGATGTTTATGAAAACGCCCTTTGGTCGATCAAAAATCTGACTTTACACCGCGTCTCCACGAGCAATATTTGATAGCTTACTATCTTTCACTTTTCATAGAAAGAATGATAATGCTATGAAATGTAGGGTGGGCATTTCCATTGCTTACTATCTCAAACAATCTTACGATTTCAAACAGAAACGACAGCCCATAGCATACTATTCATAGAGAGCAATACACAGAAAGACATTTTTCATAGAATACGATTTGAAGTCTCCACAAGCAATTTCCATAGAATGCCACATTGCCACCACCCCGGGTTATGACCACGTCCAACGCAGATCTTACTTACTGTTATGAAAACACCAAAACTCTCAGAAATGCAATGATTTTAATTTTAAAACTTCTATGCCATCGTTACTAGCTATGGACTCATGGCGTGGTATGTATTACTATTGGCTCCCACGGTTTTATTTTAGAATTTTTATTTTTGAACTTCAATGTGTGTCTTCTATAAATCTAGATCATCTGCAATCGACTTTTAATCAGATATACTCTGAACGATAGGGGTGATATATGTTACTATGCCAATACGGAGGACGCTAATCCGGAACTCTATTTGTGAAAAGTTACTCTAGCAATATAGGTACCAAAGTCTCATTTGCAACTTGAACCAGAAATATTATTCTTTCAGAGAATTCCTATCACTGTTCTTCTGAGGACCATGCACTATTAAGGATTAATATCCGAAATTGGGTTTATTTGCATGTGCAATATTATTATTCTTATTCGGAAAAGGCCTACCATATTTAGATTTACATATTTAACTATTTATTAAAAGATGGCGTGGTCTAGCAGACGGTTAGATTCCAGAAAACGCAGACATGAAATCTTAGTTCATTCAGCTCGTATTGATTTGACAAATCATCCGGGTATTATCAACTGTCAAGAGTAGCTTATCTCAAAATCACCGTTTGGAGTCGGCATACAACTGGAGGTCCCGTCACCGTGCAAGTAGTACACACACACACAAGTTGTGAGAAAGCTAGGCCTTGGGTACAAACGAGCCTGTTGCGCCAAATATTTGTATTTTTTTTGTTCAACATTTAGGGTCATACCGATTTTATAACTTACAAAAGTGCAATGCAGAATATAGGTACCTTCAAAGCAAATACACATCTTTGTATCTCTTACAGACTTATTTAGGTTAGGTTAGGTTGGTGGTGGAGGTAGGCAGAGTGCGTCTTCCCTCATCACACTCAAGTTAATATAGGCCCATTGTGTTGCCCTTTTGGGGGTCTACTTGTGTGGTTGGTTACTTCATTATCACTTTACTGTCCTTTGTTGTTCGTCCCTTTCATGCCATCCACATGTTGTTTCAAACCTGAAAAGATTAGACAGTGGGATTTCGGATAGATCCATGAGGTCGTGGGAAAAAATTTTTATGGTTCTCATTCTTAATTGGCTAAGGCATGGACAGTGGCTCAGAAAGTGGAGGGCATCCTCGTGTATTTCTTCATCACAGAGGTCATCATATATCAGATGCATTTTCAGTTTTTGGCTTTTTAGTAAGTTGTGACCAGTTAGAATCCCTACTAGAGTCGAAACAGATATCATGTTTCTTTAAAGTAGTTTTTTGGTTTTGTCTTGTACATACTCAGGCCACGTCCTATTGAAAGTTTCACTGGTAGGGAGGGAGTTCCACCTGCTTTTGGCAATATTCAGTGTTTTCTGTTCCAACCGTGATTTGAGATCACATAGTGGCAGTTCGACAGACTGGTCTGTCTATACAATGCTGAAGACAGATCCTTTTCTCGACAGTTCATCAGCAATTTCATTGCCCTGTATGGCCCTGTGTCCACCAGAGCTGAACCTTACGTTGGACGCCAAGAAATTTTAGTTCTTCAAGACAACGCTTCAAAAGCTTAGATTTTATTTCGACAGCAGACATAGATTTTTTTTCCTGTCAATAAAGATGGTGATATAATCTGTTGGACGGGAAGTACCTTTAGCTCTTCAAGACAACGCTTCACAAGCTTAGATTTCATTTCGACAGCAAAGATAGCTTTTATTGCGTTTCAAAAAAGATTGAGGTCGCTTTGGCTGCCTCTGATACTGCCAATATCTCAGCCTGGAAGACACAACTGTGTCTCAGAGAGACGAAAAGTGCTGTGTAGCTTTAGTGTTTCTTAAAAGACTGCAGCTTCAACGCCTACGTCCATTTTTGGACCGTCAGTGTATATGGATATGGTTTTAGTGCCCAGTTCGTTATCTTCCACTCCTCTCTACTTGGAACGATGCAGGAGAATGGTCTTTGAAAGTCATGGTAAGGCAAGTTTAAATCAGAGGATACAGCTGAGCCCAGATATCTGTTTAGAGTTTAGTTTCCAGCAGTTGAGCTGGCTGATTCTTAGAGCACTTTTGGCGGCAGATTCTTCTATGTAAAGGTCTAGCGGTAGCAGGTTAAGGGTGGTTTCCAGTCCAGCTCTTGGACTGTAAACTATACTTAACCTGCAGGTTACCCCGAATTTAAAAACAAAATACGCATAAACTAGTAGTCGCTAACTTCGAATTAGCAACCGCAACCGCTCTCCGACAGTTTAAGTAGCTAAAATTTACTTCGAGTCCACTATTTGAGTATTAAACGTTGGTTTTTGCTCTTTCAAAGGGAGTTGCAACCCCAGTTAACAACTCTCGTTACAAATCACGCGAATTTGACATACCAAGAAGGAAAATGTAGGTCAGGAAATAAAAGTACTTTTCATATAATTTTATGTAAAAAGTAGGACCGACGAATTTATCCTAATCAGATCAAAAAAAAATAAGTTCATGGGTTGTGATTGCATTTAAAAACGGTATTAACAATTCTAGAAGTCTTCAAAAAAACAGGTATATTTGCTAAGCATACAAGATAAAAATTTGAAGAAAAGAAGCACCACAATATTTTTCTGTCTCGATTTTAGAAGTTTCCTTCTTTACTTTTGCAAATGTCCTGCATAACAATTGACATCACAGTATTTCGCACATGAATGCAACGAAACACAGACAGACACATAACAGCACTGGCGACTAAGGCCATCGGTTGGGACAGACAAGACATTAACATTTAACAATTGATACAAATCCAATGAAATAAAACTGTCCCAACATTTTGGCTAACATCTCAGAATTTACATGCATGATAGGTATCAAATGTTATGTACTTTTAGACAATCGTGATATAAATAAAATATATACCTTCGCGTTGTAGTAGGCAACGTAAAAAAGTTGTCATCATTCATTCATATATAAAATATGGACTGCTATAAAAATTTCGCATTCATCTAAACGGGCTTTTATCCTAAAACAGAGGTTTAGGTGTTTTGCTTCTTTCCAACCTTCAACGGGACCGGAGACTTTTAGCGTCGCCTATAGATCTGCTTTCAAACTTGCGGGTCACTTAAGACTTAAAACCATTTTCGATTAGTCGACGATAAAATCATCAGCGTTAGTTTTCCATGAAAATGCCTTTATTATGAACACCCTTATATTATTTCAATATTAATATTTAGTTACAAAAAAAAAAAAACTTTTCGGTTGTTATACAAAAATTTCCCATGACACTCTTAAATGTATGTATCCATAAATATTTAAAATATTTATACTTTATAGCTTTAATATTCGCTACCGTGAATATATGTGCTTTATTTTCTCTACATCATCCATGTACATTATTCATTTATGAAACATACAAATCCATCTTGACAAATATTCATTAACAAAAAAAAAATCGTAAAATCTTTTAATTGATCAAAAAATATTAATAACTTAAAGAAAAAAAAATATTTAAATGAAAATATGTACTGGACAATTTGAATTAATATTATAAATCAAACATAGCATTTTTACTAACGTCGTATCTTCAAATAAACAAATATTTTGTTTTTTATTTACAAAAAACAATTAATTTCCTATGTCTTACAATGCAATAGATATGTTGTTTTAATTTATGAATCGAAAGAAATTCAATATATTCCATTCTCCAATAAAATGATTCGTTGTATTGTAAATTAATTAAATTTAAAATAACTGTCTTTGTAAAGCAACAAGTTTCTCTTTTTTTTTTAATACTATGCCAAACTTAATAAACATTAACTAATATCAAGTGAGAAAACAAAACAAAAATATTTTCTAATAACATACTATTTAGCATTGTTGAATATTAAAATTATAAAAACAAAACAAATTATTTTATTTGCAAATTTCACTTTTTTATAATGTTTTTGTATGTAAACACCTTTTATATATAGTTATATATACATTAAATGATGATAATTATAGAATGTATATAAAAGCATTTATATACTTAATGATATAAATATATGTATAAAAAACAACAATCTATATTATTTTAAAGCAAAGAAAAAAAAAATCTAAACAATCTTTTCGCAATAATCATAATTATAAAATTACTATGAATGTCTCTTTTAAAGAATAACATTTAAAAAAAAAGAATCGCAATTAAAAATATTATTTTCAAATAATATAACATTATAAAATTGAGGAATAAAAACAGAAACAAATTTTAAAGATACAAATTTAAATGCTAAAAAAATATATAGTTAAATTTATGAACGATTATAGGAAAAAAATAAAATAAATTTAAATTAATGCATACAAGCATGACATATTTGGACAAACAATTGAAACATGCACTAATAATGGATCTTTCTCTATCAGCACGAATATATATTTTATAAAATATTAATTTATTATAACATAAATTAAATTTGAACTATATAAATAAATTGAAAATTATTTAAAAGAAACGAAAAAAATTAATAAATACGAACAAGATGACAATTATATAAAAAAAAAACGCCATATTGTTTAAAATTAATTCCTCCTTATTTGTGCAAACATCTACGACAAACTTGATACAATTCATTCATTTTTAAATCAACAGCAATAAAAAAAATAAATCTAATTTATATTTTATTCCAATGAGTTTGGTTTTTGATTTTTATTGGATCATGTTTTTATTTTTGCTACTTTTCAGAATCTAAAGTGCTTCACTTGAATAGATTATTTATTTATTTATTTATTTATATATCTACCAGGTAAGACCTTTACAGATAATTTATAATGTAAATAACTTAATTCTATTTATTTAATATCTTATATTTATGCATTTGATAAGTAATAATTCAACAAAATTTAATATTAATTTATTAAATAAGCATATTTGGATTTTAAAATTTCAAGTGCAATTCGTTTAAAACAATCGCGATTTAAAGTTAAATCTAGGTCAGTGGTTAGTACCGAATTGTAGAAAATTAACGCAACGCGTGATGATTTCACATGATCCATAGTTTGTCCTATGTAAAAACTCTAAAATTTAAACCGAAAAAACATGGAGACTGTGGTTCCAACGCGTTTGTTGTCGTAAATGTCCAAAGCTTCAGGGGGTAAGTGCATCTTGTAGAGCGTTGTTGAGGAGACGGTGGAATAAATAAACTTCGTTCTCTAAGATACCTTATAGGAGCATTAAAAGGTAACGAAGAAAGCAACTCATTGCAATTTATGTGGTTATTAACTACATCACTTAAGAATACTAATGATAGCATTTTTCTTCGAACAAAAAGAGTTTGGAGATTAATTAATTAACAACGTGACGCATATGGTGGTAATTCGTCATCTCTGTTAAACCTTCGTAAAGCAAAACGAGTAAAAGATTTTTGTATTCTCTCGATTCTGACAGAGTGAACATCGTAAGTAGGGTCCCAAATTAAACAGCAATATTCCAATAAGGAGCGAACTAACGAACACTATAGTGTTTTTAAAGTATAAGGATCTTGAAAGTCTGTGGTATTTCGTTTGATGAACGCTAACATTGAGTATGACTTACTAATAATGTAATCAATGTGCCGATTAAAAGTCAATTGATTATCGAGCAGTATTCCTAAATCATTTACTTCTGTTTCACGGGTAAACATTACACCATTCGCAGTGTATTGGTATTGTAAGGGGCTTCGCGATCTATATACTGATAATACTTTACATTTGGGCAGATTAAGTTGTAATTCATTTGCTTTACACCAGCGCTCGAGAATAAATATTTCATTTTGGAACAGAAGACAATCACTATTATCAGATATCTTCATAAATAACTTAATATCATTGGCGTATAAAAGACATTTGCTGATTGATAGAAGTGATGGAATTTCGTTAACAAACAAAGTAAATAGCAACGGTCCAAGGTGACTACCCTGTGGTACTCCAGAAGTCGCAGTAAATACATCTGAGTAGAAGTTATCAACTTTAACCCTCAACTTTCTATCTGTTAAATATGAGTTTAACCACTGAAGTATTTCAGAATGAAAACCAAGTTTTGCCAAATTTTGTTTTAGAACATCTTGGTTAATTCTGTCAGAAGCCTCTGAGAAATCAGTGTACAAAACATCCACTTGTGCTCCACTTTCAATTGTTTCAAGGCAAAATTTCGTAAAGATGGTTGAATTTGTGGTTGTTGATCTACCCTTAACGAAACCACGGTGCATTGGAAATATATGCTGCTTGATATCACTATAAAGTTTTTCTTTAACTATATTTTCTAAAAGTTTAGGAATGCATGAAAGTTTAGTAGTTGGTCTATAATTTTCAATATGATATCTTGCGCCTTTTTTCTAAATGAGTGAAATATATGCAATTTTCCATTGGTCTAAGAACGTTCCAGTTAATAATGACGTATTGAATATTTTTGTTATAGGAACAACTAAAGACTCAGCACATTTTTTAAGTATAATTGGATGTAAGGTGTCTGTACCTGGACTTTTACTAGCGTCAACATTTAACAATGCTTCTAAAATGTCATTTTCCGAAAATTCAAAATGCCCAATACCAGTAATTTGGTTTGAATTATTGAAATTAGCTGGGTTTGAAATATTGGATACAAGAAAATTATCTGAAAAATATTTTGCAAAAAGTTCACAAGTGGACTTATCACCCTGAGATACTTCTGTCCGGTATTCTATTGCACTTGGATATACAGATACTTTACGTTTTGAATTGTAAAAGGACCAGAATGATTTGCTGTTACTTTTAATCGTTGATTCAATAGAGATTATATAGCTGCGGTATAGAAATCTATTTAAAAAATCAAAAATCAATTCAACAGTAGAATTAGATATTTTCATTCTTTTAAACGATTTAGATTTAATATTTTTTAGATTTTTGAGACGCGCATTAAACCACGACTCGATTTCAGTTTTAACATTAAATGGTGTTAATAATTTATCATTTCCTGTCTCTCTCCAATCAATACTTCCTACGTTAAAATCACCTAATACCATTGGATACTGATTAAAATTTAAATTTTTACATACATGATCAATATTCGAGATATATGGTTGATATGCAGAAAAAGAACTGCCAGACGGAATATATGTTAACCCTCTAATGCCTTATTTTTTGATTTGAGTGAATCAATCAGTATTGATTAATGTTCACACGAGAAGAACGAATTAAAAGTCCAATTTTTAATATGTTGAAGTTTACACCCTGTACATGCAAACTTAACCATACAGCCTTGAGGCGGTCTTAGGTTGTTAGAGCGATAAAATTCGGACAGGGAGGTATACAAAATTAATAATTTATTTATAGATAATAATGAAAAATTAATACAAAAAATTAAAGAAAGGCTTATTTAGTGTGATTATTTTATTATTCACGTTGGTGAAGCTTCAGGAAACACGATTTGGTGGTTGAATTGAGCTGGCGATGATGTTGGACGACCTTTTAATTTTTTAGTCTCGGTGGAAATCAAACAAAGTGCTTCTGCAACTTCTGAGCGAAAAACCGGCAGTTCGATCTTAACTCCTTTATTTGAGCGATGATATAGAATATATGCATTTACCATGGCCACATCCAATAGATGGAAAAAGATACGGTTTGTCCACTTTCGAGTTTTCATACGTATATGATATCGACCAAGAAGACCATCCATGAGATCAACCCCGCCCATGTGTCGATTATATTCCTTGATGATAAATGGGCAGTCGACTACAATTTGTTCTTGATTCATTCGATCCCAACGAGTGGATTTCGATGGTGGGGGTTCAAGTTTTCGTGAATGAAATGGTTTCACACCAACGTAACGCTCACGCCCTAACGGAGGAAAAAGATGATATAGCTAAGGATTGGTTCTACGAGCTCCTTGACAAAAACTATGAACGACTACTGAAGCATGATGTCAAAATCGTATTGGAAGATTTTAACGCAAAGGTAGGAAAAAAAGACATCTTTAGCAGTATTTTCGGAAAACATAGCCTACGTGTTGTCGTGTAGGCTGGTAACTGACTTAGACTAATTGACTTCGCTACGGAACGAAATGCCAGCACACGGTTTCTTCACCTCGTTATCCAAACGGGACATGACAGTCTCCAGATCAACGAATGGTCAACCAAATTGATCACGTTGCGATAGACAAGAGAAACGCATTCGCCCAACGCGTATCCCTTAACCTCTCGATTAACACCATACCACCAGCATCGAATACTGATGAGCAAGTTTTCTCGCGCCAACCAGCAAGAAACCCCTGGTTTGATGAAGAATGCAGACCGATGCTCCCAGCAAAGAACGAGGCCTACAAGGCTTAGCTGTAGGTGAAGAAGAGAGCTACTCATGAGCTGAGGGAAAGGGAAGAACATCGAATTTTCAGAAAGAAAAAAAAAGTGCGCGATCGAGGATATAGAGAGGTGCCGCCCCAGGAGCGTTGTTTGCAAGTTTTACCAAAATGTAAAACGTCAAAGCCATGGATACAAGGCTCAAACAGAATTCTGTCGAGATGAATAAGGAAATATCACGGTTGAGACACAGTCGATGCTGATGATATGGAAGAGCACTTCGGCAGACTGTTAAACGGCGATGACGAACAACCTTCCGCAGTCAGGCAGAACGAACCATTCAATATGGGTAACAATAGCGAATACTGCCAACCACTCGGACTGAGTGAAGTGAGGATAGGAATATATTAACTCAAGCTTAATGAGGCTGCCGGAAATGACGGCCTTCCCACTGAGCTTTATAAAGCCTTCGGAGATGACTTGGTAAGTAACATCCACCAACTCATAAGCCAAATCTGATCTGATGGTAGTATGCCTGAAGAATGGAACATCAGCATAGTTTCTCCGATACACAAAAAAGGAGACCCTCTGGACTGCGCCACCTACAGACGCATACGTCTCCTCAACATCCCCTACAAGATCCTATCTGTCTTAATATGTGAACGCATGGAACCGCTCACCAACAACCTGATCGGCCCTTATCAGTCTGGTTTTAGGTCAGGAAAGTGCGAAACCGATCAAAACCCCAGATGTCCCAATCGATACCCACCACGTATTTATCGATTTCAAAGCCGCATACTACAGCTTTTATGTAGACGAACTATACAGAGCCATGTCTAGTTTTGGTATACTGCCCAAACTCTTCCGTTTGTGTAGGATGACGATGGAGAATGCTCGCTGCTCCATTAGGGTCGAAAACGACCTCACCGACACATTCGATACCATACAGGATTTAAACAAGGCGATGCGCTGTCATGTGACTTCTTCAATTTGGTTCTTGAGAGGATTGTGCAAAACTACCGAGGCAACACCAGAGGCACAATTTTTGAAAAATCGGTGCAACTACTAGCATACGCCGACGATATTGACATCATTGGTAGGAAGGCCTCAACGTAATGTCATAGCCACGTTTGCTATTGAGAAAAAACCGGCAAAAGAAGGTTTATCTGTAAATGAGGGCAAGACAAAAAAATTTATGGAACTTGTTAGTTATGGCGTCCAAACGTCATCTGTCAAAGTGAAAAGTTTTCAGTATACTCTGCCATTTAATCATGGAAAGACTAACAAACGAGTAACGATTGCAAATTATTGAAATTTGTTGTCGAAAACGAAATTCGTGTTCTGTGAAAAATGTAGAGCTCCATGAGAACCCGCTGTTCTATCGAAAAATTGTGTTCAGCGATGAGGCTCATTTTTGGCTCGACGTATACGCAAATAAGCCAAACTGTCGCATCGGGAGTAATACACAGCCACATGCGATTAAACGCCTCTTGATTATTTCTTGGGGGGTAATGTAAGGTCATTAGTCTATGTGGACAAGCCGAACACGATTGAAGCCTTACAAAATAACATAACACGCGTAATTCGTGAAATACAGGCCGAAATGCTCGAAAAAGTGACGCAAAACTGAAACTTTCGAATGGACCATTTGAAACGGAGCTGCGGACAACATTTACATGAAGTTTTCCTTAAAACGTATATGGCAAATGCATATTTATCGAATACAGTCAAAGTTTTGAATATATGATGCAAATTTGAGTGTTTTATTCGATATAAAAAAAACTACGCTTAAAAAATCAACCGTAATGGATGAAACACACGTGCCGAATTCCCCTTGCAAAAAAGTTAAAACACACAGTTTTCAATGGCAGCAAACACATGTAAAATATGCAAGCGTTGCAGTTCTGCAAGTTGTCTCCATTTCTCAATCCACTGCGAAAATTCATGGCCACCACAATATAAAAGAAAAAAACCGTAATTTTAAGAGGTTTGGCATCATTGAATTATGACGTTTATTCCGCAAAAACAAATTAACGCCACAACAAAAGTATCAACATGGAAGAGCAACTATTTTCCATTTCAACCTCGCATGGAATTAAAACATCACCCGATGGATTACGATTTGCCATACGATTTCCAGACCATCACGCGTACGAGCCATGTTCGCATCGAGAGCCTGCTTACCCTAATCGATGATATGGGGGAAATTGATCAGCCATGGATAAGGCATGTATACACTGAAGTGCGGCTTTCTATTTTCAAGATAAGCGTAACGATGATGAAAGCAAGAAAACTTCGAACGAAACAATTAAACTATTTTTTGCGCTATATTTACAAAAAAATGCAATATTTAATTAAATAATGAGATAATAAACAGTAGCATCTTTCGGATCCCATTCCACAGTGTTTATGTGATTGGTGTGGTGTTTAAAGGCTGCATTTGGTTCTTAGTCATAGCATTGTCTCAAATCTTAACTATGTAGAAAACCATCATTTACACAGCTGGCAATGAAGGGTTCAGTGCGATTCCATGAAATCCCATTGATATCTAATATTGATGATATTGTTTCAAATTCGTAATCCATATTTATCTAGTTAGCTTAATGAACCACAAGAAGTGAAAAATTCAACGATATCCATTAGTTGTGTTAAATGTTGAAATAAATATCAGCAACTACACCACAGTAAGCTACATGTTATGACAGGAGCCACTGCATTGCATGTAATGTCAAACAAAAAATTGTGTGCGAGTGTCTTGCTTGTGGAACTGCGTGATGCACTGCATGTAGAACCACTGCATGTGTGTTTCAGGCATTATTACTAAGCCCTAAGTAATTTTTGTACTTCTCTGATACAGAATCATTATTAATACAAATAAAAGCTGATCTTTGCCTACGGTTAGGTAACCGAAACGATAAAGCTAGTGAACAAACACTGTTACCTACCGCTGATTCATAATTGTTGTTTAAGTCAAAACTGCGTAAAATAACCGTCAATTGAACTGACTGTGAAGAAACGTGCCCTTAATCGAGTTTATAACGGAACTAAATGTATAAGGGACTGGCAGCACATAGCTACCTTACCAAAATCTCAGTTGTGAGAAAACTTACCAGCTGATTTGTGATTTTGAATTTGACATTTACATTTCCGCGTTTACATTTCAAAACAATTCAGAATTATCAATTTTATTTTCACAATAAATAATAATTTACAAGCATGCTGTGACCAAATAAAGCGTTTAAAAACAAAACTCTACGAGAATGCGGTATTAATTGGTCGATTTAATTAAGGAATTGTCTCATTGCGTTGTAAATCACATCAAAAATGATGCACTTACTTGAATGAAATGGTATTTACTTAAAAAAAAAGACAAATACATATTACACCATGTGCGCTGTAGAAGGAATATTCTCCTTGCGGATAGTAACCGCCGACTTTTACATGGAAAAACCAAAATCCGGACTGGATCCATGCTTTATTGAGTTTCGTAGCAAAGACATAAAAAAGGCATGTACTTGCATTGAAAACTTGTTTTCTAACTTGTAAAGAATTTTTTCTTTTACGGATTAGGTCCCAGTCATACGAATTTTCGGTTCCAGTGCTGAAGGACAGAAAACCTGCATGCATGTTCATGGAATCTTTCCATACCTGTACATACCCTACGATAAGAAAGATTTTGAGACGTTGGACAAGGCTATTTACTTGATTGCATCAAGTATTGATAAGGCAATCAATATATCTTTGGGGCAGGGTAGCTCCGAAAGTCATCATGTCTTTAAAATTCAGCTGGTCAAGGGGATGTTAGTTTGCTATTATTTAATTTTGCTAAGCTGTAGATAATGTGACTTTATTTTTTATTAGACCCTTCTATGGTTACCATAAGAAAGAACATCAGTATCTTAAGATATATATGCTTAATCCACGATTTATTAGGAGGACTGCCACTTTACTGCAGAATGGGGCAATTATGGGCAAAATTTTTCAACCGCACGAGTCTCATGTACCATACATTCTACAGTTTTTCATTGATTATAACTTGTATGGCATGAGTTTTCTTCATGTTCCTAAAGAAGTGCTTAAATTCCGCCGGAAAAATGAAGATGATGGTTAGTTATGTTTGAGCTTTGAGATTCAAGGATTTCTTTTAATAGAAAGTTTTACCATACCCTTTAGTTGTTCCATATCCTATTCAGAGAGAACAACTTTTGGATTGTAATACTGCTGAAAAAATATCTACTTCTGAGCTAGAGTTGGACATTGGTTCTGGGTTTATATTGAATCGCTTTCAACTTATCACTAAAACAGGCACACATTCCAATCCTGGTATCGAATCAATTTGGCAAGACGAAAGAATTCGCCGTGAAAAACTAAGCATGGAACGGAGTGAGGTAACAAAAGTCCTTTATTATATAATTGTGAGCAAAGGGTTTGTGTTTTTGACAGGTTCCACCTTTAGAAATACCCATATCGCAAGATCGCCCTAATGTGAAGCCTACAGAAAGTCATGAGTTTTATCGCAATGGGTTGATTCAAAAACTTCACCAACTAGAAACATCAATGGACGTTACTATCAACGCAACCCTTCAAAACACTATTGCACACGCTGAAGTTAGTGTAAAAGAAAAAGTAAGTCAATGTAAAAAAAATATTTAAATGATCATTTTTTCTATTTAACCGCTACACCCAGTTGCGGAGCTAGGTAACCAAAGGCCCTGGGGCAAAAAATAAACTAGGGCTCCAACTAAGCTATTTAAAATCGTTTGCTCCATATATCGTAATTCAGATTCGTATTATTTTGTTTAAAGCATATCAACCTTACTTAAGTGGCGCTACAGTCCGGAATGAACCTGGGCCTCAACCAACATACCTCTCCAATTAGCCCGGTCCTTAGCTAACTGCCTCCAGTTGCGCTCTCAAAGTTTGTTGAGGTCGGTTTCTACTTGTGCGCGCCACTTAAGGCGAGGTCTTCCTCTACTACGTCCGACGTCTGGCTAGGAATCGAAGACTCTGCGAGCCGGAGTATTGGTGTCCATTCGTTCTACATGTCCTAGCCATCTTAAACGTCCATTGCGGAGTTTTTTGACCAGGGGCATGTCGCTGTACAGCTCGTATAGTTCTTGGTTGAATCTTCGTCTCCATAGCCCGTCAACGCAAACGGGACCGAAGAATTTTCCTCTCAAATCGACCAAGGATTTCTCCATGCTTCAGCGCCGTAGAGCAGGACTGGGATGATCAGGGTCTTATATAAGATCTCCTTAGTAGTTCGAGTGAGGGCTTTACTGAATTGTCTTCTTAGCCCGAAGAAACAGCGGTTGGCAAGAGTAATTCTTCGTTTAATTTCTGACAAGATATTGTTGTCAGAGTTAATAACGGAGCCGCGGTAGACAAAGTCCCATACTAACTCAAAGTTATATCTGTCAATGGTGACATTCTGTCCAGTTCGTCGATGTTGTGTGTCCTTTTGTGTTGACAGCATATACTTCGTCTTGCCCTCTATTACTGCTAAACCCATTTTTGCCGCTATACTAGCAAACGTCATAGCCACATCACGTTGGGTCCTACCAATAATGTCAACATCGTCGGCGTATGCTAGTAGTTGTACAGATTTTTGGAAAATTGTGCCTCTGGTGATGGCTCGTGAGTTTTGCACAATCCTCTCAAGAATCAGATTGAAGAAGTCACATGACAATGTTGAGGAGACTTATGCCTCTGTAGTTGGCGCAGTTTAGAGGGTCTCCTTTTTTGTGGATCGGGCAAACGATGCTGAGGTTCCATTTTTCAGGCATACTTTCTTCCGACCAGATTCGACTTATGAGTTGGTGGATGTTATTTACCAAGTCATCTCCGCCGGCTTTATAAAGCTTGGCGGGAAGGCCGTCATTTCCGGCAGCCTTATTAAGCTTCAGTTTAGATATTGCTTTCCTCACTTCACTCAGGTCGGGTGGTTGCAAGTTTTCGCTGTCGTTGCCAATATCGAATATTTCGTTCTGCCTGACAGCGGAATGTTGTTCGTCATCGCCGTTTAACAGTCTGCAGAAGTGATTCTTCCATATCGTCAGCATCGACTGTGTCTCAATTACGATATTTACTTGTTAATCTCGACAGGATTCTGTTCGAGCCTTGTATCCTTGGCTTTGACGTTTTACACTTTGGTAAAACTTGCAAACATCTTTCCTGGAGTGGCACCTCTCTATATCCTCGTTCTTGCACATCAGTTGCGGCTGATCTAATGGCTTGTTGGCATCGTTGCCATTGTTCTTCGACATTCGATGCTGGTGGTAGGGTGTTAATCGAGAAGTTTTAGGATACGCGTTGCGCAAAGGTCTTGGCGGTCTCTTGCGATTGCAGTCTTTCGCTTGCACCTCTCCAGTTCCAATTTATAAGACACCCCTAGGACACGGGGCCATCAGTATCCACTACGTGATTGAGCGCTGCCGTTGGCCTTTTGGTTCATCCGCCACAATCTCTGTTCAAGGGACCTGACTAACCCTTGAAATTCCTAGAAACCCGTTGTCCGAATATGTCGAAGCAGCGTGTCTAGGTTCGCCTGGTACAGCAGGCCGGGTATTCATTCCGTGCCATTCTGACCTGGCTGTTTATAGTGTTGCTGTTTTTCGTCGTGTTATCAACACTCGCGTTTAGCAAGTCAAATCCGGTTGGATGAGACCAGTAACCGATGGTTACCACTTGGAGGTAAAAAATAAGCACTTGATGTGTAGTCAGAGTTACAACACTAGGCATTGCCAAGTTAAAGCCAATCAGAGTCTACCCTCGTTCTACAATACCCAACAATCATCATCATATCAACCTACTGCACGGTTTTTATTAACTTCAAAACATTAAAAAATTTTAAATTAAAATTTGTCATCGCCTCTCCATGCGCCTTCTTCTGTTACGGTTACGGTTACGGCTTGTGGAAGACCTCCTAGTAATGCGTCGTCTTTTTCTTGCATAAAATGCCTCAACAACGTACTTCACTTTTTGTTCTTTACTGAGAGCCCTCCACGCCACGGCAGCTCTTTTGATAATTTCTGTTACTGGTAAGCTGCTACTGCGGTACTCGCGCAAAAAAAGAAAATATCTACCTGTTATCGTTGAATAGTCCTGTGGCAGACGCACAGACAACGGAGGCACGTTGATAGGGTTGAGCGCCCTTTGGTTACTGAATCCTAATTAAGTAGAAATTTTAAACCATTTTCTTGACTGAGTGTACGTTTTACGAGGAATCTGGGTTACTATTAATCTGGAGTACGTCGAATTCGGATTACGGCGAATATGGAACAAACGATTTTTATTAGTTTAGTTGTGCATCCGTTTATCTTTAATGACTTAATGAAAGTGAGCGTTTAATATCGTTTGAAAAATCAGTCTACTATAAGTACCACAGCTTGGCCTATCCACCTTGGCTTAGCCAGCACACGGTTTCCTCAACTCGATATGCATAATGGGACATGGCTGTCTCCAGATCAACGAACGGGCAACCAAATTGACTATATTGCAAGAGAAAAGAGACACGCATCCAGTATTTTGGATGTCCGAACATTCCGAGGAGTTATCATCGACTCGGACCACTACCTTGTGGAAGCCAAAGTAGGAATGCGGATATCCAACACGCCACAACAATCCAGAAATACTGTGAAAAAAAATTAATTTCGAAAGACTGCGATCGCAAGAGACCGCCAATACCTTCGCGCAACGCGTATTCCCCTTACCTCTCGAAGAACAATGGCAACAATGCCAACAAGCCATTACATGAGCCGCAACTGATGTCCTAGGTTTCTCACTACCACCGGTGAGAAACCCCTGGTTTGACGAGAAATGCCGAAAGATGCTCTCAGCCAAGGATGAGATCTACAAGGCTTAGCTGTAGGTGAAGACGAGAGCTGCCATTGAGCTCTATAGGCAAAGAAGAAGGGAAGAACATCAGCTTTTCAGAAAGGAGAAAAAAGATCAAGAAAACCGATTACCAAAGTGTAAAACGTCAAAGCCAAGTATATAAGGTTCGAACAGAATTATGTCAGATGAACAAGGAAATATCGTAGTTAAGACACAGTCAATGCTGAGTATATGGGTGAATGGTGATGACGAACAGCATTCAGCTGTCAGGCAGAACGAACCATTCAATATTGCAAACCACCCGGCCTGAAGTAAGGATAGCAATATCTAAACTCAAGCTCAATAACGCTGCCGGAAATGACGGTCTTCCCACTGCGCTTTATAAAGCCGGCGCAGATGACTTGGTAAGTAACATCCACCAACTTTTTGTGCCCGATCCACAAAAAAGACGCCCTCTAAATTACGTCTCCTCAACATCGACTTTAAGATCTTATCTGCCGTAATATGTGAACGCCTGGAATCCTTTACCAACAACCTGATCGGCCCTTAAAAAAGTGGTTTTAGGTCAGGAAAGTCCACAACCGGTCAAGTTTTCACACTTCGGTAGATTCTGGAAAAAAACCCAAGAAGTCCAAATCAATACCCACCACCTATTTATTGATTTCAAAGCCGCATACGAGAAAAACTATACAGATACATGTCTAGAGTTGCTATACCAACCAAACTCATCCGTCTGTGTCGGATGACGATGGAAAATGCTCGTTGCCGTATCAGGGTCGGAAACTACCTCACCAACACATTCGATACCAGCAAAGGATTTATGCAAGGCGATGCGCTCTCATGTGGCTTCTTTAATTTGATTCTTGAGATTTTTCCAAAATCGGTGCAACTACTAGCATACGCCGACGATATTGACATCATTGGTAGGACTCAACGTAATACATAGCCACGCTTGCGAATGTAGAGAAGGAAGCTTCAAAAATGGGTTTAGCAGTTAATGAGGGTAAGACTAACTATATGCTGTCAACACGAAAAGACACACAACATCGACGAATTGGACAGAACGTCACCATTGACAGATATCACTTTGAGGTAGTACGGGGCTTTATCTATCTCGGTTCCAGTATTAACTCTGACAACAACATCTCGTCAGAAATTAAACGAAGAATTACTCTTGCCAACCGTTGTTTCTTTGGGCTAAGAAGGCAATTCAGTACTAAAGCCGTCACTCAAACTACTAAGAAGATCCTATATAAGACCCCGACTATCCCAGTCCTGCTCTACGGCGTAGAGGCATGGATCGTATCAAAAGTGAATGAAGAAATCCTTGCTCGACTCGAGAGGAAAATTCTTCTTAAAATCTTTGGTCCAGATCGAGTTTACTGGCTATGGGGACGAAGATTATCCCAAGAACTATACGAGCTGTACTGCGACCTGCCCCTGGTCAAAAAACTTTGCATTGGACGTTTAAGATGGTTAGGACAGGTAGAACGAATGGACACCTATACACCGGCTCGCAGAGTCTTCGATTCCCAGCCAGACGTCGGACGAAGTAAAGGAAGACCACACCTTAAGTGTCTGGCGCAAGTAGAAACCGACCTTAACCAACTTGGAGTGCGCAACTGGAGGCAATTACCTAAGGGCCGGGTTAATTGGAGAGTCATTTTGGTTGAGGCCAAGATCCATTCCGGGCTGTAGCGCCACTTAAATAAAATAAAAAGTCTTGAAGTTGTGCTCTGAAATGTTTGTCGTGAACAGATTCCAGGTCGTATTTCTAAGATTGCGGAGTGTAATAGGGTTGACCATATTTCCAGCCAGGGAAAATCTCTATGGTCTTATGGTCAGAGAGGCTAGGTTGACTTAACACTTTCTTGTCGGAAATTCTTAGGGTGGTTGAACTAGGAAAACGTTAAGTCTAGGACTTCCCTTTTTTTTATAATAAAAGAAGGTTCACTTGATGCTTTTGTTGTAAAGAAAATATTAAACGTTTCGGATTTTAGTCCGCAAATTACCCCTTTAGAGATCCATGGTTCCTGAAGGAGGGCTAGGTATGCTAGGTATGTGTGTTAGTAACGACTTACGTTGGATCGACCACATATTCAAAGTCTCTAAAGTGCAGCGAAATATCCAGGTTTCCTTAATCAATTTGAGAAATATATCACCCCTTTGATATGCCCACAATATATAAAGCGTTTTTACGCACTAAACATGAGTTCAACGCTCACGTCTTGTCGGGTGCACCAAACACAACTTTGCGTCTCCTAGATAGGAGAAAAGGGGGAAAGGAGACATTAAAAATGAGAACTCTTTAGTTTCGGTCATACATTGTCGAAATATCTCCCGCCTAACAAGCAATGCTCAAATGAAATAGCCAGCTGCATTCCTCCAATTCAACATTTCAGCCGTTACGCTATGATTGCAAATTCAGTTTACCCTCAAGCCTATCTTTGGACGAACGCCGAAATATAGAAATTCGTACATAAACCGAACAACACGAATTGGAATGATCTATCAAACTCTGGTTTTTCTTTCCATAATAACTTAAGGGCATTTAAACCCCACGTGTATTGGCATCTCCTTTCTTCTTATCCCCAATTTCCTTAAAGCCTGCAATGTGCTAAAACATATAATGGATATTCATAACCCCTTGAATAACCCAAATAATAAATAATTGAATTTTTAATTTACATGTTTAATTAAAATTGTCTGTTCATCTACTTACATAATTAAATTCTTCTCTTGATAGAAACGGACCTTTAATCTAAAGAAATTAATAGCTAATGCTGTTTATCCCGAGGAATGCACCCAATCGGATGTTTTAACAAACGCATCTTTTATAGCCGACCATTACTCAAGTCGAAGTATCTTCCATAACTCTATAAAGTTGCCAGAAACATCTTCGAATCCCGAGTTGGATGATGTTTTCATGGATGATACAATTGTAGATGAAGAATTAGTACTTAGCCTAACGCAACCCAATGTGGTAAATCAAAGCCGTACGTATTGTTTAAATAAATAAAAAATACAATAACACAACAAATTATTCGTTAGTGCGTGAGGAAGACATGGAATTATTAGATGTGATGCAGCAATTGGAAGATGGAGATGGCGAAAATGAAATTGACTTGGACAGCACTTTGGCACCGCTATCACAGAACTTGGATTGTAGGCTTGTTATTATGTTTTTCTATGTGTATAATCGTTGTTGTAATGATTTATAGTAAAAAGCCCACCAAACGGTCCGGATAGTACATCAATTGGACATAAGACGTCAGCATTTGATTCACGAGAGGATGATTCGGATACTGAATGTCTTAATGATTTCTCAGTTGTTATGGATGATATGGACGAGTTGTTACTAAGACTAAGCCAACCTTCGTAAGTTTAATTTCTTTTAATAACAGATGTAGTGCTTTAGTTCTTTTGTTATTTAGTCAATCGAGCAACAGCATTCCACAATATGATGGAGCTGATGATATTCTGCGTACACCAACGAAGTCTACTCTACGAAAGCTACCAGCAACACCTAAAACTCCCATTACACCAAAAACTGGTACAAGAACTATCAACGGATCGCCAAAAACACCAAAAAGCATCGCAAAGAAATATGCTCCTCTACCATTAATTATACAATCGCGCTCGTTAAAAAGTATGTGCACTGTTTCAAGTCACAACTATTTTTATTTAATTAAATAATGTAAATATTTTGTTATAGAAAACCTTATGTCCACGACTAAACAAAGCGAAACACCTTTTCGTCCTAATTCGGATGACGATGAGATCATCTCCAATTCGCCTGAGGATCGAGAACGTTCTGAGATCTACGCGCAAAAGTATGTTATTGGATTTTTTTTTTGAATGTATGATCACTTAATCTAAATGAGTTTCATTTTTGATTAGAAACCGCAGTTGCCTTCGCAAGAAATTATCACTAACGGAGATGCGAAGAAAAAGTATATCATCTGCCTCAGAAGTCAATGGCGAAATCACTCCCCGATCAATGTAAGATTTGTTTGTACATGAAATTACCGCGCAGATATAAACTGAAACTTGTAAGTTCAACATGCTCGATAGGACCCAGTGAATAGCTGTTTTTTATTACCATTCACGTATGTGTAAATGGTCTGAGGGGTTTAGTCAGCTTTTGAAGTAAAGCTTATCGAAGTGTTATGCAATTTTGGTCCTGTTGCCTCTTAATAATCTGCAGGGAACAGCTCAAACAGTCGATGTTGAGGTCTATTGAGGTTTTTGTTTTAATACCATAGCCCTCATATAAATGTTCGTCTTCTTGTTTTGAATTTTGTTAGGGAATAATTGGGGAATTGGGAAATAATCCATGAGCGAACAATGAAATAACAATATACCTGGAATTAACGGCCCATCCTACCTTCTGCATTTATTTGTGCGTACCAAGTTATATTTTAGCAAAAGGTATAGAACTACATATAGTGCGTATCTCATAAATTGAAAATTTTCTGTGTGAGTTACTGATATTGATACCCCAGATTTCACATTGCTTCCACAGCATCATCCAACAGCATAGCCGACGCATACGATCGACGAAATTTTCCCTTCGCACTACCACTCGCTAGCTGTGATGCGTACTCTATGTAGCTCTATACTCCCTGATTTTAAGTACCAATAGTTCAACGCCGATTGCAAACGGAAAATTTAAGAAGCTTCTCGTTTCATCAGAGACAGTAAAATACAAAGTGATCTTACGTAGAACAAAACAGATTTGCGGGGGAAAAGGCAAAACTGCCTCACAGGCCTTTATCAACACGCCTCTCAAATTAGTGTCCTTTCGTGTTGACAGCATATACTTTGTCTTGTCCTCATTTACTGCTAAACCAATTTTTGCCGCTTCTTTCTATATACTAGCAAACGTGACTATGACATCACGTTGATTCCTACTAATGATGGCAATTTTTGGAAAATTGTGCCTCTTTTGTTGGCTCGGGAGTTTTGCACAATCCTCTCAAGAATCAAATTGATGAAGTAACATGACAGCGCATCGCATTGTCTCAAACATTTTTTGGTATCGAAAGTGTCGGTGAGTTCGTTTCCGAAGCTAATGGTGTCGCGTGAACTCTCCATGGTCATCCTACATAGACGGTGGGAAGGCCGTCATTTCCGGCAGCCCTGTTTATCTTGAGTTTAGATATTGCTATCCTCACTTCATTAAGGTCGGGTGGTTGGCAGTTTTCGCTGCCAATATTAAATGGTTCGTTCTGCCTGACAGCGGAATGTTGTTCGTCATCGCCGTATAGCAGTCTGCAGAAGTGGTTCTTCCGTATCTCAACTGCCCCAACTACGATATTTACTTGTTCATGTCGACAGAATTCTGTTCGAGCCTTGTATCCTCGGCTTTGACGTTTTATACTTTAGTAAAACTTTTACATATCAGTCCTAGAGTTACACGTCTCTATTTCCTCCATCGCACGCTTTTCTTGAGCTTTTTCCGGTATTCTTCCCTTCTTTTTCCTATAGAACTGCTCCTAATCCTCGTAATCTTCGTTCTGGGCTGCGAGTATCTCTCGGCATTCGTCATCAAACCAGGGGTTTCATACTGGTGGACGTGAGAGAAACATAAAAATGAAAAAAATCATCCGAGTATTATGAATTATCAAGAATATCTTAAATTCGCCGCTCGGACTCGTCATAAAACAGGAGGTCCCGCAGAAGAAGTGACAGAGGTACACACGCACATATGAATGGTTGTGAGAAAGCTCAGACCTGGGTACCTGTTGTGCCAACAAATTTATTTTATTTTTCGTAGTAAATATCACAGTTTTTCAAGTTTCGCATCGTATTTCCTGGATACCAGTAATGTCTGCTTTTAAGAAGCTTAGGCCCTCCGATAGTTGTTCGCCAGCACCATAACGTCGTTGTCCTTTTTTCGTTCAGATGGTCGTCAACAAAAATCAGTCCTTTCCGGGGCAGTTGGTTGCATCGCAAATCGTAACAATCGTAATTTTTATAATTGGGTGGATAGTTAAACCAGTGAACAACCCTCAATCTAGAGGGCTAGTTCCAATTTATTAGATATCCCTATGACACGGAGACATCACTATGCATTATAATGAGTGCTGCCGTTGGCCTTTCGGTTTATCCGCGAGTTTATCAACACTCTCCCTTTTTAAGGCGGCTACACACACTCAGTTTTAACTGTCCGGTATGCCTGTTCTGGCCGCCTGTGCAGGTTTACCTAAACGTGTGTATGATAAAGTTGTCAGTTATTTTGGTTTGAGCAGGCGGTCGAAAAAAAAAATCGAAAATTAAATAGTTTTGCCGTTTATGCCGCCGGACAGGTAAACCTGCGTATGTGTAGCCAGCCGCCTTTAGTTTGGCAAGTCAAATCCGGTTTGATGAGAACAGTATCCGATGGTTACCACTTAAAGGTATATACACGCATACTTGATGTGTAGTCAGAGTTACAACAACTAGGTGTAGCTAAGTTAAAGCCATTCAGAGTCTACCCTCGTTCTACAACATCCAACAATCATTATATTTTGATAAGCCGTGTTATTATTAGCATCATCTGAGACTAATAAGGGTTCCTTTAATGCCACTCACTACTCCAACTTGGAAAACCTGGCCCTTTGGCGATGAGGTTTCAAATGTTTGAGTTTGTTTGTTGGAGTAGTCCTTAAGGATATACTTAGGCCTACATTTTCTAGACTTGTGTTAAATCTATTAGAGACAGCTACTCCATAAACCGAAGAAATCTATAAAAGTTGTCCATGTTGGTATTAAGAATCAACCAACATGCGCCTCCAATTAGCCCGGTTCTTAGCTAAATGCCTCCAGTTGCGCAATCCAAGTTGGTAGAGGTCGGTTTCTACTTGTGCGCGGCACTTAAGGCTAGGTCTTCCTCCACTGCGTCAGACGTCTGGCTGGAAATCGAAGACTCAGCGTGCTGGAGTCCTAGCCATCTTAAACATCCAATACGGAGTTTTTTTTTACCAGGGGTTGTGTCGCTGTACAGCTCGTATAGTTCTTTGTTGAACATTCGTCTCCATAGCCCTTCAACGCAAACGTGAACGAACGTGATTTTTCTTAGCCCGAAAAAACAGCGATTGGCAAGTGTAATTCTTCGTTAAATTTCTGACGAGATGTTGTCAGAGTTAATAGCGTAACCGAGGTTGTCCCTTCTAACTGAAACTAGACGGGAAAATGTTAAGGTTCTGTCCAAATCGTCGATGCTGTGTGTCCTTTCGTGTTGACAGCATATACTTAGTCTTACGCTCATTTGCTGCTTGACCCATGTGTGCCTCTTCCTTCTCCATACTAGCAAATGTGGCTATGAAATCCCGTTGAGTCCTACCAATTATTTCAATATCGTCGGCGTATGTTTGGAGTTGCCCCGATTTTTGGGAAATGGTGCCTCTGGCTCGGAAGTTTTGTGCAATCGTCTCCAGAATCAAATTGAAGACGTCTCATGACTTTTTTGTAGATCGAGTAAACAATGCTGGAATTCCTTTTTTTCAGGCATACTTTCTTCCGACCAGATTTGGCTTATGAGTTGGTGGATGTTACTTACCTAGTCATCTCCGCCGGTTTTATTAAGCTCGGCTATCCTTACTTCATTCAGGTCGGGTGGTCGGCAGTTGATAATATTGAATGGTTCGTTCTGCCTGATAGCGGAATATTGTTCGGCATCGCTTCAGTTCTTCCATATCCTCAGCATCGACTGTGTCTCAACTTCGATATTTCCTTGTTCATCTCGACAGGATTCTGTTAAGGCCTTGTATCCTTGGCTTTGGAGTTTTGCACTTTGGTACAACTTGGGGAAATCATTCATGGATTGGCACCTCTCTTTATCCTCGATCGCGCGCTTTTCTTGCTCTTTTCTCTTCATTCTGAAAGCCGGAGTTCTTCCCTTCTTCTCTGCCTATAGAGCTCAATGGCAACTTTCGTCTTCACCTGCAGCTTAGCCTTGCGAGCAGATGTCGAAATTCCTCATCAAACCAGGGGCTTCTTAATGGTGGACGCGAGAAACCTATCACATCAGTTGCGGCAGATCTAATGGCTTGTTGACATCGTTGCCATAGTTCTTCGACATTCGATGCTGGTGGTATGGTGTTAATCGAGAGGTTAAGGGATACGCATTTCGCGAAGGTCTTGGCGGTTTCTTGCGATTGCAGTCTTTCGACATTAAATTTTTTTTTCACAGTATTTCTGGATTGTTGTGGCGTGGTGGATATCTGCATTCTTACCTTGGTTGCAACAAGGTAGTGGTCTGAGTGAAAGTTAGCTCTTCGGAATGTTCGGACATCCAAAATACTGGATGCTTGTATCTGGTCTGTTGCAATGTGATCAATTTGTTTGACAGTTCGTTGATCTGGAGACCGCCGCTTTTATGGATATCGAGGTGAGGAAATCATGTGCTGTCTATAAAGCCATTTCGTTCCGTAGCGAAGTCAATTAGCCTAAGTCTGCTAAAGATGTCTTATTTTCCTACCCTTGCGTTTAAATCTCCCAACACGATTTTAACATCGTACTTCAGAAGTCGCTCATAGGTTTCCGCAGTCTATATTAGCGTATCTAATATTATCCACACATATATGTTGCCGAACTTTCTTAATTAAACATAATTTGTATTATTTTCTTGTTTTAATCGCAGGAATAAACGGAGGAAAACAATTGACTTGGATAAAACACATATAACATGTAACCTACGCACTCCGCGCAGAAGAAACGAAAAGCGCCTTAAAGTTTACAGTGCGAATGCATTACATGGAAAGGATCCTATCGAAATAGGAGACACAACTGAAACACAAAACCATGACCTTCCAAGCTCATTTTATACTGAAAATCAATCTGAAACAAGTAATTTAAAGACACCCTCCAAAAGTCCTAGAGTAATGTTAAAAAAATGTCCACTGAAATCAGAAAACTTTCCAAATTGTAATACACAACCAAAGGAATGCAATGCTTCCAAATCACCGCAATTTTCTGAACATCTGGGGTACCGAATCATACCTTTTGTAAAAAAGTCGCACCCAAACAAGCATAGTCCATTCAAGTATAATGAGGATAAAGTCGAATCTAGACAACATATGATTAAAATAAAGTCTCCTAAGAAATTCAGCCCAAATTCAAAAAGTCCTAAATCGAATGAATGTGACAAGCCCGTTATTAATAACAATAAGATGAGTCCTACAGTAGTGCTAAGAAGGGCCGCGATTGAATTGGGAACACCTCATCTAAATGAGTTATCAAAAAATAGGGGTTCCCAACATAAAACAAGCCCTGCGAAGTCATCCTCCATATCATACGTAAAAAAGAGATCTACAAGTAAAAAGGCTAGTCCTAAAGTAGTTCCAAATCGAAAGAAAATGCCAATAAAACTGCATAATAACTCAAATCCAGAGGGTCACGATTTATCTGACACTTCTGCAGCCGAACATGAATTAAGCAAAAGCAATAGTATCAATGAACTGAATATATCTAGTGTGAATGAGAGTAAAAAAAGTCCTCAAATAGTACTAAGAAAAATTTCACGAATTAAAGTCACGAGCTTAGAAGATATCAAATCTGCCAATATTTTGCCGAAAGAAAACAAAACTTCAAAGAGAACACCTCGATTCACATCACATGAAATGATCAAGGAAAAAAAAGCAAAGGGTAATATCAAGAGAATATATTTAGAACAAGATTATTCAAGTTGTGACAATGTGGAGGATAACTTAGCACTATCCAAACTGAAAAAGTCGTTTTCAAGTATTAGTACCAATATTGAAGATAACTTACCACTTTCAAGGTTAAAAGACCAACTGCATGAATCTATAACCAGTCCGTCTGTTAACAAAAACAAGTCAAAACCCCGGCAGCTTCGTATTCAGCTAAAACGGGCAAAGATAAAGGAAATCCAAACCATCACACCAGTTGAAGAGGCTGCCACAACTCCAAAAACTCCAACCACTACCGAGAAACCGTATTCTTTTATTGTCGACAATAAATACGAAATAACTCCAATTGCTGGGCCGTCACATCTGGACCGATACAAAATCGTTAACATCAATTCACGAACGCCAAAACGTAGTCTTGATGTTGGTGAGTCAGATTATGAAGATGATCCAACCGTTCACAGTTTCTACGAAAAGTCTTTTGTTGTCGATAGTCCGGTGTTTAGTGAAATTTCAGTACCCAGTCCGGCACAAGTAAAGTGCAATCAGCAAACACTTTCACCCAGCGTAGCTAAAGTGGTTATAATCACACCACGTCAGCTACCAGAGACGTACGAAGAAGTCCAGCAAAACTTCAAGTTTTATGATATTCCTGATATGGTGCATAAGAAACCCTTCTACAGTAATTATGCTGATGTAACCCAGAGAAAAGAAGTGGGCCATACTGTTCTCTGCATTCCTGGAAAATCTCTCAACGATGTGGATGACTTCCAAAGCACTATATCAGAATTAGAAGGGTTTGCGAGTTGTAGGAAAAAAATGATGAAATTTTTAGGCGTTCAAACTAGCAATGAAGGTAACATCAGAGAGTATTTGTCTACTGGAAAAACAGTTTTAATCACACCTTGCAAGCTTCCACCAACAAAACAAGATGCCAAAGTGTGGGTAAAAGCTAGAGAACTTCTAGTTGGGAAACACCCGGATGCAGGTGAGAAGGAAACGGCGCATTTTGAAGAAGACAGCCCTATCAAAATACATCGTAAAAAGGTCGTAATGCTAATGGAAAATGAGTCGGGTGAAAGTGGTGAAGATATGGATTGCTCTATGCAAAGTATAACGATGACACCTTTAACTCCGATGGATAATAAAAATACAGAAACACCTGAAGTACAAGATTCATATAACTGTACCCCTGTGACGGGACAAAAAAATGAATCGAAATCGATGAGAAAGCGGAGACCACCCAGAGCTAAAGTTTCATTATCTCAGAAACTTAAGGATATATGTATATCAAACGCATTAGAGAAATGCATAGGAGATCCACCGGCAATAAATTGCGTTGCAAACGAAAATCTGTTGAAGACAATGAATGAAGATGAAATTGCAAACAGTCAGGAGAGTTCAAAATCCAACGAAACGGTCACTAGTGAAGCGGTGAGTTAATAATGTTTAGTAATATAAAATTCGTAAGTAATCAAATTTTCACAAATTAGCGACTTACAGCTAGGACACAGAATTCAAGTGAAAAGAGAATTTTAAATGAAATGAACTTACAGCTTACAAGAATTCAAGTGAAAAGAGAAGTTTAATAATTTTTACATTGTTTTACATTTCGAGCGATTCCTAATTTCGAAACAAGGACTTTGAGTGCACGATGAGTGCTCTTTCCATCACTCATCGTGGTAAATTTAGCGGTTTTCTATCCGTTCTATGTTCGTACAATTTCATTTTATTTTTTCCTAAGCTTGATTCGGGTAAGTTAAATTGGTGGGTTGATGTAGCTAATGTTCGTATGCAGCTACAATTGCTTATTCTTTTTATCGTTGTATTTTTTTTCGTGGGCTTGTGGAAAACTCATAGTCACGATGAGCACGTGCCCACAGTAGCGTTAGTTGCTTGCTCACCCTTTTTGTATTTGTATTGCAACTAAGACTTATCTATCTTTTTTTTTAACACCAGTGTATATGATATTCGCGCAACACGTATCCCTTAAAATCTGGATAAACACCATACCACCAGCATAGAATGTCGAAGATCAATTGCAACGATGCAAACAGCTCACTAGATCAATAGCAAATGATGTGCTAGGTTTCTCGCGCACATCAAAAAGTACTAAAAAGAATACACTCTAGCCTCCTTCTTAGGCATAGATGGAGCTTTCAACAACGTCCTCACTGGAGCTATTGAATCTCTGATCGAGCTGGGTATAGAGGAATCTATTAGCCAATGGATAGTCTCTTCTCGGAACAAGAAATATCCAGGCAACAGCCATTTAACCAAATTTGCCCATAGAGGAACGCCACAGGGCGGCGTCAGCTCACCTCTACTCTTGCTATTTTTTTTCCTTGGGCTGGTGGAAATCTCGAAAGACACGATAAGCATTATTGGTCCAAATCTAAGGGCTTAGTTCTTTGAAGACGCAGAAATAAATTTGTTTCGTCAAGAATTTGGAGGACTTTTGTGTTAACGTGTCCCAATAAACTTTTTCTTATGTTTGTGTGCACAATTTTTCGATTCATCTTTAACCGCGGGAATACCCAGATCTCTGCGTAGCCGTAGACCTTTATTCCTTATATACCACGGCGCATTGACGAATGATCTTAACATTTTGTTTTCATAAGTTTGTGGAATGTTTAGATTTGTTTCACTGGTACAACCCCATAGTTGTATACCATATGTCCAAACCGGCTTTAGCACTTGCTTGTATAATAGCAGCTTGTTATCAAGGTTAAGCTTCGAATATTTTCCGAGTAAGCAGTACAGTTCTCTGTATTTATTTTTAAGTTCTTCGCTTTTCTTCTTACATGCGACTTCCACTTTAATTTTGCATCGTGTGTTATTCCGAGATATTTCGCTTCATTTGCAAAAGGGACTCGAACCGTATTGAGAAATACTGACAAATTGTTTGTTCGTTTATACGAAAAATCTACATGAATCGATTTGCTCTCGTTAAGTGCAATCCGCGAGGATTTTGTCCATTCAATAACCTCGTTAAGAGCGTTTTGTAATTTGATATTTGTTTCCTCTATTGTTGTACCAACTGCTAGTATAGCTGTATCGTCAGAAAACGTAGCAACTATTGTATCGTTTGTTTGTGGGATATCGCGTGTAAATAGGGGGTACGCGAGTGGTCCAAGGACGCTTCCTTGGGGTACTC
Organism: Rhingia rostrata; assembly: GCA_949824845.1. Classification (NCBI taxonomy): domain Eukaryota; kingdom Metazoa; phylum Arthropoda; class Insecta; order Diptera; family Syrphidae; genus Rhingia; species Rhingia rostrata. The sequence goes on from OX463758.1 coordinate 30,022,002, forward strand.
CTGCCAATATTTCTTTGAACTCCGAATATTCGTGTCCAAGTTTCACGTGGAAGAGCCTTCAAGATACGACACGAGGATTTTATATAATTTTTCAGGCAGAACTTGTCTTAGTTTGTATTGAATGCCTCTATGCCAAACCTTGTCAAAATTTTGCGACACCTCTAGAAATACGGCTGAGCAAATTTTTAATTCGATGAACTTGGTCAACAGTCGAATGTTTACTTCTAAACTCAAATTGATGGTCAGGTAAACGTCGTTTCTGATCAATAATGGGGTGTAAGCGACCGAGTAATAAAATATTTTCAATATCGGTTTTCATTTCTAATGATTGACTCGTTCGTTGTTAGAATGACCGGAGAATGACCAGAGCAAAGACAAAAGCATTCTTTAACTTTGATTCGATTGGACGGCAGACCTTTTACGATGAAAAAATCGATCAATCCCGGTATTTTTGTAACATCAGTTGATGCAGTTAATACTTAAATTAATTGAAAGATCCTGGGTTCATAACCTTCATGCCTATTCAATTAGTCCGTCCCCTAGCGTATTGGTTTCATTTGCGCATTTCTTCAAGTTGGTTGCGGTCGGTTTTACTTATGCGCGCCATTTATATCGATGTGTTCTTCGACGGGCTCAGTGTAGAGCGCGATGGTTAGTGCGATTAGCTGCTGCGCAGACGGCCTGGGTTCGGTCCCCAGCCTTAGCAACAGCTAAATGATTTTTCACTGGCCCTCCTCTCGTGATGATCTGACAAATCATCCAAGTTGTATCAATTGTCAAGAAAAGCTTTTCTCAAATTCGCCGTTCGGAGTCGGCATAAAACAGGAGGTACACACGCACACATGAATGGTTATGATAATGCTCGGCCCTGGGCGGGGCTTGTTGCGCCGAAAATTTGTATGATTTTGTTCCTCGTCTACATCCGATGTCTAGCTGCGAATCAAAGGCTCTTCGAGCCGCAGTATTTAAGTATTGTTCGACAGCTCGTTCAGTGCGTGGTTGAATTTTCGTCTGTCACTCGAATGAGACTTAGGATTTTCCGAAGAATTGTCCGCTCATAGCGACAAAGAGTTTCTTTATCCGATTTTGATATGGATCGTAGAGCAGGAGTGGGATCTGGGATTGGATCTCGCTAGTAGTTCGACTGGGGGTTTTGTTAAATTCTGTTAAACACATTTTTACAGCTTCCTTCTCTATATTTGATAAAATAAGAGTTTTGTTTTTTAAATCATTTGCATTGAAAAACAAAGTTTATATGCTTTCGATTTAAATACATCGTCAGCGCAATCATATGCACGCCATCGTGCACAGGAATTGGATATGTGTCCTTCGACTTTATGGAAGATTTTGCGGAAATATCTTGGTTTGCGTGCTTACAAAATCCAACTTGTGCGAGAATTGAAACCACAGGATATCCTAGCAAAATATCCTGTTCCTGCTAGCAAGATATCTTCTTAAGCGAATTTTGTTTACCGATAAAGCTCACTCTTGGTTGAATGGATACGTCAATAGACAAAGCAGCTGGAGTGGGAGTGATGATAATCCTCAAGTGTATGTTGAGATACCGTTTCATTCACAAAAAAATGACTGTTTGGTGTCCGCTACGGGTTGGTGGAATAATTGGTCTACACTTCTCTAAAAACGATGATGGTCAGAGCGGTACAATCAATGGTGACCTTTATAAATCCATGATTACTGACTTTTTCGTTCATCAATTGAACAACCATGATGTGCAGGGGCTGTGTCAACAAAACGGCGCAACATGCCACATAACTTGTGCCACAATCGATTTGTTGAAGAAACCATTCGTTGAGTGCATAATTTTGCGTTTGGACCTGTGAATGGACCTCTAAGATCGTGCGATTTAACGCGCTTGAGAATTTTCTATGGGGATATGTAAAGTCGGTAGTCTACGCCGATAAGCCCGAAACGATTGACCACTTGGAGGACAACATCCGCCGCGTTATTGCCGATATACGACCACAAATTTTGGAAAATAGTCATTGCAAATTGGACCTCCAGATTAGACTACGTCCAAGTCAGCCGTGGCGGCCATATGCCAGAAATCATATTTGAATTATAATGCCAGAAGATTATCTTTCGAATAAAGTAAATTTTATGTCAATTTATAGTGACCATCTTTGTTTTATTCCATTTCAAATAAACAGTCTAAATAGTAACAAACCTCGTAAATATAAGAAAAAATAAAGCTGGTCATATCATAAAACCCTGTGGAACGCTTCTGATCTATCGCTACCACAATTTCGGTATAGACGTTTCATGACCATTTTTTTCCACAGCGCCCACATTTTTTCGTCGCTGTTTGTTTTATGTCCGAAATTCCACATGTCATTGCCCTTGATTCGGTAGCAGTTACCTCGTAGAACAATCGTGTTTATCGACAGTGATAGTTTGGAATATGTAAATTTTCTCCTTCATAATGTTCACTATGTAGGTTGACCTGACCTGTGATTTTTAATAAGAATTCCTCCACGTACTTCTTCTTTTCATCTAATTAAGAAGTGGAAAAATTATTCTGTTTTATTCTGTTTTTCTAGGTACTAGCAGAGTTAGAGAAATCATCGTTTGTAAAAAATCTACACGATTCGCAAGGTTCACTTGATGCTAGTTTTGGACTTAGTATCGCATCACTTAACAACACCTACGGCTTTAAAGTAAATCTGGAAAATCTACAACAAGCTAAGGCCGACGTTGAAGTGAGTACAATTGAATACGAAACACGATCGCTATATAAAACTGTCATTCAATTGTAGCACAACTACCTAACGACATTGTCTCTGGAGCTCTTCGTTTTGACCCGCGAAGATTTACTTCCCGATCCCGCACTGGATTCAATAATGTGCATTTTTTACGCCATAGAAAACAGCATACCTTCGACTTGCACAGATGGTGTTTCAAAAACAACCGGCGTAATCATTGTTGCTGATGGCGACACAAGTGCTAGATACAATGGAATTGATTCAGATGTGGAAATTAAAGTAGTTAGCCATGAACTTGAAGGTTTGGCTAAAGTTTTGGAATTGTGTGCCCACTGGGATCCAGATATTTTTGTGGGCTACGAAATAGAAATGTCCTCTTGGGGCTATTTAATAGAACGAGGGAAACATCTCAATTTAAACATCGCACCATTGTTATCAAGGGTCCCATCACAAAAAGTACGAGACTTTGTCGATGAGGATCGTGATCAAATGACTGATTTGGATGTAGAGGTAAGTTTTTCTTTTTATTTCATAGTAAAAGTTCTGCAATTTAGTCCCTTTAGACAAAATTGTGTGGGAGAATTCTATTGGATGTATGGCGCTTGATGCGCTCAGAAATTGCTCTTACGTCTTATACATTTGAAAATGTTATGTATCACATCCTTCATCGACGGTGTCCTTTGCACACACATAAAAACCTCACACAATGGTTTAAAATGCCACAAACGCGATGGATTGTTTTAGAGTACTATTTGGAGAGAGTTCGAGGAACGTTAGAACTACTGGATCAGTTGGATTTAATAGGTCGAACGGGAGAGATGGCTAAACTTATTGGAATTCAGTTTTATGAGGTTCTATCCCGAGGCTCGCAATTCAGAGTGGAGAGTATGATGTTGAGGTAGGTAGACGAACTCTAAAATTATGTTTTTTTTTATTTTCTTTTCATGCTTGTCATCACAGAATCGCAAAGCCTAGGAATTTGGTTCCAATTTCACCTAGTGTTCAACAACGTGCCCATATGCGAGCACCAGAATATCTGGCACTTATTTTAGAGCCACAATCACGGTTCTATCCTGATCCGGTTATTGTATTAGATTTTCAAAGTCTCTATCCGAGTATTATTATGGCGTACAACTATTGCTTTTCCACTTGTCTAGGAAGAGTTGAACACTTGGGACAGTAAGTATTCATTTTAGAAATTCTAGGCATGCATATATTTACAGGTAATTAATGTGTTTCCAGATCAGTTCCGTTTGAATTTGGTGCATCGCAACTTCGTGTTTCTCCAACAATACTTAGAAAGCTCCTGGACAATGACCTGGTCACAATTTCACCATGCGGAGCAGTGTTTGTAAAACGGGAAATACGTGAAGGCATTTTGCCACGTATGTTGACTGAAGTTCTGGATACGCGACAAATGGTGAAGCAGTCAATGAAGGTGCACAAAAATAGTACTGCCCTTCAGAGAATACTACACTCTCGGCAGCTGGGCTTGAAACTCATTGCCAATGTCACATACGGTTATACAGCTGCCAATTTTAGTGGACGCATGCCGTGTGTAGAGGTGGGAGACAGTGTCGTGTCCAAGGGCCGTGAAACACTTGAACGTGCAATAAAATTGGTAGAGGCCAATGAACAGTGGAATGTAAAAGTTGTCTATGGCGATACTGATTCTCTTTTTGTTCTTGTGCCTGGTCGAAGTAGAGCGGAAGCGTTTAAGATAGGCGCAGAAATCGCAGAGCTAGTAACCGAGGATAATCCGCACCCAGTGAAACTTAAGCTGGAGAAAGTATATCAACCATGTATCCTGCAGGTACTTAAGTCTTGGAATTATCATATATATAATTCTGTAAGTATTTATCTTTATTTGCAGACCAAAAAACGTTACGTGGGTTATATGTATGAAAGTCCAGATCAAGCAGAGCCAGTTTACGAGGCCAAAGGCATTGAAACTGTCCGTCGCGATGGCTGTCCTGCGGCTGCGAAAATGCTAGAGAAATGTCTCAGAATTTTATTCGAATCAGCAGATGTAAGTCAAGTTAAAAATTATGTCTGCCGACAATTCACAAAGTTACTATCGGGAAAAGCAAATATCCAGGATTTAATATTCGCTAAGGAGTTTCGAGGCTTGAATGGCTATAAACCAACAGCATGTGTGCCTGCTTTGGAATTAACTAGGTATGCTATAGAAACAACAACGATATACTGTAGTCTATTACCAAAAATTTTATTTCTAGAAAATGGATGCAAATCGACCCGCGTAAAATTCCACGTCGTGGTGAACGTGTTCCATTTATTGTTACTAATGGTCCACCAGGGCTACCACTTATCAAATTAGTGCGAAGCCCTCATGACGTTCTAGCTGATGAAGGACTCAAAATCAATGCAATTTACTATATTACCAAAGCCATCATACCACCCCTAAATCGATGCTTTTTGCTGATTGGAGCAGACGTAAATGAGTGGTATGTAACTGCTTTCAATAGAATATTAAAATTTTTTAATATCCTTTTTGATTTCATTACAAGGTTTACAAATTTGCCCCGAAAAATTCTCTTCACTCCAGCCCTGTCTACAGCCAAAGAGATTGTTGCTACAAATGCTACAAAGAAAAGCACCATATCACAGTATTTCTCATCGACAAACTGTATTATAGACTGTGGTCGACAAACCAAGGAGGGAATTTGTACATTTTGTGAAGTGGATGCAACAAAAAGTGTCGTTACATTAGAAGAAAAAATATCCAAACTACAGCGAGGTTATCGGCTGTCACAAATGGTAAATTATTAAGGTTTTTATGTTTTTGGATAACCAAACAAATTTTGTTCTTAAGCTCTGGAAAGGTTGCACGATTATTGAAATATACCTTCAACCAATTTTCCAAACAATCGCAAGAATGTGATTTGCCATTTAACGGACCAACTGGCGTTACAGTCCGGAATGAAGCTGGGCCTCAACCTGGGCCCGGTACTTAGCTATAAGTGCCTCCAGTTGCGCACTCCAAGTTGGTTGAGGTCTGCTTCTACGTGTGCTCGCCACTTAAGGCGAGGTCTTGCTCTACTGCGTCCAACGTCTGGCTGGGAATCGAAGACTCTGCGAGAATTGGTATTCATTCGTTCTACATGTCGTAGCCACCTTAAACGTCAAGTGCTTATTTTTTTTTGGCTGGGGTCATGTCGCTGTACAGCTCGTATAGTTCTTGGTTGAATCTTCTTCTTGTTCACATTGCTACCCCAGAATCAAACAACAGCCTTGCCGACGCATACGATCTATGAAATTTTCCCTTCGCACTTACCGCCCGCGTCGGAAACGGCTACACCATTTATAGCTGTGATGCGCACTCTATGTAGTTTTATACTCTTTGCTTAAAGTTAAATCAGTCAACGCGGACGTTCTCTACAATTTGTCGATGTTGTGTGTCCTTTCGTGTTGAGAGCATATACTTAGTCTTACCCTTATTTACCGCTAAAGCTATTTTTTCCGCTTCCTTCTCTATACTGGCAAACGTGGCTATGACATCACGTGGAATCCTACCAATGATGTCAATATCGTCGGGGTACGCTAGTACTTGCACCGATTTTTGGAATATGTGTCTCTGGTGTTGGCTCGTAAGTTTTGCACAATCTTCTCAAGAATCAGATTAAAGAAGTCACACGACTGCTCATCGACTTGCCTAAATCCTGTTTTGGTATAGAATGTGTCGCTGAGGTCGTTTCCGACCCTGATGGAGCAGCTAGAATTCTCCATCGTCATCCTACACAAACGGACGAGTTTGGGCGGTATACCAAAATGAGAAATGGCTCTTGGGTTTTTCTCGAATTCGCCACACTTACAAGCTCCGCTCAGGTTGTTCGTAAACGGTTTCATGAGTTCTCATATTATGGCGAATAGGATCTTGTAAGTGAAGTTGAGAGGACTTATACCTCTGTAGTTGGCCCAGTTCAGAGGGTCTGCTTTTTTCCTGGATCGGGCAAACGATGCTGAGGTTGCGTTCTTCAGACATACTTCCATCCGACCAGATTTGGCTTATGAATTGGTGAATGGTAGTTATTAAGTCATCTCCGCCGGCTTTATAGGGCTTAGGTGGAAGGCTGTCATTTCCGTTAGCCTTATTAAGCTCGAGCTTGGATATTGCTATTCTCACCTCACTCAGGTCGGGTGGTTGGCAGTTTTGACTTTCGTTGCCAATATTAAATGGTTCGTCCTTCCTGACAGCGGAATGTTGTTCGTAATCGCCGTTTAACAGTCTGCAGAAGTGGTTCTTCCTTATCCTGAGCATCGACTGTGTCTCAACTAGGATATATCCTTGTTCAACTCGAAGGCATTCTGTTCGAGCCTTGTATCCTTGGCATTGACGCTTAATACTTTGGTAAAACTTCCAAACATCGTTCCTGGTTTGCCACCTCTCTGTATCCTTGATCGCTTGCTTTTCTTGTTCTCTTACTTCTTTCTGAAAAGCCGCTGTTCTTCCTTTCTTCTCTACCTGTCGAGCTCAATGGCAGCTCTCGTCTTCACTCTGCCTGTCTTCACCTGCAGTTTAGCCTTGTTGTCTTGTTCTTGGCTGCGGGCATCTGTCGGCATTCACCATCAAACCAAGGGTTTCTTGCTGGTGGGCGAGAGGAGCCTAGCACACCAGTTGCGGCTGATCTAATGGCTTGTTGTCATCATTGCCATTGTTCTACGAAATTCGATGCTAGTGGGATGGTGTTTATCAAGAGGTTAACGCGTTGCGCGAATGCCTTGCTTGCATTCTTTCGACATTAAATTTTTTCACAGTATTTCTGATTTGTTGCGGCTTGGTTGATATCCGCATTCTTACCATGACTGCAACAAGGTAGTGGGTCAAGTCGATTTTTGGAATTTTTGGACATCCGAGGCTATTGGTTGCTTCGTACCAACAGGTAACAACATAAAACAAACTCTAACCTGTAGGCCAGTTGCAATTTATTAGATACTCCTGGTACACGGGGCCTAGGTATCCACTACGGGATTGAGCGCTCCCGTTGGCCTTTGGGTTCATCCGCCACCATCCTTGTTCAAGGGGACTGACTTACTCTTGAGATTCCTAGATAACCTGTTTTCCGGATATGTCGATGCATCTCACCCAGGTTCGCCTGGCCCGCAGGCCAGGTATTCCTTGACATTCTGACCAGGTTGTTTATAGTGTTGCTTTTTTTCGTCTTGTTATCAACAGCCGCACTTATCGTTTAGCAAACCAAATCTGGTTGGATGAGACCAGTAATCGATGGTTACCACTTGGAGGTAAAAATAAGCACTGTTGATGTTTAGTCAGAGTTACAACCACTGAGCATTGCCAAGTTAAATGGCACACATTTGTAATCAATCGAGGTTTAAAGGTTTAACTCCACCCTAGTTATGACCACCTTTAAATAAAAAGCTTGCTTTAACTTTCAATAATATTTTCATATTTATTTTAATGACACTTTTTATCGTGGCGCTAATTAGTGCATGCTACTGAACATACCTCTAAGAACTCTAAGTCAAACTCACCTTAAAAGTGCCAGTTCCGACAATCAAACAAACCCAATTTCAGTGAAATACTATCAGTCACAACCAAAAACATTTCAGTTGTTTATGCGTTTGCCAGCTTTGAAAAAAACATAAACAAATTTGTCCTACACTTCTGGCTGGTCTTTTAATTTGCACATGAGTTCAGTCGATTACTCCTATAATCTTAGGAAATCTGGCGATTTCATATAATTGTTGCCTAGTTTTAGAAAACGAGCTTAATAAGATGATGGTAGGGTGGTTTTGTCAAATCTATATCGGCATTAAAATTCTGCATCATCAAGGTCGATAGTAGAATTCGTACGACTTTAATCAACTTTAGGAAACCTTTGACTCATAATCTTCAAAAATGTCAAAATCTTCTTCTGAAAACTATTTAACGATTTTTCTGACCGAAAATTGCAAATGCTTTCGGTGGCTTTAACTTAATACGTGTTAGTACGTGATAAAATAATTTTAGAGTGCACTTTAACTGACTAAAAATTTGCGCCAATCAGAGTCTACCCTCGTACTACAACATGCAACCATTATGGTGGAAATGACCAGTCTCGCTAAAGCCGAAGTTCGTCAAAAAAAAAAAAAATTATGAGCATTATTCGAAATTGTAGATAGCTATTAGCAGAACAACTTTTTTTAATAAATTAATTCGAATACTGGAAATTCATCTACAACTTTCGTTTTATAGATATGCCAAGCATGTTGTGGCCGTTCCAACTTTATTGACTGTGCATCCCTGGACTGCCCTGTTTTATATGTCCTCGAGGTGAAACGCCGCGAACTCTCACAAGTTCAACATTATCAAAGTATAATAGATGAACGGTACTAGAAAATTGTTTAAATATATTACGTCTAGCATGCCTTTAGAAATTTTTTTTGAAAATATATATTTGCTGTTTTATTTTTGTTTTCACTAAATAAAGAAAAAGATCTAAAATTTCATTAGAAATCATGTTTGTATAAGTAGAATTGTTATCATATTAAGATTTTGGACTATAAAAAAATTATTTCAGGGCTGGTCGTTATTGGAGAAATGAAGTCTATGAAAATGTTTATGGCTTGATGAAATTAACTTTTGCATGTGGTAAGTTGATAAATAAGATCTTTGCTTTTGTGTTTTATTAACTTGAATGTACTTATGTATAACTGCCTGCCCGTCTGTTCCATAAGTAGTACAGAACTACTATATACATCAAAGTCTTCAGCAGTTCAGTTGAGGTCCTTTGTTTTCCAGAGACTAATGCCAATTTTATTCGAAATATCAGCGAATTGACCTTAATATTGATTGAATTGTTGAATACTCCATTTTGGCAATCAGACACCAATTTTGAATGTGTACTTTTCCGAAATGAATTAGTTTTTTTTTTTTTTCTTTTGACTGGTGGAAATCTTTATAGACACGATGAGCAATTGCCCAAAGCAGTGTGAGATTTTTACTCACTAAAATCACAACCCATTTTGTCTTTGTATTGCAACTAGGTATGCGACTTATCTAGCAATTTGTTTTTATAACGAGTGTATATAAACGTTTAGCAGGTAACTTTCCTTTGAGAGCTCCTGCTTTATCCGCAATTTATACCTCGGTTTGTGTTTATCGCGCTAAATCCAAAGGTTTAGTTCTTTGAAGACGCCGCAACAAATTTGTTTCGTCAAGAATTAGGAGGACCATTGTGTCAGTGTGTCCTTATAAACGTTTTTTTTATGTTTTCGTGCAAAATTTTTCGTTTCATCTTTACCCCCGGAAATACCCAGATCTCTGCGTAGATCTTCGTTCCTTATATACCACGGCGCATTGACGATTAATCTTAACATTTTGTTTTCAAAAGTTTGTAAAATATTTAGAATTATTTTACTGGTGATGTTTCTGTAAAGCTTCCGTCGAAGTAATATAGAAACATAATATGTAAAGAGCTTGTGGCTTAAGGCTTATATCAACTGTGACTGTGACTGTTTATTTTTATTTGCTTTGAACTACCACGCAAAAGGCATGGGTCCGATGCCCAGCTGTTGCAACACCAACGTTTTTTTTCCATTTCCAAAAACATATAGACACCCGTTTCTTTGTATAATCGTTATATACAAAGAAATAATAGAAATAGTTTCCGTAGTACTTTATCGAAGCTTAATTGTTAGTTAGGAATCTGCCGAGGCAATCGTTTAATACACTACCCCACCTTAAGAACAAACATCCCGCAATGGTTGGAACTGTTAAAAATTGAACGTTTACCATATACGGGTGAAATATAGACAGTGGCATCATCTTAATATTTTGCCAAGACAAATTTACGCAGTTTTCTGAATGGGGTTGTGGCAGTCGTAGGTAGTGTAGTGTAGGTTTTGAAAATGTTTACACTTATTCTGCTTTGTCGAGCACGGAGTTTATATACCAAACCAAACACAGACAAACATGGATACTTATACAACTTATACTTATACAAAAGGCTTGGTCTTTTTTCTATGTATTACAATCTTATTATCAAAATTGAAAAGCCCCTATGGTATAGTGTAAAAATAGCGGGTCCCTTACAAGTCCTCCCTCACCGCAAATATACTCATAAAACTAACTAATTCTTTGTAATATTTTAATTAATACATTTTTAGTGTAATAAATTTGTTAAGGCTTACGAATAATTCGTTATCTAATTTGGCTGATAGGGCTAGTGATCATAGATGTTAACATTCCAAAAACATTTTGCTTATTTTCTTAGGTTTAAATCTGTATTGGATGGATGAAAACGAAAACTTAATTACCAATATTCAAACTGGCGTAAGAAGCTGCGAGAGTTGTATGCTTCCAATTGGTAATACCTATCCTCCCATATTGATAAACGCTGATTAGCTAAGCAGTGACTAACTTTTGACATTTGCGCGAGTATTTTTAATAAGAAACCCCTAGTCATTAATTAGCTAATCAGCTAATACAAAGGATCATGTTTAAAAAATGAAACTTTTTGGTTAATTAAAAAATTTTTTGGTAGATAACAAGAATAATCTTGTAGTTTTGTCTGCAATTCGAAAACAAATCATTTACGTGAAATCTGTGAATGGCCTAATCAGTTCGAGTCCAGATATGGTAGTGTGCTCTAATGCGAACTCCATATTATGTATTCCTGTCCTGAATTTCAAGCGGCAAGTTCTACTTGTTCTTGAACTTTATAAGACCGATGGTGAAGCATTTTCCGAGGAAAGTTAAACCACTTTTATTTGCTCTCATATACATGGAATATCGTGCAAATATCGTGCAATTTTGTTTACAGAAATCGTTAAGATATACAATAGAATTTTCAAAATGGTTTTCCATTTGGCTCTCCCAACGTGTTAAATTCAACAACGAAGCCAATATTTCAAATATTCGTAACATGTTGACAGGATTTATGCTGCAGTATGTCAATGAAACCATTTTATATGAACAATTTCTTTGTCAATTCATGGTAGTATTGTAAATTACCAAAAAAAAATTGTTTCGAAACTAATGATAACCACCGTAGAAATACACTAAAGAGCATATAAAGGCAGATAAGGTATTCTACTATGATTACGACTGCGCATCTGGACTTAGCGACTTCTATGAAGAAACCGGAGAAACGATTATAAAAACTGCTGGAAGACTTAAGTATTTACGCATCGCATATCAGTTATTTAAAAACTTTTAACAATACCAACATTTTCCTTCACTCAGATTTCGTAAAACCAATTCCTTTTGTTATGAGGTGCTCAAGAATAAAACTCCTCTCCTGGTTAACTTAAGAGACAATTCTGGCCAAGTCGATAAGGAAATCAAGCTGGATTGCAAGACACCTATTAGATACATGTTTTTGTATCCCATTTTATTCGGTGATTGGTTCCTAGGTATTATGGTATTTGGTCGCACTGATGATGGAATTAGAAAAGAAAACGCATTTTCCGACGAAGATAAGCTTCAGTTATCTTCAATAACTTCACTTCTCTCAGACGCCCTTGTTTACAAGTATATTAAGAGGGAAAATGAAAAACAGGTAATTATTTATTATTATTTTATTATGTAAGGTAGAGCGGGATTATGCAAAAAAAGCTACATTGGGTACATAGTCTCGCCACAGTGATGAGATATGAGATTCTATAGACTCATCGATTCAGGCATGTTTGCCTCTTATAGTCTGAGAATAAAAGTGACTCATACATGTTTCGGGACAAGGAAAAAGTAAATGCGTATCCACTTTTTACACCAATGCATATTCCTTTGCATACACATAGAATGGGTATAATGTATTGCAATCTATATAACGGGTGGTTAAATTTTAAGGGCCGATGTTGATTTTGAATAAGACACAAATTATTTAGGAAATAATGGTCATTTATATTTATTATGATAATATGGGTATGGTTCAATTATCAACGGCACACCTCCATCCGATGATCCAAATTTACGATGACGCAGAGTCATAATTGAAATTCTATGCCGTTAATGTGCCGAGTTATCTCATCCTCCTCTTGAATTGTTGCTGGCTTATCGACGTTCACCTTTTCTTTTAAATAACCAAAAAAAAAAAAAAGGCCAACGGTGTCAAATCACACGATCTTGGCGGCCAATTGAGATCAATTGACAATTGACGTGAAATAACATGGCCATTGAATTTGTCGCGCAAAACAGCCATTGTTTCGTTAACTGTGTGGCAAGTGGTACCGTCCTGTTAAAACCACATATCGTCCACATCCATATCTTCCAATTCGGGCCATAAAAAGTTCGTTATCATCTCACGATAGCGAACACCATTCACAGGAACTGCCTGATCGGCCTCATGTTCGAAAAATACGGCCCGATGATGCCGCCAGCACATAAACCGCACTCTTTGTGAGTGCATTGGTTTTTCGACAATCACTCTTGGATTATCATTCGCCCAAATGCTTATTGACGAATCCACTGAGAATGTGCCTCATCACTGAAGATGGCTTTCTTTGCAAATTGATCATCCAATCTTGATATTTCTTGCCATCATTCTGACCATTGACGACGCTTGAAATGCTCAAGAGGCCTTAGTTCTTGCATCAATTGCACCTTGTTAGCGTGTAAATGCAAGTCTTTATGCATAATGTGCCTCAACGGCGAGCGTGAGATGTGAAATTGTTAGGTACGACGACGAGTTGAGTTTGACGGTTCCGTCCATAAAATTGAATCGGTCTATAAAAAGTTATAAAAATTTTGTCCATAAAATTGAATCGGTCTATATAAAATTATAAAAATTCTGTCCATAAAATCGAATCGGTCTATAAAAAGTTATAAAAATTTTGTCCATAAAATTGAATCGGTCTATATAAAATTATAAAAATTCTGTCCATAAAATCGAATCGGTCTATATAAAATAATAAAAATTCTGTCCATAAAATCGAATCGGTCTAAATAAAATTACAAAAATTCTGTCCATAAAATCGAATCGGTCCATATAAAATTATGAAAATTCTGTCCATAAAATCGAATCGGTCTATATAAAATTATAAAAATTCTGTCCATAAAATCGAATCGGTCTAAATAAAATTATAAAAATTCTGTCCATAAAATCGAATCGGTCTATATAAAATTATAAAAATTCTGTCCATAAAATCGAATCGGTCTAAATAAATTACAAAAATTCTGTCCATAAAATCGAATCGGTCCATATAAAATTATGAAAATTCTGTCCATAAAATCGAATCGGTCTATATAAAATTATAAAAATTCTGTCCATAAAATCGAATCGGTCTATATAAAATAATAAAAATTCTGTCCATAAAATCGAATCGGTCTAAATAAAATTACAAAAACTCTGTCCATAAAATCGAATCGGTCCATATAAATTTATGAAAATTCTGTCCATAAAATCGAATCGGTCTATATAAAATTATAAAAATTCTGTCCATAAAATCGAATCGGTCTAAATAAAATTATAAAAATTCTGTCCATAAAATCGAATCGGTCTATATAAAATTATAAAAATTCTGTCCATAAAATCGAATCGGTCTGAATAAAATTACAAAAATTCTGTCCATAAAATCGAATCGGTCCATATAAAATTATGAAAATTCTGTCCATAAAATCGAATCGGTCTATATAAAATTATAAAAATTCTGTCCATAAAATCGAATCGGTCTATATAAAATTATAAAAATTCTGTCCATAAAATCGAATCGGTCTAAATAAAATTACAAAAATTCTGTCCATAAAATCGAATCGGTCCATATAAAATTATAAAAATTCTGTCCATAAAATCGAATCGGTCTATATAAAATTATAAAAATTCTGTCCATAAAATCGAATCGGTCTATATAAATTTTGAAAAATTCTGTCCATAAAATCGAATCGGTCTATATAAAAATATAAAAAGTCTGTTTATAAAATCGAATCGGTCTATATAAAATTACAAAAATTCTGTCCATAAAATCGAATCGGTCCATATAAAATTATAAAAATTCTGTCCATAAAATCGAATCGGTCTATATAAAATTATAAAAATTCTGTCCATAAAATCGAATCGGTCTATATAAAATTATAAAAAGTCTGTCCATAAAATCGAATCGGTCTATATTAAATTACAAAAATTCTGTCCATAAAATCGAATCGGTCCATATAAAATTATAAAAATTCTGTCCATAAAATCGAATCGGTCTAAATAAAATTACAAAAATTCTGTCCATAAAATCGAATCGGTCCATATAAAATTATAAAAATTCTGTCCATAAAATCGAATCGGTCTATATAAAATTATAAAAATTCTGTCCATAAAATCGAATCGGTCTATATAAAATTTTAAAAATTCTGTCCATAAAATCGAATCGGTCTATATAAAAATATAAAAAGTCTGTCTATAAAATCGAATCGGTCTATATAAAATTACAAAAATTCTGTCCATAAAATCGAATCGGTCCATATAAAATTATAAAAATTCTGTCCATAAAATCGAATCGGTCTATATAAAATTATAAAAATTCTGTCCATAAAATCGAATCGGTCTATATAAAATTATAAAAATTCTGTCCATAAAATCGAATCGGTCTAAATAAAATTACAAAAATTCTGTCCATAAAATCGAATCGGTCCATATAAAATTATGAAAATTCTGTCCATAAAATCGAATCGGTCTATATAAAATTATAAAAATTCTGTCCATAAAATCGAATCGGTCTATATAAAATTATAAAAATTCTGTCCATAAAATCGAATCGGTCTAAATAAAATTACAAAAATTCTGTCCATAAAATCGAATCGGTCTATATAAAAATATAAAAAGTCTGTCTATAAAATCGAATCGGTCAATATAAAATTACAAAAATTCTGTCCATAAAATCGAATCGGTCTATATAAAATTATAAAAATTCTGTCCATAAAATCGAATCGGTCTATATAAAATTATAAAAATTCTGTCCATAAAATCGAATCGGTCTATATAAAATTATAAAAAGTCTGTCCATAAAATCGAATCGGTCTATACAAAATTACAAAAATTCTGTCCATAAAATCGAATCGGTCCATATAAAATTATAAAAATTCTGTCCATAAAATCGAATCGGTCTATATAAAATTATAAAAAGTCTGTCCATAAAATCGAATCGGTCTATATAAAATTACAAAAATTCTGTCCATAAAATCGAATCGGTCCATATAAAATATAAAAATTCTGTCCATAAAATCAAATCGGTCTATATAAAATTATAAAAATTCTGTCCATAAAATCGAATCGGTCTATATAAAATTATAAAAAGTCTGTCCATAAAATCGAATCGGTCCATATAAAATTATAAAAATTCTGTCCATAAAATCGAATCGGTCCATATAAAATTATAAAAATTCTGTCCATAAAATCGAATCGGTCTATATAAAATTATAAAAAGTCTGTCCATAAAATCGAATCGGCCTATATAAAATTATAAAAAGTATGTCCATAAAATCGAATCGGTCTATATAAAATTACAAATATTCTGTCCATAAAATCGAATCGGTCTATATAAAATTTTAAAAATTCTGTCCATAAAATCGAATCGGTTCATATAAATTTTTAAAAATTCTGTCCATAAAATCGAATCGGTCTATATAAAATTACAAAATTTCTGTCCATAAAATCGAATCGGTCCATATAAAATTATAAAAATTATGTCCATAAAATCGAATCGGTCTATATAAAATTATAAAAAGTCTGTCCATAAAATCGAATCGGTCTATATAAAATTACAAAATTTCTGTCCATAAAATCGAATCGGTCCATATAAAATTATAAAAAGTCTGTCCATAAAATCGAATCGGTCTATATAAAATTACAAAAATTCTGTCCATAAGATCGAATCGGTCCATATAAAATTATAAAAATTCTGTCCATATAATCGAATCGGTCTATATAAAATTATAAAAATTCTGTCCATAAAATCGAATCGGTCTATATAAATTTTGAAAAATTCTGTCCATAAAATCGAATCGGTCTATATAAAAATATAAAAAGTCTGTTTATAAAATCGAATCGGTCTATATAAAATTACAAAAATTCTGTCCATAAAATCGAATCGGTCCATATAAAATTATAAAAATTCTGTCCATAAAATCGAATCGGTCTATATAAAATTATAAAAATTCTGTCCATAAAATCGAATCGGTCTATATAAAATTATAAAAAGTCTGTCCATAAAATCGAATCGGTCTATATAAAATTATAAAAATTCTGTCCATAAAATCGAATCGGACTAAATAAAATTACAAAAATTCTGTCCATAAAATCGAATCGGTCCATATAAAATTATAAAAATTCTGTCCATAAAATCGAATCGGTCTATATAAAATTATAAAAATTCTGTCCATAAAATCGAATCGGTCTATATAAAATTTTAAAAATTCTGTCCATAAAATCGAATCGGTCTATATAAAAATATAAAAAGTCTGTCTATAAAATCGAATCGGTCTATATAAAATTACAAAAATTCTGTCCATAAAATCGAATCGGTCCATATAAAATTATAAAAATTCTGTCCATAAAATCGAATCGGTCTATATAAAATTATAAAAATTCTGTCCATAAAATCGAATCGGTCTATATAAAATTATAAAAATTCTGTCCATAAAATCGAATCGGTCTAAATAAAATTACAAAAATTCTGTCCATAAAATCGAATCGGTCCATATAAAATTATGAAAATTCTGTCCATAAAATCGAATCGGTCTATATAAAATTATAAAAATTCTGTCCATAAAATCGAATCGGTCTATATAAAATTATAAAAATTCTGTCCATAAAATCGAATCGGTCTAACTAAAATTACAAAAATTCTGTCCATAAAATCGAATCGGTCTATATAAAAATATAAAAAGTCTGTCTATAAAATCGAATCGGTCAATATAAAATTACAAAAATTCTGTCCATAAAATCGAATCGGTCTATATAAAATTATAAAAATTCTGTCCATAAAATCGAATCGGTCTATATAAAATTATAAAAATTCTGTCCATAAAATCGAATCGGTCTATATAAAATTATAAAAAGTCTGTCCATAAAATCGAATCGGTCTATACAAAATTACAAAAATTCTGTCCATAAAATCGAATCGGTCCATATAAAATTATAAAAATTCTGTCCATAAAATCGAATCGGTCTATATAAAATTATAAAAAGTCTGTCCATAAAATCGAATCGGTCTATATAAAATTACAAAAATTCTGTCCATAAAATCGAATCGGTCCATATAAAATATAAAAATTCTGTCCATAAAATCAAATCGGTCTATATAAAATTATAAAAATTCTGTCCATAAAATCGAATCGGTCTATATAAAATTATAAAAAGTCTGTCCATAAAATCGAATCGGTCTATATAAAATTACAAAAATTCTGTCCATAAAATCGAATCGGTCCATATAAAATTATAAAAATTCTGTCCATAAAATCGAATCGGTCTATATAAAATTATAAAAAGTCTGTCCATAAAATCGAATCGGCCTATATAAAATTATGAAAAGTATGTCCATAAAATCGAATCGGTCTATATAAAATTACAAATATTCTGTCCATAAAATCGAATCGGTCTATATAAAATTTTAAAAATTCTGTCCATAAAATCGAATCGGTTCATATAAATTTTTAAAAATTCTGTCCATAAAATCGAATCGGTCTATATAAAATTACAAAATTTCTGTCCATAAAATCGAATCGGTCCATATAAAATTATAAAAATTATGTCCATAAAATCGAATCGGTCTATATAAAATTATAAAAAGTCTGTCCATAAAATCGAATCGGTCTATATAAAATTACAAAATTTCTGTCCATAAAATCGAATCGGTCCATATAAAATTATAAAAAGTCTGTCCATAAAATCGAATCGGTCTATATAAAATTACAAAAATTCTGTCCATAAGATCGAATCGGTCCATATAAAATTATAAAAATTCTGTCCATATAATCGAATCGGTCTATATAAAATTATAAAAATTCTGTCCATAAAATCGAATCGGTCTATATAAAATTACAAAAATTCTGTCCATAAAATCGAATCGGTCTATATAAAATTATAAAAATTCTGTCCATAAAATCGAATCGGTCTATATAAAATTTTAAAAATTCTGTCCATAAAATCGAACCGGTCTATATAAAATTTCAAAAATTCTGTCCATAAAATCGAATCGGTCTACATAAAATTATAAAAATTCTGTCCATAAAATCGAATCGGTCCATATAAAAATATAAAAATTCTGTCCATAAAATCGAATCGGTTTATATAAAATTATAAAAAGTCTGTCCATAAAATCGAATTGGTCTATATAAAATTACAAAAATTCTGTCCATAAAATCGAATCAGTCCATATAAAATTATAAAAATTCTGTCCATAAAATCGAATCGGTCTATATAAAATTATAAAAAGTCTGTCCATAAAATCGAATCGGTCTATATAAAATTATATAAATTCTGTTCATACAAACGAATCGGTCTATATAAAATTATAAAAATTCTGTCCATAAAACCGAATCGGTCTATATAAAATTATAAAAAGTCTGTCCATAAAATCGAATCGGTCTATATAAAATTACAAAAATTTTGTCCATAAAATCGAATCGGTCTATATAAAATTACAAAAATTCTGTCCATAAAATCGAATCGGTCTATATAAAATTATAAAAATTCTGTCCATAAAATCGAATCGGTCTATATAAAATTATAAAAATTCTGTCCATAAAACCGAATCGGTCTATATAAAATTATAAAAAGTCTGTCCATAAAATCGAATCGGTCTATATAAAATTACAAAAATTTTGTCCATAAAATCGAATCGGTCTATATAAAATTACAAATATTCTGTCCATAAAATCGAATCGGTCCATATAAAATTACAAAAATTCTGTCCATAAAATCGAATCGGTCCATATAAAATTATAAAAAGTCTGTCCATAAAATCGAATCGGTCTATATAAAATTACAAAAATTCTGTCCATAAAATCGAATCAGTCTATATAAAATTATAAAAATTCTGTCCATAAAATCGAATCGGTCTATATAAAATTATAAAAATTCTGTCCATAAAATCGAATCGGTCTATATAAAATTACAAAAATTCTGTCCATAAAATCGAATCAGTCTATATAAAATTATAAAAATTCTGTCCATAAAATCGAATCGGTCTATATAAAATTATAAAAATTCTGTCCATAAAATCGAATCGGTCTATATAAAATTATAAAAATTCTGTCCATAAAATCGAATCGGTCTATATAAAATTATAAAAATTCTGTCCATAAAATCGAATCGGTCCATATAAAATTAAAAAAATTCTGTCCATAAAATCGAATCGGTCCATATAAAATTATAAAAATTCTGTCCATAAAATCGAATCAGTCTATATAAAATTAAAAAATTCTGTCCATAAAATCGAATCGGTCTATATAAAATTATAAAAATTCTGTCCATAAAATCGAATCGGTCCATATAAAATTACAAAAATTCTGTCCATAAAATCGAATCGGTCCATATAAAATTATAAAAATTCTGTCCATAAAATCGAATCGGTCTATATAAAATTATAAAAATTCTGTCCATAAAATCGAATCGGTCCATATAAAATTATAAAAATTCTGTCCATAAAATCGAATCGGTCTATATAAAATTAGAAAATTCTGTCCATAAAATCGAATCGGTCTAAATAAAATTACAAAAATTCTGTCCATAAAATCGAATCGGTCCATATAAAATTATAAAAATTCTGTCCATAAAATCGAATCGGTCTATATAAAATTATAAAAATTCTGTCCATAAAATCGAATCGGTCTATATTAAATTATATAAATTCTGTCCATAAAATCGAATCGGTCTATATAAAATTATAAAAATTCTGTCCAGACCGAATCGGTCTATATAAAATTATAAAAAGTCTGCCCATAAAATCGAATCGGTCTATATAAAATTATAAAAAGTCTGTCCATAAAATCGAATCGGTCTATATAAAATTACAAAAATTTTGTCCATAAAATCGAATCGGTCTATATAAAATTACAAATATTCTGTCCATAAAATCGAATCGGTCCATATAAAATTATAAAAAGTCTGTCCATAAAATCGAATCGGTCTATATAAAATTATAAAAATTCTGTCCATAAAATCGAATCGGTCTATATAAAATTACAAATATTCTGTCCATAAAATCGAATCGGTCCATATAAAATTATAAAAAGTCTGTCCATAAAATCGAATCGGTCTATATAAAATTATAAAAATTCTGTCCATAAAATCGAATCGGTCTATATAAAATTATAAAAATTCTGTCCATAAAACCGAATCGGTCTATATAAAATTATAAAAATTCTGTCCATAAAACCGAATCGGTCTATATAAAATTATAAAAAGTCTGTCCATAAAATCGAATCGGTCTATATAAAATTACAAAAATTTTGTCCATAAAATCGAATCGGTCTATATAAAATTACAAATATTCTGTCCATAAAATCGAATCGGTCCATATAAAATTATAAAAAGTCTGTCCATAAAATCGAATCGGTCTATATAAAATTATAAAAATTCTGTCCATAAAATCGAATCGGTCTATATAAAATTATAAAAATTCTGTCCATAAAACCGAATCGGTCTATATAAAATTATAAAAAGTCTGTCCATAAAATCGAATCGGTCTATATAAAATTACAAAAATTTTGTCCATAAAATCGAATCGGTCTATATAAAATTACAAATATTCTGTCCATAAAATCGAATCGGTCCATATAAAATTATAAAAAGTCTGTCCATAAAATCGAATCGGTCTATATAAAATTATAAAAATTCTGTCCATAAAATCGAATCGGTCCATATAAAATTATAAAAAGTCTGTCCATAAAATCGAATCGGTCCATATAAAATTATAAAAATTCTGTCCATAAAATCGAATCGGTCTATATAAAATTATAAAAATTCTGTCAATAAAATCGAATCGGTCTATATAAAATTACAAAAATTCTGTCCATAAAATCGAATCGGTCTATATAAATTTACAAAAATTCTGTCCATAAAATAGAATTAATGTTGCCTTCCCTATGTTTTTTATTCACGGTTCAATTATCTAATGGAGTACAATGTATATTATGATAACAGTAACTTACTAACTTTTGTTCCCATTTAGACTGCCTGCAATCAAATCCTTCGCGAAAGCCTTAAAAACCTCCTACGATCTAGAATGAGAAAACATTTCAACATTTCAAGCACTATGTCATGCCCAAAGGAATTGCATCGGTTAATATGTTAATCAACTCTAAGCTTACCTGGTAAAATAATTTAAATGTTGTGTTTGCAGTTTAAGTTGGGAACTTGTTGACATAAATGATTCCAATCAATTGACATGTCTCTATAAAATGTTTCAACGGACGTATCGTTTTGATATGGATAAGCTCAAGAAATTCCTAATGTGTGCCCAACTATCCCACAATCACTTTCCTTATCATAACTTCAAGACCTCGTTTCACATTTGTCGAACTGTGTTTTGCACAATGGAAAAACTTGGTTATAAACTAAAACCCCACGAGAAGGCAGCACTTATGATCGCAGCAGTTGTGTACTACTGTGGTCACAACGGTTTAAATAATCACATTATGTTAAAATCTGGACATCCATTGACGAAGCTTTACAAAACCTACATGAAGGAGAATCATCGAATTTGGATGCTAAAGCTTTTACTGGATCAGACAAGCTTTTTACCTAGCAATGAGGAGTCTCAACGCATTGTTTCCGCCACAACTATTCTTCTGTTAAAGTCAAAGAAGTATGAATCACATGAGTTTCGTCAAAAGATACTCAAAATGCTTGACGAAGGTACTTTCAATCTGGAAAATGTATCTCATCG
Organism: Rhingia rostrata; assembly: GCA_949824845.1. Taxonomy (NCBI): domain Eukaryota; kingdom Metazoa; phylum Arthropoda; class Insecta; order Diptera; family Syrphidae; genus Rhingia; species Rhingia rostrata. The sequence continues at coordinate 30,044,555 of OX463758.1, forward strand.
CTCTTATATGCTGATGGTAATACTTCGAATTGGCGTACATGCACGTCACATGCAAACATTTAATTTGGCAAAAGAATTGCGTGAAAATTACTATGAAGAAATGCTTCGCGTAGGGATCTCGAAACCGAGGAAAGGATACGATTTTGCAGAGCTAACGAATTGCGAAAGTAATTTTAAAATATCGAACATGGAAATAAACTACATTATCAGTTCAGTTTTGACGACATTGGATATTTTGACTAAGATCTTTCCCGAAACACTCATATTGATGAAAATTCCAAAGTAACGCAAAGCTGAATATTATTCTAATTTTATCTTAAAAATACTCTCCAACAGGGACGTGCTAAGGGCTCACCAAATCATTGTTGGAGCTGGAAGTAAAAGGCTATGGGATCCTAAGTTTATAATTTCGATTTCAGAATAAATCTACAAATAGTAAGGATGGAATGCCGTAAATATATTTGAAGTTGTGTCGTTAATTGGCGTTGTGATTGTTTCTTTGAACTTCGAAGAAATCAAATTATTCGGTAAATACTTACCCACGTATTGATAAACGCTGATTAACTAAACAGTGACTAACTTTTGACGTTTGCGCCGATATTTCTTATGGGAAACACTGTCATATTAGTCATTTACCAAATCAGCGTTTATAAATACTTGGTTTTAGAGTTTTTATCCGATACAAGGAATAAAAACAGTAAGGCCGTAAGACATCCTTATCCTTTGAAGCGACTCACAATGTTATGTTTGCATTTTATTAACAGAGAAGTTACGAAATCGTATGTCTGTAACTACTACAGTAAACGAAAAAAGGTTTTAAGTGACTCACTATCAATAAAAAGGGTTTTAAGTGACTCACTAATAATATTTGGGTGCGTATTTGCTGCTGATGGTTGTATGAAGAACGAGGGCAAACTCGGATTGGCTTTAGCTTGGCAAAGCTCAGTCGTAAACACTTTGAATTCACATCATTAATTCTTATTTTACCTCGAAATGATAACCATCGGATTTACCGCAAAATAACGCCGAATTTCCATGTTCGGTCTTATTTCACTTTGCATACATCCATTTTCGCACCCATACCAAATCCAACAGTGAGCCCAAGCTGCGAGTTCATACTGTGCAAACATCCGAGTTAGAGTTTGGGAGTATGCAAACTTTGATAACGTGTGGGTGGTCATGCTGCTCCCTTAACCCCCCTGCTAGAGCTTACTGTTGGATATGGATTCCGTACGAGGTGGTTGTATTGAAAAACAAGCCCGTGGCAACAGTGAGCCCAAGCAGGGGGTTGCACATATGTGCTCACATTGCTTATATCGCACGCAACCCAAATCCAACAGTGAGCCCAAGCAGGTTAGTAGCAGGAGTTGCATTGACCCTCCAGGTTGGTGGTTATGCTTTGGGTTAACTACCCATCTATGAATGAAAAAACACTAACTACAAAGGAAGCCTCGGAAAACAAAAAAAGCACAACGACGTTCGTATCTGCACCTGGAGAGAGGTGCAGGAGAGTTGCAGGCGAACAATTAGCAGAACTACTGCCATGCGATGGTATGGCCCTGGCAACAAGAGTATGATAACTATAACATATATTACGGACTTATCAGATGCGGATTTGTCATAACTGCCAGATTTATGCAAGAAGTTTTATGTTTTCAAGACATTTGCGAACGCCAACATAAGAATTATAAGCGCTTATACCACCAGCATCTTCTGTCCAAGAACAATGGGAAAGATGCCAATAAGCCATTAGATAAGCCGCAACTGATGCCTCTCGCGTCCACCAGCAAGAAATCCTTGGTTTGATTTGGAATACCGACTGAAGCTCGGAGCCAAGAACGAGGCTAAGTTAAAGGCCAAGACGAGAGCTGCCATGCTGCCGATAGGCAAAGAAGAAAAAAGTCGAAGCCAAGGATACAAGGCTCGAACAGCATCCTGTAAAGATGAACCGAGAAATATCGTAGTTAAGACACAGTCCATGCTGAGGATATGGAAGAACCACTTCTGTAGACTGTTAAACAACGGTGACGAACAACATTTCGCTGTCAGGCAGAACGAACCATTCAATATACAACGACAGCGAAAACTGCCAACCACCCGGCCGAAGTGAAGTGAGGATAGCAAGGATAGCAAATGACGGCCTTCCCGCTAAGTTTTATAAAGCCAGCGGAGATGAGTTGATAAGTACGATGCACCACCTCATAAGCCAAATCTGGTCGGATGCCTGAAAAATGGAACTTCAGCATCGTTTGCCCGATCCACAAAAAAGGGCGCCGCCAACTACAGACACATAAGTCTCCTCAACATCGCCTACAAGAACCTATCCGCCGTAATATGTGAACGCCCTCATCGTGTGGTTTAGGTCTGAAAGGCCAAAACTGATCCAATCTTCACACCTCGGCAGGTCCTGGAAAAAAACCAAGAAGCCCAAATCGATACCCACCACCAATTCATCGATTTCAAAGCCTCAGGCGACAGCATTGAGAGACGAACTATACAGAGCAATGTCCAGCTTTGATACACCGCCCAAAATCGTCCGTCTGTGTAGGATGGCGATGGAGAACTCACACTGCTCCAACAGGTTCGGTATTGCCCTCACCGACACATTTGATACCAAAAAAGGATTTAGGGAAGGCGATGCACTGTCATGTGACTTCTTCAATTTGATTCTTGAGAGGATTGTGCGAAAATCCCGAGGCACAATCTTCCGAAAAATCGGTGCAACATTCTAGCATACGCCGACAATATCGACATCATTGGTAGGACTTAAGAAGATGATGCTTTCTAGTGTAGAGAATGTAGCGGCAAAAATAGGTTTATCAGTAAATGAATGTAAGACTAAGTATTTGCTATCAACACGAAAGGACACACAATATCGACGAATTGGACACAACGTCACCATTGACAGATATAACTTTGAGGTAGTACGGGACTTTGTCTACTTCGGCTCCGCTATTAGATCTGACAACAACATCTCGTCGGAAATTAAACGAAGAATTACTCTTGCCAACCGCTGTTTCTTCGGGCCAAGAAGACAATTTAGTAGTCACTCACTCGCACTACGGCGCATGGACCCTAGGAAGAGGAAAATTCTTTGAAAAATCTTTTGTCGCGTTTGCGTTGAAGGGCTATGGAAACGAAGATTCAACCAAGAACTATACGAGCTGTATTGGACCTTGAAGATGGCTAGGACATGTAGCACGAATGTACACCAATACTCTGGCTCACAGGGTCTTCGATTCCCAGCCAGACGTCGGACGCAGTAGAGAAAGACCTCGCCTTAAGTGGCACGCCCAAGTAGAAACCGACCTCAGCCAACTTGTGAGCGCGCAAGTTGAGGCTTATTGCCCGTTTCGTAACCAAGAAGCACTTGCTTATTTCACAACGATTTTTTTTTACGTGAGCAATCAAATAACCCAACAACCTCCAACTTGGAGGTTCAGACCCTTGGTCGAATATTCCGGTGACAGTCACCATTACAATTAATGCTGTCGACCACTATTCCATTGTGACAACATTTTTATTACAACACAGATGAATCGTTGCCAAAAAGATAACCGGGAAGGCTATCTTTATAAGAGCCTGTAAAATACAAGTTGAATTGATAACTAAGCGAGAAAATGATACCGACGTGTGAGTAAATTCATCAGTAAACACATCAATCGTATATTATATAATTTTTTTATTTAAAAATTCATCATTATAAATGACGCAATAAGTATAATATGAGAATAAGACATAACTGTTATACAAATACCCCCGTAAATTCTCGAAAATAATATTTACTAATAGCTTTATATTGGCTGTGAAAAGTTATAATTAGTTTAATATTCAAATACATGATGATTTAGGATGTTTTATTAAAAAATATTGCAGTGCAAAATGTGTTCTTATGACAATTCTTCAAGACCAAAAAAGATCGCCTTTTTCGGTGTTTTTTTTTGATATTTTTTGTTGATCGTTTTTATAAATTTTATTCTACTCTGTAGACAATTATGAAATAATTTAACATTGTTAAGGTACCAAAAGGCTTATCGCGCAAATCGCATGAGCACTTACAAGTAGTTACGTTTTATTTTTCTCTTTCACGACATAAGGCGTATAACACTAAAAACTAACGTAGGATCTATATTTTGAATAGTATGTGAATGAGACTTAATTAACGCAAAAATAAGAAATACAATTCATTTGTACCAACACAATAAATTGTCTAAATAAATTCTTCTTCATGTATGCACGAGATGCATTCGAAAATTCAAGACAAGGTGGGTACAATATTGTGAGTGGGGTGTTTTTTTTTCTTTACATATCCATATGGAACATTAGAGCGCTCTTTGATTCTGGATCTGAGGATTCGGATTCAATTCGGGTACGCTTTTGAGACAAATTTCCATTCTTGCCCTGAGTTGAAAGATCTAGTCCACTGTCGTGCTTCGAAGATTTTGCGTCGCCGACACGTTGCTTTAGATATTGTTCGTGGTTGTTGGGAGACTGAAAGTAAACAAAAGAAAGACACAAGTAAGTAACTATGTATATATCTGTAATTTAGTATTCAATAACATAGGCAATCCAATGCTCTGTAATTATAAAAAAGATCCATAGTTGGAATTATTTTTAATACTCCAGACCAACTTAAATATTCGAAAATGTAAAGTTGAGCATTCTAGTAATGAGACTATTGCGAGTGAAATAGTGCAGTGCGGAATGCTTAAGGATAAAGCGATACAACAGCACGGGATACATTTTTTTTTGTATTTCTTGATGTCTAGATGTTTTGGAACGAGGGTAGAATCTTTGGATTTAACTTGGCAATGCCCAGTGGTTGTAGCTCCAAGTGTTTACCATTAGATACAGGTTTCATCCACCCTGATGTGACTTGCTAAACGACAAGTTCGAGTGTTGACAACAAGACGAAAAACAGCAACACTAAAAACAGACTGGCGCGAAATACCCGGCTTGCTGTCCCACGCGAACCAAGATAAGCTGCTTCGACATATTCGGACAACAGGTTATCCACGAATCTCAAGGGTAAGTCAGGACCATTGAACAGTGATGGTGGCAGATGAACCGAAAGGCCAACGGCAGCGGTTAATCCCGTAGTAGAAACTGATGGCCCCGTGTCCTAGGGGTATCTAATAATCGAAAATTGAAATCAGGTTCGGGCTTAACTACCCATCCATAGAAAAAACCTATTGTTACGAAGCAATAAAAGCCTCGGAAAGGATTGATTTTATTGATGACGACCCGGCTAAACGAAAAAAGGACAACGACGTTCGTATCTTTACCTGGAATGTGAGAACATTCCTAAAACCTATAAGCGGCTACCGAAGTACGATGTTAAAATGGAGTTGAGAGATTTTAACACAATTTTGTCGGAAAAAAAAGCCTACGACAACGCGTATGGCAACGGACTAAGGCTTATTGACATCGCTACGGAACGAAATGTCACTATAACCAGCACACGGTTCCTTAAATAAATCATGAATCATGTCGAGATGAACAAGGAAATATCGTAGCTGAGACATATTCGATGCTAAGAATATGGAAGAACCACTTCAGCAGACTGTTAGACGGCAATGTCGAACAACATTCCGCTGTCAGGCAGATAAACCATTCAATATTGGCAACGACAGCGACTACCAACCGCCCGACCGAATTTAAGTGATGATAGCAACATCAATAAAGCTGCCGGAAATGATGGCCTTTTCGCTGAGCTTCCATAAAGCCGGCGCAGATGACTTGGTAAGTAACATCCAACAACTTATAAGCCAAATCTGGTCGGATAAAAGTATGCCTGAAAAATGGCAACCTCAGCATCATTAGTCCGATACACAAAAAAAGAGAACCTCTAAACTGCGCCAACTACAAAGCCATATGTCCTTCTCTGCATCGCCTACAAGATCATATCTGCCGAAATATGTGAACCCCTGAAACTGTTTACCAACAACCCGATCTGCCTTTATTACTGTGGTTTTGGGTCTGGAAAGTCGGCAACTGATCAAATCTTCACACTTCGGCAGATCCTGGAAAAAACTTAAGAAGTCCAAATCGATATCCACCACCTATTCATCGATTTCAAAGCCGCATACGACAGCATTTTATAGAGACGAACTATACAGAGCCATGTCTAGTTTTGGTATGCCGCCCAAACTCATCCGTCTGTGTATGATGACGATGGAGAACTTTCACTGCTTTATCAAGGTCGGAAACGAATTCACCGACATATTCGATACCAAAAAATTATTATTTAGGCAAGGGGATGCACTGTCATGTGACTTCTTCAATTTAATTATTAAGAGGATTATGCGAAACTCCCGAGAGGCACATTCTTCCGAAAATCGGTGCAACTACCAGCATACGCCGACGATATTGACATCATTGGTAGGATTCAACGTGATGTCATAGCCACGTTTGCTGGGATAGAGAAGGAACCGGCAAAAATGGATTTAGCAGTAAATGAGGGTAAGACTAAGTATACGCTATCAACACAAAAGCACACATAACATCAATGAATTAGACAGAGCGTCACCATTGACAGATATTACTTTGAGATAGTCCGGGACTTTGTCTACCTTAACTCCGCTCTGACAACATTTCGTCAGAAATTAAACGAAGAATTACTCTTGCCAACCGCTGTTTCATCGGATTAGGAAGGCAATGCAGAAGTAAAGCCCTCATTCGAACTACTAAGGAGGTTCATATAAGACCCTGATGGTCCCAGTTCTGATCTACGGCGCTGAAGCATAGACCGTCTAAAAAGCGGGTAACGAAATCCGTAATCGATTGGAGAGGAAAATTGCTCGAAAAATCTTCGGTCCCGTTTCTATGGAGACGAAGATTCAACCAAGAACTATACGAGCGACATGCATTTGACGATTAAGATGGCTAGGACATGTAGAACGAATGTACACCAATTCTCCGGCTCGCAGAGTCTTCGATTCACAGCCTGCAGTAGAGAAAGACTTCGTCATAAGTACCGCGCCCAAGTAGAAACCGACCTCAACCAACTTGGAGTGCGTAACTGAAAGCAGTTTGCTAAGGACCGGGCTAATTGGAGTCATGTTGGTTGAGATCCAGGATTATACTGGACTGCAGCGCCACGTAAGTAAGTATGTTATATATTATTATTACGTATACGCCACAGTGTCCATTTTAAGTAAGTCTTTAGCATCTTTTAGTTTACTTTTGTGCATGAATACTTTTCAAATTAAGTCCCGCTTAATCAGCGATTCACCACACAGTTTTGCAGATGACAGTACTCTAATTGCGGCTTACTTAATCGACTCGCCTATAGCCGCTATTAATGCACACTGGCAGAGATGCGAACAATAAGAGAAGACCTACATAAGATTATACAGTGAGGAAAGGAGAACCTTGTCCAATCAACGCAATAAAACACAGAGAACAAGACCACAGTCCCCCAATTTGAAATGTAGGTAGAACATAGTCATTGAATCAGAGGAATCCATGCATCTGCTAGAAGGCATTACAATTGGGTAGATGTATTATTGAAACATCATATGATCTATATGGACAAATCAGCAGCTTCCAAACTAGGTTACCTTTTCAGAGCTAAGAGATGTTCTACACCAGCAGCCCAGTTGATTATTCTCTATTAAGCCACAAGCATTTTTCGAATATTTTTTTTTTAATGTTTGGAGTTCAGCCCCGAAACATACTCTTAACTTACTCAACTGTGTCCAATGACGAGCAATCGGCCTTATAGACGAGTCTTCCCTTACATAAAACTGCAACCTTTGGCACAGCGAAGATGTAAAGGAGATCTGTTTCTTTTTTACAGATATTATTAAAGGAAATGTGGAGAGATGCTTTGAGAAATAATTGTTAGACTAGTTGCATTTCAACAACCGACAGCTTCAGCTCACAACCACACTGTCCCTGTAACAACGATGCGGACAACGTAATATTAAAATTCGTCTTGTTATTGAACAAGCAAACAATAGAACAATCTTTCAGAAGACGTATTTTTACCAATAAAACTACAATCTGCAACAGTTCAACAGCCGAGTCAATGAACATTTGCAAGCATCATATCAGGGTGCAGCTGTAGAGTAGTATGCTCGCCTTTGGTTAGCCCTTACGCGAACTACTAAAAAGATACTCAGGCCCCTCGAGTTTGGAGGAACATTTTCTCAAATATGTTAGAAATCAGAGAATTCCGTACAGAGGTTTCCATTCCGAATGCCATTTTGAACATATCTTCCGACGAGATTTATTGCAAGTGATCGCGCAGCGGCATATTGCGTTCAGTCAAAAATGTCTGACAGCTACGCATTGAATGTCTTCCGAAGTTGTCATACGAAGAATTATTGTGGAATCCATCGAACACGAAATTTACCTTTGTTCCGCAATGAATACCTCGAAAGCAAACCGATTTCCGATTGGAACTGACTTGCGTTTCGAACATTTTTCTAGTGGATAACTCGAACCCCATTAACCACTGAAGCATAACGTCCCGTTTGCGGTGACGGCAAATGGAGAATATGAAGTTCAACCACGAACATTCGGAAAATCGTCCGAACTGATACGCCGACCCTTCGACGGGCTCAATGGCGCAATGGTTAGTGCGATGAACTTCCGCGCAGAAGGTGTGCGTGCTTAAACCTTCTTTGACATTTCATACCAAACCAAGCAATATTGCTATGTTGCAAACGTTAAAAAAAAAACAGTTTAGAGCAATCGTGAAGGCTCTATGGTATGTAAGGAATAAAGATATTCACAGAGATTTAGAAATAGCTACCCTAAGTAACGAAGTCATTACAAACTTCGTATTCGTAATCATGTTCATTTCAATAAAGAAACATTCCGTATTTTGGACGTGACAAACCTTGAGCGCCGACTAGAAAGAACAAAACCGTTCGACCTAGCGCCATAAGGAAAAACCGAATATTATGACGTTTTTAGTAGGTGCGTTCGCAGGAATGGTAGTTTTCCAATACGATTAACACTACAGAAGCGAAAACTACTTGTTAAGATAACTTAGTCGTAGTCACCACAAAAAATTAAAAGAAAGAGAGGAATGCATTCATACTACTAGTGAGGTTTACCCCGTTGGCATATATTGAATAATACTAATGACATTGTAAGGTCAGAAAATATATCAAACGGGCATAACCGAAAAAAATCTCTACTTTAATGATAGCATGCAGATATAGTTTAAATGACGAACATTTTAAATGATTAAGAGAAGGAACACATCATACAAATTCGTTTATTTATTAGTAGCTTCCTTATCGACCTTATGTGATAATCGATTTTCTTATCGACGATAGAAGGTCACATTAGCTGATAAAGGTAATCATGATATTGCGCTTATAACTTCATACATAATAAACTCGTACGAATTTCGTCATACATTTAAATGCGAGTATTTGGGTTAATCTAAAAGTGATAACATTAATACCAATGATGGTATAGACACCAAACAGGAGGTTGAATAAATTAAGCCGGTGTTTTTCACCTAGGGCACAGCCGGCCCGTCCCGTTTCGTTAGGTTTGTCTTAGAATATACATTGTGACGATATCACATATAGGAAAACTTTACACCCGGCTGAGCTTGATACTTCAAATATATGAAGACAATTTACGTCCAATTCCTTGGGCTAAGAAGGCTAACAGTTGAACTTTCAATAAGGACCGGACAACTTCTTTTTAAATAAAATGCAAACTACTTGAGTTATCTCAAACAAAGTTGTTAGTTATCATTATAGTTTCGACTTCGTTCATGTGTCCACCATACGAACGTATGTACCGATACGTTGAACCCAACTTTCGATGACTCGGCCGCACATTTCGACCGATACGGCCGCTATTTCTAGTTCAATATCGGCTCTGAGCTCCTCTTACGTCGTCGGCTTGTTGGCATAGACCAATGATTTAATGAAGCCAAATAAAAGAAATCGAGTGTGAGTTCACACGCGGCAGAAATAAGTTGTTACGCAGCAACTTATAGCCTCGGAAAGGACGGATTTTATTGTTGACGACCCGGCTAAACGAAAAAAGGACAACGACGTTCGAAACTGCACCTGGAATGTAAGAACATTAAACAGGAGAGGTGCAAGCGAACAACTAGCGGAAGCTCTAAACTGCAACAAAGCAGACATTACTGCCATCCAGGAAATGGGATGGGCCGTGCAAAAAAAAGGATGAAAAACTGTGACATCTATTACGGCCCGTGCTATAGTCAGCAGAAACAGCGACTATTCGGATGCGGATTTGTTATAAGTGCCAGACTAAGGCAAGAAGTCTTATGTTTCCAAGACATTAGCGAACGCATTGTAACTATCCGCATCATGGCCAAATTCGCCAACATAAGCCTTATATGCACTCACGCCCCTTAGGAGAAAAAAGATGATACAGCTAAGGATTGCTTCTATTAGCTCCTGGACAAAACCTATGAGCGACTATTGAAGGACGGTGTCAAAATCGTGCTGGGAGATTTTAACGCAAAGGTAGGAAGAGAAGTCATCTTTAGCAGTATTGTCGGAAAACATAGCCTACACGACAACACGACTGGCAACAGACTTAGGCTAATTGACTTCGCTACGGAACGAAATGCGACCATAGCCAGCACACGGTTTCCTCACCTCGATATCCATAAGGGGACATGGCGGTCTCCAGATCAACGAACGGTCAACCAAATTGATCACATTGCGATAGACAAGGGGCACGCATCCAGTATTTTGGATGTCCGAACATTCCGAGGAACTAACATCGACTCGGACCACTACCTTGTTGCAGCCAAGGTAAGAATGTGGATACCCACCACGCCACAACAATCCAGAAATACTGTGAAACAGTTTAATGTTGAAAGACTGCAGTCGCAAGAGACCGGCAAGACATTTGCGCAACGCGTATCCCTTAACCTCTCGATTAACACCATACTACCAGCATCGAATGTCGACGAACAATGGCAACGATGCCAACAAGCCATTAGATCAGCCGCAACTGATGTGCTTGGTTTCTCGCACCCACCAGCACGAAACCCTTGGTTTGATAAGGATTGCCGACAGATGCTCGCAGCCTAGAACGAGGCCTTCAAGGCTATGCTGCAGGTGAAGACGAGAGCTGTCGATGAGCTCTATAGGCAGAAAAGAAGGAAAGAAAACTAGCTTTTCAGAAAGTAGCACCAGCAAGAATCCCCTGGTTTGATGAGGATTGCCGACAGATGCTCGCAGCCAAGAATGAGGCCTTCAAGGCTATGCTGCAGGTGAAGACGAGAGCTGCCGTTGAGCTCTATAGGCAGAAAAGAAGGAAAGAAAACTAGCTTTTCAGAAAGTAGAAAAAAGGGCAAGAAAAGCCCGCGATCGAGGATATAGAGGAACGATTTTCGCAAGTTTTAACAAAGTGTAAAACATCAAAGCTAAGGATACAAGGCTCGAACAGAACCACGTCGAGATGAACAAGGAAATATCGTAGTTCAGACACGTTCGACGCTGAGGATATAGAATAACCACTTCTGCAGAATATTTAATGGCAATGGCGAACAACATTCCGCTGTCAGGCAGAACGAATCATTCAATATTGGCAACGACAGCGAAAACTGTCAACTACCGGACTTAAGTGAAGTGAGAATAGCAATATCTAGACTCGAGCTTAATAAGGCTGCCGGAAATGGCGGGCTAACCGCTGAGCTTTGTAAAAATTTAGGCAAGGCGATGCGCCGTCATGTGACTTCTTCAATTTGGTTCTGGAAAGGATCGTGCAAAACCCCCGAGCCAACACCAGAGGCACAATTTTCCAAAAATCAGTGAAATTACTAGCATACGCCGACGATATTGACATCATTGGTAGGACTCAACGTGATGTCATAGCAACGTTTGCTGGGATAGACAAGGAACCGGTAAAACAACATCAACGAATTGGTCAGAACGTCACCACTGACAGATATAACTTTTGGGTAGTACGGGACGTTGTCTACCTCGGCTCCGCTTTTAAAACGAAAAAAATACCTTTTTCCAACCGCTGTTTGTTCGGGCTTAGAAGGCAATTTTTTAGTAAAGCACTCACTCGACCTACTAAGGAGATCCTATATTAGACCCTTATCATCCCAGTCCATGCTTTGGTCGATTCAAGAGGAAAATTCTTTGAAAAATCTTCGGTCCCGTTCAAAAAACTCCGCATTGGACGTTTAAGATGGCTGGAACATTTAGAACGAATGGACACCAATACTCCGGCGAGTCTTCGATTCCCAGCCAGACGTCGGATGCAAATGAGGAAGACCTCGCCTTAAGTGCCGCGCACAAGTAGAAACCGACCTCCACCAACTTGGAGTGCGCAACTGGAGGCAGTTAGCTAAAGACTGGTCCTTTGCTAATTGGAGAGGCATGTTGGTTGAGGGCCAGGTTCATCCCGGACTGTAGTGCCACTTAAGTAAGTTAGTAAGTATGCGTCTGGCAAAACTTTATTTTTATGACTTACGATTTTTCTGATTTTGTATCCAAGGTCGCTGGCATCAGCCTGATCTTGTCTCCAAAGTACAGATTAGAAGTTATTTCTTCAAATCGAAGCCGCGGCATGTTATCTGGGATTTGAGCATGATGAAATATCGGATTTGTAGACCAAAATATCCGAATGCTGGGTTGTTTTACTAGACAAATACGTAAAATTAGACCATAGACCCATATAGGCCTTGTACTATTCTATGGTCAGAGTGAAAACGAGTACTTTTCACTCTGACCATAGACTTTTTTAATATATCCCATCAGATATGCGGCTTTAATCAACCTTATCCTTACACAAAAACCCATATACTCAATGCGTGTTAAGAAGTACGTCTGTTCTTGCTTGCAACTTGAATCAATTATATACAAAATGCGTCTTGATCAATTGAATTTCACCAATAACAGTAAAAACAAAGATGCAACAAAAGAAAATAAATTGAAGTGCATACAATGATCCAAATCATAGAATATTTCAATTTTTTAGGTCAGTTATTTCCGTTTCAACCATCAGTCATTGTGGTAATTGTGGGCAGGTTAAAACTTTAACAAACTCTGCCCATAAATTTTTTGAAAGGTAAAAGATGCACCTAACATATACCCGAGACTTATCCAGGCATGGCCTAAGCTCTCCCTACAGAAGCCCCCTAAAATAAAGCTACTTTTTCACCAACTTTGGGACGCACTAGCGGGCAAAGGGAGCCAGATAGGAACTTATCTCCTACCACATTTTTTTTGCCCTAAACCTCTGCTACAGATCAGTTTTAAACATTTGCTCTATCTCTTACGTGGACTTTTATATGAGCCAAAAACATCTGCGCAATGTTTGCCAATGATCGTCAAAGGGTTAACGTGAGAGCATTCTCCAGATTTGGGTATGAATACTACTTTCACTTCCCTCCAAACCCTTAAGGATATCTTCCATCCATGGTAGGATGAGATACAAAGAGTGCGCTGGTACAATGCGATCAGGATTTATAGGGTTTGAAGCTGTGTACTGCCCAAAGTATTTTATCTTTTGTGACAAGATATTGAAAGTTACCGGTCAATAGATGTGACGAATAGAAATTACCGTAAACCAACCAACCAAGATGATCTTCGAATATCGTGAGGCCGAAACAATGAAACCAGGTTTAACGATCCAACAATCAAGACTGCCAATACACTTGGATTTAAAAGATCGCCTTGGCGAAGATTCAACAGCTTGAAAGTTGATAAAAACTTCACGGTCAAGGGTTCCTTTGTCGGTGCCTCGTCACCTTCAATGTATTTATTAAAAATTCACGATTTATCCATATTAATCAGTGTCTCATGACCTAACGAACTGTGAGCAACATGTGTCGTGAATCAAGAGTTACTTCAACTAAACCAGAACACAATTGTTTACAACCTAGCAGTTTGGTGTTAAGATCATGAAGCTACGAAAGAGATTTTGTAATTTTTTTTGTTAGAAATGGAATATATCACACAAAAAAGGATCACGATCATATTGTTCTATTATTAACTTAATCGCTGTCTAAAATCGAATTAGCACTTTAAAGCTGACGCTAACGAATAGTTTGTTGGCATACAAACACAATGATGGGTCATTAGAGACTCCTCCAGACGTGATAAAAATCTTTTTTATGTACACACAACTACAATACACCAATAGAATAATTTTAGAACCAAATTTTGATAATAATTTCATGCGCAATAGGATTGGTAAGTGACTTCTCTAAATGCAAACAAATTTAATAACAACACTTACCTTGTTGTCTTCATAATCTACGGAATCGCCCTCGCTGTGGCGACGTTGAAGAGCGCGTTTTTTCTCCCTCTTCTTTTGGTTTTTCTTACGTTGACCCAAGATGCTCGAGTCCGTGCTGAAAATAGAACAAATCAATGCGAAAATTGTATTAAATTTGCCATCACATAGAACAGAACACACAATGTCGTTATAGACAATTACGAGACGCGCATCTAAACACGTTGTTATGTTTATTAAGTTAATTGGCTAGAGAGGGCAAATTTATTTGCCCACTTTAATGCTAGACTGCATGTTGTTGTTTGCACAGGAAGTGTGGCACTTTACCAAACAACAATTTGCATTTGGGGTTTGAAATTCAATCGTTGGATTTTTTGTTAACATGCCAATTCTGTTGTTTATTACAAAATAAGCATAACAAGGCCTGTTGATTAAATCCTTAATAGTGATACTCACCGAAATACTTGCTTTTTGATGACTTCATTAAATCTAACAGTCTTTTTGCAGCTCTCCGAGAGACCATGATCCGGGGAATTTTCCTCCGGAATATCACTAAAGGATTGCGCAAAACGCAATCCTGCATCAGCGGAACACGAGTATGAACTCGGCTCATCGATTGACGAACAACTATCCGATATAGTGTGAGAATATCGGCTGTAATGTTTGAGAATACCCTTGCATAGGGGTGCACTGTGATCGCGACACTCCGAATAGCTTCTTTGCTTCCGATTGGAGGTTGGTATTTGAATGTTAGACGCTACCTCACCATTCATACGCTCGTGTGACGAATCACATGAATTGATTTCACTAATATTATTATTATTGATGTTTTTGTTGTTGTTCTGATTACACTTGTTTTGTGCATTAGCTTTTGCATCGCATGCTGCAGCTTTTTTCTGATGCTGCTTGATGTCATCACAAACTGATTCCGACAACGAGCGACGTTTCTTGTTCTTTTTTTTATGTTTCTTGTTCACACCCACCGAAGGATTCTTCTTCAGTTCGTCGTCGTCACCTTCTTCACCGAAATTATAATTATCCAAACCTTTCGGTTTGATTTCAATTTCCACAGATTTCTCATCTTCCGATCGTTCTACCGACACTTCCAGATGCGATTGATCTTCGTGCGATTTTGATTGTTTCGATGTTTTTGTAATGAATTTCTCCTGCAATTTGAACTCCTTGACATCGGTCTTATCAAGACCAGCATAGTAAGATTCGATGTTTTGGAAATCCTTAAGATTTAAGCTCAACACGATATTGTTATCCCATGGTTCAGCTTCTACTGACTCGATTTTCACATCGCTCTCTTTGCAGAATTCAAAATAGAACGCATAATGGACGGGATAGTAGCCGGCTCCGATTGAGGTGAACTTTACGTGGAAGAATTTGTCACCTTTGATAAATTCAATTGATTCGGATTCAACGTTCCGGACATGCAACACAATGGCGATTACATCGTCGAGCGCATTACAATCAAAATTTTGCGGAAATGTGTACTGAATGGAATTCTTAAGGAAAAATTTTGGATGCTTTAGGACAGCAGCTAAGGAGGCAGGTTTTGGATCTGTGAATAAGAAAAATAGTGTAAGCATGTGAATGGGTTAGTATTTATGAAGATTTTTTTTTTTGTTTGTTGGTTGTAAATTTCAATTGCAGAGGAGAAAGAGTGTAAAGAATCGCATAAGATGTGAATGAACATCCGATTTGACCACCATTCCTATTTCTATGGAGTTTTAAATTAAAGAGTTTTTTTGAATCTCAAAACTAAAGCAGCACTCAATAAAAATTTCATTCAAGTGGTGAAGTTATCGTTATAAAAAGAGCCCAAATGCGATACATTTCTAAGAGGGTGAAAAAAAAACCAACGTTTATACTAATTCCAAAGATTAATCATAAGGAAAAATTGCCATACCTTGTACAAATGCGAAATTTCGACAATCTACAAG
Source organism: Rhingia rostrata (assembly GCA_949824845.1). NCBI lineage: Eukaryota > Metazoa > Arthropoda > Insecta > Diptera > Syrphidae > Rhingia > Rhingia rostrata. Next base: position 30,060,712 of record OX463758.1, read on the forward strand.
AAATGCAGTTCGATGCTAATCAGAATACAGTAACCAAATCGATTAGTTAATCCGGAATTAAGAAGAGAAAATACATACGACATGTATTTATATATATTTTTGTGACATCAGTTGGCCTGTAATTTGTTTTACCCGTAGAATGAAATTCGGTATTGTACCTTTTACCTACATCATAAAGCATTCTACCTTTCTGTGATATGCATCTAGATCCCCAGAGCGTATGTTTTGCACTAAAGTCCTCTCCGATGACAAAAGTCAAAGTCAATTTTCTCAATCTTGCATCGCGATGGGCAGTAAACAGAAGATATCTTCAGAAATGATTGTCTGCTTCTGACTTGTAAAGAGCTAACTTGAGCTAACTTAAGATCAATCGAATGTTCGAAACACTTTTTTATATATAGTGAGGCTTCACCTCTAGCCTTATTCGATGGATGTAGAGCATGATAGCCGAGGTAACCTTTAAGCTTTAATTTCGAATTAACCTTTGCGTGAGTATCGGATATCTTTTTATGTCGATATATTTTTCTTGCATATACATTTCAAGTTGTCCAAATTTTTGCCAAAGGCCAATGGCATTCCACATACGAATTTTAAGAAATCTATTCATGTCGAAGGTGGGGTACGTTTGTTGCGATTACTATTTTCGAGCTTAACTAGCCTGTCAAAAATGAGTTTTTTCGATTTACTTTGTTCGTCAAGCTTTGAAAGAATAATCGAAAATACGTTTGAAACTGGGTCAGGTGAGCTTTTTTTTTGAGCGTTATCCGATATTGTAGCTTGGGCATAAGTTTGTACATTTGCTTTTGGATGCACAAGGCTTTTGCATTTTTAAATTAAATTTCTGTGAATTAGTCACTCAAATTTCATCCGTCTTTTTTACAACTCGTTAGCTAACGGGTGATCCAAGTAGAGATACTTTTTTCAATAGCCTTTTTTGACAGATCACGTGTGAGTCGTGTCATGCTGTCATGTTATTTTTGTTTAGTATTGCTTGGCATTTCATAATGCAAAGACTTTTACAAATTGTTCAACTTTATTATGAAAATTCACGTTCTGTGAGGAATGTGTTTCGTGCACTTCGCTCAACTTATGGTCAACATAATCGGCCTACTGAGCGTACTATTCGCAACACCATCACCCATTTTGAGACCCAGCATTCATTATTGGATAATATTCGACCGAATAGACCACGTCCAGCACGCTGTGAAGAAAATATAGCGGCCGTAGCTGAGAGTGTACACGAAGACCGTAGAGAGTCGATTCGGCGCCGTTCGCAGCAACTCGGACTGACGTATGGAACGACTTGGCGCATTTTACGTCAAGATCTTAAATTGAAAGCGTACAAAATACAGCTTGTGCAACAACTGAAGCCGCTCGACCTTCCCAAGCGACATCGCTTCGCTCTATGGGCTCTTGAAAAGTTCCAAGAAGATCCGACATTTTCGAGGCAAATTTTGCTTAGCGATGAATCCCATTTCTGGCTCAATGGGTATGTAAGCAAACAAAATTGCCGCATTTGGGACGAAGAGCAACCTGAAGAGATTGAAGAACTGCCACTTCATCCAGAAAAAATAACGGTTTGGTGTGGTTTGTGGGCCGGTGGAATCATCGGTCCATATTTCTTTAAAAAATATGCCGGTGCGAACGTAACCGTCAATGGCGACCGTTATCGTGCCATGATAACCGACTATTTGATGCCTGAAATTGAAGCTCGTGATCTCGGCGACATTTGGTTTCAGCAAGACGGCGCCACTTCCCACACATCGCATCAATCAATGGACTTATTGAGAGAACATTTCGGTGAGCACATAATTTCACGTTTTGGGCCGGTCGATTGGCCACCAAGATCGTGTGATATCACACCGTTAGACTTTTTCTTGTGGGAATATGTAAAGTCAAAAGCTTATGCTGACGAACCCGCTTCGATTCAGGCCTTGGAGGAAAACATCACGCGTGTCATTCGCCAGTTAGTAGTCGAAATGCTCGAACGAGTGATCGAAAATTGGACTCAACGGATGGACCATCTGCGACGTAGCAACGGCCAACATTTGATAGACAAAATCTTCAAAAAATTAATGCCAAAGAATGTTCTTTCTCCATTAAATTTGAATTTTCTGTGTTTTTTTCTTTAAAAAAGTAGGGAACCTCGAAATGGATCACCCTTTACTTTGCAGCCACGATAATATGCCAGATATGCCTTTATAGTTGACGTGGATAGCAAATGTTTTCTTATCTGACCTACAATCTACTGTCAGATGATTTGCGGAACATTTTACACACCTCGGTTCTTTTTGACAATAGGTTTGCGTATGATTATATCCTTGGCAGCGCTTGCACTGAGGAACTTATTTGGAATCCTTACGCATGGGTTAAATTTTTACAACAATATTAATTATTGTTTTTATTTTATAATTTTTTTTCCAACTTTCTGTTTTATCGAAAGTGAGTATAAATAGAGGAAGTCCGGGTTTTATAACATTTTCTTCATCAGCTTTTTGCTGTTTTTCTCGCTTGACAATGTTAACGGCATCTATACTTTATATTGCCTGCTATTCAGATCGTTAACAAAGTCATCCTTTAAGCACGACGCATGTAACCCTCTAGCTATCACGCGTAAAGGCCTTTCAGATTTATTTTCAAATGAATAACATTCAGTTTTATCTGTATTTAGCTTCCGAGATAATAGACGGTAACTGTCCGGGTCATGTATTTTTTTCTGAGCGAAGTTATTTGGTAGTCCGGTGATGGCAACGATTTTATCAAGGTATGTAATTTAAAGTTATCAATACCGATCACATTAACTGGCGGTGGGGGGCGTAGTTTCAGTTGTTTCGCCTTATTAACAATCTCTCTATATCGGTTTCTAATTTCAGGAGAGGATACCGCTTTCCTTTTTTTTCCGGTCGTTTTTTTAGAATTGACAAAGTTAAATCATCAAATAGATTTGCCTCAACTTTTCAGGTAATTAAACCAAATGAATCTTCAAAAATGGCATTTGAATGCATGATTTTGAATATTTTTATCGACTGCAATAAATCGGCGGCCGATACGAACTTAAGTGAGTTTTGACGAGAATGTTTGGAACTTAATCTCTGTATTTATAACGGAATATTTTAGAGAACTACGAAAAAAACTGTTTTAATTAATAAACAAAAAAAAAAAAAACTTATCACACAGGCATTTGTAAACAAATGAACAAATGATATACCTATACCACATAATTGTGTTGGCAAATGAGTAATGTGATAGCAGAATTCTTATTTTTTGCAAAATAATAAAATACTATGAGGAGCGGTAATAACAACATTTTTTATACTTATGTCTACAAACAATCTCATCTGTCTAAATATATGTTATGAATGTTTCTTTGTATGTCCTTTATAGAATCGTAAACAATGCAATTGATCATGTGATATTGGTACGACCAAATTTCGACAGATTCATTCCAATAAATTACATATAATGCCATGACAGTTCATGCTGATTTGAATTAAAACGAAAACAGCGAACAAATGATGACGTTTCAAGTTGTGGGTGACATAAGAATTTATTTTGATTGTGAAATTCATGTGCGGCTCACATTGAATAGACAATTTTGTCGTTTTTTGTACAATATGGTGGATTTCATTGTGAGTTAAATTAATTAAGATAAATAATTCAATCGGATTGAATTGTCGTAGTTTCCGTGATATGCACAGCCAGGACTTTTCTTCTTTTACTCATTTTGGCAACCACACGATCACAAAATTATATTTCGCATGCCATTGCATCATCTGGAATTGCGGCAACTCTTTTGGATGGTGGCCAAACAGCGCATTCAGTCTAATTTACTCCGCTACGGAACGAAATGATAGCCAGCACATGGTTTCCTCACCTCGATATCCATAAGGGAACCTATCGGGCTCCAGATCAGAGAATGTAAACCAAATTGATCACATTGCTATAGACAAGAGGCACGCATCCAGAATTTGGGATGTCCGAACATTCCGCGGGACTAACATTGACTCGGAACACTACCTTATTGCAGACAAGGTAAAAATGCGAATATGCACCACGCCACAACATTCCAGAAATACTCTGAACAAATTTAATGTCAAAAGACTACAATCGCAAGATACCGCCCAGACCTTCGCGCAACGCGAATCCCTTAACCCCTCGATAAACACCATACCACCAGCTTTGAATGTCGAAGATCAATGGCAACGATGAAAACAGGCCATTAGATCAGCCGCAACGGATGACAGCAAGAAACCCATGGTTTGATGAGGAATACGGAAAGATGCTCACAGCCAAGTACGAGGCGTACAAAGCCAAGCTGCAGATAAAGGCGAGAGCTGCCATTGAGCTCTAAAGGCAAAGAAGAAGGGAAGAGCAAGAAAAGCGAGTGATCGAGGATATAGAGAGGTACCACTCCAGGAACGATGTTCGCAAGTTTTACCAAAGTATTAAACACCAAAGCCAAGGATACAAGGGTTCAACAGAATCCTGTCGAGATGAACAAGGAAATATTGTAGTTGAGACACAGTCAATACTGAGAATATGGAAGAAACACTTCTGCAGACTATTAAACGCCCATGACGAACAACATTCCGCTGTCAGGCTGAACGAACCATTCAATATTGGCAACGACAACGAAAACTGCCAACCACACGACCTGAGTGAAGTGAGAATAGCAATATCTAAACTGAAGCTTAATAGGGCTGCCGGAAATGACGGTCTTCCCGCCGAGCTTTATAAAGCCGGCGGAGATGACTTGGTAAGCAACATCCACCAACTCACAAGGAAAATCTGGTCGGAAGAAAGTATGCCTCAAGAATGGAACCTCATCATCGTTTGCCCGATCCACAAAAAAGGAGACACTCTATACTGCGCCAACTACAGAGGCATAAGTCTCCTCAACATCGCCTACAAAATCCTATCTGCGTAATATGTGAACTCCTGAATCCCTTTACCAACAACCTAATCGGCCCTTATCAGTGTGGTTTTAGGCCAGGAAAGTCCACAACCGATCAAATCTTCACACTTCGACAGATCCTGGAAAAAACCCAAGAAGTCCAAATCGATACCCACCACCTATTCATCGATTTCAAAGCCGCTTACGACAGCATTTATAGAGACGAACTATACGGAGCCATGTTTAATTTTGGTATATCCCCCAAACTCGTTAGGATGAAGACGGAGAATTCTCGCTACTCCATCAGGTTCGGAAACGACCTCACCGACACATTCGATACCATACAGGATTTAGGCAAGGCGATGCGCTGTCATGTGTCTTCTTCAATCTGATTCTTGAGAGGATTGTGCAAAACTCACGAACCAACACCAGAGGCACAATTTTCCAAAAATCGGTACAACTATTAACATACGCCACGTTTGCTAGTGTAGAGAAGGAAGCGGCAAAAATGGGTTTAGCAGTAAATGAGGGCAAGACGATGTAAATGCTGTCAACACGAAAGGACACACAACATCGACGACTTGGACAGAACGTCATCAGCGGTTGGCAAGAGTAATTCTTCGTTTAATTTCTGACGAGATGTTGTTGTCAGATAATAGTGGGGCCGAGATAGAATTACTCTTTCCAGCCGCTGTTTCTTCGGGCTAAGAAGGCAATTCAGTAGTAAAGCCCTCACTTGAACTACTAAGGAGATCTTACATAAGACCCTGATCATCCCAGTCCTGCTCTACGGCGCTGAAGCATGGAACGTCTCAACAGCGGATGAAGAAATCCTTGGTCGATTTGAGAGGAAAATTCTTCGAAAAACCTTCGGTCCCATTTGCGTTGACGAGCTATGGAGACGTAGATTCAACTAAGAACTCTACGAGCTTACATTGACATGCCCATGCTCAAAAAAAAACTCACATACCACGTTTAGGACGGCTAGGACATGTAGAACGAATGGAAACCAACACTCCGGCGAGTCTTCGATTCCCAGCCAGACGTCGGACGCAGTAGAGGAAGACATCGCATTAAGTGGCGCGCACAAGTAGAAAAAGCCCTCAACCAACATAGAGTGCGCAACTGGAGGAAGTTAGCTAAGGACCGGGCTAATTGGAGAGGCATATTAGTTGAGGCCCAGGTTCATTCCGGACTGTAGCGCCACTTAAATAAGTAAGGTAACTGTAAATGTGGGCCGATATCGTGTTATGATTGAAAACTTTTTAACGCCACAACTACATGCTTTGGGCTTGATTAACATGCGGTATCAACAAGACGGTGCCATATCGCATACAGCCAGGATTACAATGGAATTATTGCGAAACCTCTTCCCACAACAAGTTATTTCAAGAAATTGTGATGTTAGTTAGTCGCCTAATTTGACTGCTCCGGTTGCTAGAGCAACTCAAACAACATATTCGTGATGAAATAAATGAAATACCGCGTGAAATGTAATGAAAAATGTGCTCAAAAGAGCTCGCATTTGTGAGACTCACAGAGGTGGTCATTTACCAGATATATTCTTTTATTTAATCAAAAATTAGAAACAAACAAAGTTTGTTTATATTCAGGGCGGACACCCTGTATATGCCAAATACAGCCAATGCACTCTCTACCCAAAAACCAAACTACAAAATAAATGACAAAAAAATCTCTGAATTCAACAGTCTAATTAATTCATCCTAACAAATAAATAATATATGAGGTCCGTCCCACGCGCGCTTTGGACGGGGAAGAGGGCGTGGGCAAAATAATAAAAAAAACGATTCGCAGAGCCTTCTAGGCAGACGAAATATAGGAAGACTTCGCCAGGTTTACCGATTAATTGCCAAAGAATGTATTTGCCTTCCTCCTGATTACCTAAGTAAAAAATCGATGCTTATGGGATAAGTGTAATGATCCAGTTGGACTAAAAAGCATGCAAGTCTAAGTATAAAAGGCAAGACTGTTATTAAAAGTTTCGGAATAGGGGTTAAACCGAAGCGTTAGAGACAAAAGTGAGCTGAAAGTACATCAGCATTTAATTGCTGAGTAGCAAGCTTAATACCAGTCAAAAGAACCCTAATTAAAGGCTTTATGGTGTAATCTTTAATTTAATAAAAAAAAAAACAGTATCATTTATTCCAAATGTCCATTGTCGTCAAAAAAGTGGAACGATCTTGTTTTTGTCACCATGTACACTCTTACAGTAGTGAAATGATTGAATTCACTTTTTGGGAAATTTCGAGTGTTGCCTGGTATTACAGATAGTCCAATCAAACATCAGGGATAGCTTAAGAATTTTTCTATTTAATTATTAAAAAAAACGACCCTAAAAGATAAATAAACCGATTCCGATAACTAACTACGTACACACAAGCATTTTTTACATCAATCCATAAGCATTACTAAACGCACCTTCATTTAGTGAGGCCTTAGTCTCCAGCTCTTCGATCAATTCAAGTACGGGTGAATCGCCTCCACTGGAGTGCATCTCGTCGCGTACATCGCTTTCTACGCCGCTATCCTCTCGGCAAAAGTCTCTCATCGTACGCTCCATAGCCAGAACCGGCAATGTAATCACAAGTTTTCGCTTGTCCGGATCGAATTTAGCGGAACCATTCTTATCGTTTACAGCGTATGGTAGTTCTATATTTAATTTGTACTTTGCAGGTTTTTCGCTTATTAAATAAAGCATCCGTTCTGTGACGTCCAGAGTGCAATCGGCAGTAGATCTCAGCAGTGGCAGTTCAATTTCCACCACCAGCTCCTTGGGAATGGTGACATTCATCTTAGCATCTAGTTCATAAGTCATTTCGGACATGTCCACTGGACGACGATGTTTAAGCACATATTTCGGCTTGCAATACTCCTCATGCACGGATTTCGCAGCACACTGCACCATTGTGGGTTGTGCATTTGGCACGGGTTTCGGTGGGTAGATATCATCCAATGGATTGGGTTCCTCCGACGACGGTGGTGGCGGTGGATTGTCGGATATTTTTCTTATCACAGATGCACGTTGAAGGCCCTTAAACTTTAATTTGGGAAATTTCAAATTTGTCCGATCCAGTCGGACTTTATACTCCCGCTCGACGCCATCGCAGGCGGTATCGATGAGACATTGCCTGAACGCCCCATTTTTTTCGGATAAATACAAGGCATCCGGGTGAAATATCACGTCGAACACACGACAACGAACTCCCTTGTTATCAAAATCATCACGTGGCGGCGGCAATCCATGAGGAATACTCCAAGTTAGGCCTTTTAAACCGTTGTTAGGGTTCACACACGCCGCACTGGTAGGCTGAGCAACCTTGTCGCACTTGGCTATATTCAGAAAACACTTGGACTCACCATTCACCGAGGTTTTTACAACGAACCCCGGTTCAGGGTTAAGGAAGGTCACGTCAACACCACGCTCTGCTTCCAATTGCTTGATTTCCGTCTCGTATAGCTTGCGGTTTTCGGGATCTTGGATCTCCTCACAGTAGTCAAGGAAGAGTTTCCGGAACTCGTCCTTCTTCAAAGCAGCACTTAGTTTATCGAATTCATCACGTGTAATGTCCAGGTTATCGAAATGTTTATTAGCGGACATGTCAAATTATTGGCACTGGGTGTATGGAAAATTTCTCTATTTTTTCGCCGCAATTATTAACCGCACACACTGCAAAACAATAATAAAAACAAATGGAACACGATGTGTGTGTATGGGGGGGTGTATTCTGTTGTTTTTTTTTCTGTCGATAAATTGCGCAACTACTAGGGCCGTTAGGCGCTGGGAGACAAATCGGGGGAAACGCGTTTTTTTCTCAAAATGGAAATTTATTCACTGGAAAATGAGGATATGTACTGATGAAAAATCTTGGGCGTGATTAAAGGGATATAGAAATGTAAGCAACTGGCTGCAATTTGCTTCACACAAACCGGTTACAGCTATTTTTTTTTTTTTTAATATTTCAAAGCCGCTATTTTCTCGAATATTCTATATGTTCCTATGGTGGAATATCGATCAAACTATTGAATTAATAATTTTAAAAACACCGAAGAAATTCACTGACACAATTGACGTGGTCTTAAGCTAGACGGTTTTTCTTTCGAGTATTTTTCTAGAACTCGCGTTGGTTTCAACTTCTTTTCAAGTCGTCGACGAACGAGATACCTACGTGATTGTATGGTTCAACTCGGTTATGCTGATGGGGGGAATATATATGGTAGACGTTGTGTATTCGTTTCTTTCTGTTACATGTGTGTTTCACGTTGATGGGAGATGGTTTGATTTTTACTTTGCCGGCTATTTGGAGAGTTTCTTTTTTTATTTTTATTTTCCGTTTTAGAGAACTGACAGCTCGATTCGAATAGATGTTATCAACTGAAAACGTGGGGATATTTTTTTTTTTTTTTGGTCGATATAGGTCGAGTGGAATCGTGCGAGCCTGTCGTCGAACGTCGCTGTGTTTGCTCTATTCGTTTATCTTTTATGTATTGAGTGTTATTTTTATCAATTTTGTAGAAGATACAGATAAAAGTATACTCGCCAGTTGGAATGATACACGCAACGCAATAAAAACACGGTCAGCTGTTTGTTTAGTAGCACAGAAATTGGTTGCAATGGTGACGTCTCTTTCCGTCTGTTGGTGGGTCTAATGTTGGTCCTGTAGCTGCTGAGGTGAAGTTGGTAATTGGATGGTAGGTTAAATCAGAGTTGCTGAGGTAAAGCAAAAAAGTATAAGTTTTTAGGATGAATTGACTAATGTCAAAAAGTGATACCGTTCAGCGGCGTTTTCCATTGGTAAAAAAATCAATCTGTTTTTTTGATCTAAATCTGTCAAAAGACCGATTTTGACAGTTGTTGTTTTCCATTGGGCAAAAAAATTGATTTATTTTTTGATCTCACATCAATTTTGTAGATCTAGATTTTTAGGCAGATTTAGCCCTCCTTGCACTAACACTAATACAAATGAAAGCTGTCAGTTTGAATAGAGTGATTTTCGTGTTAATTTAAATATATTTCGACTGTGAAAAACGGTTATATACCATTAAACTAACATAGTATAATGTGAAAAATAAATTAAATCAAAAACAAACAACCTGTGTTACTGAAACTTGACAGCTACACCGACACTAAATTCACAGCCACGAAATTACTACAATACAACCACAGAAAAAAAAAATCAATCTGAAATCGTGTTCCATTGGTAACAAAAAAGATCAAATTTCAGATCAAAATCCAGATTTACCAATGGAAAACGCCGTAATACTATCGCATTGACTTATTATTATATGGACTGCTAGTGAAATGTCATTTTCATACGCTTCTGCAAGAAAATATGTTCCAAAACAGTACAGAAGCCGTTGTTTCGCTGCGGATTAGCAAAAGAAACACATGCCGTCGTCAAGCTTAAATTTCCATGCAAACAAAAGAGTGACATCTTATGTCAAGAGATTCATTTCCACAGCGAGAGGTAGCGTCATCTATTCAAAAGTTGGGAAACTACAAGGAATGATTTCCAATAAATTCTGGAATACCAATACATTTCTTTACTTATTGACCCATAAACTGAACAAGTTTTGTAAACTTACTTCTAACTAATGCCTTATGATCAATTACATCAAATTTATTAGATTTCCGCAGTTTGCTGTCAGCAGTCCATATGTAATTAGTCAATGAATACTACGTTCTCACTGGGGTTCAAATGAGCACATTTCCGAATCCACCAAGAAGGTGTTTTCACTAAGTTTGCGAATTATGTAGGTTTGACAACTGACATTAAAATGGAATACTCAGCGGAAGTTCTGCACGAAATAAGATCGGCAAATACAGTAAAATAAATGTACCATCGATTGCTGTAAATATGATATCAGACTCGGAGAAAAACATTTTTTGGGATAAAGTTTCCAATGTTTACATTTTTACAATTAAGGCCGTGTGTCAATCAATGATGGGACTTCTACCACTTTAGCGGTATAAAAATCACTTTTTAAAATGCTGTATAAACACTCTTCAATATTTATTTCTCTCGAAAGTTTTTCTTTTGGAAGAATATTCGCTATGAATATTAACCATCAACTGATTTTAGTTCATTTACGTTTTTTTTTGAAAACAAAAAATGGATGTTACTTCTTTCCTACGTTATTTTTGTTAAATTTGTTGACATAATTGCCCATCCAACAATTTCGCTTTGATAAAACACTATCGAAGCTATTTCATTCCCAGCAATATCACCTGTAAGAAGTCTTATGGAAAAACATTTTAAAATTTTTTTAAAAATACTTCTAAAAAGCCTTGCAGAAAAAAACTTTGTTTGCTGTTAAAGACTCTATATGTAGAAGCAAATCACAGGCTTCAAACCAAACAAGCGACTGCAAAAATGGTCAACCTACAAGTACTATTGAAGGTTACAGAAATAATCGCTTGTATAAATTAAATTTTATTGCCTTATAGAGGATATAGAGGAATTGTTAGTTGGGTGATTTAATTCACATGAACATTATTTTTATTTCTTCTAACAACTTTGTTTCTGTCTATATTCCACATTATTGTAACTTCCCAAATACAACGGGAATATGTTCAACCGGTTGAATATTGTGTAAAATCTCAAACTTTATATGTATGTTTACTGTCCTAGCCACCGTGTTTATACCCTATCCCATAGGGGTATATTAGTTTTGATACATAGTTTGTAACATAGAGAAATAATTGAGCTATGTATACCTCAAAGTATATGGATCGACTCCGAATCGATAACTGAATCGATTTAGCCATGTCTGTCCGTCCGTCCGTACGACACCAGTTTTTGGGCGTTAAGTTTTGAGCTAGAATGATGAAATTTGGTTGCTCCCAGCAGAACAAGTGTGAAAAATCCGCCCACTGCCAAGCCCCCTTTTCGAAAAAAAACATTGTTTTAGGCCAAACCGTTAGGGATACTGAAAAAGTGTCTGAATAAAATATCTACACAATCATTATGTCTATATTTTGTTCATACAAAGTTTTTGCCACCCCCACTTTTTGGGGAAGTTTTCAGTAAAAAAAACGTTTTTCGGAAAAATTTTAAGCATTTCGAAAAAAATGGTGATGCAAAATTATTGGTTCTGTTAATATAAACATTTCTTCCATATATCATTTTAAGCCACGCCCACTTTTTGGAGGCGTTTTCAGTTGTGTGACTCTCGATCGGCTGCTTCATTTTTTCAAGACTTCCGTGACGATAATACCTATGTATATCTAGAATTTCAATATGGTTCATTGCTTTCAATACCTTTATATAGAGATTATGTCAACTTTGTTGTGAATAAATAATAAAAATGTTAAACAAAATGTATTTTAATTACCTTTAAATAATCCTTTTGTAGAACTTGGTATATAGCATCACAAGTTTCTGGTATTATGGCACATAGACTCTGAGGTGATATAATTGTTGAAAATTTAAGGTCTTCATAGCTTCTTCCTGTAGCCAGAAATCTTAAAGTTGCAGTAAGTCTTTCGTGCGGTGGAATGGCCATTCTCATCACAGTATCTTTTTTTTTCTATTACTGGTGCAACCAACGAAATACGTTGTCTCATCCATACGTAAATAATTATGCCATCATTAGGGGCAAACCTAATTTCCTTTAACAAATTCACATGCGAAAACGTTTGTCTTTTTTTTAACCACTCCTTACACCACATTTTACGATTTTTTTTTTTTTAGAACTATTTATTGCTAATAATAAGCCCACTATGGCAAGAGCGTCATCCGTAGATGCCATGTTTATCGAACGACAAAAACAAACAAACTGATTGGCCTCACATATTTACCGCAGCGTGTGAATGCGCTATGGCGGTCCGGTAAAACCGAACAGGCGGCCTGAACAGGCAAACCAGACAATTAAAACTGCGTGTGTGTAGCCGCCTTTAGCGACTTGGAAAAAGGCGAGTGAAAAATTATAGCACGTAATTACCACCACCATAATCCATCTTTTCCACAAACCATATGTTGAACAGAACATTTGCCCAATCGCAATAGCTCAAATAAGTAATTGTATGCACGAACCATTATTCGAAGATGTATGTTCAAAGTGTGCTCAAAATCAGTGTACCCTGAGTTGAAGATATTTAATAATTTAAAAAATAGCATCTGTTAGAACACATTTTGTACTGTTGAGTATATATCAAAAGTAATGTTCATACATCTTACATATTATGTACAAAGGTCGTGTGTCAATTGCGTTAAAATGGGCGTAAAATTGTATTCACTGGGTATTTTGTTTTCCATTTCTACAGGGTAACCAAAATATTGGTTTTTTGCTGTGTCAATTGTGCTTTCCATCTCTCTCACTCCTCAGTAGCTATACCAAATGTCAAAAATTATACGCTGGCTAAAATATTCTTACATGGATTAACACTTCTCAGGTTTCACCATACTACTTACTTAAGTGGCGCTTCAGTCCGGAATGAGTCCTGCCCTCAACCAACATGCCTCTCCAATTAGACCGGTCATGCTTCAGTGCAGGAGAGCAGGACTGGGATGATCAGGGTCTTATTTAGGATCTCATTAGCAGTTCAAGTGAGGGATTTACGACTAAATTGCCTTCTTAGTCAGAAGACACAGCGGTTGGCAAGAGTAATTCTTCTTTTTATTTCTGACGAGATGTTGTTGTCAGAGTTTTTACCGGAGCCGAGGTAGACAAAGTCCCGTACTATCTCATACTTATATCTGTCAATGCTGACGTTCTGCCCAATTCGTCGATGTAGTGTGTCCTTTCATGTTGTCAGTTGTCGTGTAGTTGGCGATGCTGTGATTCCATTGTTCAGTCATACTTACATCCGACCAGATTTGGCTTTTGAGTTGTTGGATGCTATTTAACAAGTCATCTCCGACGGCTTTATAAAGCTCAGCGAGAAGGCCGTCATTTGAAGCTTGAGTTTAGATATTGCTATCCTCACTTAACTCAGGTCGGGTGGTTGGCAGTTTTCGCTGTCGTTGCCAATATTGAATGGTTCTTTCTGCTTGTCAGCGGAGTGTTGTACTTCATCGCCGTTTTACAGACTGCAGAAGTGGTTCTGCCATATCCTCAGCATCGACTGTGTCTCAACTACGGTATTCAATTTTTCATCTCGACATCATTCCGTTCGAGCCTTGTATCCTTGGTTTTGACGTTTCGCAATTTGGTTAAATTTGCGAAAATTTGTTCTCATCAGTTGCGGCTGATCTAATGGCTTGTTGCTATCGTGCCATTGTATTTCGACATTCGATGCTGGTAGTATGGTATTAATCGAGAGGTTAAGAGATACACGTTGCGTGAAGGTCTTGGCGGTCTCTTGCGATTGCAGTCTTTCCACATTAATTTTTTTTTACAATATTTCTGGATTGTTGTTGCGGACACCATGTGCTGGCTATTGGCGGGTTGTTACAATGCGTTCGCTTAATGTCTTGGAAACAAAATGGCACTTATAATAAATAAGTATCCGAAAAGTCGCTGTTTCTGAACACGGTCCGTAACAGATGTCACAGTTTTTCATCATTTTCTTGCCCATCCCATCGTATTTAATGGATGGCAGTAATGTCTGCTTTGTAGCAGTTTAGGGCTTTCGATAATTGTTCGCTTGAACCTCTACTGCTTAATGTTCTCACATTCCAGGTACAGATACGAACGTCGTTGTTATTTTTTCGTTTCGCAGGGTCGTCAAAAATAAAATCAGTCATTTCCGAGGCTATTGGTTGCTTTGTTGTGTTTTTTTTTAAATTCATGGGTATCTAACCCAAAGCACAACCCCCAACCTGGAGGGCCAGATCCAATTTATTACATACCCCTAGGACACGAGGCCATCATCCGTCACCATCTCTGTTCAAGGGGTCTGACTTACCCTTGAAATTCTTAGACGATCTATTGTTCGAATATGTTGAAGCAGCTCGTCTAGTTTCACCTGGGACAGCAGGCCGTGTATGCGTTCCGTGCGATTCCGACCTGGCACATTATAGTGTTGCTGTTTTTCTACTTGTTAAAAACACTCGCACTTATCGTTTAGCAAGTCAAATCCGAAGAATGAGAGGTAAAAATAAGAAAATTTGATGTGTAGTCAAAGTTACAACCACTGGGCATTGCCAATTAAAGCCAATTAAAGTCTACCGAACCAAGTTTTTCAAAGTTTTCTTGGTAAAAATTTTGTAAAATAATAGGCCGAAAGGCATTAGCATTAAGTGATCGTATAATTTAGGGCGCCCGCATAGAACAAGTAAGTCAGTTAAGTAGTTGATAAGTAGGCTAGTTTTTTCATAAATTTTTGTCTAGCATTTAAGTTAGTTTTTACGAAAAACAATAAAAAAAATAAAAATAGAGTCTACCCTCGTTCTACAACACCTAACCATCTGAAGTTTCATTTATAAAAAAGAAAAAAAAACGCCAAAAATATGGGTGTGTAAAATTTAAATGGCCAACTTCCTTCAATAAAAAAACACAATTTTTGATCAATTGTGTTGCTTTCTTCTTAAATTAAACTCGTTCCTGCAAATTTCAACCGAATCGGTTAAACAGGTAAACGGTTTTTATTAATATTTTTAGCTCTGCCATACAAATGGCCCCACCGTGCAGCTCTTCTGGATTTTGATTTCGTATTTGTGTTATTCCTCATCCGAGGCGTAGTCATGCATTTTATTATATCCATATGTAGAAAACATGTCTAAATGTCTTAACATATAATTATAAAATTATAATCACTTCGGAAAGAAACTAATTACATTTTGCCCCCAATTTATATAACAAAACCCTACTGACCGAACGAATAAATAATGCTTTCCCTTAAATGTTCCGGACTGGAATAACTCCTGTCAAGTATCCATGTCGCAAAGCTTGAGACTTTACATGTTGGGTTGATTTACATGAGCGAGAATGTGGCAGACTCATCGGATTAACGTAAACATCAGGTACGGCGACACTGCAAAAAGTCATTGGTAGCGCTTAAAAATTTATTTCATAAAAATTGTAAACTTATAACCCTTTGGGAGGTGCTTCATGGTTCCGTTGTTCATTTTCATGACACACAGTGACCAATGTAGAGCTGAACGAAAGGGTTTTGTTTTTAGTTTACCATAGAGCTTGCCCTAGTAATCAAAAGAAACAGACGTCAGTCGGGTGATGAAAGTGAAATTTAAAAAAAATTCACACGGTTTTGTGGTGTTTTTTTGTGTTTGAGTGACACTTTTTCAAGAGAAATTCTCGTAGCAAAGGGATAACATTAATCAGGCTTCAGGAACATTCAAATTAAAAGTAATTACAGAGTGTTGAGGTTTGGTTAGGTAATTTTTCAAACTGTCGTTACGTAACATCAGCTTAACTAATTGGTATGTAATTTTATAGTTTACCTAAGTTGGTATGAAGTTAAATATGCATTCCCTATGCAGGACGCCCTATGTAAAATAAATGTTTGTTTTCGCCTTCCAACCTCGCTTTTACACCAATTATGTTGCCCCTCATCTTAGAAGCAACGTCTGTAATCCTGTAATTTTTTTCAAAGAAATATTTTTCGTTTAAAAAAAGTCTTTAAATTCAAAAAAATTTCATTTGAATCGGAATCAGTCAGCTCTATAAGCCCAAGGAACTTATCAAACCAAATGATAAATCGATCCTGACACAAGACATTACGCAAGTTATCTCTGCGTTCAACTTGTTATTGTTTATACTTTATCCCATAGGGGTATATTAGTTTTGATACATAGTTTGTAACATAGTGAAATAACTTAGCTAGATATACCTCAGAACCGCTAGCTGATTCCATTAAGCCATGTTTGTCTGTCCGTCCGTCCGTCCGTCTATATGCAACCGGTTTTTGGGGCTTAAATTTTGAGCTAGGATAATGAAATTAGGTACATGTGATCCTTGTACGTGCTGTTCGAACAAGTGCAAACGTTTTTCAAATCCGCCAACTGCCACGCCCTCTTTTAAATAAAACGTAATTTAAAGCCAAACCGTTTAAAATTTTGAAAAAGTGTCTGCACAAGATATCTAGACAATCTTTATGTCTATATTTTTTCTTTACAAAGTTTTTTGCCACGCCCACTTTTTAGAAGCGTTTTTTTTTAGTCAAAAACGTTTTTCGGTAAAATTTTAAAAAATTTGAAAAAAACTTTGATGCAAAATAGTTGGTTTTGGTAATGTTAACATTTTTTTCCATATTTCATTTTTACCCACGCCCACTTTTTGGAGACGTTTTCATACAAAATCCATTTGTATATCTACCCTTCGCCATACCATATACAGGAGAAAAACGTTGTTTTTGGTCGAACCATTCAAGGTTTTGATAAACTGTCTAAACAATATGTTGCTACGATTTCAATTTTAATATTTCTTTGTCATAAAACCCACATTTAAAGGATGGGAGGGGATATGGTATAAAACGATCCACACAGTGGATTGTTGCCTTCCCAAATGTTTTTTTTTTGAGAGCTTATATCGCAAGATTGCTGTCGCGAGCTTGCGATGTTTTTTTTCATTTTTCCAATGTGCATTCTTGATAAACTGTGCCTTTCAAGATTTGTTTTGTTGTTATCCAAAGACTTCAAACATATCTTGCAAAAACTATTTCCATCAACAAATTTCAGCCATGAATACTCAGACTCTTAAATTGGTTTGTATTTTTGTTATCAATTCTGAATTTCTGCCGGCCTATTGTAAATTTACAATGCTAGAAGTAGGTACTTAGTTAAAATAAACTTACCAACTTCTACAGGCTTTTTTTTTTTAGTAAATCACTGTTCAATAAATGCAAATTTACTAACATACATTTATAATAAACTAAACCACCCGTTGCGTGTAGATTTAATTATATATTTATCCGTCCTGCCACCTTTCTTACAATTACAACAAAAAACAAAATGCAAATAAATAGAAAACAAGAATTTAGTCAGCTGTTACTTGTTGTCAGCTGTCACTTGCCAATCTTCCAACTAAACATAGCCGATAGCCGGAAGCCGAATGCACATTATATTTAATGGCTGGATTTCATCCGGAAGTATGAGACTGACTGCATTCAGTGACAAATTTGAAAAACATTTTTGTGGATCACATATACATATTGAATGATTTTAGTAAGACCAAGAGTGCAGTAGATTTTATTTAAAGGCAGTCGATGTAGATTTATTTTAAAATGCAGTAGAACTACTGCAATTGCAGTAAAGTCACAACGCGATTCATTCCGTGCTGTTTTGCTGTTTCTCGTCTTGTTATTAGCACTCGCACTTATCGTTTAGGAAATCAAATCCACCGGGCATTGCCAGGTTAAAGCCAATGAGAGTCTACCCACATTCTGCAACATCCAAACATTTATATATGAATGTACATGTACATAATAAATTGGAGATTGAACGCAAAATTAAAGCAACCCCTCCCGAAAAAAAAATTTTACCAATATTCCAAATGCACAAAAATATTTCTAATTGCATACTTACAAATGCAATTTATGAAACTCGAGGAACCCTGAAAACTCTTCTACGGAACCCCAGAGTTCCGCGGAACACAGCTTACGAACCGTGGCCTTAAGGTATATGGATCGACTCAGAATCAGTTGTTGAGTCGATCTTTTGAGGGCTTTTTCATAAAAACAAATATTTTGAGTTAAATTTTTAAGTATTCGAAAAAAACTTTTTATGCAAAATCATTGATAACATGAGTATTTCGTCCTAGATCATTTTGGCCTACGTCCACTTTTTAGATGCGTTTTTTTGTGGTGTTATACCCTACCACATAGTATATGCCGGAGACAAGTGTTGTTTTTCGTCGAACCATTAACGATTTTGATAAACTGTCTGAGCAATATAACGGGTGATCCAAGTAGAGATACTTTTTTCAATAGCCTTTTTTGACAGATCACGTGTGAGTCGTGTCATGCTGTCATGTTATGTTTGTTTAGTATTGTTTGGCATTTCATAATGGAAAGACTTACGCGTGAACAACGTTTACAAATTGTTCAACTTTATTATGAAAATTCACGTTCTGTGAGGAATGTGTTTCGTGCACTTCGCTCAACTTATGGTCAACATAATCAGCCTACTGAGCGTACTATTCGCAACACCATCACCCATTTTGAGACCCAGCATTCATTATTGGATAATATTCGACCGAATAGACCACGTCCAGCACGCTGTGAAGAAAATATAGCGGCCGTAGCTGAGATTGTACACGAAGACCGTAGAGAGTCGATTCGGCGCCGTTCGCAGCAACTCGGACTGACGTATGGAACGACTTGGCGCATTTTACGTCAAGATCTTAAATTGAAAGCGTACAAATTACAGCTTGTGCAACAACTGAAGCCGCTCGACCTTCCCAAGCGACATCGCTTCGCTCTATGGGCTCTTGAAAAGTTCCAAGAAGATCCGACGTTTTCGAGGCAAATTTTGTTTAGCGATAAGGCCCATTTCTGGCTCAATGGGTATGTGAACAAACAAAATTACCGCATTTGGGACGAAGAGCAACCTGAAGAGATTGAAGAACTGCCACTTCATCCAGAAAAAACAACGGTTTGGTGTGGTTTGTTGGCCGGTGGAATCATCGGTCCATATTTCTCTAAAAATTATGCCGGTGCGAACGTAACCGTCAATGGCGACCGTTATCGTGCCATGATAACCGACTATTTGATGCCTGAAATTGAAGCTCGTGATCTCGGCGACATTTGGTTTCAGCAAGACGGCGCCACTTCCCACACATCGCATCAATCAATGGACTTATTGAGAGAACATTTCGGTGAGCACATAATTTCATGTTTTGGGCCGGTCGATTGGCCACCAAGATCGTGTGATATCACACCGTTAGACTTTTTCCTGTGGAGATATGTAAAGTCAAAAGCTTATGCCGACAAACCCGCTTCGATTCAGGCCTTGGAGGAAAACATCACGCGTGTCATTCACCAGTTACCAGTCGAAATGCTCGAACGAGTGATCGAAAATTGGACTCAACGGATGGACCATCTGCGACGTAGCAACGGCCAACATTTGATAGACATAATCTTCAAAAAATAAATGCCAAAGAATGTTCTTTCAAATGATAATAAACATTCTCCATGAAATTTGAATTTTCTGTGTTTTTTTCTTTAAAAAAGTAGGGAACCTCGAAATGGATCACCCTTTAGATGTCACAGTTTTTCATCATCTTTTTGCCCGGCCCATCCCGTTGAATTTTCTGGATGTTAAAATATGTTGAGCTCGTGAAATTCCGACCTCGACAGCATAATTAAATGGAGTAAATTTAATAGAGTGGAACTTAATACTTTCAAAACGCAATGCTGTCTTCTGTCACCTATTTTTACAGCCATTATTCGTGAATGGCGCTTTCGAAACTGAAAAACTTTCCATGCTCTGTATGTGTGTCAGTAACGACCTTCGTTGAAACGGCGATATATTCGAAACCGATTTCCTCAATCGATGTAAGTCCTTCTGATGTGGTCTAAATGTATAAAACGTACAAACGCCCCATACTTGAGTTTAACGCCCACATCTGGACAGGTGCATCAAAAACATCATTCCACCTACTGGATAGGATGCAAAATAGTGCGAGAAAACTGATAAGAGATTAAACCGTAGCGAACTCTTATAATTTTGGTTAACACCATAAGGGTATTCATATACCATTTAGCGCGTGCTAATTATAAAAAAATCTATCCAACCGAATCCTTGAATTCACTTGATTCGCCGATTTCCCAGGAATGCCACCGCACGTTCTTACATTGAAAATTGGCGTACCCGCATTATTCCTTTTCGAAACATAAATCCACCACGACTTTGCAACATAACCAGACTCTCAGTCAAGAAAATTATGAAAATATTATCGAGGCAGCAATTTTGACTGAAAAAAATTCAAAGGCGAAGATGTCTGTTGCCGCGTATCCCAATGATACCAATGATAAAAAGTACACACGCACACAATAATTTATAATGCCAGGCATCTGGCACATGAACCAAAATCATAATTCATTGTCCTAAATTTTTTATATATATCCCTTCAGGTTCCCATGAGTGATACAATAAAAATCAAGCATTTTGAAGGATCCACTCAAGCCTCTAACTACTGATGAAAACCGCAATTTCGTCAACTAGATACCGGAAATCACTCGAGTGTATTGATTTCGACTTTTTTTTGATGCAAATGATACTTGAGATCCTATCTCCGTTTTCTCACTACGCCATGGTCAAAGCGCCGGTTGCCTTGCCGACATCGTGTATTTGGCGCCACCTCTACGTTGATATATGTATAAATAATCACCAAAACCAAAGTCCTTCATGTAGGATGCTATTAAAGTGGATAAAAATGCTTTTAAGCACTTTACCACGAGAATAGTCCCCTTGAATGTAGTGAGCTAAGATGAAACATTAAGCCGTGCTTGAGATTTTGTTGTTGTTGTCTTGCTTTCAACCAACAGCGAGAAATAGGTCAGTATAACGAAGCCATCTCCTATGCCCACATATAAAAAGGCGGCCTTTTTAACAATGCCGATGTCATTCCCATCTACTATGTAGAATTAGCATAAATCACGTTTTTATTGCTGAAAAAAAAAGAAAATAATAAAATAAGGATACTTTCTGGGGATGGTGTTCTTTCGAGGATAAACGTGCGACAGAGGCGCACCAAAGGCAGACCCATGGGAGAGGATTTAAAATGCTTTCCGGTAGAACCATTTAATGGAAGGCTGCAAATTTAAAAGTGAGAAATTGCGTTTAACTTTAAAAAAAAGAGGTCTGGATATATTGCCGTAGCAAAAAGGATTATGTGAGTAGAGGTTTAATGTTACAAAAGCAAACCCATTTAAGACATGGAGACCGATTGTTCTACCGCAATACAATTTGACGTTTGGGCCCGAAAGAGGCGCATAAAGGATTTCTGCTGTCATCTTAGATATATTTACAGTCAAAGTTTTGAAACATTAGTGCGGTCACATAAATATGAAGCGCATTACTTATTCGAGATAAACGAAAAATGTTTTTATAACCAATCGGTTATTAAGGCGCTTGGTAACCAAATGCGTTGAACCATTGTTGAAAGACATTTTTTCCATTTTAGGATTTTTTAGGAGTTTATTAGCCATAGGAACGACTACGATTACACTTTGGCCGCTGTGGGATAAAAGGGGTAATTTGCGGACTAGAATCCGATTCATTTAATATTTATTTTAACAAAGGCATCAACGGCAAATGCCGTAGCTGCGTCATGACCAGGAAAAATATTAATTTTTTTTTTTTACCTCAATTCAGTCACGAAAGACTCAACCCCGCTGATCTGCTCAGCCTACCTACCATACGACTCCACCCCCTCCTGAACTGGTCCGACATAGTGCGAAGAAAAGTTGGGACTTAATAATCGGATGTGGACGCTAACGCCCACCACACCAGCTGGGGCGGTAGTGACACTCATATAGGTGAGTCTCTCTTTCAATAATTTTTGAACATAGCCCTCTTAATAATGGGTTTTCCAATAAGAGCGCTACAAAAGTTTTTTTCAAATAAAACAAAAACGGTTTTGGACATCAATGAAATTCATTATTCCTGTGAAATAACGTTCGATGCCATTATGTATGGAACTCGATTTGTTTTGCATGGCCACCACGAGCACGCTTGCAGAAGTCCAGACGCTGAACCCAATTTTTGACGGTTTTCAAGCATAAATCGGCCGATTGTTCTGCAATTTCATGTTCGATATTCGTACGAAGTTCAACAATCGTCGCTGGCTTGTTGGCATAGACCATAGACTTGACGTAGCCCCACAGGAAATAGTCTAACGGCGTCAAGTCGCACAACCGAGGGGGCCAAGCGACTGGACCATTTCGTGAGATAACACGTTCTCCAAACTTGGTTTCCAATAAATTGATTGTGGCATTCGCTGTGTGGATTGTGGCGCCGTCCTGTTGGAACCACATGTCCTACAAGTCCATATCATCCAATTTGGGGCCAAAAATATTCGGTTATCAGTGAACGGTAGCGATTCCCATTCACAGTAACGTGCCGGTCTTGATCATCACGGAAGAAGTACGGCCCAATGACGCCGCCGGCCCTTAAACCACACCAAACCGTAAATTTTTCGGGATGCAATGCAGACTCATGGAGTACGTGTGGATTGCTGCCTGACCAGTACCGCATATTTTGTTTATTGACGAACCCATTCAGTCAGAAATGAGCCTAATCGCTGAAGACGAATGTTCGGTGAAAATCCGAATCATTTTCAAGTTGTTGCCCAGCCCAATTCACAAACATACGACGCTTCTGGTGGTCAAGCGGCTTCAGTTCTTGCGTCAATTTAATCTCGTAAAGATGTAGGCCAAGATCTTTTCGCAAAATTCGCCACAACGACGTCACAGAGATGCCCCACGCTTGTGAACGACGTGTGAGAGACATATTTGGGCTTTCTTCAGCGAAGCCTCAGCGGCAGCAATATTCTCGACACTACGGGCATTTCTTTGTCTCACTGGTACGGGAACATTTTGTACTGTGCCTGTGGATTCAAATTTTTCCACTAGACGCTCAATTGTTGATCTGCTAGGACGATTATGACGACCATAAATCGGACGTAGCGCTCTTAACGTTGAGGCCACTGACTCCGAATTTCGGTTGTAAATTTTAATAATTTCGACTCGTTGTTGGATCGTATATCTTTCCTTCATGAAATGGCAAACCTTACTGAAGAGAAATGTCAAAAGAGCGGCAAGAAATATGGCGTCGTTTGCTGTCCCTGTCGCTCAACTTTTGTAGCGTCCATGTTGAAAAACCCGATACACAACCGTGGAAGTGAACCGACTTTTATTATTAAAAACTATAACTATTCCTATAACTGAAAAACCTTAACAATTTCCGAATGGAAAGTGTCAAGCCAACCTAGCCTCTCTGATCATAGGATTATAGAGTTCTCCATAACAGGTAAAATAGTCAACTCTATTCCATTCCGCATTTCCTGAAAGACAAACTGGGATCTATTCAAGTCAAAAATCTCCGAACACACCCTCAGGAGTGCTGCAACTGACCAAAATGGAATTGACGCAAACGTGCACGAAATTTTCACGGTGTTCACAAATGCTTTTAAGAAAGCTTGTCCAATACGGAAATGTAAAAAACAATAAAAGGCAAAGTTACTGGTGGTTGAAAGATCTCGCCAACCGACACAAAGAATCTAGTAGGGAATTCTTTAAGACGGCAAAGAGGACAAATCAGGGTAACATAAGCAAATTAAAAAAAAAAACAACTTAAGGACAGATAACAGGATGGCCTGGAGAGCCTTCTGCAACAGTATTGAAGACGACAACGAATCCGCCAGATAAGGAAAAATATTATCAAAAGCAGTTTTCTAAGAATTTTAGATGATAAATGGACAGAATCCAGCACCGAGACACTTAATCTGCTCCTAAACATTCATTTTCTTACTGCAACAACGTATCGGATGTTGAAAACACAAATAACAATAATGGAGCTCACTGCTCATCTGGAGGCGACTCCTAATTTATATGCAAGAAAAGAATTGTATGGGCCGTCATTTGTGCTCGACAAAATGCTAAAAAAGAGTGCTAACTTCATTATGCTAACATTAGTCAACACCTCCCTTGAATGTCTAAAGCTCAATAATCTTCCCAAAGCGTGGCGTTAAGCCAAAATGTGATATTCATACCCAAGGCAGGGAAATTCAGTCATACAATTGCGTAAGGGGCGTTCTTTCTAGTCAACGAAGCATCGAATAACCTGGAAATCACTGGAACAAAAACAGTGGCTTATGCTGACGATGTTTTTCTCATGAGATATGGGAAATTGCCATCGAATATAAGAGCAATCATGCAAACAAGGCTTAACATACTCTTCGGCAACAAAAGATTAAACTCAGAGTTTGTGGCACCGACTGTAGGAGGTTCCACCATCTCACTGTCCGCAAGAACCAAATACCTTGGGGTGATATTTGATAGCAAGTTAAACTGGAACCAGAACATCAACGAAAGGGTAAGGTAGTCAAATGTCCACAACAAGCTGCAATAGAATCTGAATCTGAATGGGGACTCTCCTCGAAGGTCACGAAGGTTATACACAGCTATTGTCAGACCAATCCTTACCTATGGCTGCCTAGTGTGGTGGAACTCCATAAAAAAGACGAAGCATATGACTGCATTAACAAAAGTTCAAAGAACAGCATGCGTACTTATAAAAGGAGCCATGCGCACCAGTCCTGCAGCAGGCTTGGAAGCAATTCTAAATCTTCCACCAATTGACTTACATATCAAGTACACAGCAAAAATCGCAGCACGCCTCAAAGAAGCTGGTAATCTGTGTATCAAACCTTTTGGTCATATCAAAATATTGAAATTAGTAGCATACAAGAATGGGGTATCTGACCACACCATCCCATATCATGATTTCGATAATTAATACTCAATCAGAATACCAAGCAGAGACGAGTGGTCGTCAAATACTGTGGTATCCAACTCTGAAATATCAATCTATACTGATGGGTCCACAATGGAAATAGGAGTGGGCTATGCGATAAAATCGGGTTAACCACATCCCTCCGACTAGCAAACTCATGCAGTGTATTCCAAGCAGAGATCCTAGCCATACTAGAAGCTGCCAAATCAACTAGAGTATTGGAGATATCACAAGAGGATATCTCCAATTGCGTAGAAAGTCACGTGGTCATAAAACCTCTGGCAATCAACGTAATAAAATCACGAGTAGTTGGACGCTGCCGCACAGAGCTTAAGGCTCTATGTAACCAAAGTTTATGGGTGCCAGGACAAATAAAATTCGAGGAAATGAGAAAACAGACTAGCTAGCTAAACTATGATCGTCCAGCTGCATCTCCTATGTGACAGCAGGGTTAATGCACCACCACAGGAAATAACTAGATACACGTAAAGCGTTGCAAAATCTAGGTGGCAAAACAGGAACACTTGTAAACACACCAAAGTCCTTTGGCCGGAAATAAGCGGTAGCAAATCATCACACAGAAGTCGAGTAGGACATCCCCCACTTACTCTGCCACTGTCGCGCAATCTGCAAAAGCCGCGACAAACTTTTGTGGCTTCTGCTACGAGGAACAGATGGAGCTAGCAACGAAATCTATAGCGCCGATCGTCCTTTCTGATGCAAATCAGGATGGAGCAAGCATCTGTTTGAAGCGGATGGAACAACGCAGATGACAACATAAGTATCACACTTACTATAGTTTACACATTCTTGGCCAATACCCCGTGACTATCGTCGTAGTTCCTGCGATATCTGGGCGGGTTCTTTTTAGTGGGTCAGTCTGGTCAGAATGGCTCGGAATCCAAGCCTACTGTCATCGGAGAACCTAGATGAGCTGTATTGGCATATTCGGACAAGGGTATGTCAGGCCCACTTGAATGTACTGGATGAACCGGAAGCCCAACGGCAGCAAGCGCTCAATCTCCATATCCTAGGAGTACTTAATAAACTGGTACTGGCCCTCGAGGTTTGGGGGTTGTGCTGTGGGTTAACCACCCAACCATTATGGAAAAAAACTATGCTGCAAAGCAACTAATAGCCTCGGACTGATTTTATTGTTGACGACCCTGCTTAACGAAAAAAGCAGCACTGGAATGTGAGAACATTAAACAGGAGAGGTGCAGAGAAACTGCAAGCGGAAGCTCTTAACTGCAACAAAGCAGACATTATTACCATCCAGAAAATACGATGGGATGGCCCGTGAAAAAAACTATCAACCACCCGACCTCAGTTAAGTGAGGATAGTAATATCTAAACTCAAGCTAAGCAAAGCTGCAGGAAATGATGACCATCCCGCCCAGCTTTATAAAGCTGGCGGAGATGACTTGGTATAAGTAACATCCACCAACTCAGAAACCAAGTCTGCTCGGATGAAAATATGCCTGAAGAATGGAACCTCAGCACCATTTGCCCGATCCATAACCAATGAGTCCCTCTGAGCTACAGAGGCAAAAGTCTCCTCAAAATCGCATGCAAGATATCTCCCGTAATTTGTAAACTCCTGATACCATTTACCAACAACCTGATCGCCCTTATCAGTGTGGTTTGAGGCCAGGAAAGTCCACAACTGATAAAATTTTCACACTTCAGCAGATCCTGGAAAAAAAAAACCCAAAGAGTCAAAATCGATACCCACCACCTATTCATCGAGACGAACAACACAGAGCCATGTCTAGTTTTGGTATACCGCCCAAATACGTTTGTGGAGGATGAAGATGGAGAATTCTCGCTGCTCCATCCGGGTCGGAAACGATCTCACCGACACATTCGATACCAAAAAAGGATTATAGCAAGGCGATGCGCTGTCATGTGACTTCTTAAATTTGATTCTTGAGAGGATTGTGCAAAACTCCCAAGCCAACACTAGAGGCATAATATTTAAAAAAAAATCGGTGCACATACTAGCATACGTCGACGATATTGACATCATTGGTAGGACCCAACGTGATGTCATACCCACGTTGCTAGTATATAGAGAAGGAAGCGGCAGAGATGTATTAGCAGTAAATGAGGGTAAGAACAAGTATTGGCTGTCAACACAAAAGCACACACAACATCGACGAATTGGACACAACGACACCATTGATAGATCTAACTTTGAGGTAGTACAGGAATTTTTCCACCTCGACTCCGCTATTAACCCTGACAACAAGATCTCTTCAAATTAAAAGAAGACTTACCCTTGCCAACCGCTGTTTCTTCGGGCTATGAAGACAGTAGCAAAGCCCTCACTCGAACTACTAAGGTGATCCTATATAAGACCCTGATCATCCCAGTCCTGCTCTACGGCGCTGAAGCATGGACTCAAAAGCGCGTGAAGAAATGCTTGGTCGATTTGAGAGGAGAATTCTTCAGTCTCGTTTGCGTTGACGGGTTATGGAGACGAAGATTTAACCAAGAACTGCAGTGACTGTACAGCGACATGCCCCTTGTCAAAAAAACCCCGCATCGGACGTTTAAGATGGCTAGGAAATGTAGAACGAATGTACACCAACACCCCGGTTTGCAGAGGCTTCGATTCCCAGCCAGACGCCGGACGCAGTAGAGGAATACCTCGCCTTAAGCGGCGCGCACAAATAAAAACCATCCTCAACTTGGGAGTGTGCAACTGGAGGCAGTTAGCTATTTACCGGGATAATTGGAGGGGCATGTTGGTTGATGTCCAGGTTCATGACGGACTGTAGTGCTAGGTAAGTAAGTAAAATTTCGCTATACGCCGATGAGCACTTTGATTTGGCTTCATTCAAAAGAAACTGAAGATATTGACCTTTTGTTGTCAATAACAGGCCACAGACTTCGGATTATGGTGCAACCATTAGTGTCTTACCATTGGATTTGTTTTATCCAATCATATTTTTTGTTAATAAAGCTCTTAGAGGCGTTAAGTGCTGGTAACACCTATCCTTGTAGGTGAGGTACACATCTGAGTGCTGCTCAATAGAGAAAACAAATTCCATAACAATGAGTCACATATATGACGTGACTATTGTCGGCATTTTTTGTTTATATATTTCGTTTGTACAAAACCCAGAAAAATCGTTAGTGGGTGTAAAGTACTTCCGCTGCAAGTCCATAACTCAAATCGATGATGCCAATCCCCCTCCCCCGATAAGCGCGAGAGTCGCAATCCTTGAACCCCACTTTTCACGCAAATTTTAACTTAAAAATTGTTGCTGTCATTTTCAGTAGCCTAATAGTATAGAACACATAATTACCAGAAAGAAAGAATCTGTTTGATGGTACTGACATTAAATTACCCGAAAATTATGATGCAAATGCGTGTCGAGTTTGCAACGTTATTCTATTGAAATCATTAGAACAACCACGAACACTTACTGAAACTTCTATTCTAACTCCTTAAGACATCCTCCTAACATCTTCGGTTTTAATGAAAAACGCTTTTCATTTGGGTTTCTGTTGGCTTTGGGCAAACTATATAAAGTTTATTGGATTCCAGCATATTCATCAAGAGAGTTTGCCATCAACCCTTTGTTTTTTTGTATTCATGCCTTCGGCAGTTTCTTAAAAAAAAAAAATACAAGAGTAACCCATCGTCCCTTAGGCCTTGTCTTAATTGAATTTTAATGAACATTTCCAAATCCCTCTCACCACATCCGGGAGAAGTAAATAAATTTCGTTCGACAAAACCACGTTTCAAAGATGAAATAAAAGTCCAGAGCCATTGTTTAAATATTCATTTTATTTATGTGTTCCTTTTTTTTAAATGATGTGGAATGCAAATTACATTTTTATTTGTTACAAACTCTTAGTTATCATATTACGGCAAACTTTAATTTATTTAAATTAATAAATTGATAATTTTTATTTCAACACGGCCGATTTTGATTTGCTTTTTTAAATTTACAATACTACAACATTTTTGTCAATATAAATTCTAAATTATTATTTTTTTTTTAAATTTTATATAATAATGATCACAATTCACTTTGCATCGAATTTGTATATTAAAATACACCTTGTCCGTGTACTTATACAATGTAAAATGAAAACATTTATTTATAACCACTTTAACAATAGTTTTTTTTTTTTTGTAAAAGTAAACAAAAAATAAAAATAAATATTTGCTAATTTTTTTTTGTTTTTAAATATGTTAGTATTTTTTTTTAAAACAACACTTATTTGGTAAAATTATTACTAGGAATATTCTTATGTACACTGTATGCCAAATATTAAATTTTTTAGGAAATTATTGTCAAATAAAAACTAAATAAATATAATACCGTAATTCGCTTGGATAAACATAATGAGATAATTAAGAAATCAGTAACTAAAAACCAAAAGTAAAATTCTTTAAAGCGGTTCTGTAATGTACTTGCTATTTTTATAAAGTGCTATGCAACTAACGTAGAACATTAAAGAAATGTATACTCTGAACATATCAGACCTTTCGGTTAAGCAGTTAGCTTTGTGTGAAATCTTTATTAGCATTCGAATTTAGAATTATTATTAGAAATGAGAATTTTACTAACCGGTAATAGATTACATAATTATACGGCACTAGCTACTATTGCTTTCAGTAGAATGTGTGAAATCTATCATCCAGTCAAGCAACTAGGTTTTCTTTAGATAACGGGTGATCCAAGTAGAGATACTTTTTTCAATAGCCTTTTTTGACAGATCACGTGTGAGTCGTGTCATGCTGTCATGTTATTTTTGTTTAGTATTGTTTGGCATTTCATGATGGAAAGACTTACGCGTGAACAACAACAAAAAATTGTTCAACTTTATTATGAAAATTCGAGTTCTGTGAGGAATGTGTTTCGTGCACTTCGCTCAACTTATGGTCAACATAATCGGCCTACTGAGCGTACTATTCGCAACACCATCACCCATTTTGAGACCCAGCACTCATTATTGGATAATATTCGACCGAATAGACCACGTCCAGCACGCTGTGAAGAAAATATAGCGGCCGTAGTTGAGAGTGTACACGAAGACCGTAGAGAGTCCATTCGGCGCCGTTCGCAGCAACTCGGACTGACGTATGGAACGACTTGGCGCATTTTACGTCAAGATCTTAAATTGAAAGCGTACAAAATACAGCTTGTGCAACAACTGAAGCCGCTCGACCTTCCCAAGCGACATCGCTTCGCTCTATGGGCTCTTGAAAAGTTCCAAGAAGATCCGACGTTTTCGAGGCAAATTTTGTTTAGCGATGAGGCCCATTTCTGGCTCAATGGGTATGTAAACAAACAAAATTGCCGCATTCGGGACGAAGAGCAACCTGAAGAGATTGAAGAACTGCCACTTCATCCAGAAAAAACAACGGTTTGGTGTGGTTTGTGGGCCGGTGGAATCATCGGTCCATATATCTTTAAAAATTATGCCGGTGCGAATGTAACCGTCAATGGCGACCGTTATCGTGCCATGATAACCGACTATTTGATGCCTGAAATTGAAGCTCGTGATCTCGGCGACATTTGGTTTCAGCAAGACGGCGCCACTTCCCACACATCGCATCAATCAATGGACTTATTGAGAGAACATTTCGGTGAGCACATCATTTCACGTTTTGGGCCGGTCGATTGGCCACCAAGATCGTGTGATATCAGACCGTTAGACTTTTCCTGTGGGGATATAAGTCAAAAGCTTATGCCGACAAACCCGCTTCGATTCAGGCCTTGGAAGAAAACATCACGCGTGTCATTCGCCAGTTACCAGTCGAAATGCGTCGAACGAGTGATCGAAAATTGGACTCAACGGATGGACCATCTGCGAGGTAGCAACGGCCAACATTTGATAGACATAATCTTCAAAAAATAAATGCCAAAGAATGTTCTTTCAAATGATAATAAACATTCTCCATTAAATTTGAATTTTCTGTGTTTTTTCCTTAAAAAAGTAGGGAACCTCGAAATGGATCACCCTTTATAAGGCAAAACCGTCCACTCGGATCTCATTTAATGGGAAGCGAATCGGTTGTGCGAATACAAATTACACACCAAAAGCGATCCGTCGCGGATAAATAATACAAATACCGTGTTTTTTTTTTGGTTCCTTAAAAAACCTCTTAAAATTAATTTTAATTCATGTAAAACCATAGTTCAGAATTTTATCGACTTGAAATAAAAATTAATTGTCAACTAAAACTTTTCTTGTTATGTCACTGACACGATCTAATACAAAATTTAACATCTGATTTTTCTTACAATTAAGATAATAAATTATTTTAACTATATATATTACCTACATTCTTTAGCAAAAATTTGGCAGCCTTAATAAATGTTTTCAAGCAACAAATTTAATACTAATCTGGTATTCAAACATTTCATCACAAATTAGAATTCATCTCAAAGTTTTCTTTTTTTTTTATTTTGTAAAATATTTTTGATCCACTCATGTTAAATTTAAATTTTTCTTTAAGGTTAAAAGTAAAATAAAAAAATAAAAATAAAAAAAAAAAAAAATTGCTGTAAATTTTGTGAAAAGTACGTTTTTTTCTGATATGAGCTTTAAAAAATCTTAAAGAATTTATTTTATAATAATTCACTGTAGTTGTTTTAACCTGGTCCCATAGTGTACTGAAAAAGGATTTCTGCAGAACTCGAGATGATATAATTAAATAAAAAAAAATTACTTATTCGTACATATTAGCTTACACCGCAATGGGTAACATTTGTAAGTTCTTAAATTCACATCTATATAATAACTTTGCAATACTTTGGAGTAATAACTTATTAATTAAATAACTACTAGTTTGTTTCTGTTATTCTATTAAGAAAAATTAGCGTATTAGTATCTAATACATTTTTTTTTATTTTTGTTAAAAACTTTTTTTTTTGTATACGAAAATTTGCTTTTAAATTTTTTTAGAAAGATGGATTTACTCTGAACATTTATTGAACATTGCAGTCGTCCCCAGCAGCATTGTTAATTTGTTGTTTTGTTTTTCTGGATGCCCTTCGGATTAAGGAACTGAAAAAAGGGAGTTGCATACAATGAAATTTAGTTTTTGGTTTGGTTAAAAAATATAAATCGGCTTCACAGTTAATATTATAGAAAGCAGAGCTTATTTGAGGTAAAAATAGAGGAAATTTGTTCGATCGAAATGTATTATATACTTTGACATCTGCATCCGGATCAGCTACGACATCTGCCTAAAAAACTTATCCAATGACAAATCATTTAGAAGAGATAATTACCATTTATTTTCGGAAATAAAAAAAAAACTTTCATAGAAAGCTACAATCCCTTAAATAATCATCCCTTTAAAGTGGCTGTGGAACAAAAAGCTTCACAGACGAAATGGGCATGACAATATTGCCGAATGTTGAAAGTTTTTTTTATCGAAAAGCGTTTTTATTTTTTTAAAAAAAAGTCCTAAACAACTTTTGGTTTCAACTTTGTATGGATGAAATATAGCAATTGAATTGTTCAAAGTCTTTATCGAAATTTCTTACAGTTCGACCACAACCGTCATTTTTCTATAAAGTTGGAGTGGCAGCCACTAAGGATTGCTTCTACGAGCTCCTTGACAAAACCTATTAGCGACTGTCGAAGTTAAGCCCATGCTGGGGAGATTTTAACGAAAAGCTAGGAAGAGGAGAAATATTCAGCGATTTTGTCGGAGAACATAGCCTTCAAGACAACAAGTCTGAAAATATTAAAAGAATTACAAAGCAAATTTTGTTATCCTAGGCCAATTTATATAGCATATGCAATGTGATACATAGTTCATAAGTTTTTTTTTTAGCAAAAATCCGCCAAAAGCCCCTGATAAATGAAAAAAGGACAACGACGTTCGTATCTGCACTTGGAATGTGAGAACATTAAAGAGGGGAGGTGCAGGCGAACAATTAGCGGAAGCCCTAAACTACTATAAAGAAGACATTACTGCCATCCATGAAATACGATGGGACGGGCCGGGCAAAAAGAGGATTAAATACTGTGACATCTACTACGGATCATGTTATAGTGAACACAAACTGCGACAATTCGGATGCGGATTTGTTATAAGCGCCAGACTTAGGCCAGAAGTCTTATGCTTCTAATACATTAGCGAAGGTATAACAATCCACATCAAGGCCGAATTCGCCAACATATGCCTTATATGCGAACAAGCCCCAACGGAGGAAAAATATGATATAGCTAAGGATTACTTCTACGAGCTGCTTGACAAAACCTATGAGCGACTACCGAAGTACGATGTTAAAACCGTGCTTTGAA
This sequence comes from Rhingia rostrata, assembly GCA_949824845.1. Taxonomy (NCBI): domain Eukaryota; kingdom Metazoa; phylum Arthropoda; class Insecta; order Diptera; family Syrphidae; genus Rhingia; species Rhingia rostrata. The sequence goes on from OX463758.1 coordinate 30,094,270, forward strand.
TTTTTATTGCAAAGGTAGGAAAAGAATACATCTTTAGCGGTATAGTCGGGACTTAGGCTAATTGACTTCGCTTCGTAACGAAATGCCACTATAGCCAGCACACGGTTTCCTCACCTCGATATCCATAAGGGTCATGGCGGTCTCCAGATCAACGAACGGTCAATCAAGTTGATCACATAGCGATAGACAAGAGCCACGCATGCAGTATTTCGGATGTCCGAACATTCCGAGGGACTTACACCGACTCAGACTATTACCTTGTTGCAGCCAAGGTAAGAATGCGGATATCTTCCACGCCACAACAATCCAGAAATACTGTGAAACAATTTAATATCGAAAACCTGCAATCAGAAGAGATCGCCAAGACCTTGGCGCAACGCGTATCACTTTACCTCTCGATTAACACCATACCACCAGCATCGAATGTCGAAGATCAATGGCAACGATGCCAACAAGCCGTTAGATCAGCCGCAACCGATATCCTAGGTTTCTCGTGCCCACCAGCAAGAAAGCCCTGGTTTGGTCAGGAATACTTACGGATGCTAGCAGCCAAGAACGAGGCCGACTAGGCTAAGCAGCAGGTGAAGACGTTAGCTGCCATTGAGCAGCAAAGAAGAAGGGAAGAACACCGGCTTTTCAGAAAGAAGAGAAAGAAAAGCACGCGATCGAGGATATACAGAGGTGCCAATTCATGAACGATGTTCGCAAGATTTATCAAAGTGTAAAACTTCAAAGCCAAGGAAACGAGGCTCGCACAGAATCCTGCCGTTTAACAGTCTGCAGATGTGTTCTTCCTTATCCTCATCGGCTACGATGTTTCCTTGTTCATCTGAAAAAGGAAACATCGTAGCCGAGACACAATCGAGACACAATCGATTATCCTCAGCTACGAATGTGTCAGATGAACAAGGAAACATCGTAGCCGAGACACAATCGATGCTGAGGATATGGAAGAACCACATCTGCAGACTGTTAAACGGTGATTACGATCAACATTCCGCTGTTAGACAGAACGAACCATTCAATATTGTTAACGACAGCGAAAACTGCCAACGACCCGACCTCAGGGAGGTGAGGATAGCAATATCTAAACTCAAGCTTAACAAGGCTGCCGAAAATGACGGCCTTCCCGCTGAGCTTTATAAAGCCGGCGGAGATGACTTGGTAAGTAACATCCACAAACTCACAAGCCAAAACTGGTCGGAAGAAAGTATGCCTGAAGAATGGAACCTGAGCATCATTCGCCCGACCCACAAAAAAGGGAGACCCTCTGAACTGCGTCAACTACAAAAGCATAAGTCTCCTCAACATCGCCAACAAGATTCTATCTGCTGTAATATGTGAACTCCTGAAACCGTTTAGCAACAACCTGATCGGCCCTTATCAGTGTGTTTTAAGGCCAGGAAAGTCCACAACTGATCAAATTTTCACACTTCGGGAGATCCTGGAAAAAAGCCAAGAAGTCCAAATCGATACCCACCATCTATTCATCAATTTCAAAGCCGCAAGTGACTGCATTTATAGAGGCGAACTATACAGAGTCATGCCTAGTTTTGGTATACCGCTCAAACTCGTCCTTTTGTGTAGGATGACGATGGAGAATTCTCGCTGCTCGATCAGGGTCGGAAACGACCTCATTTTCGATAGCAAAATAAAGGATTTAGGCAAGGCGATGCGCTATCATGTAAATTCCTAAATTTGATTCGTGAGAGGATTGCGCAAAACTCCCGAGCCAACACCAGAGGCACAATTTTCCAAAAATCGGTGCAACTAATAGCAAACGACGACGGTATTGACCTCATTGGTAGGACTCAACGTGATGTCATAGTCACGTTTGCTAGTATAGAGAAGGAAGTGGCAAAAATAGGTTTAGTAGTAAATGAGGGCAAGACGAAGTATATGCTGTCAACACGAAAGGACACACAACATCGACGAATTGGACAGAACGTCACCATTGACAGATATAACTTTCTCGGTTCCGCTATTAACTCTGACAACAACATCTCGTCACAAATTAAACGAAGAATTACTCTTGCCAACCGCTGTTTCTTCGGGCTAGTAAGGCAATTTAGTAGTAAAGTCCTCACTCGAACTACTAAGGAGATCCTATATAAGACCCTGATCATCCCAGTGCTGCTCTACGGCGCTGAAGAACGGACCGTCTCCAAAGCGGATGAAGAAATCCTTTGTCGATTCGAGAGGAAAATTCTTCGAAAAATCTTAGGTCCCGTTTGCGTTGACGGACTATGGAGACGAAGATTCAACCAGGAACTTACGAGCTGTACAGCGACATGCCCTTGTCAAAAAAAAACTCCGCATTGTACGTTTAAGATGGCTAGGGCATGTAGAACAAATGGACACCAATACTCCGGCTCACAGAGTCTTCGATTCCCAGCCAGGCGTCGGACGCAGTAGAGGAAGACCTCGCCTTAAGCGGCGCGCCCAAGTAGAAACCGACCTCAACCAACTTGGAGTGCTTAACTGGAGGCAGTTAGCTAAGGACGGGGCTAATTGGTGAGGCGTGTTGGTTGAGGTAAGTATGTATGTAATTCGACTCTTGAGAGGTTTGTGAAAAAGTCCCTAGCCAATACCAGAGGTACAATGTTGGCAACGATATTGACATCATTGGTGGTACTCAACGTGATAATACGATGCAAGCTTCATCGCCGTAAAGTAGCACTGGTATGGTGAGGATCCCTTATAGTTTTCCTCATATTAGTTCGAGTAGCACAAAAAAATATTGGCCATCATGAGACCTGCAAGACACAAGAATAAAACATAGATTCTGCTGATTTTACATTCTACAAAAAAAAACCTATAAAAACGTGTAAAAACTGAACAACGAAGTTTAAGTTTAATCATTGTAATGTAAGAAAACGAAATTGCAACAATTAGTCCTTCAAAGCTGAGGGAAATTTAAAAGTTTCCCCGTTATATTCACTTGACTATTAAATTTCCTGAATTTAATTAATCCAGATAAAATGTTTCTCTTTCATGGAAACTTCTGGTTACACTGTTTTTGAGTCAAAGAAGCCGTGGAAAAGTATCCACAGCTACGTGTACTTATTACAAAGAAAAAGGTAGGGTCATCATCGACTACCTTCCGTCATAAAACAGAGCTCGATATAACCCTATAATGGGATTGATCCAAAATCTGTTATGTAACATGGAATTAATGACTAGGTTGACAAAATATATACGAGGAAGATTTTTGTTGTTATGAGCATTAACGTTGTTTTTTTCGTGGTGCTTCTATTAAATGCCACAGAACCGAGAATTTCCCAGCACATATGGAGACGTCTAAAGATTAAAAAGTAATTAACATTAAAATGCGCACAAAGCAATTAATTTTGTTGTTTGCGAAAACGAAAGGATTTTTATCTTGTACTTGGGTATTGCATCTTTCGATTGATAAATGGATTGAGGCGGTAGGTGTCTGTAAAAAAAAAAACAATTTTCAACAATTTATTGGAAGAAAAAAGACGTTTGTTAATACTTGGTCAGATAGCCTTGTTGAGATTATCCCTGGAGTCTGAAGGAAACAAGATGAAGATATCTAACTTCTCAGACAGTTTTCTTCTGTGGTGGACTTGACTCTTTGATTATAATGATAATGAAGGAATTTCAAGAATTTGTTTTTTTTTTGTGGGGGTTCGCTGGAAGGAAAAATCATCGAAAGACATTGCAGAGGTTTTATCGCGAGAGAACCCTCTGCAATAGTGAGGGACTTTAACCCGATCTAAAAAAACCTCCCGAAGACTGACTTTTGTATGTCTTCAAGGAATCGCACCTAGTCGTTAGACTAATCAGCAATTTATTTTTCACATGTATTATATTTTATAAAAATATAAATTTTAAAAGAAATTCCGACGTTGGTCGGATTTCTATGAGTTTTGTTTGAAATTGTACTTAAGTTTCACTATTTCTTTTTTTTTTATATAACGGGTGATCCAAGAAGAGATACTTTTTTCAATAGCCTTTTTTGACAGATCACGTGTGTGTCGTGTCATGCTGTCATGTTATTTTTGTTTAGTATTGTTTGGCATTTCATAATGGAAAGACTTACGCGTGAACAACGTTTACAAATTGTTTAACTTTATTATGAAAATTCACGTTCTGTGAGGAATGTGTTTCGTGCACTTCGCTCAACTTATGGTCAACATAATCGGTCTACTGAGCGTACTATTCGCAACACCATCACCCATTTTGAGACTCAGCATTCATTTTTGGATAATATTCGACCGAATAGACCACGTCCAGCACGCTGTGAAGAAATTATAGCGGCCGTAGCTGAGAGTGTACACGAAGACCGTAGAGAGTCGTTTCGGTGCCGTTCGCAGTAACTCGGACTGACGTATGGAACGACTTGGCGCATTTTACGTCAAGATCTTAAATTGAAAGCGTACAAAATACAGCTTGTGCAACAACTGAAGCCGCTCGACCTTCCCAAGCGACATCGCTTCGCTCTATGGGCTCCTGAAAAGTTCCAACAAGATCCGACATTTTCGAGGCAAATTTTTTTTACCGATGAGGCCCATTTCTGGCTCAATGGGTATGTTAACAAACAAAATTGCCGCATTTGGGACGAAGAGCAACCTGAAGAGATTGAAGAACTGCCACTTCATCCAGAAAAAAACAACGGTTTGGTGTGGTTTGTGGGCCGGTGGAATCATCGGCCCATATTTCTATAAAAATTATGCCGGTGCGAACGTAACCGTCAATGGCGACCGTTATCGTGCCATGATAACCGACTATTTGATGCCTGAAATTGAAGCTCGTGATCTCGGCGACATTTGGTTTCAGCAAGACGGCGCCACTTCCCACACATCGCATCAATCAATGGACTTATTGAGAGAACATTTCGGTGAGCACATAATTTCACGTTTTGGGCCGGTCGATTGACCACCAAGATCGTGTGATATCACATCGTTAGACTTTTTCCTGTGGGAATATGTAAAGTCAAAAGCTTATGCTTACAAACCTACGTCGATTCAGGCCTTGGAGGAAAACATTACGCGTGTCATTCACCAGTTACCAGTCGAAATGCGTCGAACGAGTGATCGAAAATTGGACTCAACGGATGGACCATCTGCGACGTAGCAACTGCCAACATTTGATAGACATAATCTTCAAAAAATAAATGCCAAAGAATGTTCTTTCAAATGATAATAAACATTCTCCATGAAATTTGAATTTTCTGTGTTTTTTTCTTTAAAAAAGTATGGAACCTCGAAATGGATCAGCCTTTATAATATTCGGTTTTCAAACTATATCAAAATATATCAGTTTCAAAATAATATGTTATTCCAAACACTAAAAAATGCGGCACCCTTTATCTAAAATCGTTTGCTCTTCTACACCACGCAAGCTTCACATTGTATCGACCATTCATGTCCATTATTCCAGCGAACCCAACTTATTTAGCAGATGTTTATTCGGGTTTGATCAGACTCCAGAAAAAAACAATTTTTCGTAAAAGTTTCAAACAAAAAAGGTACCGAAGGATATTGCTTTATAAATTTTGCCACAGGATCATTTTGAATCATATTGAGGATGTGGATTGCAAACACCCATTTCCAACCACAGTTTAAAGAAATTTGAAAAAAGTTTCGATGAGCTTGAATAACATTAACGTCAATTGATCATTTTAACCAAAGTTTTGTAAGGGTCGTTTCATTCAAAAAAGTTTTGATACCCTATACATATATGCTATGAAAAAGTCCGTCCGAACATGTTATGCTACGATAACAAAATTTGGTATATAAGCCATTTGCTCAGCCCTTCAGTACGATTGTAAATAAATGTTTAAAATCAGAAAACGTCGATTCTGGTCGAACCATAAGGAAATAAAAAAAAAACCATCTGAATAAGATAGATGGATAGAAAAATAGATAGAAGTGGGCAAAGCCAGAGACGCCAACTTGGGGTAGAGTTTTTGATGGCTTATAAGACCTTTAACTAGCTTTCTCACCATTTAATGAGAACTTCTCGACACCGTTTCTTATCCCACATCTATAGCAAATCAGGAGATACTGTACAAAATGTTATCCTTTTACGTTTAGCAACGTTTGCTACTTGTTTTCATAAAGCTAAATCATACATAGCTAACCGGTTTTAGGACTTAAAATTTAGGCATTTTATGTTTTGAGTTAAAAAAATCGTAAATTTAATTTTAAAGGATTTCTATATTTGCTATGCTAGATAGCTTACCGTGATCTTGGTTTCAGTTTTGATTCCCCACTGGTCGCTGGATCAACCGCTTCAACAAGCGCGGATTTCTTATCGCTAGAAACTGATGGACTGGCATTGTGGTTTTTATCTGCAAACAAACAAAGAAACGAATTGATAAAAACTCATGTTGAACTGCTGAAATTTTTTGGCCAAAAAAATGGATTTTAGCCTTGTCATACGTTTTTTGTTTTAATAAAAAAAAAAAACAATGTCTTGAGTTTTTTTTTATTCATTGTTTTTAGATATGTTTAATGTTTTACTTAAAATTAGGCTCACAAAATGTATAAAACATAAAAATAGTAAGTGGCATCATTATGAAGTCCTTATGCCAATTGCGTTAAAATTTTAGCCAGTGGATAATTTTTGACATTAGTGTGGTGAATATAGACTTCAAAATTTGAACCTGGTCAACAGCTTGCTAAAATTTATACAGTGGCTAACTTTCGACATTTGGTAGACCTACTGAGGAGTAAGAGAGATGGAAAGCACACTCGTGTTCACCAGTGTTCACGCGCGGCGGCAAATTTTTTTGTACAAGAAAATGTAAGTAACGTTTTAAAATAAGGTTGGGGGTTGTGCTTTGGGTTGAACACCCACAGATGGAAAAAATCCACTAGTTACGAAGCAACCAATAGCCTCGGAAAGGACTGATTTCAATGTTGACGACTCTTCTAAACGAAAAACAGCCAACGACGTTCGTATCTGCACCTGGAATGAGAGAACATTAAATAGGAGAGGTGCAAGCGAACAACTAGCGGAAGCCCTAAACTGCTACAAAGCAGACATTACTGCCATCAAGGAATACGATGGGTTGGGCCGGGCAAAAAGACGATGAAAAACTGTGACATCTACTACGGACCGTGTTATAGTGAGCAGAAACAGCGATTATTCGGATGCGGATTAGTTATAAGTGCCAGACTTACACAAGAAGTCTTATGTATACAAAAAAATTAGCAAACGCATTGTAACAATCCGCATCAAGAGTATATTCGCCAACATAAGCCTTATATGCACTCACGCCCCTTGACAAAACCTATGAGCGACTAACGAAGTACGATGGGAAATTGCCTTCGCTACGGAACGAAATGCCACTATAGCCCGCGGTTTCCCCACCTCGATTTTTATAAGGGGATATGGCGGTCTCCAGATTAACGAACGGTCAACCATACTGATCACAATGCGATAGACAAGAGGCACGTATCCAGTATTTTGGATGTCCGAACATTCCGAGGAGCTAACATCGGCTCGCACCATAACCTTGTTGCAGCCAAGGTTAGAATGCGAATATCCACCACGAGACCTTCGCGAAACGCGTATCCCTCTCGATTGACATTATACCACCAGCATCGAATGTCGAAGAGCACGCCCACCATCAAGAAACCCCTGGTTTGATGAAGAATGCCGACATATGCTCGCAGCCAAGAACGAGGCCTGCAAGGCTAAGTCGCAAGTGATGACGAGAGCTGCCATTGAGCTTTATAGGCAGAGAAGAAGGGAAGAACACCGGCTTTTCAGAAAGAAGAAAAAAAAAGCAAGAAAAACGCGCGATAGAGAGGTGCCACTCCAAAATCGATGTTAACAAGTTCAGCAAAGTGTAAAACGTCAAAGCCAAGGATACAAGGCTCGAACAGAATCCTGTGAAGATGAAAAAAGAAATATCGCAGTTGAGATACAGTCGATGCTGCGGTTATGGAAGAACCTTTTCTGCAGACTGTTAAACGGTGATGACGAACAACATTCCGCTGTTAGGCAAAACAAACCATTCAATGTTGGCAACGGCAGCGAAAACTGCCACCCACCTGACCTGAGTGAAGTGAGGATAGCAATATGTAAACTCAAGCTTAATAAGGCTGCCGGGAATGACGGCCCACCACGCTGAGCTCTACAAAGCCGGCGGAGATGACATGGTTAGTAACATCCACCAACTTACAAGCCAAAACTGGTCGGAAGAAAGTATGACTGAAGAATGGAACCTCAGCATCGTTCGCCCGAGCCACAAAAAAGGGAGACCCTCTGAACTGCGTCAACTTCTAAGGCATTAGTCTCCTCAACATCGCCTACAAAATTCTATCTGCCGTAATATGTGAACGCCTGAAACCGTTTACCAACAACCTGATCGGCCCTTATCAGTGTGGTTTTAGGCCAGGAAAGTCCACAACCGATCAAATCTTCACACTTCGGCAGATCCGGGAAAAAACCCAAGAAGTCCAAATCGATACCCATCACCTATTCATCGATTTCAAAGGTGCATACGACAGCATTTATAGAGACGAACTATACAGAACCATGTCTAGTTTTGGTATACCGCCCAAAATCGTCCGTTTGTGTAGGATGACGATGGAGAATCCTCGCTCCTCCATTAGGGTCGGAAACGACCTCACTGACACAATCGATACCAAAAAGGGATTTAGGCAAGGCGATGCGCTGTCATGCGACTTCTTCAATCTGATTCTTGAGAGGATTGTGCAAAACTCACGAGCCAACACCAGAGGCCACAATTTTCCAAAAATCTGTTCAACTACTAGCATACGCCGACGATATTGACGTCATTGGTCGGACCCAACGTGCTGTCATAGCCACGTTTTCTGGTATAGAGAAGGAAGCGGCAAAAATGGGTTAAGCAGTAAATGAGGGCAAGACGAATTATATGCTGTCAACACGAAGGGACATACAACATCGACGAATTGGACAGAACGTCACCTTTGACGGATATAACTTTGAGGTAGTACGGGCCTTTATCTGACAACAACATCTCATCAGAAGATGTAAAACGAAGAATTACTCTTGCCAACCGTTGTTTCTTCGGGCTAAGAAGACAATTTAGTGGTAAAGCCCTCACTCGAACTACTAAGGAGATCCTATATAAGACCCTGATCATCCCAGTCCTGTTCTGCGGCGCTGAAGCTTGGACATTCTCAAAAGCGGATGAAGAAATCCTTGGTCGATTTGAGAGGAAAATTCTTCTTGCGTTGACGGACTATGGAGACTAAGATTCCACCAAGAACTATACGAGCTGTACAGCGACATGCCCTTGTCAAAAAAAAAAAAACTCCGCATTGGACGTTTAAGATGGCTAGGACATGTAGAACGAATGGACACCAATACTCCGGCTCGCATAGTCTTCGATTCCCAGCCAGACGTCGGACGCAGTAGTATTAGGAAGACCTCGCCTTAAGTGGCACGCACAAGTAGAAACCGATCTTAACCGACTTGTAGTGCGCAACTGTAGGCAGTTAGCTAAGAACCGGGCTAATTGGAGAGGCATGTTGGTTGAGGCCCAGGTTCATTCCGGACTGTAGTGCCACTTAAGTAAGTAAGTATAAGAAAACCATGTCACTGTTAGGTCCACGTTGAGACAAGGGCAACAGTTGTAGAAGCTTAATTCGACACCTGTGCGGGGTAAATTGAGTAGATCATCCCATGGAAGACCTTTCAAAGCAAATCTTATGAACTTACGTTTACCTGATTCAATTCTATTTGAATGAACTGCATAGAAGGGTGTCCAAACTTGTGAGGCATACTCCAAATGGGGTCGAACGAGACAGTTGTATAGCAAGAGAGTGACATAAGGGTCATTAAACTCTTTCGACCACCGAACATAGACTTGGATTTATGGACGATAACGTTGATCTGTTTATTAAAATCCATTTTAGGATCAAAATAGACACCTAGATCTTTAAAACTGTCAACACTACAAAGTGTGTGGCCGGCCAGAGTATAATTGAAATCAAATGGAGCACGTTTTCGTGAAAATGTCATAAGTGTATGGCCGGCCAGAGTATAACTGAAATCAGGGGGATCACGTTTTCGTGAAAACGTCATATGCTGGTACTTTGTAGGATTCAGATTCAGAACCGTTTTTAAGACACCATGTCAGTTAAATCGGATTGTATTGAAAGAGAATCGGTTCATTTTTAACAATGTGCTCAATTTTCCCCCATTTTATCGCAGGGTTTTAAACTACTTCTCGTAGAATGTATTTTGTAGGTCAACTTACCATAAAAATCAAATAAAACGCCATTTTATATAAAATTAACATTTCAACAGAAACCATTTTATTTGGCATCCTTTATTTTTTCGCATAAATGTGCAAATGGGTCAGTAAACCACGCTAAACAAATTTCTTCCTCAATCATCAGCTGTTTATCAGCACATGGTTCCGCAGCACAAAAAGGACGAACAAAAAGCTATATAAATCCTCATAGTCTGCAACACCATTTCCCTAGCAGACACAGACACTCCGATTTTATTGCCCATAAACCACTTCATTAGAAGAGACCGACCCATGGAATAGAAATTACTAAACCCCCTATACCGTCAACATTAAGGACGTTTATCCAATAAGAATCCACTTAAGTCAATATGGTTGATTTTTGATAAAATATTTTATGCACACTCTTGCTCAATGCATCTCGGGTGTTATCAATGATACGAGAGAACTCCTTAATCGTTTTCTCCTGCCGGATGGAATCCAGGTCATGAAATTTTACTTAACTTTAGTTTTGTTTGCGATATAGGATTAGTTATCCTTAGCTGTTGTGATGAATTTATTTGTAAAAGCTTAGAGGTCAGCGAATTAATTAAATACTGTTATAACGAACTGATCTGATTTTACTGATCAAAAAAACATGATTTCGTTGAGCAGAGATGGTTTTCTGAGTTTTTACCGAGTCTATCGAAATGCAATGGCTTTAGAAGAATTTTTGGCAAAAAAAAAACTGATTAAGGTTCATGCTGACTACGAAACTTCATGTTACATACATTCTTAGTCATCATATCGATACTGAATCCCTACTTTCGAATATAAATTATTCCGTTAATATGGTGGGGAATTTTTTATGAAATCCTGAATATTTAGATCTATTTGTACCCTGTGACTTATGGGTTAATTGACGAGAATCCGTTCTCGGATCTTTAAAGTCCTTTTCATCAAGATTTGTTAGTCCTGCATTCATGAGAAGCATTTTCCTCGCAATCTGCCGCTAATTCATGCCATTTGTAATATTGCTTACTCACCGGACTCCAAGCCACAGCTGTACTTGGCTTACTTAAGTGGCTCTACAGTCCGGAATGAACCTGGGCCTCAACCAATATGCCTCTCTAATTAGCCCGGTCCTTGGCTAACTGCCTCCAGTTGCGATCTCCAAGTTGGTTGAGGTCGGTTTTTACTTGTGCGCGCCACTTCAGACAAGGTCTTGCTCTACTGCTTACAACGTCTTTCTGGGAATCGAAGACTCTGCGAGCCGGAGTATTGGTGTCCATTCGTTCTACATGTCGTCTTAAACGTTTTTTGACCAGGGGCATGTGGTTGCACAGCTCGTGTTGGTTGAATCTTCGTCTCCATAGCCCGTCAGCGCAAACAGAATTTTCCTCTCGAATCGACCAAGGAGTTCTTCATCGGCTTTCGATACAGTCCATGCTTCAGCGCCGTAGAGTAGGACTGGGATGATCAGGCCTTAGTAGTTCGAGTGAGGGCTTTACTACTAATTTGCCTTCTTAGCCCTAAGAAACAGCGGTTGACAAGAGTAATTCTTCGTTTAATTTCTGACGAGATGTTGTTGTCAGAGTTATTAGCGGAGCCGAGATAGATAAAGGCCCGTACTACCTCAAGGCTACATCTGTCCATGATGATGTTCTGTCAAATTCGTCGATGTTGTATGTCCCTTCGTGTTGACAGCATATAATTCGTCTTGCCCTCATTTACTGCTAATACATCTTTGCCGCTTCCTTCTCTATACCAGAAAACGTGGCTAAGACAGCACGTTGGGTCCGACCAATGACGTCAATATCGTCGGCGTATGCTAGTTGTTGAACAGATTTTTGGAAAATTGTGGCCTCTGGTGTTGGCTCGTGAGTTTTGCACAATCCTCTCAAGAATCAGATTGAAGAAGTCGCAGGACAGCGCATCGCCTTGCCTAAATCCTTTTTTGGTATCGAATGTGTCAGTGAGGTCGTTTCCGACCCTGATGGAGCAGCGATAATTCTCCATCGCCATCCTACACAAACGGACGAGTTTGGGCAGTATACCAAAACTAAACATGACTCTATATAGTTCGATGATAGATTGATGAATAGGTGGTGGGTATCGATTTGGACTTCTTTCGTTTTTTCCAGGATCTCCCGAAGTGTGAAAATTTGATCGGTTGTGGACTTTCCTGACCTAAAACCACACTGATAAGGCCGATCAGGTTGTTGGTAAACGGTTTCAGGCGTTCACATATTACGGTAGATAGAATCTTGTTGGCGATGTTGAAGAGGAGACTTATGTCTCTGTAGTTGAAGCAGATCAGAGGGTCTACTTTTTTGTGGATCGGGCAAATGACGCTTATGTTCCATTGTTCAGGCATACTTTCATCCGACCGGATTTGGCTTATGAGTTGGTGGATGTTACTTACCAAGGCATCTCCGGCGGCTTTATAAAGCTCAGCGGAACGCCGTCATATTCGGCAGCCCTTTTAAGCTTGAGTTTAGATATTGATATCATCACTTCACTCAGGTCGGGTGGTTGACAGTTTTCGCTGCCGTTGCCAATATTGAATATTTCGTTCTGCCTGACAGCGGAATGTTGTTCGTTATCGCCGTTTAACTGTCTGCAAAAGTGGTTCTTCCATATCCTCAGCATCGACTGTGTCTCAACTACGATATTTCCTTGTTCATTTTGACAGGATTATGTTCGAGCCGTGTATCCTTGGCTTTGACGTTTTACACTTTGGTAAAACTTGTGAACATCGTCCGTGGAGTTTCATCCGCTATATCCTCGATCTTTTTTTTCTTCTTTTTTATTTTCTTTTGAAAGGCCGGTGTTCTTATCTTCTTCTTTTCCTATAGATCTCAATGGCAGCTCTCGTCTTTACCTGCAGCTTAGTCTCGTAGGTCTGGTTCTTGGCTGGGAGCATCTGTCGGCGTGCCTCATCAAACCAGGGGTTTCTTATTGGTGCGCGCAAGAAACATAGTACATCTAGTGGCTTGTTGGCATCGTTGCCATTAATCTTCGACATTTGATGCTGGTGATATGGTGTGAATCGAGAGTTTAAGGGATACGCGTTGTGCGAATGTCTTGGTGGTCTCTTGGGATTTCGGTCTTTGGACATTGAATTTCTGCACAGTATTTCTGGATTGTTGTGGCGTGGTGGACATCCGCATTCTTACCTTGGATGCAACTAGGTATTGCTCCGAGCCGATGTTAGATCCTCGGAATGGTCGGACATCCAAAATACTGGATGCGTGCCTCTGTCTAACACGGTCCGTAGAAGATGTAACAATTTTTCATCCTATTTTGTGGGTGGCAGTAATGTCTGCTTTGTAGCATTTCAAGGCTTCCGATAGATGTTCGCTTGCACCTCTCCTTTTTAATGTTCCAGGTATAGATACAATCGTCGTTGTCCTTTTTTCGTTTAGCAGGGTTCGCAATAAAATCAGTCCTTTCCGAGGCTATTGGTTGCTTCGTAACATAAAGTTTCTTATATAGGTGGGTAGTAAAGCCAAAGTACAACCCCCAACATGGATTGCCAGTTGCCAATTTATTAGATACCCCTTGGACACGAGGCCATCAGTATCCACTGCGAAATTGAGCGCTGCAGTTGGCCTTTCGGTTCATCCGCTGCCATTTCTTTTCAAGGGGCCTGACTTACCCTTCAAATTCCAAGAAAACCTGTTGTCCGAATATGTCGAAGTAGCTTGTCTAGGTTCGCCTAGGACAGCAGGCCGGGTATTCATTCCGTGCCATTCTTACCTGGCTGTTTATAGTGTTTGTCGTAGTGTTATCAACACTCGCCCTTATCGTTTAGCAAGTCAAATCAGGTTGGATGAGACTAGTACCCGATGGTTACCACTTGGAGGTAAAAATAAGCAAATTTAAGGACTAAAAGACGTTGAAATAGAGGCAGACGAACGGACGGACGGACAGACAGACATGGTTTAATCGACTCAGCTAGCGATTCTGAGTCGATATCTACTTTGCGGTACATGCAAGGTGGGCCAAAAGATATCACCCTATTGGAAGATGCTCTTATTTTTGAAAATGACCGCCAATAACAAATCTGTTTTGACATATGTGGACTAGACAGATATAGACAGAATAGAAGTGATAAAACTATGGAGCGATACACTACCCAAGAACGCGGAATAATCAAAATGGAAGATTTTTCGACCAAAATAATAACGAGCGATAAGGCTCATTTCCACTTCAGCGGGTACGTGAACAAGCAGAACTATCGCGTTTGGGGGCATTGCAAATCTACGAGTAATGCACGAGGAGCCATTACACCCGCTCAAAGTTACTGCATGGTGCGCTATTCACGCTGGAGGAATCATCCGGCCATTTTTTTCTTCGAGAACGCCGCTGGTCAAACGAAAACAGCGGACGGCGCGTGCTAAAGGGCCATGTTAACCGAGTTTTTTTCTGCCACAATTGGACGAATTCGAACTGGAGGACATGTGGTTCCAACAGGACGGAGCAACGGCACACACTGCGAGAGCCACAACCGATATTCTGAAGGCCAAACAACATCGGATGACTTCTTTTGGCCCACCTTGGAAATATATATATTGGGGTATATAATCGGTGAAGCCGTTCTCTGATTTCAGATAAATCCAAAAAAGTGGGCGTAGGAGTAAGCGTGGTCAATTTTTATTTCCGTAGAATTCTAGGTTGTGTTAAAAAAAAAATTAAAAAAAATAGCCAAATCGGTGCAGTCGTTCTCATGTGTTACGGTTCCCAACGAACGACATTTTTATTTATATAGAAAGAAGATGTACATCGATCCGTCTTATTGGAATACTCTGTGACCGACAAGAAAACTCAATTTAAATGCTTTTTCCGGTTAATTCAGTTCTTTTCTGATTTTTTTTTTATATTAATATCGTTGAAACTTCAACCTTTTTGGATTTCTGTTGTAAGAAAGTTGCATCCGTCGAAATAATTGTGCCGACGAATACTGTGTGTATATAAACGTTAAGCATCCCTCCTAATGAATAGGGTTTCCAAAAATCGAGTAATAATTCCAGACTGTATTGTTCTTTAATTCGTAAGGGCTTATTGCAACCTGAAACTCATCTTATCACGTATCTGAATTTTCTTTTCCAAAACCGACACAAGTGGTACTATTCGAAGAGAAATGACTCCAATTCTTTACCAATCGATATTTAATTAATGGCTAGTGTT
The DNA here is from genome assembly GCA_949824845.1 of Rhingia rostrata. NCBI lineage: Eukaryota > Metazoa > Arthropoda > Insecta > Diptera > Syrphidae > Rhingia > Rhingia rostrata. The sequence goes on from OX463758.1 coordinate 30,109,664, forward strand.
CGTTCGGCACGTTTCTATCAATCAGCTGAAGAGCTGTACAAATAAAAAAAAAAAAATCTAAATGAGAACAGAAAATCTTAACGACGATTAGCTAGCCAATTTCGAAAGTCTCCGATGAAAGAATTTTCAGATGAACCTGCACAACGGAAACATGGTTCCATTTACAAAGTAAACACAAAATTCAGCCATTTTGTCTTTCATCATGCTCTCGTATTTCGGAATACACTTTAATTGAATCCATTCCAGTAAAACATCAGCTAATGATTCATTAATGGAGTGAAACTCTCATTTTAATTAAATATTAAATGAATTTGTTTTTCCAAGCGGGGAGGGGAGACGAAATGACTAATCACAGATGGGGTATAATTGAAAAGTATACGTTTGCATATTTTCCGCGGAAGGGATGCCATTTATTTGGTGCCCCTTTACGTTCGAAATTACATTAAAAATTTCTGCCATTGTGCATTATCCTCGTCAGTGGATGTTTAAGGTTTCACCCCTTTTTCATGGTTGAAGTTGAAGAAAAGTTTAATGCTTAGCCATGTTTAATCAATGTGGCACATGGTTTGTATGTATAAGAACCTGCAAATATATGTTGAAGATTTTTGTGTAAGAGTACAAAAATTTTTCTAATCAAGACTATTCGAACTATTTATTTGAAAAATAGTTAGTTCAGAACATAAAAAAAATACCGATACAATTTGATAGTAAAAATGAAACCCAACCAAATCTTAATTTTTTTGAATTTCACAACAGAGGTGACATTATAGAAGTTGTTCCGGAATAAAACGCCCGAACACTTTGAATGTTTGTAAGACACTGATTTTTATTTTCCCTTTTTTTTCAAGAACTGAATTTAATTACCCTCTTGTTAACTACAAAACCATCAACCACATGTCAGTCTTATCGCCTCAAACCAGAAACCATCATAAACTCCGCCGCCTGTGCTACTTAGTACACCCACGCACAAAACCCATGTTTTCTAAACACAAGTCGATATCTTAAAATTCAATTTTACAAAAACATCGTGATAATACCTAGACAAGCTGCTTCGACATATTCGGACAACAGGTTGTCTAGGAATTTCAAGGGTTAGTCTGGCCCCTTGAACAGAGCTGGTGGCGGATGAACCGAAGGGCCAACGGCAGCGCTCAATCCCGTAGTGGATACTAATGGCCCCGTGTCATAGGGGTATCTAATAAATTGGAACTGGCAATCCAGGTTGGGGGTTGTACTTTGGGTTTACTGCCCACCAATAAAAAGACTGTAGGTTACGAAGCAACCAATAGCCTCGGAGAGGCCATAAAATCATGGTTGACGACCCTGCCAAAAGAAAAAAGGACAACGACGTTCGTATCTGCACCTGGAATGTGAGAATATTAAACAGGAGAGGTGCAGCCGAACAACGAGCGGAAGCCCTAAACTGCAACAAAGCAGATATAACTACCATCCAGGAAATACGATGGGATCGGCCAGGCAAAAAGAGGATGAAAAACTGTGACATCTACTACGGAACGTGTTATTGTGAGCAGACTTAGGCAAGAAGTCTTATGTTAAGACATTAGCGAACGCATTGTAACGATCCGCATCAAGGCCAAATTCGCCAACATTAGCCTTATATGCACTCACGCCCCTTAGGAGAAAAAAGATGATATAGCTAAGAATTGCTTCTATTAGCTCCTGGACAAAACCTATGAGCGACTATTGAAGTACGGTGTCAAAATCGTGCTGGGAGATTTTAACGCAAAGGTAGGAAGAGAAGTCATCTTTAGCAGTATTGTCGGAAACCATAGCCAACACGACAACACGTCTGGTAACGAACTTAGGCTAATTGACTTCGCTACGGAACGAAATACCACTATAGCCAGCACTCGGTTTTCTCACCACGATATCGAAAAGGAGACATGGCGGTCTGCAGATCAACGAACGGTCAACCAAATTGATCACATAGCGATAGACAAGCGGCACGCATCTAGTATTTTAGATGTCCGAACATTCCGAGGAGCTAACATCGACTCGGACCACTACCTTGTTGCAGCCAATGCCAATGTTAGAATGCAGATATCCACCACACCACAACAATCCAGAAACACTGTAAAAAAATTTAAGGTCGAAAGACTGCAATCACAAGAAACCGCCAAGACATTCGCGCAACGCGTATCCCTAAACCTCTCGATTACCACCATACCACCAACAACGAATGTCGAAGAACTATGTTAACGATGCCAACAAGCCATTAGATCAGCCGCAACTGATGTCCTAGGTTTCTCGAGCCCACCAGCAAGAAACCCCTGGTTTGATGAGGAATGCCGACAGATGCTCGCAGCCAAGAACGATGCCTACAAGGCTAAGCTGCAAGTGAAGACGAGAGCTGCCGTTGAGCTCTATAGGCAGAGAAGAAGGGAAGAACACCGGCTTTTTAGAAAGAAGAAAAAAGAGGAAGAAAAGTGCGCGATCGAGGATATAGAGAGGTGCCACTCCACGGACAATGTTCGCAACTTTTACCAAAGTGTAAAACGCCAATGCCAAGGATACAAGGCTCGAACAGAATCCTGTCGAGATGAGCAAGGAAATATCGTAGTTGAGACACAGTCGATGCTGATGATATGGAAGAACGACTTCTGCAGACTGTTAAACGGCGATGACGAACAACATTCCGCTATCAGGCAGGACGAACCATTCAATATTGGCAACGGCAGCGAAAACTGCCAACCACCCGACTTGAGTGAAGTCAGGATAGCAATATCTAAACTGAAGCCTAATAAGGCTGCCGGAAATGAAGGCCTTCCCGCCGAGTCCACAGCCTATCAAATCTTCACACTTCGGCAGATCCTGAAAAAAACCCAAGAAGTCCAAATCAACACAAACTAAGACAAGTTCTGCCTGAAAATTTTTATAAAATCCTCGTGTCGTATCTTGAGCATAGACTCTTCCGTGTAAAACTTGAAAACGAATAATCGGAGTTCAAAGAAATATTGGCAGGAGTACCCAAAGATAGCGTCCTTGGACCACTCTTGTTCCTAATGAATGGATAAAATCCTGGCTGATTGCACTTAACGAGAGCAAATCGATTCGACAAAAAAATTGCCAATATTGCCAGAACTAATCCCGGAATGAACCTGGGCCTCAACCAACATGCCTCTCCAATTAGCCCGGTCCTTAGCTAACTGCCTCCAGTTGCGCACTCCAAGTTAATTGAGGTCGGTTTCTACTTTGTGCGCGCCACTTAAGGCGAGGTCTTCCTCAACTGCGTCCGACGTATGGCTGGGAATCGAAGACTCTGCGAGCCGGAGTATTGGTGTCCATTCGTTCTTTATGTCCCAGCAATCTTAAACGTCCATTGCGGAGTTTTTTGACCAGAGGCATGTCGCTGTACAGCTCGTAAGGTTCTTGGTTGAATCTTCGTCTCCATAGCCCATCAAAATCTTCGGTCCCGTTTTTAATCCCCAAGATCTAGCCCGATAGTAACAAACCTCGCTATAAATTGCGGATAAAGCAGAAACTCTAACAGAATCCTGTCGAGATGAATCTGGTAGTAAAACAACACTTTTGCAGACTGTTGGACAGCGATGACAAAGAATATTCCGCTGTCAAGCAGAACGAACCATTCATTATTCGCGACGACAGGAAAAAAAAAACAACCACCCGACCTAGCAATATCAAAACATGAGTTTTACAAGGCTGCTGGATATAACATCCTTCACGCCGAGCTTAACAAGCTCGGTCGAATAAAAGTATGCCTGAATATTGGAACCTCAGCATCGTTTGTCCGATCCACAAAAAAAGGGGACGCTCTTAGTGGCGCCAACTACAAAGGCATAAGGCTCATTATTATCGCCTACAAGATCCTATCTGCGGTAATATGGGAACGCCCGAAACTGTTTAACAACAACTTGATCGGTTTTAATTGGAAACTCCCTACGAATGCTGAGCTTAAGGCGTTACAGAACGACCTATCTCTTGATGTATTCTCGAGACAACAGCTGGCGCTTGGCAATGACCAAATGTAGCGAGTTCACATCGTTGGAAGAGTAAATCATCACCAAAGTGTTCTCCGGCATTGCACAGACTTATAGAATTCTCGTGAACTACATTCGTACAAATCCGTTGACAGCGTGACCGACAAGGGTGAAGCGACCAACTATCCAACGGAATTTTTGATCTCTCTTGATGTGCCAGGAACTCCGCAGCATAGTTTACAGGTGATCAAAATCATCTTACGGAATCTGAATCACAAATAATTGTGCAACGGTACGCGACTGTCCGTCAAGAAACTGACAAACAATGTGATTCAAGCGACAATCATCAAGGGGAAATTCAAAGGAGAGGATGTCCTTATCCCAGGAATTCCGATTATTCCAACAAATCTTCCATTCCAGTGTCTAAATATCTCGTTCATACATAAAATTCCCAACCGTTTGAATAAAATTAACGTACTTTCTTAAAAGTGGGCATGGCAGTGGGTGGAAATGAATTAAAAAAAATTCTCATGAGTTAAGTTGTCATCCCTAAAAAAATCATCCAAAATCGATTAAGTGTTTCAGTTTTTATTGAGTTTTGTCCGCGGTCCCATACAAATTTGCCCACTGTGCGACGTGTCTGTGTCGTGTATGGGACCTATTATGCGTTTTGATGATTGGTATAGAGTTTCTATAAAGCTGTTCCTTATAAAGCGAACCCGAAAACTAGTTAATGGCGACATTTACATTAAGTAACGCCGATTAACATAAATTGTATCCGCCGATAATTTTTTGCGACTACAAAAATATTTCTTAAAATTTCAAACTCAACAAACATAAAATCAGTTAGCTAATGATCTTCTAAATATATACGAATCATATGGTTACATACTTCTACTTGATGAAGCACTAACATACGCGGATGATCTTCGTTTAAGACCAGTCGTACTTTCATTGTTACCCACTGGCAGGAATCTGGATAAAGAAAGGAGCGTTTTGAATAAATCCGTGGTGTTGAAATCGTCTTTCGCTGAACATTCCATGACTTTGGCTCTGCAAATAAAAAAAAAATACATTTGTAAATTATTACCAACACTTTGTTTAAAAAAAATGAGTGAACTTTGAAGAAAATGGATAATATCAAGTCTAAGGCGTTCTCTTGCATCTGTTTAAAACCTTAGAGCGGTTACCTTCCATTGAGTTCCATCTTCTTATAACTCTAGATATCTCTAAGTTTTTTTTAAGCATGCGGACTTTTGGTGTCATAACTGCTTGGATAAGTCCTTTTTATTATTGAAAAATGGCGCCCATGTTCGTCGAAACGATGAAGGGGTTAAGTTCAGTGTTAATTTTAGTGCTTAAACAGTATTTAATATGCTTGGCTTTAACTTGGCAATATTTTGGATGTCGAAACATTCCGAAGAGCTAACATCGACAAGGACCATTACCTTGTTGCAGCCAAGGTAAAAATGCGGATATCCACCACACCACAATAATCTAGAAATACTTTTGAAAAAAATTGAATGTCGATAGACTGCAATCACAAGAGACCGCTAAGACCTTCGCGCAATGCGTATCCCTTAACCTCTCGATTAACACTATACCACCAGCGAGTATCGAACAACAATGGCAACGATGCCAACAAGGCATTAGATAAGCCGCAACTGATGTGCTTGGTTACTCGCGCCCAGCAGTAAGAAACCCCTGGTTTGATGAGGAATGCCGACAGATGCTAACAGCCAAGAACGAGGCCTACTAGGCTTGGCTGTCATTGAGCTCTATAGGCATAGAAGCACGGCAAACCACCGGCTTTTCAAAAAGAAAAGAAAAAAAGAGCAAGAAAAGCGCGCGATCGAGGATATAGAGACGTGGTACTCCACAAACGAAGTTCGCAAGTTTTACTAAGTGTAAAACGCCAAAGCCAAGGATACAAAGCACGAACAGAATCCTTTCGAGATGAACAAGGAAATATCGTAGTTGAGACACACTCGATGCTGAGGATATGGAAGAACAACTTCTGCAGACTGTTAGACGGAGATGACGAACAACATTCCGCTGTAAAGCAGATCGAAACAATCAATATTGGCAACAACAGCGAAAACTGCCAACCACCCGACTTGAATGAAGTGAGGATAACAATATCTAAACTCAAGGCCTTCCCGTTATCCAGAAATGTGGAGAAAGAAGACCACCCTATGGAGTACCTTCCGTCGTTATTATCCCTTTGGTACAATCTCCCAGTGAGGATGAAATGATACGATTTTTTGGCATGGCTATGATCTAGTCGACAGGCTCATTGGCGCGATGGTTAGTGCGTTGAACTGCCGCGCAGAAGGTCTGGGTTCGATGCCCAGCCGTAGCAACACCTAAATGATTTTTCACTGGCCCTCCTCTCGTGATGATCTGACAAATCATCCGAGTAGTATCAATTGTCATGAATAGCTTATCTCAACTTAGCCGTTCGGATTCGCCATAAAACAGGAGGTCCCACCATCGTGCAAAGAAGTACACACGCACACATGAATGGTTATGAGAAAAAGCTATGCCCTGGGTACTAACGAGCCTGCTGCGCCATAAATTTTTCCGTTTTTACGTTGTTGAAGTTGCCTCCTATGTCTAGGAAGGCTGCTAGGGTATTCTATTGTTTGAACTACCTCATGCAGAGCAGTTTCTACCGATTTGCCTATGATATAGCATGCTGATTTGGGGCAAGGTGGCCTGGATTCAAGTTACTATGGATTTGAATGTCTAGTAGTCTTTATAAAGTCTTCAATATAAATGAGGATATGCTGTAATCTTTCGCGATTATGTGATTGCATTTGCCTGCTTTTGGTATGAATATCACATTGACATTACGCCACGCTTTGGGAAGATAATTTAGCTGTAGATCTTTACACTCTGGCACTGACAGCCATCTACAGCCCATCATTTTTATGTGTTGCAGTACAGTAATTAAATCTCCACTTGTATCCTTTGCTGAATAACTTTTTTATGAAGTCCATAAATATGCACCATTTTTCACGTTGGGATCCCCAAGGACTTACATTTTGCTAATGACAGACATTCTAAGCTCCATCCACTCCGTTTTCTTTTCATGTCCATGTGGCTGTCTCTACTGAGTATGGAAATCTACCTGATTTGCTTCCCATTTGCAAGACCTCATTCTCTCACAAAATCTTGATAAGTTTCCCGCAGAAATTATGCCTGAAGAATGGAACCTCAGCATCATTTGCCCGATCCACAGGAAAGGAGACCATCTGAACTGCGATAACTACGGAAGCAAACGTCTCCTCAACATCGCCAACAAGATCCTATCTGCCGTAATAGTTGAACGCCTGAAACAACCTGATCGACCCTTTTCAGTGAAGTTTTAGGCCTGAAGAGTACACATCTGATCAAATCTTCACAGTTCGAAGAAAAAAAAAACCCTAGGAGTGCAAATCGATATCCACCATCTATTCATCCATTTCAAAGCAGCATGCGACATCATTTATAGAGACGATCTATACAGAGCCATGTCTAGTTTCGGTATACCGCCTAAACTCGTTCGTTTGTGTAGGATGACGATGGAGAATTCTCGCTGCTCCATTAGGGTCACGGTCACATGATAAAAAAAATAAATTTATGGCGCAACAGGCTCGTTAGTACCCAGGGCCTAGCTTTCTTCTCACAACCATTCATGTGTGCGTGTGTACTTCTTAGCACGATGGTGGACCTCCTGTTTTGTGTCGAATCCGAACGGCTAAGTTGAGATAAGCTATTCATGACAATTAATACTACTCGGATGATTTGTCAGATCATCACGAGAGGAGGGCCAGTGAAAAATCATTTAGGTGTTGCTACGGCTGGGAATCGAACCCAGACCTTCTGCGCGGCAGTTCATCGCACTAACCATCGCGCCAATAAGCCCGTCACGGTCACGGTCACATTCAAAACCAAAAAAAGGATTAAGGTAATGCGATGCACTGTCATGCGACTTCTTTAATTTGATTCTTAAGGGTAAGATTCTGCAAAACTCCCGAGCCAACATTTGAGGCACAATTTTAAAAAAAATCGGTGTAACTACTAGCATACGCCGACGATATTGACATCATTGGTAGGACCTAACGTGATGCCATAGCCACGTTTGCTAGTATAGAGAAGGAAGCGGCAGAGATGTATTAGCAGTAAATGAGGGTACGACCAAGTATTGGCTGTCAACACAAAAGCACAACATCGACGAATTGGACAGAACGTGACCACTGACAGATATAACTTTGAGGTAGTACGGGGCTTTGTCTTTCTCAACGCCGCTTTTAACTCTGACAACAACATCTTGTCAGAATTTAAACGAAGAATTATTCTTGCCAGCCGCTGTTTCTTCGGGCCAAGATGGCAATTTAGTAGTAATAGGCCCTCACTCGAAATCCAACATTAGACCCTGATCATCCCAGTCCTACTCTACGGTGCTGAAGCATATCAAAAGCGTAAAAAAATGCAAGCATTGGACCTTTAAGATGGCTAGGACATGTAGATCGAATGGATACCAATACTCCGGCTCGCAGAGTCTTCGATTCCCAGCCAGAAGTGGGACGCAGTAGAGAAAGAACCCGCTTGGCGCGAACAAATAGAAACCGACCTCAACCAACTTGGAGTGCGCAACTGGAGGCAGTTAGCTAAGGACCAGGCTAATTGGAGAGGCATATTGGTTGAGGCCCAGGTTAATTCCGGACTGTAGCGCCACTTAAGTAAGTAAGTAATATTTACCTTCTTTAGATCGTATAAATTCGCATCATATCCACATAGAATTACCTATCGGAGTCACTAAATCGTACAAAAAGTCCAAATTTCGACAAAAAAAAAAATGTATAACCATGTATTATAGGGTAGAAGAATGCTTTTAACCTTTTTTTATATTCGGCGGTTTCCTCTCAAAGTCAAATTCTCTTCAAGGGATGCCCCTCTTAAATAATTAAAATTCATTAATGTTAACATCGATAAATCATAAAATATGTATCCGTCCTATAAAATCAGTTAAGGCTTTAGCAGTACTTTGTCATATATCACAAAATAATAAGCCGACGGATAATTACATTTCGCTCGTTGTTACGTAATAATAAAAATAAAGCCATTACAGCTTAAATACTGGATACCTACGTTTCACATCAGTCTAATGTATAATAGCATTACAATGGATGGTGGTATAACAACAAAATATTTGTATTCTTTCTTAAGAGGAATAGGATTCAGATTGATATGACAACGCCAAGGATGTCAACAAAAAAAAATGTAAGAAGGTCATGACTAAAACCTCGCTAATTGGTTTATTTCCAATATTATGATACAAGAAAAGAAGAAAAATCTGTTTGCTAGTTTAAGGGAACCTAGCATATAGATTCCATTATTTTTGCAAAGTCTCAGACGAGTTGGACCACCTTAATTCAAATCAAACGAAGATAATAGTAAATTTCCACTGAGCCAAAACGCATAATTTCACGAAATCCATTAGATATCTCATTTCAATAAAGCGGTCCCACTTTTAGAAACACATTGCAATTGTATGGCGAAATGTATCGCATTTCAGCTCGTTGGAAACGCACTGCAAAGCTCTGGTTGGTTGCTACAACGCATCATTGGAAATTATGTTTTTTTTTAATTTTAAGATTCCAACGATGTTGGTATTTATCGGAATAAATAAAGATAAAGGGTTTTTCAATGAGAGCGCTACAAAAGTTTTTTTTTAAATAAAACGAAAACGGTTTTGGATATCAAGGAAATTCTTTATTCCTGTGATAGTACGTTCGTATGGAACTCGATTTCTTTTGTATGGCCACCACGGACACGCTTGCAGAAGTCCAGACGCTGAACCCAATTTTTGACGGTTTTCAAGCATAAATCGGCCGATACTGCTGCAATTTCATGTTCGATATTCGTACGAAGTTCATCAATCGTCGCTGGCTTGTTGGCATATACCATAGACTTGACGTAGCCCCACAGGAAGCAGTCTAACGGCGTCAAATCGCACGGACGAGGCGGCCAAGCGACTGGACCATTTCGTGAGATAACACGTTCTCCAAACTTGGTTTCCATAAATTGATTGTGGCATTCGCTGTGTGGCTTGTGGCGCCGTCCTGTTGGAATCACATGTCCTCCAAGTCCATATCATCCAATTTAGGCCAAAAATAATCGGTTATCATTGAACGATAGCGATTCCCATTCACAGTAACGTGCCGGTCTTGATCATCACGGAAGAAGTACGGCCCAATGACGCCGCCGGCCCATAAACCATACCAAACCGTAACTTTTTCGGGATGCAATGATGTCCACGAGTCATCATTGCATCCCGAACGTGTGGATTGCTGCCTGACCAATACCGCATATTTTGTTTATTGACGAAGCCATTAAGCCAGAAATGAGCATCATGAGCCGATGAAGAAGATTTTTCGATGAAAATCCGAATCATTTTCAAGTTGTTGCTCAGCCCAATTCACGAACATACGACGCTTCTGGTGGTCAAACGGCTTCAGTTCTTGAGTCAATTTAATATACCAAAATTTGGGGGTAATGAATGGATGCGTTGTCCTGCTGAACCAATTTATGCGTCCAAAAATATCCCAAAATTTGGGGGTAATTTCATTCCAATATTCCATTGTAAGATATTGCAGCCATTTTTGTTGTTTACAACTTAAGCTCAATAGTTCCATAGTAGCTTACTGCTCTCTTTACCATAACACAACCTTTTCGACTATGATGCCGGACTGAGAAAGGTTCGTCTTTTCTCAGTACGTAATAATCAAATCCTTTAGACCTATCAAAAATGAACCTTTGCTCTGGCAAGTCATATTGTGTCTAGAAATTCCAACCGCATAACTTCCGCTGATGGTTTTGTGGTCAGTTGTTTCTTAAGTTTCAGCCGTTTTAGATGAATGGAACTGTTGATCACACTTCTAACTGCCGAAACACAGGAAGTTACACCACAACGACGTCACAGAGATGCGCTTGAGAACGACGTGAGAGAGACACATTTGGGCTTTCTTCAACTGAAGCCTCAGCGGCAGCAATATTCTCGACACTACGGGAACTTCCTTGTCTCACTGGCACGGGAAAATTTAGTACTGTGCCTGTGGATTCAAATTTTTCCACTAGACGCTCAATTGTTGATCTCCTAAAACGATTATGACGACCATAAATTGGACGTAGCGCTCTTACGTCTTACACTGACTCCGATTTTCGGTTGTAAAGTTTAATAATTTCGACTCGTTGTTGGATCGTATATCTTTCCATCATGAAATGGCAAACCTTACTGAAGAGAAATGTCAAAAGAGCGGCAAGAAATATGGCGTCGTTTGCTGTCCCTGTCGCTCAACTTTTGTAGCGTCCCGAGGAGAAAAACCCGAGGAGATCCAATATAAGACCCTCATCATCACAGTCCTGTTCTACGGCGCTGAAGCATGGACCGTATCAAAATCGGATAAGGAAATCCTTGGTCGATTCGAGTGGAAAATTCTTCGGCCCGTTTGCCTTAACGGGCTATGGAGAAGAAGGTTCAACCAAGAACTATACGAGCTGTACAGCGACGTTTCCCTAGAAAGAAAAACCCCGGCTTGGACCAAAAGAAGTCATCCGATGTTGTTTGGACTTCAAAATATCGGTTGCGGCTAGCGCAGTTTGTGCCGTTGCTTCGTCATGTTCAAGCCACATGTCCTTCAGTCCTAATTCGTCTTATTGCAGCAAAAAAAATCGGTTAACATGGCCCTTAAGCGGGCACCGTTCACTGTTGTCGTTTGACCAGCGGCGTTCTCGAAGCAAAAAAAATGGCCCGTTGACTCCTCCAGCGTGAACAGCGCACCAGTTTAGTTTTGTTTGAATTTCTTAACCATTTGACAATAACGAATGTTTTTCCAAAAAGTGGGCGTGGCAGTAGGCAGATTTTGAAATTTTTTACCCTCTTTTAAAGGCTCGGACAAGGATCCTGTTTACCAAATTTCATTACTTACTTTCTTAAGTGGCGCAACAGTCCGGTATGAACCTGCCGCCTGGACCTCAACCAACATGCCTCTCCAATAAGCCCGGTCCTTAGATAACTGCCTCCAGTTGCGCACTCCGAGTTGGTTGCGGTCGGTTTCTACTTGTGCGCGCCACTTAAGGCGAGGTCTTCCTCTACTGCGTCTGACGTCTGGCTGGGAATCGAAGACTCTGCGAGCCGGAGTGTTGATGTCCATTCGTTCTACATGTCCTAGCCATCTTAAACGTCCAATGCGGATTTTTTTGACCAGGGGCATGTCGCTGTAAAGCTAGTATAATTCTTGGGTGAATCTTCGTCTCAAATTAGACGGGAGATTTTTCGAATCGACCAGAAATTTTTTATCCGCTTTTTATACGGTCGATGCTTTAACGCCGTAGAGCGGGACTGGGATGATCAGGGTCATATAAAGGTTCTCTTTAGTTCACTGATGCGGGCCGATCAGGTTGTTTCAGGCGTTCAACTATTACGGCAGATAGGATCTTGTTGGCGATGTTGAGGAGACGTTTGCTTCCGTAGTTATCGCAGTTCAGATGGTCTCCTTTCCTGTGGATCGGGCAAATGATGCTGAAGTTCCATTCTTTAGGCATACTTTCATCCGACCAGATTTGGCTTATGAGTTGGTGGATGTTGCTTACCAAGTCATCTCCGCCGGCTTTATAAAGCTCTGCGGGAAGGCCGTCATTTCCGGCAGCCTTGTTCAGCTTGAGTTTAGATATTGCTATCCTCACTTCACTCAGGTCGGGTGGTTGGCAGTTTTCGCTGCCGTTGCCAATATTGATTGTTTCGATCTGCTTTGCAGCGGAATGTTGTTCGTCATCGCCGTTTAACAGTCTGCAGAAGTGGGTCTTCCATATCCTAAGCATCGACTTTGTCCCAACAACTATATTTACTTGTCCATCATGAAAGGATTCATTCCAAGCTTTGGTAAAACTTGCGAACATTGTTCCTGGAGTGGCACTTCTCTATATCCTCGATCCCGCGTATTTATTGCTCTTCTTTTCTGGCATTCCATTCCGTAGCGTGTTGTAGACGTGTTGTCGTGTAGGTTGTGTTTTCTGACAATACTGCTAAAAATGTCTTGTCTTCCTACTTTTGCGTTAAAATTTACCAGCATGAGTTTAACATCGTACTTCGGTAGTCGCTCATAGGTAGAAGTAACCCTTAGCTAAATCATCTTTTTCTTCCCTTGGGGCTTGAGCGCATCTTATGTTGGCGAATTTGGCCTTGATGCGGATTTTCACATTTTACTTGCTTATGTCTTGCAAGCATAAGACTTCTTGCCAAAGTCTGGCACTTATAACAAATCCGCATCCGAATAGTCGCTTTTTCAGCTCACTATAACACCGTCCGTAGTAGATGTCACAGTTGTTCATCCTCTTTTTGTCCGGCACATCCCATCGTATTTCCTAGACTGCATTAATGTCTGCTTCGTAGATGTTTAGGGCTTTGCTTGCACCTCTCCTGTTTAGTGTTCTCACATTCCAGGTGCATATACAAACGTCGTTCACTTTTTTTTGTTTGGCAGGGTCGTCAACAATAAAAACAGTCCTTTCCAAGGCTAGTGATTGCTTCGTAACATATGGTATTTTCCATGGGTGGTTAGTTTAAACACAACCCCCAACCTGGAGGGCCAGTTCCAATTTATTTGATACCCCTAGGACAAGGGGCCCTTAGTATCCACTACGTGATTGAATGCTACCATTGGCCTTTCGGTTCATCCGCCAATATCTCTGATCAATGAGCCTGACTTACCCTTGAAATTCCTAGACACCGTATTGGCCGAATACTCAAAGCAACTTGGCTAGGTTCACCTGGGACAGCAGACCGGGTATTCATTACTTGCCATTCGGAGCTGGCTGTTTATAGTGTTGCTGATTCTCGTCTTGTTATCAACACTCGCGCTTATCGTTAGTCATGTCAAATCCGGTTGGATGAGACCAGTCCCGATGGTTACCACTTGGAGGTTAAAAATAAGCACATTGGATGTATAGTCAGAGGTACAACCACTGGGCATTGCCCTATAATCAGAGTCTACCTACAAGATCCTATACATTGACATCATAAAACCTGCGTCTAATGTTGAGGAACAATAACACCAAAATGTCAGACTATTAGAACAGCCGCAACTGAAATCTCCTGTTTTGTTGAAGAATGCAGATAGATTCTTGCAGCCAGGAAGGAGGTTTTAAGTCCAAGCTTCACGTGAAAACACTCTCACTGTTTACTGTTATTATGTTATATAACACTTGTAAAATCTTAATTTTAACTTAGAATACATCAACTCTGATTTAATAAGGTACTGATAAAATACACCCTAGATGTTTTCTCTTATTCGCATATTCAATTGATCTTTGGGAACAGCTTTCCAGTACTTTTTTTTTTAGATTGTTTTACTAATTTTTAAATAAGCAGTGGTATCACAACAGACCAAACACCTTATATTATCTTTTAGAGAAGTATGTTCCAATACCGAGTTGAATAGGTACACGTACAAACGAATTTTTTTTTTTTGAAAAACATGAAAGGACACATGAACTTCATGTGATTAAAACCATCCATCTATCAGCATCCACTACATTTCACAGTTCATCTTCATATCTCTTGTATCAACTGTACATCGTCCATGTCTAGTCAAAAATATTATTAAAGTGAACCCTGAATGTGAGAATATACTGCAAAATTGAGGTTATGTTCAAAGAAAAATGAATTTTCCATGCATACACACATAACACTGACCTCGACGATATTCGATTTTGCAGTATGGAATCTTCTGGTGTACTTTGTACTGCTCCTTACGTGAAGATATTGCAAACTATCTCATTCGAACAACCCACATCGATATTTCGTTAGTGTGGTTTTGCAACGCATGAGGAGTTTTGCACATTCCTTGTGCACTGACCTATCACAGGAAGGTCCTCTACTGACTGGGAAAATACCCCCCCCCTCACAGTGAAGATTTCCCAGAATTTCATATTAAATTATTTATTGTAAGCAAGTTGCTTGGTTATACTCTTTAAAGTGATGAAAGCTATACATACAACGCAGTAATAATCAAAAGGTGTACTTCTGCGAAAGCAACTATAGTACAACTTATGTCGGATACGTACATAACCCCACACTTGAGTTAAACAAAATATACATACGTTCATCGTGCAATATCTAACAAATGGGATAAATTTCAATAGAAATGGATTTGAAACAATTTAAAACATCTAAATAGATAATCCTGCGTTGTTTGACTCTGCTTAAGGCTCAATTCAAGTAACAGAACAGGATCTATACATTTTAACTTTATACTACCATTGGGGTTCTTAACTCCTTCCGTTTAAGCATGATGTGGACATTTTTAGAAAACGACCATAAAATGAATAAAACTAACAAAAAAATCAAATCCCAATATAGATACAAAGTTTCATATCGTCACACAGTGCGGTAGCCCTTGGACAAAAGTCAAGAAAACGTATGTTCGCTTTTAGCTCATCAACGGTATTTTATTGTATGAAAATGACATTCCGAGGAGCTCACATCGACTCGGACCACTACCTTGTTGCAGCCAAGGTTAGAATGCGGATATCCACTACGCCACAACAATCCAGAAATACTGTAAAAAAAATTTAATGTCGAAAGACTGCAATCGCAAGAGACCGCCAAGACCTTCGCGCAACGCGTATCCCTGAACCTCTCGATTAACACCATACCACCAGCATCGAATGTCGAAGAAGTATGGCAACGATGCCAACAAGCCATTAGATCAGCCGCAACTGATGTGCTAGGTTTCTCGCGCCCACCAGCAAGAAATGAGGAATGCCGACAGATGCTCGCAGCCAAGAACGATGCCTACAAGGCTAAGCTGCAGGTGAAGCCGAGAGCTGCCGTTGAGCTCTATAGGCAGAGAAGAAGGGAAGAACACCGGCTTTTCCGAAAAAAGATACAAGATCAAGAAAAGGGCGTGATCGACGATATAGAGATTCGCCCTCCAGCAACGATATTCGCAAGTTTTACCAAAGTGTAAAACCTCAAAGCCAAGGATACAAGGCTCGAACAGAATTTTGTCGTGATGAACAAGGAAATGTCGTAGTTGAGACACAGTCGGTGCTGAGGATATGGAAGAAGGACTTCTGCAGCCTGTTAAACGGCGATGACGAACAACATTCCGCTGTCAGGCAGAACGAACCATTCAATATTGGCAACGACAGCGAAAGCTGCCAACCACCCGACCTGAGTGAAGTGAGGATAGCAATATCTAAACTCAAGCTTAAGAAGTCTGCCAGAAATGACGGCCTTCCCGCTGAGTTTTACAAAGCCGGCGGAGATGACCTGGTAATTAACATCCACCAACTCATGAGCCACATCTGGTCGGAGGAGAGTATGCCTGAAGAATGGAACCTCAGCATCATTTGCCCGATCCACAACAAATTAGACTCTCTAAACTGCGCCAACTACAGATGCATAAACCTCCTCAACATTGCCTACAAGATCCTATCTGCCGTAATATGTGGACAACCTGATCGGCCTTTATGAGGCCAGGAAAGTCCACAACCGATTAAATTTTCATTCTTCGGCAGGTCCTGGAAAACCCCAGAAATCCAAACCGATACCCACTACCTATTGATCGTTTTCAAAGCCGCATACGACAGCATTTATAGAGACGAACTATACAGAGCCATGTCCAGTTTTGGTATACCGCCCAAACTGGTTCGATTGTGTAGGATGACGATGGAGAACTCTGGCTGCTCCATCAGGGTCGTAAACGACCGCACCGACAAATTCAATACCAAAAAAGGATTTAGAAGGCGATGCGCTGTCATGTGACTTCTTCAGTTTGATTCTTGAAAGGATTGTGCAAAACTCCCGAGCCAACACCAGAGGCATAATTTTCAAAAATCTGTGCAACTACTAGCATACGCCGACGATATTGACATCATTGGTAGGACACAACTTGATGTCATAGCCACGTTTGCTAGTATAGAGAAGGAAGCGGCAGAGATGTATTAGCAGTAAATGAGGGTAAGACCAAGTATTGGCTGTCAACACAAAAGCACACACAACATCGACGAATTGGACAGAACGTCACCATTGACAGATATAACTTTGAGGTAGTACGGGACTTCGTCTATCTCGAATCTATTATTAATTTTGACAACAGCATCTCGTCAGAATTTAAATAAAAAATTACTCTTGCCATTCCCTGTTTCTTCGGGCTAGGAAGGCAATGCAGTAAAAAAAAGCCTTCTCACTCGAACTACAGGGTGGGCCCAAAGGAGGCCTCGATGTTGTTTGGCCTTCAGAATATCGGTTGTGGCTCGCACGGTGTGTGCCGTTGCTCCGTCCTGTTGTAACCACATGTTTTCCACTCATAATTCGTCCAATTATGGCAAAAAAAAACTCGGTTACCATGGCCCTAAAGCGCGCACCGTCCACTGTTATGTTGACCAGCGGCGATCTCGAAAAAAAAAGGCCCTATGACTCCTCCAGCGTGAACAGCGCACCATGCAGTAACTTTGAGCGGTCGTAATGGCTCCACGTGCATTACTAGTGGAGTTTTGGTGCCCCAGAAGCGATAGTTTTACTTGTTCACGTACCCGCTGAAGTGGAAATGAGCCTCATCGGTCATTATCTCATCATGTGGAGTATATCGCTCCATGGCTTGTTCACTTGTTTTCTACATCTGTCTAGTCTACAAATGTCAAAACAGATTTGACATTGGCGGCCATTTGCAAAAATAAGAGCATCTTCCAATAGGGTGATCTCTTTTTGGCCCAGCTGTTACTAAGGAGATCCTATATAAGACCATGATCTTCCCAGTCCTGCTCTACGGCGCTGAAGCATAGACCGTCTCAAAAGCGGATGAATAAATCCTTGGTCGATTTGAGAGGAAAATTCTTCGAAAAATCTTCGTTCCCGTTTATGTTAACGGGCTATGGAGACGAAGATTCAACCAAGAACTATACGAGCTGTACAGCAACATGCCTCTGGTCAAAAAACTCCGCATTGGACGTTTAAGATGGCTAGGACATTAAAACGAATGGACACCAATACTCCAGATTGCAGGATCTTCGATTCCCAGCCAGACGTCGGACGCAGTTGAGGAAGAACTCGCCTTTAGTGACGCGCACAAGTAGAAACCGACCTCAATCAACTTGGAGTGCGCAACTGGAGGCAGTTAGCTAAGGACCGGGCTAATTGGAGAGTCATATTGGTTGAGGCCCAGGTTCATTCCGGACTGTAGCGCAAATTAAGTAAGCGAGTAACGTATAAATTTGATCTCCATTCCTAAATGAATCAAAATAACCAGTTTCGTGTCAGCATATGACCACAATTTTTGTTCACTTCACTAAATATATTCTAACTTTTGAATAAAAAAAAATTTCAATTTATTTTGGCCCAATCCATTAAATTATCATCAGCTTTACTCATATCCTGCACAGAGTCGTTATATGAACTCAGATGACAACTGCTGTCATGCAAAGGTGATGATATGAACGCGAAAATTGCTGTGCTGCCGCATTTTACTTTTATGAACTCGGCCACATTCAAATGCATAAACTATCCAAACTATTTCAATGAGATTCCATGGGGTCATTCAACCAAAGAAAATCAATACTTAACACAGTACGTGTACCTTTAGTGGCGGGATAGTGTTAAATTTCTCCACAAATTGTAAAAATGAGAAAAAAATTTATTTCCTTCGTGTTCAAGTGTAATAACTTAGCTCGAGCTGATTCAACATAGCTGTCTCGACAAAAAAAAAAAAAAAAAAAACGCTTAAGTAATGCTAATGGTATTTCTTCCGCAGTTCGACCACCTTTAATTCTGTCTGGTTAAGGAATTCTTTATCGGGTTTTTCAACAGGGACGCTACAAAAGTTGAGCGACAGGGACAGCAAACGAGGCCATATTTCTAGCCGCTCTCTTTTGACATTTCTCTTCAGTAAGGTTTGCCATTTCATGATGGAAAGATATACGATCCAACAACGAGTCGAAATTATTAAAATTTACAACCGAAGTTCGGAGTCAGTGGCCTCAACGTTAAGAGCGCTACGTCCAATTTATGGTCGTCATAATCGTCCTAGCAGATCAACAATTGAGCGTCTGGTGGAAAAATTTGAATCCACAGGCATACAACAAAATGTTCCCGTGTCAGTGAGACAAGGAAGTGCCCGTAGTGTCGAGAATATTGCTGCCGCTGAGGCTTCAGTTGAAGAAAGCCCAAATGTGTCTCTCACACGTCGTTCTCAAGCGTTGGGCATCTCTGTGACGTCGTTGTGGCGAATTTTGCGAAAAGATCTTGGCCTACATCCTTACAAGATTAAAATGACGCAAGAACTGAAGCTGCTTGACCACCAGAAGCGTCGTATGTTCGTGAATTTAGCAAGCAACAACTTGAAATTGATTCGGATTTTCATCGAAAAATCATCTTCAGCGATGGGGCTCATTTCTGGCTGAATGGCTTCGTCAATAAACAAAATATGCGGTACTGGTCAGGCAGCAATCCACACGTACTCCATGAGTCATCATTGCACCCCGAAATAAATTACGGTTTGGTGTGGTTTATGGGCCGGCGGCGTCATTGGGCCGTACTTCTTCCGTGATGATCAAGACCGGCACGTTACTGTGAATGGGAATCGCTACCGTTCAATGATAACCGAATATTTTTGGCCCCAATTGGATGATATGGACTTGGAAGACATGTGGTTCCAACAGGACGGCGGCTCCACAAGCCACACAGCGAATGCCACAAACAATTTATTGGAAACCAAGTTTGGAGAACGTGTTATCTCACGAAATGGTCCAGTCGCTTGGCCGCCTCGTCCGTGCGATTTGACGCCGTTAGACTATTGCCTGTGGGGCTAGGTCAAGTCTATGGTCTATGCCAACAAGCCAGCGACGATTGATGAACTTCGTACGAATATCGAACGTGAAATTGCAGCAGTATCGGCCGATTTATGCTTGAAAACCGTCGAAAATTGGGTTCAGCGTCTGGACTTCTGCAAGCATGCCCTTGGTGGCCATGCAAAAGAAATCGAGTCCCATCCATAATGGCATCGACCGTACTTTCACAGGAATAAGGAATTTCATTGATATCCAAAACCGTTTTAGTTTTATATAAAAAAAAACTTTTGTAGCGCTCTTATTGGAAAACCCGATAGAAGCGTAATTTAAACATCAGAAGATGGATCAAGATATTTTTTTTTGTTTGGGTCAGTTTTACTGGTGGTCAAATGAAATGTTGAACTAATTTAAAGTTTTTTTTAGAATGAAAAAAACATTCCTGAACTTCAACTTTCAAATAAAGCGAAAGTTCACCCCTGCAGGAATGAGTGCGAATGAAATTCTTTGTGGCAAACGAATGTTTCTTTATCATTTATTTCAACAAAAAAAAAAAACATTCATGCACGTGCTTTCGTTAAGTAAGTAAGCTGCCATCCAGGATAATATTTATAAAAGAAAAACCGGTGAAGTTCCCTTTCTACTTGTAAAGTATCAGAAAGAGGAACGGCTCCTGTGGAATGATTCCGATTCGATCTCTGAGCACACGCAACGCAAGTGTGTTCAAATCGACGCAGTCAAGTAAAATTTAACCCGAATTAAGTGGCGTCACCTGCAAGAGAGCAGCGATAGTTGAACTCTTTCCAGCTCCAGTTCGGCCTACTATCGCAATCCTTTCAAAAGCTGCCGTCTGGAAACTTAAATTTACCAACGCCGGTGATAAGTGTTCGCGGTGCTTTAGTTTCACAACACTGAAGAACAAAACACCCTGAATAGGCCAGCCAAAAGGAGGACCTGCACTTCCATCGAAGTTCTTTTCATCTTCCAGCTGCAGATACTGATTTACCCGCTCGATGGCGATCATCTCCAACTCCGTTTCAGCCAAGCCGTTGAGCACCGCACCCAGGAGGCCAGTGATGGACAGCGCGTAAGAGATGGCTAGTCCCACAAGACCGGGATTGATAGACTGTTCTAAAGTCATGGCGGCAAGAATCCCTGCGCCACCCAACATCTGTAACCGCAATCCCAGCCATTGTTGGGCTTTAATACTTTCTTCGAGTTTCACTTGGAAGTCGCGTTGGAATCGAACACTGACACGCATTGCTCGGATGGTGATTACGCCCTCCAGGGTCTCTGTGAAGTGGGTGTATAAAGGGGAGAACGCGTTGCTAGAGAGACGCTTAATATCTGTGGAAGCATGACGATATCTATGTTGGAGGTTTAGGAAGATTGGAAACATTGGAACCATGGAATAGCACATCGCATAAATGGCCGCAACGAATGGCAAGTACGTAACCGTTTATTTAAATTTTCTGGAACAGTTTCGTATATATGTTAGGTAGGTAGGTAGAAGTGGCGGCCCAGCATGAATCCAAGTAGCACTTATGTGACTTTTTGTTACCGCGACTCGTGTGACCTTTAATATGATTATTCTGAAGGCGGTCTCTAGACCCAGCCTCTGAGGCTAAGATCTTTTATCCTTTTACCCGAGATGTCGCTAAGGTTGTCAAAGAATGGTTGGTCTAATGCACGCAATCTGTCTCTTGCTAAAGCCGGACATTTGCAGATGAAATGGAAGAGGGTTTGTCTCTCATTTGTGTTCTCGCAACTGCGGCATTGTGGATTTTATGGGATCTCTAGTTTGGCCGCATGTTCTCCAATTGGCCAGAGCCCCATGCCTATCAACGTAATTCTTGCGAAATCTAGGCGGGTCCTATTTATTAGATCGTTCGTTCTGTTCTTGTCGTATGAAGGCAATAACCACAATTTGTTAACTTTTCCCATTTGGAGTCGGCCTTCTTCAGGAAGTATGAGTGGATTTGTCCCTTAACCGCACCTAACGGGATACGACCGCGTGCCGCAAGTGAGCCGTGTAGAGCTGAGTCTTATTTGGCCAGCTCGTCTGCACGCTCGTTTCCTTCAATGTCACTGGGTCCTGGAACCCAGAGAAGTGTAACCCTGAAGCGTTCGCCCAGGTGGCCAAGTTCATGCCTGCATTCTCAGTACCAGCTTGGAGGATATGGTAGCCGATTTGATGTCCTAAAGACCGTTTGACTATCGATGACGATAGCAATATTTAGCCTTTTCGTAGTGTCACGCCTCAGTAGCGTGCAAGGCTCTCGGATAGCCAGTAGTTTCACATGGAATACGCTGGCAAAATCCGGTAGATTGTAACCTTTCTTGAAGCTTAATGTAGGTGTTATGTAATCTGTTGAAAACGTGACCATGACGGTTTGGAACGAGTCCAGGATATTAATTTGGCTAAACGTCCTTGTAGTCCGGCTCCTGACTCCTTGAGTCCAACATAGCTGCGAAAATTGGTATCTTTAATGTGTAGGTCGAGAGGCAAGAGATTAAATAGCACATTAAGGGCATCCGTTGGCGCCGACCTCAGTGCGCCCGAGTTGCGTATACTGGCCTTTCTTTGCGGCCTTTTTAGTTTTATGAGGTTGTAGGCTTTACTCAATGCGGGCCACCATACTTGTAAGACGTATGTGAATATTGGACGTACCACTGCTGTGTACATCAACAAGGTCATCTTAGTTTGAAGTCCACACTTCTTTCTCTGACTACACATCAAGTGCTTATTTTTAACCTCCAAGTGGTAACCATCGGGTACTGATCTCATCCAACCGGATTTGACATGCTAAACGATGAGTGCGAGTGTTGATAACAAGACGAAAAACCGCAACAACAGAAACAGAATGGCACGGAATGAATACCCGGCCTGCTGTCCCAGGCGAACCTAGACAAGCTGCTTCGACATATTCGGACAACTGGTTGTAAGTAAGTCAGGCCCCTTGAACAGAGATAGTGGCGGATAAACCAAAGGTCAAAAGCAGCGTTCAATACCGTAGCGGATATTGATGGCCCCGTGTGTAAGGGGTATCTAATAAATTGGAAATGACCCTGAAGTTGTGCTTTGGGTAAACTACCTATGGAAAAAAATCCACTAGTTTCGAAGCAAAAAATAGCCTCGGAAAGGACTGATATTAAATTTTGAAGACCCTGCTTAACGAGAAGAGGACAGACAACGACGACCTGGAATGTGCGAACATTAAAAAGGAGGTGCAAGCGAACAACTTGTGGAAGCCCTGAACTGCTACAAAGCGGACATTACTGCCATATAGGAAAAACGATGGGATGGCCGGGCAAAAATAGGATGGAATACTGTGCCATCTACTGCGGACTGTTTTCTAGTGAGCAGAAACAGCGACTATTTGCTGAGAGCCAGAGTTAGGCAAGACGTTGTATGTTTCCATTACATTAGCGAACGTATTGTATCAATCCGTATTAAAGCAAAATTCGGCAACACAATCTTTGTATGCGCTAACGCCCCGAACGAGGAAATAGACGGACTTAGAATAATTGACTTCGCTACAGAATCAAATGCCAGAAACAAAGAGCAAGAAAGGCGCGCTATCAACGATATAGAGAGGTGCCACTCCAGGAATAATGTTCACAAGTTTTACAGAATTCTGTCAAGATGAACAAGGAAATATCGTGGTTGGGACGCAGTCGATGCTAATGATATGGAAGAACCACTTCTGCAGGCTGTTAAACGGATGACGCACAAAATTCCGGTGTTAGGCAGAACGAACCATTCGGTATTGGCAACGACAGCGAAAATTGCCAACCACCCGACCTGAGTGAAGTGAGGATAGCAATACCTAAACTCAAGCTTAAGAAGTCTGCCAGAAATGAAGGCCTTCCCGCTGAGTTTTATAAAGCCGGCGGAGATGACTTGGTAATTAACATCCACCAACTCATGAGCCACATCTGGTCGGAAGAGAGTATTCCTGAAGAATGAAACCTCAGCATCGTTTGCCCGATCCACAAAAAAGGAGACGCTCTCAACTACACCAACTACAGAGGCATAAGTCTCCTCAACATCACCTACAAGATCCTATATGCCGTAATATGCGAACGCCAGAAACAGTTTACCAACAACCTGAACGGCCCTTATAAGTGTGGTGTAAGGCCTTCACACTTCGGTAGATCTCGAAAAAATCCCAGAAGTCCAAAAGGGTACCCACGACCTATATAACAATTTCAAAGTCGCGACAGCCATGTCCAGTTTTGGTATACCGCCCAAACTCGTCCGTTTGAGTAGCATGACGTTGGAGAATTCCCGCTGCTCCATCAGGGTGGGAAACGACCTCACATTCGATACTAAGAAATGATTTTGGCAAGGCACTGTCGTGGGACTTCTTTAATTTGATTCTTGAGAGGATTGTGCAAAACTCCCGATCCAACACCAGAGCCACAATCTTTCAATAGACGAAAGGACGCACAATATCGACGAATTGGTCAGAACGTCAGGATAGACAGATATAACTTTGAGGTAGTACAGGGCTTTGTCTACCTCGGCTTCGCTATCAACTCTGACAACAACATCTCATCAGATATTAAACCAAGAATTACTCTTACCAGCCGCTGTTTCTTCGGGCATAGAAAAGCCATCACTCGAACTACTATGGAGAACCGATATAAGACCCTGATCAACCCAGTCGTGCTTTACGCGCTGAAGCATGGATTATCTCAAAAGCGGATTAGGAAATCCTTGGCCGATTCGAGAGGAAAATTCTGTGAAAAAATCTTCGGTTCCGTTTGCGTTTACGGGCTATGGAGACAAAGATTCAGCGACATGCCCCTGGTAAAAAAAAAACAACTCCGCATTGGACGTTTAAGATGGCCAGGACATGTAGAATTATTGGACACTGATACTCGGGCTCGCAGCGTCTTCGATTTCCAGTCAGACGTCGGACGCACTAGAGGAAGACCTGGCGCGCGTAGAAACCGACCTCAAACAACTTGAAGTTCGCAAATGAAGGCAGTTAGCTAAGGACCGGGCTAACTGGAGAGGCATGTTGGTTGAGGCTCAGGTTCATTCCGGACTGTAGCGCCACTTAAGTAAGGAAGCTCACTCTCGATTTTTTTCTCATCGATTCTAGTTTGGTTCAGGATAATATTGTAGAAAGTAGCTCTCATGTTAATCAAAATCAGCAAATCACTAACCGGCCTAAAGCCGGCGACTCTTTTCCCATTTTTTTTAGTTTTTACATTCCTGAACCTATCCATTGCAGATATTTTCTGCATTAATTTTTGCCCTTTACCAGTCGAGAAGAGATTTAAATTTTTGAGAGGCACCCTGGGCAGTGTGCGTCCATTTCAGGTGAGTCCTTAATGTCAGATCAGTTCATGAATGATGCTAACTTTGGGCAAACTCACTACTCACTCTCGAGAGCATTCGTTCGCTGAAGTTTGGAAAGAAAAAATTCTCTCATTCGTCATCGACTGAGACTTTTTCTTTGAAATTTAAGGTGGATGCACAAGGAGCGTTCAACAAACAAAAATTATGGCGCAACAGGCTCGTTAGTACGCAGGGCCTAGCTTTTTTCTCACAACCATTCATGTGTGCGTGTGTAATTCTTTGCACGATGGCGGGACCTCCTGTTTTATGACGAATCCGAGCGGCTAAGTTGAGATAAGCTTTTCATGACGATTGATACTATCGGATGATTTGTCAGATCATCACGAGAGGAGGGCCAGTGAAAAATTATTTAGGTGTTGCTACGGCTGGGAATCGAACCATCGCGCCACTGAGCCCGTCGCAAGGAGTGGTCGCCCTGTAGAATTTAAGTGTTGGAAGACATCAACTAGTTGAAAACGTTTGTACTCGCATTACCTACAAAATTCAATGACGAAAACCCTTCAAATGGCATAGTCGCCAATAGCATGATGCTGTTCGTTCAAAAAGATGAACTCCTGGACATCTTCGTATCACTGGAAAATAAAAAGTCGGCGGGAGAGGACGGTGTCCCAAACGTCGTATTGAGACACCTGCCAGTGGAAGCAGTCGATATTTTCACCACGCTGTTTAACAATGCACTGAATAATGCACATTATCCGGTGCACTGGAAAACGGCGGTGGTACATCCTATCCCCAAAAAGGGCAAGGACAAAACAAACCCAGCTAATCTTCGGTCAATAAGCCTTCTGCCGAATGTAAGCAAGGTATTTGAGAAAATAGTCAATAGGGTGCTTAAGTGGGTCGAGGAAAACAAAATTATTCCGAAAAATCAGTTTGGTTTTCGAGCGAGGCATGACAAAATTCATGCCGCATCGAAACTAGTGTCCGACATTCAATGGAATAAGTCCAAAAAACAGTGCACAGGGGCCTGTCTGGTTGACTTTGAGAAGGCCTTCGACACCGTATGGTTAGAGGGGCTTTTCTAAAAGCTGACCAGAATGGGCATGCGTAAACCCATGCTATATATGATTTATGAAATGCTTATGGGAAAGAAGTTCGTTGTCAAATGTGGCAACGTAACTTCGAGTAAAGTCTTTGAAATTAAAAACGGTTTACAACAGGGGGCGGTGAACTCCCCGATATTGTTTAACATTTATACAAGTGATCTTGTAGGTTCTCTCAGTCACGCTATAGCGTACGCAGACGACCTGGTGGCGTACAGATCGGGTCCGAAAATCGGAGTCATCAACATACTTTTGCAGCGTGACTTCGATCACATTAAGGGATATTGCGAGGATTGGAAATTGAGGATCAATTTCCAAAAAACCGAAACAATTCTGTTCAGGACCCCAGTGCAGAGGGCTTCTTACGATACCAGAAAAAACTGGAAAAACTTGTATATCATGGGACAGCATGGACGGCCGTTGGCGGTGAGAAGTGAAGTCAAATACCTTGGCATCTGGCTTGACAAGTTTCTGTATTTTAATAAAAATGTGGATGCTTGTCTGGCCAGGGCTAGGGGGGCTTATGCTCTGACAAGAAGATTGTTTCATAGCAGTCAACTTGATTCAAGGGTGAAAGTCATTTGCTACATGGCCCTCATAAGGCCGATCATCGCTTACAGTTGTCCCGTGTGGTTCAATGTATCACCATCCTACATGGAAAGGATACGGCTGTTTGAGAGGCGTTGTCTCCGATCCTGCTTAGGATTGTACCGAACGCCGGACTCCGAGTACATAAAATATTATCGCAACGAGGTTCTATACAATGGGGCTCAGTTGAATAGAATTGACAATTTCCTAATTAAGGTGACTCGAAGGCACGCTGCAAGGGCGATGAGTAGCGACAACAGCCTGTTATTCGGGGCTTATTACCCCAATGAAATGTACATGGAGAGTGCGCTCATGTCCGGCTTTATTCCACCAGAGGCATTCATTTATATCGATTCGTTAGGGTTAATAAAAGACAGGAACGGTATCCCGGTTATATACCATCGCTACCGTGACGCTCGGGACAAGCGGCTAGTCCGCGATGGGTATGTCGACAATGCTCCGGAGCTCCTCCGCTTTAGCACGGCGGTATCGGATCGCGATAGGACCGACGCTGAAAAGCAGCGCACCGAGTTTTGGTGGCTAAACGAGGAAAGTATTTCTGCAGTTCCTCAGGTCTTTGCGGACTTTTAGTCCACTCCTTAGTACTTAAGTAAATTAAATTTAGGTACAAGGTCTGGGCTTATGCACCATATTTTATTTTATATGGTTGCATAAATGCTTGCTGGACCCAATGACGCAATCGGGATGGCAAACCCTCGGGGCATATGCAACGAGTGCTTGCCACCCCGATTATAATTAAGTTAGGTTTAAGTAGTTAAGTAGTCTTAAGTAGTGTTAGTTAGGTTTAACTAGTCTTAAGTAGTTTAAGTTAGTTTTAGTCTAGATTAAGTTTTTATATAAAACAAAAAAAAATGTTACTCTGCCTAAAGTTTTAATTTTTTCTTTGAAAAATCAATTAAATGTCTTAATATTAATAAATAAAAAACAAATGACAATTTTAAGCTGAAAAGCAAAAGAAAAATGTTAGTTATAAGCTTACAGCGCCCGCTATGGGCCGATAAGTTAGATTAAGTAACCCCATTTATTGATAAGTTAGATTTAAGCATTTTTGTCTAATATTAAGTTAATATTTTAAGTAAATAAAAAATGAATTAAAAAGTAAAAAAAAAAAGCATTACCTACAAAGGGACCATCCATTTACGGCCCATAAGCTAGCTTCTGTATTGATCTACGAGTGTAAAGACTTGACACATTGAATGAAACCTACAACTTGAAAAAGATTCGGAAAAGCAAAACTTAGAAGCAGCTTATGACAAATTAAAATGTTTGGTCTTAAACCAGGGACCTCGCTTCGTTGTGTAACCGCTGAAATGCAGTTCTCGGATAGGGAAATCCCTTTTTCATGCTTTTCTCGAATCTGCCACTGGGCAAATTTTGTTTCAAGTAAATTTTCTAAGGTATACAAAGGCTTTCGTTTTAAATGCCGTCACGTTTTATATTATAAGCCCTTTTGAAACTCCAGATTACCCGCCCATAACAGCACTAATCATGATTTTCGTTTTAACATACATACATCCACTGAGAGCATATTTTGTCAAAAGTCATTTCGTTTCCTAAAAAAATGGAATTTTTATATCTATGCACAGGTATACCTACCATTTGATACGAACCCCATAGCAAAACGACATTAACTGAAATTTTTACGATGTAGTAACCGCACCCATGGATTTATTTTATTGGTCATGCAACATTTGACCAAGTTATGCCGTATAACCTGGATAAATCATAATTTAAAAAAAAAAACGTTATTTCAAAATTTTTATTGCTTCCCCGGAGTTGCAAGAAGCATACACCTTGCTGGATATAGCTAAGTTTGTAAGTGCCGTAAAAGAGCTTATGGCCTAAGTGTTATTTATCCACTTGAGGTTTAAGGTTTGACTGATTACTTTGCTTAAGTTACATGTTAACTTTTTTTGTGAGTCTTTGTATGCTTATATCGATGGTGCTTAGCACGGTTTTATATGCTCGTTTAACATCTGAGAAGATGTACTTTATAAACTGGGCTGCTTAGTCCATACGTTGCAGGCGGGTACGTTTATATTTATAGTGCGAAGGCAGAAGTATGGTTAAGAGGCAGTGACCACTGTGTAAAGCGCGTTTGACATATTTCCAATTATATAAAAAAAAAACAGGGTGGTTCGTGAAACGTACAGATTGCCATTTAATAAAAATGGGAAATTGGAATGGCGATACATATAAATTTGGATTGTGCGCTGGATGCGGTAGTTTGCTTCCAAAATATTTCTCGCGTACTTTTGGGCATTAATATCACCGTTCGGTATGCAGTTTCATCAATCTGCATTGATAAGTTGGGTTAGGTTGTAATGGCGTACACACTTACACCCAACGCTCATCTACAATGACATTCCAGCTGTTACCTCTCAGGCAATTCCACGCTGCCAGATTGTGTCCAGCTTGTTATGGGTCTCATTCTATGGGACCAATCCATTTTCTTACTCTTACAGTCGCAAGAGTATTGTTCGATCATGACATACACAAATCGGCTGGTCCAGATGGTATCTCCGTCATAATTCTGAAGAGGTGTTCTTCAATGCTGGAAATACCCCTGCGTAAGTTTTTCCATTTGTCCTCTGTTCATCATAACTCTTTTCGAGTCAATGGAAAACTGCATTTGTCCAGCCTGTCCCCAAAAAATAGCGAATCTGCTTCTCTCTCCAATTATCGGCCAATTGCGCTAACCTCTCTTCTTTCTAAGATCATGGCCATGACCGCTGATAAACCGTCACGAAATATAGGGTGTTTTTTTTTTTGTTTAGAGGTATAGAACTTTGAATTAAAAAAAACAGAAGAAAATCGTTTTGTTGTCCATCAATTTGTTTTTTTTTATTTATATTGGAAGGATAATTTTATGTCATTAATGTTTAAACATAACTTCGGGCATTTGGCCGCCGCGGCTTTTTCGAACAAAGCCAAACCTAGAGGTCCAATTTTCAACCACTTTTTCGAGTGGCAATAACGACACGACTGTTGGCTTCAAAGCCCCCTTACGTTTCTGTTTTGTTGGCGCAGACGAGCGATTGTCAGTTTTATCTCTATTTGAAAACCCAACCTATATCTTGAAACACGAAAACTCCTCAATGATCGACAATACGATATTCATAACAATAGGTCCATTGGAGATTTGATGTAATATCTCAGCGAAAAGTGGGACCAATCAATCCACCTTGACGGCGAAAACAATATTGTGAACTTGATATTTCAAGGGCATTTGACCGGATTTGGCATCCAGCCCTTTTGTCGGGCATTTGACATGATTTGGCATCAAGTCCTTTTGTCGAAAATGCGTGCTTTTGGTATCGACGATACTATCGACGATCTCCAATGGATTAGAAACTATTTCTCGAAACCCTCAATTCAAGTAGTTTTGGACGGTTTGCTTCGTCGAAACCGAAAAACTTCCTATGCTCGGTATGTGTGTGAGTATCGACCTTCGTTGGAATGACCACACATTCGAAATCGTAAAAAATGCAACGAAGGGTCTAGGTTTTCTTAACCGATACAAGAAAAATTTTAAACATTCTGATCTGGCCTCAACATATATAGCGTAAATACACCCCTTGAGTTGAACGCCTACATATGGTCAGATTTAGCCAAAACATCATTGCACCTTCTTGATAGGATACAAAAGCGAACGATAAACATTACAGGAGATCCAACGATAGCGAACTTCATAGTCTCGCTCGAACATCTCTCTTACACTCTTTTACCGCTCCTACAACAATAAATGCTCTAATGAAATAGCCAGATACATTCCACCCCTTCAACAATGCCCTCACCACGATATCCATAATAGGACGTGGCGGTTTCCAGAGCAACGAATGATCAACCACATTGATCACATTGCGATAGACAAGAGGTACGGATCCAGTATTTTGTATGACCAAACATTCCGAGGAGCCAACATAGACTCGGACCACTACCTTGTCGTAGCCAAGTTTTGAATGCGGATATTCACCACGCCACAACCATCCAGAAATACTGTGGAAACTTTAATGTCGAAATCAAAAAAGGATTTAGGCAAGGCGATGCGCTGTCATGTGACTTCTTCAATTTAATTCTTGAGAGGATTGTGCAAGACTCACGAGCCAACACCAGAGGCACAATTTTCCAAAAATCTGTACAACTACGAGCAGACGCCGACGATATTGACATCATTGGTAGGACCCAACGTCATGTCATAGCCACGTTTGCTAGTATAGAGAAGGAAGCGGCAAAAATGGGTTTAGCAGTAAATGAGGGCAAGACGAAGTATATGCTGTCAACACGAAAAGACACACAACATCGACGAACTGGACGGAACGTCACCATTGGCAGATATAACTTTGAGGTAGTACGGGACTTTATCTATCTCGGCTCCGCTATTAACTCTGACAACAACATATCGTCAGAAATTAAACGAAGAATTACTCTTGCCAACAGCTGTTTCTTCGGGCTAGGAAGGCAATTCAGTAGTAAAGCCCTCACTCGAACTACTAAGGAGATTCTATATAAGACCCTGATCATCCCAGTCCTGCTCTACGGAGCTGAAGCATTGACCGTCTCAAGAGGAAAATTCTTCGAAAAATCTTCGGTCCCGTTTTGCGTTGACGGGCTATGGAGACGAAGATTCAACCAAGGACTATACGAGCTGTACAGCGACATGCCCCTGGTCAAAAAACTCCGCAATGGACGTTTAAGATGGCTAGGACATGTAGAACAAATGGACACCAATACTCCGGCTCGCAGAATCTTCGATTCCCAGCCAGACGTCGGACGCAGTAGAGGAAGACATCGCCTTAAGTGGCGCGCACAAGTAGAAACCGACCTAAACCAACTTGGATTGCGCAACTGGAGGCAGTTAGCTAAGGACCGGGCTAATTAGAGAGGCATGTTGGTTGAGGCCCAGGTTTATTCCGGACTGTAGTGCCACTTAAGTAAGTAAGTATAAGAAAACCATGTCACTGTTAAGTCCACGTTGCGGGGTAAATTGAGTAGATCATCCCATGGAAGACCTTTCATAGAAAATTTCTTATGAAATTACGTTGTCCTGATTCAATTCTATTTCAATGAACTGCATAGAAGGGTGTCCAAACTTGTGAGGCATACTCCAAATTGGGTCGAACGAGACAGTTGTATAGCAAAAGAGTGACATAAGGGTCATTAAACTCTTTCGACCACCGAACATAGACTTGGATTTATGGACGATAAC
The DNA here is from genome assembly GCA_949824845.1 of Rhingia rostrata. Classification (NCBI taxonomy): domain Eukaryota; kingdom Metazoa; phylum Arthropoda; class Insecta; order Diptera; family Syrphidae; genus Rhingia; species Rhingia rostrata. Next base: position 30,141,692 of record OX463758.1, read on the forward strand.
GTTGATATGTTTATTAAAATCCATTTTAGGATCAAAATAGACACCTAGATCTTTAAAACTGTCAACACTACAAAGAGTGTGGCCGGCCAGAGTATAATTGAATCGGGGGGGGGGCACTTTTTCGTGAAAATGTCATAAGTGTATGGCCGGCCAGAGTATAACTGAAATCAGGGGGATCACGTTTTCGTGAAAACGTCATATGCTGGTACTTTGTAGGATTCAGATTCAGAACCGTTTTTAAGACACCATGTCAGTTAAATCGGATTGTATTGAAAGAGAATCGGTTAATTTTTAACAATGTGCTCAATTTTCCCCCATTTTATCGCAGGGTTTTAAACTACTTCTCGTAGAATGTATTTTGTAGGTCAACTTACCATAAAAATCGAATAAAACGCCATTTTATATAAAATTAACATTTCAACAGAAACACTTTTATTTGGCATCCTTTATTTTTTCGCATAAATGTGCAAATGGGTCAGTAAACCACGCTAAACAAATTTCTTCCTCAATCATCAGCTGTTTATCAGCACATGGTTCCGCAGCACAAAAAGGACGAACAAAAAGCTATATAAATTATCCTTCATAGTCTGCAACACCATTTCCCTAGCAGACACAGACACTCCGATTTTATTGCCCATAAACCACTTCATTAGAAGAGACCGACCCATGGAATAGCAATTACTAAACCCCCTATACCGTCAACATTAAGGACGTTTATCCAATAAGAATCCACTTAAGTCAATATGGTTGATTTTTGATAAAATATTTTATGCACACTCTTGCTCAATGCATCTCGGGTGTTATCAATGATACGAGAGAACTCCTTAATCGTTTTCTCCTGCCGGATGGAATCCAGGTCATGAAATTTTACTTAACTTTAGTTTTGTTTGCGATATAGGATTAGTTATCCTTAGCTGTTGTGATGAATTTATTTGTAAAACCTTAGAGGTCAGCGAATTAATTAAATACTGTTATAACGAACTGATCTGATTTTACTGATCAAAAAAAGATGATTTCGTTGAGCAGAGATGGTTTTCTGAGTTTTTACCGAGTCTATCGAAATGCAATGGCTTTAGAAGAATTTTTGGCAAAAAAAAACTGATTAAGGCTCATGCTGACTACGTACCTTCATGTTACATTCATTCTTAGTCATCATATCGATACTGAATCCCTACTTTCGAATATAAATTATTCCGTTAATATGCTGGGGAATTTTATATGAAATCCTGAATATTTAGATCTATTTGTACCCTGTGACTTATGGGTTAATTGACGAGAATCCGTTCTCGGATCTTTAAAGTCCTTTTCATCAAGATTTGTTAGTCCTGCATTCATGAAAAGCATTTTCCTCGCAATCTGCCGCTAATTCATGACATTTGTAATATTGCTTACTCACCGGACTCCAAGCCACAGCTGTACTTGGCTTACTTAAGTGGCTCTTCAGTCCGGAATGAACCTGGGGCTCAACCCGGTCCTTGGCTAACAGCCTCCAGTTGCGATCTCCAAGTTGGTTGAGGTCGGTTTTTATTTGTGCGCGCCACTTCAGGCAAGGTCTTGCTCTACTGCTTCCAAAGTCTTTCTGGGAATCGAAGACTCTGCGAGCCGGAGTATTGGTGTCCATTCGTTCTACATGTCATCTTAAACGTTTTTTGACCAGGGGCTGCACACGAGCTGTGCAGCCAAGCTCGTGTGGGTTGAATCTTCGTCTCCATAGCCCGTCAACGTAAACGGGACCGAAGATTTTTCGAAGAATTTTTCTTTCGAATCGACCAAGGAGTTCTTCATCGGCTTTCTATACAGTCCATGCTTCAGCGCCGTAGAGTAGGACTGGGATGATCAGGCCTTAGTGGTTCGAGTGAGGGCTTTACTACTAATTTGCCTTCTTAGCCCTAAGAAACAGCGGTTGACAAGAGTAATTCTTCGTTTAATTTCTGACGAGATGTTGTTGTCAGAGTTATTAGCGGAGCCGAGATAGATAAAGGCCCGTACTACCTCAAGGCTACATCTGTCCATGATGATGTTCTGTCAAATTCGTCGATGTTGTATGTCCCTTCGTGTTGACAGCATATAATTCGTCTTGCCCTCATTTACTGCTAATACATCTTTGCCGCTTCCTTCTCTATACCAGAAAACGTGGCTATGACAGCACGTTGGGTCCGACCAATGACGTCAATATCGTCGGCGTATGCTAGTAGTTGAATAGATTTTTGGAAAATTGTGGCCTCTGGTGTTGGCTCGTGAGTTTTGCACAATCCTCTCAAGAATCAGATTGAAGAAGTCGCATGACAGCGCATCGCCTTGCCTAAATCCTTTTTTGGTATCGAATGTGTCAGTGAGGTCGTTTCCGACCCTGATGGATCAGCGATAATTCTCCATCGCCATCCTACACAAACGGACGAGTTTGGGCAGTATACCAAAACTAAACATGACTCTATATAGTTCGATGATAGATTGATGAATAGGTGGTGGGTATCGATTTGGACTTCTTTCGTTTTTTCCAGGATCTCCCGAAGTGTGAAAATTTGATCATTTGTGGACTTTCCTGGCCTAAAACCACACTGATAAGGGCCGATCAGGTTGTTGGTAAACGGTTTCAGGCGTTCACATATTACGGCAGATAGAATCTTGTTGGCGATGTTGAGGAGGAGACTTATGTCTCTGTAGTTGAAGCAGCTCAGAGGGTCTACTTTTTTGTGGATCGGGCAAATGGTGCTAATGTTCCATTGTTCAGGCATACTTTCATCCGACCGGATTTGGCTTATGAGTTGGTGGATGTTACTTACCAAGGCATCTCCGGCGGCTTTATAAAGCTCAGCGGAACGCCGTCATATTCGGCAGCCCTTTTAAGCTTGAGTTTAGATATTGATATCATCACTTCACTCAGGTCGGGTGGTTGACAGTTTTCGCTGCCGTTGCCAATATTGAATATTTCGTTCTGCCTGACAGCGGAATGTTGTTCGTTATCGCCGTTTAACTGTCTGCAAAAGTTGTTCTTCCATATCCTCAGCATCGACTGTATCTCAACTACGATATTGCCTTGTTCATTGTAACAATTTTTCATCCTATTTTCTGGATGGCAGTAATGTCTGCTTTGTAGCATTTCAAGGCTTCCAATAGATGTTCGCTTGCACCTCTCCTGTTTAATGTTCCAGGTACAGATACAAGCGCCGTTGTCCTTTTTTCGTTTAGCAGGGTTCGCAATAAAAAAAAGTCCTTTCCGAGGCTATTGGTTGCTTATTAACATAAAGTTTCTTATGTAGGTGGGTAGTAAACCCAAAGTACAACCCCCAACCTGGATTGCCAGTTCCAATTTATTAGATACCCCATCAGTATCCACTGCGAAATTGAGCGCTGCAGTTGGCCTTTCGGTTAATCCGCTACCATTTCTTTTCAAGGGGCCTGACTTACCCTTAAAATTCCAAGAAAACCTGTTGTCCGAATATGTCGAAGTAGCTTGTCTAGGTTCGCCTAGGACAGCAGGCCGGGTATTCATTCCGTGCCATTCTTACCTGGCTGTTTATAGTGTTTGTCGTTAGTTTTATCAACACTCGCCCTTATCGTTTAGCAAGTCAAATCAGGTTGGGTGAGACTAGTACCCGATGGTTACCACTTGGAGGTAAAAATAAGCATATTTAAGGACTAAAAAACGTTGAAATAGAGGCAGACGAACGGACGGACGGACAGACAGACATGGTTTAATCGACTCAGCTAGCGATTCTGAGTCGATATCTTCTTTGCGGTACATGCAAGGTGGGCCAAAAGATATCACCCTATTGGAAGATGCTCTTATTTTTGAAAATGACCGCCAATAACAAATCTGTTTTGACATTTGTGGACTAGACAGATAAAGACAGAATAGAAGTGATAAAACTATGGAGCGATACACTACCCAAGAACGCGGAATAATCAAGATGGAAAATTTTTCGACCAAAATAATAACGAGCGAGAGGCTCATTTTCAATTCAGCGGGTACGTGAACAAGCAGAACTATCGCGTTTGGGGGCATTGAAAATCTACGAATAATGCACGAGGAGCCATTACACCCGCTCAAAGTTACTGCATGGTGCGCTATTCACGCTGGAGGAATCATCCGGCCATTTTTTTTCTTCAAGAACGCCGCTGGTCAAACGAAAACAGCGGATGGTGCGCGCTAAAGGGCAATGTTAACCGAGTTTTTTTCTGCCACAATTGGACGAATTAGGACTGGAGAACATGTGCTTCCAACATGACGGAGCAACGGCACACACTGCGAGAGCCACAACCGATATTCTGAAGGCCAAACAACATCGGATAACTTCTTTTGGCCCACCTTGGAAATATATATTTTGGGGTATATAATCGGTGAAGCCGTTCTCTGATTTCGGATAAATCCAAAAAAGCGGGCGTAAGAGTAAGCGTGGTCAATTTTTATTTCCGTGGAATCCAAGGTTGTGTTAAAAAAAAAAATTAAAAAAAATAGCCAAATCGGTGCAGTCGTTCTCATGTGTTACGGTTCCCAACGAACGACATGTGATTTTTATTTATATAGAAAGAAGATGTACATCGATCCGTCTTATTGGAATACTCTGTTACCGACAACAAAACTCAATTTAAATGCTTTTTCCGGTTTATTGACTTCTTTTCTGATTTTTTTTATATGAATATCGTTGAAACTTCAACCTTTTTGGATTTCTGTTGTAAGAAAGTTGCATCCGTCGAAATAATTGTGCCGGCGAATACTGTGTGTATATAAACGTTAAGCATCCCTCCTAATGAATAGGGTTTCCAAAAATCGAGTAATAATTCCAGACTGTATTGTTCTTTAATTCGTAAGGGCTTATGGCAACCTGAAACTCATCTTATCACGTATCTGAATTTTCTTTTCCAAAACCGACACAAGTGGTACTATTCGAAGAGAAATGACTCCAATTCTTTACCAATCGATATTTAATTAATGGCTAGTGTTCGTTCGGCACGTTTATATCAATCAGCTGAAGAGCTGTACAAATAAAAAAAAAAAAAAATCTAAATGAGAACAGAAAATCTTAACGACGATTAGCTAGCCAATTTCGAAAGTCTCCGATGAAAGAATTTTCAGATGAACCTGCACAACGGAAACATGGTTCCATTTACAAAGTAAACACAAAATTCAGCCATTTTGTCTTTCATCATACTCTCGTATTTCGGAATACACTTTAATTGAATCCATTCCAGTAAAACATCAGCTAATGATTCATTAATGGAGTGAAACTCTCATTTTAATTAAATATTAAATGAATTTGTTTTTCCAAGCGGGGAGGGGAGACGAAATGACTAATCACAGATGGGGTATAATTGAAAAGTATACGTTTGCATATTTTCCGCGGAAGGGATGCCATTTATTTGGTGCCCCTTTACGTTCGAAATTACATTAAAAATTTCTGCCATTGTGCATTATCCTCGTCAGTGGATGTTTAAGGTTTCACCCCTTTTTCATGGTTGAAGTTGAAGAAAAGTTTAATGCTTAGCCATGTTTAATCAATGTGGCACATGGTTTGTAGGTATAAGAACCTGCAAATATATGTTGAAGATTTTTGTATAAAATTACAAAATTTTTTCTAATCAAGACTATTCGAACTATTTATTTGAAAAATAGTAAGTACAGAACATAAAAAAAATACCAATACAATTTGATAGTAAAAATGAAACCCAACCAAATCTTAATTTTTTTGAATTTCACAACAGAGGTGACATTATAGAAGTTGTTCCGGAATAAAACGCCCGAACACTTTGAATGTTTGTAAGACACTGATTTTTATTTTCCCTTTTTTTTCAAGAACAGAATTTAATTACCCTCTTGATAACTACAAAACCATCAACCACATGTCAGTCTTATCGCCTCAAACCAGAAACCATCATAAACTCCGCCGCCTGTCCGTCGCCTGTGCTACTTAGTACACCCACGCACAAAACCCATGTTTTCTAAACACAAGTCGATATCTTAAAATTCCATTTTACAAAAACATCGTGATAATACCTAGACAAGCTGCTTCGACATATTCGGACAACAGGTTGTCTAGGAATTTCAAGGGTTAGTCAGGCCCCTTGAACAGAGCTGGTGGCGGATGAACCGAAAGGCCAACGGCAGCGCTCAATCCCGTAGTGGGTACTGATGGCCCCGTGTCCTAGGGGTATCTAATAAATTGGAACTGGCAATCCAGGTTGGGGGTTGTACTTTGGGTTTACCAGCCACCAATAAAAAAACTTTAGGTTACGAAGCAACCAATAGCCTCGGAAAGGACTGCTTTTATGGTTGACGACCCTGCCAAACGAAAAAAGGACAACGACGTTCGTATCTGCACCTGGAATGTGAGAATATTAAACACGAGAGGTGCAGTCGAACAACGAGCGGAAGCCCTAAACTGCAACAAAGCAGATATAACTACCATCCAGGAAATACGATGGAATCGACCGGGCAAAAAGAGGATGAAAAACTGTGACATCTACTACGGAACGTGTTATTGTGAGCAGAAACAGCGGCTATTCTAATGCGGATTTGTTATAAGTGCCAGTCTTAGGCAAGAAGTCTTATGTTAAGACATTAGCGAACGCATTGTAACGATCCGCATCAAGGCCAAATTCGCCAACATTAGCCTTATATGCGCTCACGCCCCAACAGAGGAAAAAGATGATATAGCTAAGGACTGCTTCTATGAGCTCCTTAACAGAACCTATAAGCGACTACCGAAGTACGATGTTAAAATCGTGCTGGAAGATTTTAACGCAAAGGTAGGAAGAGAAGACATCTTTAGCAGTATTGTTGGAAAACATAGCCTACACGACAACACGTCTGGTAACGGACTTAGGCTAATTGACTTCGCTGCGGAACGAAATGCCACTAAAGCCAGCACTCGGTTTCCTCACCTCGATATCCATAAGGGGACATGGCGGTCTCCAGATCTACGAACGGTCAATCAAATTGATCACAAAGCGATAGACAAGCGGCACGCATCCAGTATTTTGGATGTCCGAACATTCCGAGGAGCTAACATCGACTCGGACCACTACCTTGTTGCACCCAAGGGAAGAATGCGGATATCTATCACGTCACAATAAACCAGAAATGCTGTGGGAACATGTAATATCTAAAGACTGCAATCACAAGAGACCGTTAAGGCGCTCGCAGAACGTTTAACACAATACCACTAAAATCGAATGTCGAAGAATAATGATAACATTGGCAACAAGACATTAGATCAGTCGAAACTTATGTTATATGCCGAAAGATGCCCGCCACCGCCAAGAACTAGGCCTACAAGGCTAAGCTGCAGGCAAGGACGCGAGTTGCTTCTATAGGCTAAGCCTTTTCAGATAAATAAAGCATGTGATCGATTACATAAAGAGGTTCCACTGCAGGAATGATGTACGGATGTATTGTCAAAGTGTAAAACATTAAAGCTACGGATACAAGGCTCTAACAGAATCCTGTCGAGATGAATCTGGTAGTAAAAAAACTCTTTTGCAGGCTGTTGGACAGCGATGACAAAGAATATTCGCGACGACAGGAAAAATAACAACCACCCGACCTAGCAATATCAAAACATGAGTTTTACAAGGCTGCTGGATATAACATCCTTCACGCCGAGCTTAACAAGCTCGGTCGAATAAAAGTATGCCTGAATAATGGAACCTCAGCACAAAAAAAGGGGACGCTCTTAGTGGCGCCAACTACAAAGGCATAAGGCTCATTATTATCGCCTACAAGATCCTATTGGAAACTCGCTACGTATGTTGAGCTTAAGGAGTTGCAGAACGACCTATCTCTTGATGTATTCTCGAGACAACTGCTGGCGCTTGGCAATGACCAAATTTAGCGAGTTCACATCGTTGGAAGAGTAAATCATCACCAAAGTGTTCTCCGGCATTGCACAGACTTATAGAATTCTCGTGAACTACATTCGTACAAATCCGTTGACAGCGTGACCGACAAGGGTGAAGCGACCAACTATCCAACGAAATTTTTGATCTCTCTTGATGTGCCAGGAACTCCGCAGCATAGTTTACAGGTGATCAAAATCATCTTACGGAATCTGAATCACAAATAATTGTGCAACGGTACGCGACTGACAAACAATGTGATTCAAGCTACAATCATCAAGGGGAAATTCAAAGGAGAGGATGTCCTTATCCCAGGAATTCCGATTATTCCAACAGATCTTCCATTCCAGTGTCTAAATATCTCGTTCATACATAAAATTCCCAACCGTTTGAATAAAATTAACGTACTTTCTTAAAAGTGGGCATGGCAGTGGGTGGAAATGAATTAAAAAAAATTCTCATGAGTTAAGTTGTCATCTCTAAGAAAATCATCCAAAATCGATTAAGTGTTTCAGTTTTTTTTTAGTTTTGTCCGCGATCCCATAAAAATTTCCCCAAAGTGCGACGTGTCTGTGTCGTGTATGGGACCTATTATGCGTTTTGATGATTGCTATAGAGTTTCCATAAAGCTGTACATTATAAGCGAACCCGGAAACTAGTTGATGGCGACATTTACATTAAGTAACGCCGATTAACATAAATTGTATCCGCCGATAATTTTTTGCGACTACAAAAATATTTCTTAAAATTTCAAACTCAACAAACATAAAATCAGTTAGTAAATGATCTTCTAAATATATACGAATCATATGGTTACATACTTCTACTTGATGAAGCACTAACATACGCGGATGATCTTCGTTTAAGACCAGTCGTACTTTCATTGTTACCCACTGGCAGGAATCTGGATAAAGAAAGGAGCGTTTTGAATAAATCCGTGGTGTTGAAATCGTCTTTCGCTGAACATTCCATGACTTTGGCTCTGCAAATAAAAAAAATAAAAATTGTAAATTATTACCAACACTTTGTTTAAAAAAAATGAAAAAAAAAATGAGAGAAATTTGAAGAAATAGGATAACATCAAGTCTAAGGCGTTCTCTTGCATCTGTTCAAAACCTTAGAGCGGTAACCTTCCATTGAGTTCCATCTTCTTATAACTCTAGATATCTCTAAGTTTTTTTAAGCATGCGGACTTTTGGTGTCATAACTGCTTGGATAAGTCCTTTTTATTATTGAAAAATGGCGCCCATGTTCGTCGAAACGATGAAGGGGTTAAATCTAATGTTAATTTTAGTGCTTAATCAGTATTTAATATGCTTGGCCTTAACTTGTCAATATTTTGGATGTCGAAACATTCCGAAGAGCTAACGTCGAAAAGGACCATTACCTTGTTGCATCCAAGGTAAAAGTGCGGATATCCACCACACCACAATAATCTAGAAATACTTTAAAAAAAATTTAATGTCGATAGACTGCAATCACAATAGACCGCTAAGACCTTCGCGCAATGCGTATCCCTTAACCTCTCGATTAACACCACACCACCAGCGAGTATCGAACAACAATGGCAACGATGCCAACAAGGCATTAGATAAGCCGGAACGGATGTGCTTTGTTACCCAGCAGTAAGAAACCCCTGGTTTGATGAGGAATGCCGACAGATGCTAACAGCCAAGAACGAGGCCTACTAGGCTTGGCTGTCATTGAGCTCTATAGGCATAGAAGCACGGCAAACCACCGGCTTTTCAAAAAGAAAAGAAAAAAAGAGCAAGAAAAGCGCGCGATCGAGGATATAGAGACGTGGTACTCCACAAACGAAGTTCGCAAGTTTTACTAAGTGTAAAACGCCAAAGCCAAGGATACAAAGCACGAACAGAATCCTTTCGAGATGAACAAGGAAATATCGTAGTTGAGACACACTCGATGCTGAGGATATGGAAGAACAACTTCTGCAGACTGTTAGACGGAGATGACGAACAACATTCCGCTGTAAAGCAGATCGAAACAATCAATATTGGCAACAACAGCGAAAACTGCCAACCACCCGACTTGAATGAAGTGAGGATAACAATATCTAAACTCAAGCTGAACAAGGCTGCCGGAAATGACGGCCTTCCCGCAGAGCTTTATAAAGCCGGCGGAGCTGACTTGGTAAGCAACATCCACCAACTCATGAGCCAAATCTGGTCGGAAGAAATTATGTCTGAAGAATGGAACCTCAGCATCGTTTGCCCGATCCACAGGAAAGGAGACCATCTGAACTGCGATAACTACGGAAGCAAAAGTCTCCTCAACATCGCCAACAAGATCCTATCTGCCGTAATAGTTGAACGCGTGAAACAACCTGATCGACCCTTTTCAGTGAAGTTTTAGGCCTGAAGAGTACACATCTGATCAAATCTTCATTGTTCGAAGAAAAAAAACCCTAGAAGTGCAAATCAATATCACCATCTATTCATCCATTTCAAATCAGCATGCGACATCATTTATAGAGACGACCTATACAGAGCCATGTCTAGTTTTGGTATACCGCCTAAACTCGTTCGTTTGAACACATTCGATACCAAAAAAGGATTTAGGCAAGGCGATGCGCTGTCATGTGACTTCTTCAATCTGATTCTTAAGGGTAAGATTCTGCAAAACTCCCGAGCCAACATTTGAGGCACAATTTTAAAAAAAATCGGTGTAACTACTAGCATACGCCGACGATATTGACATCATTGGTAGGACCTAACGTGATGCCATAGCCACGTTTGCTAGTATAGAGAAGGAAGCGGCAGAGATGTATTAGCAGTAAATGAGGGTACGACCAAGTATTGGCTGTCAACACAAAAGCACAACATCGACGAATTGGACAGAACGTGACCACTGACAGATATAACTTTGAGGTAGTACGGGGCTTTGTCTTTCTCAACGCCGCTTTTAACTCTGACAACAACATCTTGTCAGAATTTAAACGAAGAATTATTCTTGCCAGCCGCTGTTTCTTCGGGCCAAGATGGCAATTTAGTAGTAATAGGCCCTCACTCGAAATCCAACATTAGACCCTGATCATCCCAGTCCTACTCTACGGTGCTGAAGCATATCAAAAGCGGATGAAGACATCCTTGGTCGATTCGAGAGGAAAATTCGTCGAAAAAACGTCGTCCCATTTGCGTTGAAAGGCTATGGAGATGAATTAATGATGAAGCTGTACAGCGACATGCCCTTAGTAAAAAAATGCAAGCATTGGACCTTTAAGATGGCTAGGACATGTAGATCGAATGGACACCAACACTCCGGCTCGCAGAGTCTTCGATTCCCAGCCAGAAGTGGGACGCAGTAGAGAAAGAACCCGCTTGGCGCGAACAAATAGAAACCGACCTCAACCAACTTGGAGTGCGCAACTGGAGGCAGTTAGCTAAGGACCAGGCTAATTGGAGAGGCATATTGGTTGAGGCCCAGGTTAATTCCGGACTGTAGCGCCACTTAAGTAAGTAAGTAATATTTACCTTCTTTAGATCGTATAAATTCGCATCATATCCACATAGAATTACCTATCGGAGTCACTAAATCGTACAAAAAGTCCAAATCTCGACAAAAAAAAAATGTATAACCATGTATTATAGGGTAGAAGAATGCTTTTAACCTTTTTTTTATATTCGGCGGTTTCCTCTCAAAGTCAAATACACTTCAAGGGATGCCTCTCTTAAATAATTAAAATTCATTAATGTTAACATCGATAAATCATAAAATATGTATCCGTCCTATAAAATCAGTTAAGGCTTTAGCAGTACTTTGTCATATATCACAAAATAATAAGCCGACGGATAATTACATTTCGCTCGTTGTTACGTAATAATAAAAATAAAGCCATTACAGCTTAAATACTGGATACCTACGTTTCACATCAGTCTAATGTATAATAGCATTACAATGGATGGTGGTATAATAACAAAATATTTGTATTCTTTCTTAAGAGGAATAGGATTCAGATTGATATGACAACGCCAAGGATGTCAACAACAAAAAAAATTGCAAGAAGGTCATGACTAAAACCTCGCTAATTGGTTTATTTCCAATATTATGATACAAGAAAAGAAGAAAAATCTGTTTGCTAGTTTAAGGGAACCGCGCATATAGATTCCATTATTTTTGAAAAGCCTCAGACGAGTTGGACCTCCTTAATTCAAATCAAACGAAGATAATAGTAAATTTCCACTGAGCCAAAACGCATAATTTCACGAAATCCATTAGATATCTCATTTCAATAAAGCGGTCCCACTTTTAGAAACACATTGCAATTGTATGACGAAATGTATCGCATTTCAGCTCGTTGGAAACGCACTGCAAAGCTCTGGTTGGTTGCTACAACGCATCATTGGAAATTATGTTTTTTTTTAATTTTAAGATTCCAACGATGTTGGTATTTATCGGAATAAATAAAGATAAAGGGTTTTTCAATGAGAGCGCTACAAAAGTTTTTTTTTAAATAAAACGAAAACGGTTTTGGATATCAAGGAAATTCTTTATTCCTGTGATAGTACGTTCGTATGGAACTCGATTTCTTTTGTATGGCCACCACGGACACGCTTGCAGAAGTCCAGACGCTGAACCCAATTTTTGACGGTTTTCAAGCATAAATCGGCCGATACTGCTGCAATTTCATGTTCGATATTCGTACGAAGTTCATCAATCGTCGCTGGCTTGTTGGCATATACCATAGACTTGACGTAGCCCCACAGGAAACAGTCTAACGGCGTCAAATCGCACGGACGAGGCGGCCAAGCGACTGGACCATTTCGTGAGATAACACGTTCTCCAAACTTGGTTTCCATAAATTGATTGTGGCATTCGCTGTGTGGCTTGTGGCGCCGTCCTGTTGGAATCACATGTCCTCCAAGTCCATATCATCCAATTTAGGCCAAAAATAATCGGTTATCATTGAACGATAGCGATTCCCATTCACAGTAACGTGCCGGTCTTGATCATCACGGAAGAAGTACGGCCCAATGACGCCGCCGGCCCATAAACCATACCAAACCGTAACTTTTTCGGGATGCAATGATGTCCACGAGTCATCATTGCATCCCGAACGTGTGGATTGCTGCCTGACCAATACCGCATATTTTGTTTATTGACGAAGCCATTAAGCCAGAAATGAGCATCATGAGCCGATGAAGAAGATTTTTCGATGAAAATCCGAATCATTTTCAAGTTGTTGCACAGCCCAATTCACGAACATACGACGCTTCTGGTGGTCAAGCGGCTTCAGTTCTTGCGTCAATTTAATCTTGTAAGGATGTAGGCCAAGATCTTTTCGCAAAATTCGCCACAACGACGTCACAGAGATGCCCAACGCTTGAGAACGACGTGTGAGAGACACATTTGGGCTTTCTTCAGCGAAGCCTCAGCGGCAGCAATATTCTCGACACTACGGGCACTTCTTTGTCTCACTGGCACGGGAACATTTTGTACTGTGCCTGTGGATTCAAATTTTTCCACTAGACGCTCAATTGTTGATCTGCTAGGACGATTATGACGACCATAAATTGGACGTAGCGCTCTTAACGTTGAGGCCACTGACTCCGAATTTCGGTTGTAAATTTTAATAATTTCGACTCGTTGTTGGATCGTATATCTTTCCATCATGAAATGGCAAACCTTACTGAAGAGAAATGTCAAAAGAGCGGCAAGAAATATGGCGTCGTTTGCTGTCCCTGTCGCTCAACTTTTGTAGCGTCCCGAGGAGAAAAACCCGAGGAGATCCAATATAAGACCCTCATCATCACAGTCCTGTTCTACGGCGCTGAAGCATGGACCGTATCAAAATCGGATAAGGAAATCCTTGGTCGATTCGAGTGGAAAATTCTTCGGCCCGTTTGCCTTAACGGGCTATGGAGAAGAAGATTCAACCAAGAACTATACGAGCTGTACAGCGACGTTTCCCTAGAAAGAAAAACCCCGGCTTGGACCAAAAGAAGTCATCCGATGTTGTTTGGACTTCAAAATATCGGTTGCGGCTAGCGCAGTTTGTGCCGTTGCTTCGTCATGTTCAAGCCACATGTCCTTCAGTCCTAATTCGTCTTATTGCAGCAAAAAAATCGGTTAACATGGCCCTTAAGCGGGCACCGTTCACTGTTGTCGTTTGACCAGCGGCGTTCTCGAAGCAAAAAAAATGGCCCGTTGACTCCTCCAGCGTGAACAGCGCACCAGTTTAGTTTTGTTTGAATTTCTTAACCATTTGACAAAAACGAATGTTTTTCCAAAAAGTGGGCGTGGCAGTAGGCAGATTTTGAAATTTTTTACCCTCTTTTAAAGGCTCGGACAAGGATCCTGTTTACCAAATTTCATTACTTACTTTCTTAAGTGGCGCAACAGTCCGGTATGAACCTGCCGCCTGGACCTCAACCAACATGCCTCTCCAATAAGCCCGGTCCTTAGATAACTGCCTCCAGTTGCGCACTACGAGTTGGTTGCGGTCGGTTTCTACTTGTGCGCGCCACTTAAGGCGAGGTCTTCCTCTACTGCGTCCGACGTCTGGCTGGGAATCGAAGACTCTGCGAGCCGGAGTGTTGATGTCCATTCGTTCTACATGTCCTAGCCATCTTAAACGTCCAATGCGGAGTTTTTTGACCAGGGGCATGTCGCTGTAAAGCTAGTATAATTCTTGGGTGAATCTTCGTCTCAAATTAGACGGGAGATTTTTCGAATCGACCAGAAATTTTTTATCCGCTTTTTATACGGTCGATGCTTTAACGCCGTAGAGCGGGACTGGGATGATCAGGGTCATATAAAGGTTCTCTTTAGTACACTGATGCGGGCCGATCAGGTTGTTTCAGGCGTTCAACTATTACGGCAGATAGGATCTTGTTGGCGATGTTGAGGAGACGTTTGCTTCCGTAGTTATCGCAGTTCAGATGGTCTCCTTTCCTGTGGATCGGGCAAATGATGCTGAAGTTCCATTCTTTAGGCATACTTTCATCCGACCAGATTTGGCTTATGAGTTGGTGGATGTTGCTTACCAAGTCATCTCCGCCGGCTTTATAAAGCTCTGCGGGAAGGCCGTCATTTCCGGCAGCCTTGTTCAGCTTGAGTTTAGATATTGCTATCCTCACTTCACTCAGGTCGGGTGGTTGGCAGTTTTCGCTGTTGTTGCCAATATTGATTGTTTCGATCTGCTTTACAGCGGAATGTTGTTCGTCATCGCCGTTTAACAGTCTGCAGAAGTGGGTCTTCCATATCCTAAGCATCGACTTTGTCCCAACAACTATATTTACTTGTCCATCATGAAAGGATTCATTCCAAGCTTTGGTAAAACTTGCGAACATTGTTCCTGGAGTGGCACTTCTCAATATCCTCGATCCAGCGCATTTATTGCTCTTTTTTTCTGGCATTTCATTCCGTAGCGTGCTGTAGACGTGTTGTCGTGTAGGCTGTGTTTTCTGACAATACTGCTAAAAATGTCTTGTCTTCCTACTTTTGCGTTAAAATTTACCAGCATGAGTTTAACATCGTACTTCGGTAGTCGCTCATAGGTAGAAGTAACCCTTGGCTAAATCATCTTTTTCTTCCCTTGGGGCTTGAGCGCATCTTATGTTGGCGAATTTGGCCTTGATGCGGATTTTCACATTTTACTTGCTTATGTCTTGCAAGCAGACTTCTTGTTAAAGTCTGGCAATTATAACAAATCCACATCCGAATAGTCGCTGTTTCAGCTCACTATAACACCGTTCGTAGTAGATGTCACAGTTTTTCATCCTCTTTTTGCCCGGCACATCCCATCGTATTTCCTGGACTGCATTTATGTCTGCTTCGTAGATGTTTAGGGCTTTGCTGGCAACTCTCCTGTTTAATGTTCTTACATTCCAAGTGCATAAACAAACGTCGTTCCCTTTTTTTCGTTTGGCAGGGTCGTCAACAATAAAAACAGTCCTTTCCAAGGCTAGTGATTGCTTCGTTACATATGGTATTTTCCGTGGGTGGTTAGTTAAAACACAACCCCCAACCTGAAAAGCCAGTTCCAATTTATTTGATACCCCTAGGACAAGGGGCCATTAGTATCCACTACGTGATTGAATGCTACCATTGGCCTTTCGGTTCATCCGCCAATATCTCTGATCAATGAGCAGCCTGACTTACCCTTGAAATTCCTAGACACCGTGTTGGCCGAATACTCAAAGCAACTTGGCTAGGTTCACCTGGGACAGCAGACCGGGTATTCATTACTTGCCATTCGGACCTGGCTGTTTATCGTTAGTCAAGTCAAATCCGGTTGGATGAGACCAGTCCCGATGGTTACCACTTGGAGGTTAAAAATAAGCACATTTGATGTATATTTAGAGTTACAACCACTGGGCATTGCCCTATAATCAGAGTCTACCCTAGTTCTACAAGATCCTATACATTAACATCATAAAACCTGCGTCTAATGTCGAGGAACAATAGCACCAAAATGTCAGACTATTAGAACAGCCGCAACTGAAATCTCCTGTTTTGTTGAAGAATGCAGATAGATTCTTGCAGCCAGGAAGGAGGCCTTAAGTCCAAGCTTCACGTGAAAACACTTTCACTGTTTACTGTTATTATGTTATATAACACTTGTAAAATCTTAATTTTAACTTAGAACACATCAACTCTGATTTAATAAGGTACTGATAAAATACACCCTAGATGTTTTCTCTTATTCGCATATTCAATTGATCTTTGGGAACAGCTTTCCAGTACTTTTTTTTTTAGATTGTTTTACTAATTTTTAAATAAGCAGTGGTATCACAACAGACCAAACACCTTATATTATCTTTTAGAGAAGTATGTTCCAATACCGAGTTGAATAGGTACACGTACAAACGAATTTTTTTTTTTTGAAAAACATGAAAGGACACATGAACTTCATGTGATTAAAACCATCCATCTATCAGCATCCACTACATTTCACAGTTCATCTTCATATCTCTTGTATCAACTGTACATCGTCCATGTCTAGTCAAAAATATTATTAAAGTGAACCCTGAATGTGAGAATATACTGCAAAATTGAGGTTATGTTCAAAGAAAAATGAATTTTCCATGCATACACACATAACACTGACCTCGACGATATTCGATTTTGCAGTATGGAATCTTCTGGTGTACTTTGTACTGCTCCTTACGTGAAGATATTGCAAACTATCTCATTCGAACAACCCACATCGATATTTCGTTAGTGTGGTTTTGCAACGCATGAGGAGTTTTGCACATTCCTTGTGCACTGACCTATCACGGGAAGGTCCTCTACTGACTGGGAAAATACCCCCCTCACAGTGAAGATTTCCCAGAATTTCATATTAAATTATTTATTATAAGCAAGTTGCTTGGTTATACTCTTTAAAGTGATGAAAGCTATACATACAACGCAGTAATAATCAAAAGGTGTACTTCTGCGAAAAGCAACTATAGTACAACTTATGCCGGATACGTACATAACCCCACACTTGAGTTAAACAAAATATACATACGTTCATCGTGCAATATCTAACAAATGGGATAAATTTCAATAGAAATGGATTTGAAACAATTTAAGGCTGCTTAAGGCTCAAATCAAGTAACAGAACAGGATCTATATATTTTAACTTTATACTACCATTGGGGTTCTTAACTCCTTCCGTTAAAGCATGATGTGGACATTTTTAGAAAACGACCATAAAATGAATAAAACTAACAAAAAAATCAAATCCCAATATAGATACAAAGTTTCATATCGTCACACAGTGCGGTAGCCCTTGGACAAAAGTCAAGAAAACGTATGTTCGCTTTTAGCTCATCAACGGTATTTTATTGTATGAAAATGACATTCCGAGGAGCTCACATCGACTCGGACCACTACCTTGTTGCAGCCAAGGTTAGAATGCGGATATCCACTACGCCACAACAATCCAGAAATACTGTAAAAAAAATTTAATGTCGAAAGACTGCAATCGCAAGAGACCGCCAAGACCTTCGCGCAACGCGTATCCCTGAACCTCTCGATTAACACCATACCACCAGCATCGAATGTCGAAGAAGTATGGCAACGATGCCAACAAGCCATTAGATCAGCCGCAACTGATGTGCTAGGTTTCTCGCGCCCACCAGCAAGAAATGAGGAATGCCGACAGATGCTCGCAGCCAAGAACGATGCCTACAAGGCTAAGCTGCAAGTGCAGACGAGAGCTGCCGTTGAGCTCTATAGGCAGAGAAGAAGGGAAGAACACCGGCTTTTCCGAAAAAAGATACAAGATCTGGAAAAGGGCGTGATGGACGATATAGAGATTCGCCCTCCAGGAACGATATTCGCAAGTTTCACGAAAGTGTAAAACCTCAAAGCCAAGGATACAAGGCTCGAACAGAATTTTGTCGTGATGAACAAGGAAATGTCGTAGTTGAGACACAGTCGGTGCTGAGGATATGGAAGAAGCACTTCTGCAGCCTGTTAAACGGCGATGACGAACAACATTCCGCTGTCAGGCAGAACGAACCATTCAATATTGGCAACGACAGCGAAAGCTGCCAACCACCCGACCTGAGTGAAGTGAGGATAGCAATATCTAAACTCAAGCTTAAGAAGTCTGCCAGAAATGACGGCCTTCCCGCTGAGTTTTATAAAGCCGGCGGAGATGACTTGGTAATTAACATCCACCAACTCATGAGCCACATCTGGTCGGAGGAGAGTATGCCTGAAGAATGGAACCTCAGCATCATTTGCCCGATCCACAACAAATTAGACTCTCTAAACTGCGCCAACTACAGATGCATAAACCTCCTCAACATTGCCTACAAGATCCTATCTGCCGTAATATGTGGACAACCTGATCGGCCTTTATGAGGCCAGGAAAGTCCACAACCGATTAAATTTTCATTCTTCGGCAGGTCCTGGAAAACCCCAGAAATCCAAACCGATACCCACTACCTATTGATCGTTTTCAAAGCCGCATACGACAGCATTTATAGAGACGAACTATACAGAGCCATGTCCAGTTTTGGTATACCGCCCAAACTGGTTCGATTGTGTAGGATGACGATGGAGAACTCTGGCTGCTCCATCAGGGTCGTAAACGACCGCACCGACAAATTCAATACCAAAAAAGGATTTAGAAGGCGATGCGCTGTCATGTGAATTCTTCAGTTTGATTCTTGAAAGGATTGTGCAAAACTCCCGAGCCAACACCAGAGGCATAATTTTCAAAAATCTGTGCAACTACTAGCATACGCCGACGATATTGACATCATTGGTAGGACACAACATGATGATGGCACGTTTGATAGTATAGAGAAGGAAGAAATGGGTTTATCAGTTTATGAGGGCAAGACGAAGTATATGCTGTCAACACGAAAGGACACACAACATCGACGAATTGGACAGAACGTCACCATTGACAGATATAACTTTGAGGTAGTACGGGACTTCGTCTATCTCGAATCTATTATTAATTTTGACAACAGCATCTCGTCAGAATTTAAATAAAAAATTACTCTTGCCATTCCCTGTTTCTTCGGGCTAGGAAGGCAATGCAGTAAAAAAAAGCCTTCTCACTCGAACTACAGGGTGGGCCCAAAGGAGGCCTCGATGTTGTTTGGCCTTCAGAATATCGGTTGTGGCTCGCACGGTGTGTGCCGTTGCTCCGTCCTGTTGTAACCACATGTTTTCCACTCATAATTCGTCCAATTATGGCAAAAAAAAACTCGGTTACCATGGCCCTAAAGCGCGCACCGTCCACTGTTATGTTGACCAGCGGCGATCTCGAAAAAAAAAGGCCCTATGACTCCTCCAGCGTGAACAGCGCACCATGCAGTAACTTTGAGCGGTCGTAATGGCTCCACGTGCATTACTATTGGAGTTTTGGTGCCCCAGAAGCGATAGTTTTACTTGTTCACGTACCCGCTGAAGTGGAAATGAGCCTCATCGGTCATTATCTCATCATGTGGAGTATATCGCTCCATGGCGTGTTCACTTGTTTTCTACATCTGTCTAGTCTACAAATGTCAAAACAGATTTGACATTGGCGGCCATTTGCAAAAATAAGAGCATCTTCCAATAGGGTGATCTCTTTTTGGCCCAGCTGTTACTAAGGAGATCCTATATAAGACCATGATCTTCCCAGTCCTGCTCTACGGCGCTGAAGCATAGACCGTCTCAAAAGCGGATGAATAAATCCTTGGTCGATTTGAGAGGAAAATTCTTCGAAAAATCTTCGTTCCCGTTTATGTTAACGGGCTATGGAGACGAAGATTCAACCAAGAACTATACGAGCTGTACAGCAACATGCCTCTGGTCAAAAAACTCCGCATTGGACGTTTAAGATGGCTAGGACATTAAAACGAATGGACACCAATACTCCAGATTGCAGGATCTTCGATTCCCAGCCAGACGTCGGACGCAGTTGAGGAAGAACTCGCCTTTAGTGACGCGCACAAGTAGAAACCGACCTCAATCAACTTGGAGTGCGCAACTGGAGGCAGTTAGCTAAGGACCGGGCTAATTGGAGAGTCATATTGGTTGAGGCCCAGGTTCATTCCGGACTGTAGCGCAAATTAAGTAAGCGAGTAACGTATAAATTTGATCTCCATTCCTAAATGAATCAAAATAACCAGTTTCGTGTCAGCATATGACCACAATTTTTGTTCACTTCACTAAATATATTCTAACTTTTGAATAAAAAAAAATTTCAATTTATTTTGGCCCAATCCATTAAATTATCATCAGCTTTACTCATATTTTCTCCTGCACAGAGTCGTTATATGAACTCAGATGACAACTGCTGTCATGCAAAGGTGATGATATGAACGCAAAAATTGCTGTGCTGCCGCATTTTACTTTTATGAACTCGGCCACATTCAAATGCATAAACTATCCAAACTATTTCAATGAGATTCCATGGGGTCATTCAACCAAAGAAAATCAATACTTAACACAGTACGTGTACCTTTAGTGGCGGGATAGTGTTAAATTTCTCCACAAATTGTAAAAATGAGAAAAAAATTTATTTCCTTCGTGTTCGAGTGTATTAACTTAGCTTTGAGCTGATTCAACATAGCTGTCTCGACCAAAAAAAAAAACAAAACGCTTAAGTAATGCTAATGGTATTTCTTCCGCAGTTCGACCACCTTTAATTCTGTCTGGTTAAGGAATTCTTAATCGGGTTTTTCAACAAGGACGCTACAAAAGGTGAGCGACAGGGACAGCAAACGACGCCATATTTCTTGCCGCTCTTTTGACATTTCTCTTCAGTAAGGTTTGCCATTTCATGATGGAAAGATATACGATCCAACAACGAGTCGAAATTATTAAAATTTACAACCGAAATTCGGAGTCAGTGGCCTCAACGTTAAGAGCGCTACCTCCAATTAATGGTCGTCATAATCGTCCTAGCAGATCAACAATTGAGCGTCTAGTGGAAAAATTTGAATCCACAGGCACAGTACAAAATTTTCCCGTGCCAGTGAGACAAGGAAGTGCCCGTAGTGGCGAACATATTGCTGCCGCTGAGGCTTCAGTTGAAGAAAGCCCAAATGTGTCTCTCTCACGTCGTTCTCAAGCGCATCTCTGTGACGTCGTTGTGGCGAATTTTGCGAAAATATCTTGGCCTACATCCTTACAAGATTAAATTGACGCAAGAACTTAAGCCGCTTGACCACCAGAAGCGTCGTATGTTCGTGAACTGGGCTGAGCAACAACTTGAAAATGATTCGGATTTTCATCGAAAAATCATCTTCAGCGATGAGGCTCATTTCTGGCTGAATGGCTTCGTCAATAAACAAAATATTCGGTATTGGTCAGGCAGCAATCCACACGTACTCCATGAGTCATCATTGTATCCCGAAATAAATTACGGTTTGGAGTGGTTTATGGGCCGGCGGCGTCATTGGGCCGTACTTCTTCCGTGATGATCAAGACCGGCACGTTACTGTGAATGGGAATCGCTACCGTTCAATGATAACCGAATATTTTTGGCCCAAATTGGATGATATGGACTTGGAGGACATGTGGTTCCAACAGGACCGCGCCACAAGCCACACAGCGAATGCCACAATCAATTTATTGGAAACCAAGTTTGGAGAACGTGTTATCTCACGAAATGGTCCAGTCACTTGGCCGCCTCGGTCGTGCGATTTGACGCCGTTAGACCATTTCCTGTGGGGCTAGGTCAAGTCTATGGTCTATGCCAACAAGCCAGCGACGATTGATGAACTTCGTACGAATATCGAACGTGAAATTGCAGCAGTATCGGCCGATTTATGCTTGAAAACCGTCGAAAATTTGGTTCAGCGTCTGGACTTCTGCAAGCATGCCCTTGGTGGCCATGCAAAAGAAATCGAGTTCCATCCATAATGGCATCGACCGTACTTTCACAGGAATAAGGAATTTCATTGATATCCAAAACCGTTTTAGTTTTATATAAAAAAAAACTTTTGTAGCGCTCTTATTGGAAAACCCGATAGAAGCGTAATTTAAACATCAGAAGATGGATCAAGATATTTTTTTTTGTTTGTTTCAGTTTTACTGGTGGTCAAATGAAATGTTGAACTAATTTAAAGTTTTTTTTAGAATGAAAAAAACATTCCTGAACTTCAACTTTCAAATAAAGCGAAAGTTCACCCCTGCAGGAATGAGTGCGAATGAAATTCTTTGTGGCAAACGAATTTTTCTTTATCATTTATTTCAACAAAAAAAAAAACATTCATGCACGTGCTTTCGTTAAGTAAGTAAGCTGCCATCCAGGATAATATTTATAAAAGAAAAACCGGTGAAGTTCCCTTTCTACTTGTGAAGTATCAGAAAGAGGAACGGCTCCTGTGGAATGATTCCGATTCGATCTGTGAGCACACGCAACGCAAGTGTGTTCAAATCGACGCAGTCAAGTGAAATTTAACCCGAATTAAGTGGCGTCACCTGCAAGAGAGCAGCGATAGTTGAACTCTTTCCAGCTCCAGTTCGGCCTACTATCGCAATCCTTTCAAAAGCTGCCGTCTGGAAACTTAAATTTACCAACGCCGGTGATAAGTGTTCGCGGTGCTTTAGTTTCACAACACTGAAGAACAAAACACCCTGAATAGGCCAGCCAAAAGGAGGATCTGCACTTCCATCGAAGTTCTTTTCATCCTCCAGCTGCAGATACTGATTTACCCGCTCGACGGCGATCATCTCCAGCTTCGTTTCAGCCAAGGCGTTGAGCACCCCACCCAGGAGGCCAGTGATGGACAGATAGTCCCACAAGACCGGGATTGATAGACTGTTCTAAAGTCATGGCGGCAAGAATCCCTGCGCCACCCAACATCTGTAACCGCAATCCCAGCCATTGTTGGGCTTTAATACTTTCTTCGAGTTTCACTTGGAAGTCGCGTTGGAATCGAACACTGACACGCATTGCTCGGATGGTGATTACGCCCTCCAGGGTCTCTGTGAAGTGGGTGTATAAAGGGGAGAACGCGTTGCTAGAGAGACGCTTAATATCTGTGGAAGCATAACGATATCTATGTTGGAGGTTTAGGAAGATTGGAAACATTGGGACCATGGAATAGCACATCGAATAAGTGGCCGCAACGACAGGCAAGTACGTAACCGTTTATTTAAATTTTCTATAACAGTTTCGTTAGGTAGGTAGGTAGAAGTGGCGGCCCAGCATGAATCCAAGTAGCACTTATGTGACTTTTTGTTACCGCGACTCGTGTGACCTTTAATATGATTATTCTGAAGGCGGTCTCTAGACCCAGCCTCTGAGGCTAAGATCTTTTATCCTTTTACCCGAGATGTCGCTAAGGTTGTCAAAGAATGGTTGGTCTAATGCACGCAATCTGTCTCTTGCTAAAGCCGGACAATTGCAGATGAAATGGAAGAGGGTTTGTCTCTCATTTGTGTTCTCGCAACTGCGGCATTGTGGATTTTATGAGATCTCTAGTTTGGCCGCATGTTCCCCAATTGGCCAGAGCCCCATGCCTATCAACGTTATTCTTGCGAAATCTAGGCGGGTCCTATTTATTAGATCGTTCGTTCTGTTCTTGTCGTATGAAGGCAATAATTAACTTTTCCCATTTGGAGTCGGCCTTCTTCAGGAAGTATGAGTGGATTTGTCCCTTAACCGCACCTAACGGGATACGACCGCGTGCCGCAAGTGAGCCGTGTAGAGCTGAGTCTTATTTGGCCAGCTCGTCTGCACGCTCGTTTCCTTCAATGTCACTGGGTCCTGGAACCCAGAGAAGTGTAACCCTGAAGCGTTCGCCCAGGTGGCCAAGTTCATGCCTGCATTCTCAGTACCAGCTTGGAGGATATGGTAGCCGATTTGATGTCCTAAAGACCGTTTGACTATCGATGACGATAGCAATATTTAGCCTTTTCGTAGTGTCACGCCTCAGTAGCGTGCAAGGCTCTCGGATAGCCAGTAGTTCCACATGGAATACGCTGGCAAAATCCGGTAGGTGGTAACCTTTCTTGAAGCTTAGTGTAGGTGTTATGTAATCTGTTGAAAACGTGACCGTTTTGTAACGAGTCCAGGATATTAATTTGGCCATACGTCCTTGTAGTCCGGCTCCTGACTCCTTGAGTCCAACATAGCTGCAAAAATTGGTATCTTTAGTGTGTAGGTCGAGAGGCAAGAGATTAAATAGCACATTAAGGGCATCCGTTGGCACCGACCTCAGTGCGCCCGTGTTGGCTGTACTGGCCTTTCCTTGCGGCCTTTTTAGTTTTATGAGGTTGTAGGCTTTACTCAATGCGGGCCACCATACTTGTAAGACGTATGTGAATATTGGACGTACCACTGCTGTGTACATCAACAAGGTCATCTTAGGTTGAAGTCCACACTTCTTTCTCTGACTACACATCAAGTGCTTATTTTTAACCTCCAAGTCGTAACCATCGGGTACTGATCTCATCCAACCGGATTTGACATGTTAAACGATGAGTGCGAGTTAACAAGACGAAAAACCGCAACAACAAAAACAGAATGGCACGGAATGAATACCCGGCCTGCTGTCCCAGGCGAACCTAGACAAGCTGCTTTGACATATTCGGACAACTGGTTCTAAGTAAGTCAGGCCCCTTGAACAGAGATAGTGGCGGATAAACCAAAGGTCAACGACAGCATTCAATACCGTAGCGGATATTGATGGCCCCGTGTGTAAGGGGTATCTAATAAATTGGAACTGACCCTGAAGTTGTGCTTTGGGTTAACTAGCTATGGAAAAAAATCCACTAGTTTCGAAGCAAAAAATAGCCTCGGAAAGGACTGATATTAAATTTTGAAGACCCTGCTTAACGAGAAGAGGACAGACAACGACGACCTGGAATGTGCGAACATTAAAAAGGAGGTGCAAGCGAACAACTAGTGGAAGCTACAAAGCGGACATTACTGTCATATAGGAAAAACGATGGGATGGCCGGGCAAAAATAGGATGGAATACTGTGCCATCTACTGCGGACAGTTTTCTAGTGAGCAGAAACAGCGACTATTTGCTGAGAGCCAGAGTTAGGCAAGACGTTGTATGTTTCCATTACATTAGCGAACGTATTGTATCAATCCGTATTAAAGCAAAATTCGGCAACACAATCTTTGTATGCGCTAACGCCCCGAACGAGGAAATAGACGGACTTAGAATAATTGACTTCGCTACAGAATGAAATGCCAGAAAAAAGAGCAAGAAAGGCGCGCTATCAACGATATAGAGAGGTGCCACTCCAGGAATAAGGTTCACAAGTTTTTAAGAATTCTGTCAAGATGAACAAGGAAATATCGTGGTTGGGACACAGTCGATGCTAATGATATGGAAGAACCACTTCTGCAGGCTGTTAAACGGATGACGCACAACATTCCGGTGTCAGGCAGAACGAACCATTCGGTATTGGCAACGACAGCAAAAATTGCCAACCACCCGACCTGAGTGAAGTGAGGATAGCAATATCTAAACTCAAGCTTAAGAAGTCTGCCAGAAATGACGGCCTTCCCGCTGAGTTTTATAAAGCCGGCGGAGATGACTTGGTAATTAACATCCACCAACTCATGAGCCACATCTGGTCGGAAGAGAGTATTCCTGAAGAATGAAACCTCAGCATCGTTTGCCCGATCCACAAAAAAGGAGACGCTCTCAACTACACCAACTACAGAGGCATAAGTCTCCTCAACATCACCTACAAGATCCTATATGCCGTAATATGCGAACGCCAGAAACAGTTTACCAACAACCTGAACGGCCCTTATAAGTGTGGTGTAAGGCCTTCACACTTCGGTAGATCTCGAAAAAATCCCAGAAGTCCAAAAGGGTACCCACGACCTATATAACAATTTCAAAGTCGCGACAGCCATGTCCAGTTTTGGTATACCGCCCAAACTCGTCCGTTTGAGTAGCATGACGTTGGAGAATTCCCGCTGCTCCATCAGGGTGGGAAACGACCTCACATTCGATACTAAGAAATGATTTTGGCAAGGCACTGTCGTGGGACTTCTTTAATTTGATTCTTGAGAGGATTGTGCAAAACTCCCGATCCAACACCAGAGCCACAATCTTTCAATAGACGAAAGGACGCACAATATCGACGAATTGGTCAGAACGTCAGGATAGACAGATATAACTTTGAGGTAGTACAGGGCTTTGTCTACCTCGGCTTCGCTATCAACTCTGACAACAACATCTCATCAGATATTAAACCAAGAATTACTCTTACCAGCCGCTGTTTCTTCGGGCATAGAAAAGCCATCACTCGAACTACTATGGAGAACCGATATAAGACCCTGATCAACCCAGTCGTGCTTTACGCGCTGAAGCATGGATTATCTCAAAAGCGGATTAGGAAATCCTTGGTCGATTCGAGAGGAAAATTCTGTGAAAAAATCTTCGGTTCCGTTTGCGTTTACGGGCTATGGAGACAAAGATTCAGCGACATGCCCCTGGTAAAAAAAAAACAACTCCGCATTGGACGTTTAAGATGGCCAGGACATGTAGAATTATTGGACACTGATACTCGGGCTCGCAGCGTCTTCGATTTCCAGTCAGACGTCGGACGCACTAGAGGAAGACCTGGCGCGCGTAGAAACCGACCTCAAACAACTTGAAGTTCGCAAATGAAGGCAGTTAGCTAAGGACCGGGCTAACTGGAGAGGCATGTTGGTTGAGGCTCAGGTTCATTCCGGACTGTAGCGCCACTTAAGTAAGGAAGCTCACTCTCGATTTTTTTCTCATCGATTCTAGTTTGGTTCAGGATAATATTGTAGAAAGTAGCTCTCATGTTAATCAAAATCAGCAAATCACTAACCGGCCTAAAGCCGGCGACTCTTTTCCCATTTTTTTTAGTTTTTACATTCCTGAACCTATCCATTGCAGATATTTTCTGCATTAATTTTTGCCCTTTACCAGTCGAGAAGAGATTTAAATTTTTGAGAGGCACCCTGGGCAGTGTGCGTCCATTTCAGGTGAGTCCTTAATGTCAGATCAGTTCATGAATGATGCTAACTTTGGGCAAACTCACTACTCACTCTCGAGAGCATTCGTTCGCTGAAGTTTGGAAAGAAAAAATTCTCTCATTCGTCATCGACTGAGACTTTTTTTTTTAAATTTAAGGTGGATGCATAAGGAGCGGTCAACAAACAAAAATTATGGCGCAACAGGCTCGTTAGTACGCAGGGCCTAGCTTTTTTCTCACAACCATTCATGTGTGCGTGTGTAATTCTTTGCACGATGGCGGAAACTCCTGTTTTATGACGAATCCGAACGGCTAAGTTGAGATAAGCTTTTCATGACGATTGAAACTATCGGATGATTTGTCAGATCATCACGAGAGGAGGGCCAGTGAAAAATTATTTAGGTGTTGCTACGGCTGGGAATCGAACCATCGCGCCACTGAGCCCGTCACAAGGAGTGGTCGCCCTGTAGAATTTAAGTGTTGGAAGACATCAACTAGTTGAAAACGTTTGTACTCGCATTACCTACAAAATTCAATGACGAAAACCCTTCAAATGGCATAGTCGCCAAAAGCATGATGCTGTTCGTTCAAAAAGGTGAACTCCTGGACATCTTCGTATCACTGAAAAATAGAAAGTCGGCGGGAGAGGACGGTGTCCCAAACGTCGTATTGAGACACCTGCAAGTGGAAGCAGTCGATATTTTCATTACGCTGTTTAACAATGCACTGAATAATGCACATTATCCGGTGCACTGGAAAACGGCGGTGGTACATCCTATCCCCAAAAAGGGCAAGGACAAAACAAACCCAGCTAATCTTCGGTCAATAAGCCTTCTGCCGAATGTAAGCAAGGTATTTGAGAAAATAGTCAATAGGGTGCTTAAGTGGGTCGAGGAAAACAAAATTATTCCGAAAAATCAGTTTGGTTTTCGAGCGAGGCATGACAAAATTCATGCCGCATCGAAACTAGTGTCCGACATTCAATGGAATAAGTCCAAAAAACAGTGCACAGGGGCCTGTCTGGTTGACTTTGAGAAGGCCTTCGACACCGTATGGTTAGAGGGGCTTTTCTAAAAGCTGACCAGAATGGGCATGCGTAAACCCATGCTATATATGATTTATGAAATGCTTATGGGAAAGAAGTTCGTTGTCAAATGTGGCAACGTAACTTCGAGTAAAGTCTTTGAAATTAAAAACGGTTTACAACAGGGGGCGGTGAACTCCCCGATATTGTTTAACATTTATACAAGTGATCTTGTAGGTTCTCTCAGTCACGCTATAGCGTACGCAGATGATCTGGTGGCGTACAGATCGGGTCCGAAAATCGAGGTCATCAACACACTTTTGCAACGTGACTTCGATCACATTAAGGGATATTGCGATGATTGGAAATTGAGGATCAATTTCCAAAAATATTGTTTGAGGATCAATTTCCAAAAAACCGAAACAATTCTGTTCAGGACCCCAGTGCAGAGGGCTTCTTACGATACCAGAAAAAACTGGAAAAACTTGTATATCATGGGACAGCATGGACGGCCGTTGGCGGTGAGAAGTGAAGTCAAATACCTTGGCATCTGGCTTGACAAGTTTCTGTATTTTAATAAAAATGTGGATGCTTGTCTGGCCAGGGCTAGGGGGGCTTATGCTCTGACGAGAAGATTGTTTCATAGCAGTCAACTTGATTCAAGGGTGAAAGTCATTTGCTACATGGCCCTCATAAGGCCGATCATCGCTTACGGTTGTCCCGTGTGGTTCAATGTATCACCATCCTACATGGAAAGGATACGGCTGTTTGAGAGGCGTTGTCTCCAATCCTGCTTAGGATTGTACCGAACGCCGGACTCCGAGTACATAAAATATTATCGGAACGAGGTTCTATACAATGGGGCTCAGTTGAATAGAATTGACAATTCCCTAATTAAGGTGACTCGAAGGCACGCTGCAAGGGCGATGAGTAGCGACAACAGCCTGTTATTCGGGGCTTATTACCCCAATGAAATGTACATGGAGAGTGCGCTCATGTCCGGCTTTATTCCACCAGAGGCATTCATTTATATCGATTCGTTAGGGTTAATACAAGACAGGAACGGTATCCCGGTTATACACCATCGCTACCGTGACGCTCGGGACAAGCGGCTAGTCCGCGATGGGTATGTCGACAATGCTCCGGAGCTCCTCCGCTTTAGCACGGCGGTATCGGATCGCGATAGGACCGACGCTGAAAAGCAGCGCACCGAGTTTTGGTGGCTAAACGAGGAAAGTATTTCTGCAGTTCCTCAGGTCTTTGCGGACTTTTAGTCCACTCCTTAGTACTTAAGTAAATTAAATTTAGGTACAAGGTCTGGGCTTATGCACCATATTTTATTTTATATGGTTGCATAAATGCTTGCTGGACCCAATGACGCAATCGGGATGGCAAACCCTCGGGGCATATGCAACGAGTGCTTGCCACCCCGATTATAATTAAGTTAGGTTTAAGTAGTTAAGTAGTCTTAAGTAGTGTTAGTTAGGTTTAACTAGTCTTAAGTAGTTTAAGTTAGTTTTAGTCTAGATTAAGTTTTTATATAAAACAAAAAAAAATGTTACTCTGTTTAAAGTTTTAATTTTTTCTTTGAAAAATCAATTAAATGTCTTAATATTAATAATAAAAAACAAATGACAAATTTAAGCTGAAAAGCAAACGAAAAATGTTAGTTATAAGCTTACGGCGCCCGCTATGGGCCGATAAGTTAGATTAAGTAACCCCAGTTATTGATAAGTTAGATTTAAGCATTTATGTCTAATATTAAGTTAATATTTTAAGTAAATAAAAAATGAATTAAAAAGTAAAAAAAAAAAGCATTACCTACAAAGGGACCATCCATTTACGGCCCATAAGCTAGCTTCTGTATTGATCTACGAGTGTAAAGACTTGACACATTGAATGAAACCTACAACTTGAAAAAGATTCGGAAAAGCAAAACTTAGAAGCAGCTTATGACAAATTAAAATGTTTGGTGTTAAACCAGGGACCTCGCTTCGTTGTGTAACCGCTGAAATGCAGTTCTCGGATAGGGAAATCCCTTTTTCATGCTTTTCTCGAATCTGCCACTGGGCAAATTTTGTTTCAAGTAAATTTTCTAAGGTATACAAAGGCTTTCGTTTTAAATGCGTCACGTTTTATATTATAAGCCCTTTTGAAACTTCAGGTTACCCGCCCATAACAGCACTAATCATGATTTTCGTTTTAACATTCATACATCCACTGAGAGCATATTTTGTCAAAAGTCATTTCGTTTCCTAAAAAAATGGAATTTTTATATCTATGCACAGGTATACCTACCATTTGATACGAACCCCATAGCAAAACGACATTAACTGAAATTTTTACGATGTAGTAACCGCACCCATGGATTTATTTTATTGGTCATGCAACATTTGACCAAGTTATGCCGTATAACCTGGATAAATCATAATTTAAAAAAAAAAACGTTATTTCAAAATTTTTATTGCTTCGCCGGAGTTGCAAGAAACATACACCTTGCTGGATATAGCTAAGTTTGTAAGTGCCGTAAAAGAGCTTATGGCTTAAGTGTTATTTATTCACTTGAGGTTTAAGGTTTGACTGATTACTTTGCTTAAGTTACATGTTAACTTTTTTTGTGAGTCTTTGTATGCTTATATCGATGGTGCTTAGCACGGTTTTATATGCTCGTTTAACATCTGAGAAGATGTACTTTATAAACTGGGCTGCTTAGTCCATACGTTGCTGGCGGGTACGTTTATATTTATAGTGCGAAGGCAGAAGTATGGTTAAGAGGCAGTGACCACTGTGTAAAGCGCGTTTGACATATTTCCAATTATATAAAAAAAAAACAGGGTGGTTCGTGAAACGTACAGATTGCCATTTAATAAAAATGGGAAATTGGAATGGCGATACATATAAATTTGGATTGTGCGCTGGATGCGGTAGTTTGCTTCCAAAATATTTCTCGCGTACTTTTGGGCATTAATATCACCGTTCGGTATGCAGTTTCATCAATCTGCATTGATAAGTTGGGTTAGGTTGTAATGGCGTACACACTTACACCCAACGCTCATCTACAATGACATTCCAGCTGTTACCTCTCAGGCAATTCCACGCTGCCAGATTGTGTCCAGCTTGTTATGGGTCTCATTCTATGGGACCAATCCATTTTCTTACTCTTACAGTCGCAAGAGTATTGTTCGATCATGACATACACAAATCGGCTGGTCCAGATGGTATCTCCCTCATAATTCTGAAGAGGTGTTCTTCAATGCTGGAAATACCCCTGCGTAAGTTTTTCCATCTGTCCTGTTCATCATAACTCTTTTCGAGTCAATGGAAAACTGCATTTGTCCAGCCTGTCCCCAAAAAAAAGCGAATCTGCTTCTCTCTCCAATTATCGGCCAATTGCGCTAACCTCTCTTCTTTCTAAGATCATGGCCATGACCGCTGATAAACCGTCACGAAATATAGGGTGTTTTTTTTTTGTTTAGAGGTATAGAACTTTGAATTAAAAAAAACAGAAGAAAATCGTTTTGTTGTCCATCAATTTGTTTTTTTTTTATTTATATTGGAAGGATAATTTTATGTCATTAATGTTTAAACATAACTTCGGGCATTTGGCCGCCGCGGCTTTTTCGAACAAAGCCAAACCTAGAGGTCCAATTTTCAACCACTTTTTCGAGTGGCAATAACGACACGACTGTTGGCTTCAAAGCCCCCTTACGTTTCTGTTTTGTTGGCGCAGACGAGCGATTGTCAGTTTTATCTCTATTTGAAAACCCAACCTATATCTTGAAACACGAAAACTCCTCAATGATCGACAATACGATATTCATAACAATAGGTCCATTGGAGATTTGATGTAATATCTCAGCGAAAAGTGGGACCAATCAATCCACCTTGACGGCGAAAACAATATTGTGAACTTGATATTTCAAGGGCATTTGACCGGATTTGGCATCCAGCCCTTTTGTCGGGCATTTGACATGATTTGGCATCAAGTCCTTTTGTCGAAAATGCGTGCTTTTGGTATCGACGATACTATCGACGATCTCCAATGGATTAGAAACTATTTCTCGAAACCCTCAATTCAAGTAGTTTTGGACGGTTTGCTTCGTCGAAACCGAAAAACTTCCTATGCTCGGTATGTGTGTGAGTATCGACCTTCGTTGGAATGACCACACATTCGAAATCGTAAAAAATGCAACGAAGGGTCTAGGTTTTCTTAACCGATACAAGAAAAATTTTAAACATTCTGATCTGGCCTCAACATATATAGCGTAAATACACCCCTTGAGTTGAACGCCTACATATGGTCAGATTTAGCCAAAACATCATTGCACCTTCTTGATAGGATACAAAAGCGAACGATAAACATTACAGGAGATCCAACGATAGCGAACTTCATAGTCTCGCTCGAACATCTCTCTTACACTCTTTTACCGCTCCTACAACAATAAATGCTCTAATGAAATAGCCAGATACATTCCACCCCTTCAACAATGCCCTCACCACGATATCCATAATAGGACGTGGCGGTTTCCAGAGCAATGAATGATCAACCACATTGATCACATTGCGATAGACAAGAGGTACGGATCCAGTATTTTGTATGATCAAACATTCCGAGGAGCCAACATAGACTCAGACCACTATCAAGTCCTTTTGTCGAAAATGCGTGCTTTTGGTATCGACGATACTATCGACGATCTCCAATGGATTAGAAACTATTTCTCGAAACCCTCAATTCAAGTAGTTTTGGACGGTTTGCTTCGTCGAAACCGAAAAACTTCCTATGCTCGGTATGTGTGTGAGTATCGACCTTCGTTCAAATGACCACACATTCGAAATCGTAAAAAATGCAACGAAGGGTCTAGGTTTTCTTAACCGATACAAGAAAAATTTTAAACATTCTGATCTGGCCTCAACATATATAGCGTAAATACACCCCTTGAGTTGAACGCCTACATATGGTCAGATTTAGCCAAAACATCATTGCACCTTCTTGATAGGATACAAAAGCGAACGATAAACATTACAGGAGATCCAACGATAGCGAACTTCATAGTCTCGCTCGAACATCTCTCTTACACTCTTTTACCGCTCCTACAACAATAAATGCTCTAATGAAATAGCCAGATACATTCCACCCCTTCAACAATGCCCTCACCACGATATCCATAATAGGACGTGGCGGTTTCCAGAGCAATGAATGATCAACCACATTGATCACATTGCGATAGACAAGAGGTACGGATCCAGTATTTTGTATGATCAAACATTCCGAGGAGCCAACATAGACTCAGACCACTATCAAGTCCTTTTGTCGAAAATGCGTGCTTTTGGTATCGACGATACTATCGACGATCTCCAATGGATTAGAAACTATTTCTCGAAACCCTCAATTCAAGTAGTTTTGGACGGTTTGCTTCGTCGAAACCGAAAAACTTCCTATGCTCGGTATGTGTGTGAGTATCGACCTTCGTTGGAATGACCACACATTCGAAATCGTAAAAAATGCAACGAAGGGTCTAGGTTTTCTTAACCGATACAAGAAAAATTTTAAACATTCTGATCTGGCCTCAACATATATAGCGTAAATACACCCCTTGAGTTGAACGCCTACATATGGTCAGATTTAGCCAAAACATCATTGCACCTTCTTGATAGGATACAAAAGCGAACGATAAACATTACAGGAGATCCAACGATAGCGAACTTCATAGTCTCGCTCGAACATCTCTCTTACACTCTTTTACCGCTCCTACAACAATAAATGCTCTAATGAAATAGCCAGATACATTCCACCCCTTCAACAATGCCCTCACCACGATATCCATAATAGGACGTGGCGGTTTCCAGAGCAATGAATGATCAACCACATTGATCACATTGCGATAGACAAGAGGTACGGATCCAGTATTTTGTATGATCAAACATTCCGAGGAGCCAACATAGACTCAGACCACTACCTTGTCGTAGCCAAGTTATGAATGCGGATATTCACCACGCCACAACCATCCAGAAATACTGTGGAAACTTTAATGTCGAAATCAAAAAAGGATTTAGGCGAGGCGATGCGTTGTCATGTGACTTCTTCAATCTGATTCTTGAGAGGATTGTGCAAGACTCACGAGCCAACACGAAAGGCCACAATTTTCCAAAAATCTGTACAACTACGAGCATACGCCGACGATATTGACATCATTGGTAGGACCCAACGTGATGTCATAGCCACGTTTGCTAGTATAGAGAAGGAAGCGGCAAAAATGGGTTTAGCAGTAAATGAGGGCAAGACGAAGTATATGCTGTCAACACGAAAAGACACACAACATCGACGAACTGGACGGAACGTCACCATTGGCAGATATAACTTTGAGGTAGTACGGGGCTTTGTCTTTCCCAACGCCGCTTTTAACTCTGACAACAACATCTCGTCAGAAATTAAACGAAGAATTAGTTTTGCTAACCGCTGTTTCTTCGGGCTAGGAAGGCAATTCAGTAGTAAAGCCCTCACTCGAACTACTAAGGAGATTCTATATAAGACCCTGATCATCCCAGTCCTGCTCTACGGAGCTGAAGCATTGACCGTCTCAAGAGGAAAATTCTTCGAAAAATCTTCGGTCCCGTTTTGCGTTGACGGGCTATGGAGACGAAGATTCAACCAAGGACTATACGAGCTTTACAGCGACATGCCCCTGGTCAAAAAACTCCGCATTGGACGCTTAAGATGGCTAGGACATGTAGAACAAATGGACACCAATACTCCGGCTCGCAGAGTCTTCGATTCCCAGCCAGACGTCG